>CM070505.1:40651471-41868871 GCA_036346375.1 Guadua angustifolia | reverse complement strand
GGCGCGCCTCCGGGCCGCTAAGCCCCTGGCTACCTTTGCATTTTCTGCAGAATGTTGGCGCTCCGACTTATGCTCTAACAACCCCAGCGGTTCCTAAGAGCTACGGTGGTTCGACGAGTGCTCATCACAAAAAGGAAGCGCGAAATAATAAACAAAGTCCCGGAGGTCCACGACATAGAATGTAAATGCATTACACAGAAACAAAAGCCAGGCACGGGCGCCTGGGGCGTTCCTAAGCTAAGCTCAGGCATCACCCTCGACGGTGTCGTTGTTAGAACGGTCACTGCTCTTGGCAACGCCGCCAACATGCCACCACTCTTTCCGCCACGGCCGCACTCGCCCGCACTGGTCAAGATCCCTTCGATCCTGGCGATGGCCGCGATCGGGTCGAAGGAGGCGTCGTGGCGTGGCGAGCCAAAGACGTACTCAGCCATGGCGACGGAGGCCGACCGCCCCTCGCGAACGGAGTGCTCGCGCAAGGCGCGAGGCAGGCTGGCCAAGGCGTCAGCCGCCTGGGTGAGGCGAAAGGCGTACCCCAACGGGGTAGGCTCCAATGGCTCCTGGAGCCTCACCCCCAGAGGCCCCAGGCTCCTGCCCATGCTCTCGAAGGCTGGGCGGAGCATGGACAGGAGGCTCTTGCGCGAGGCCACGCACTCCTCGTACATCGAACCGAGGTCCTCCATGACGGCCTCGACCCGGGCCCGCTGCGATGACGCCTCTTCGCGCGTCTTGGCAAGCTCCTCCTCGAGGGCATCAACCCGAGCCTGCCACACTGCCACCTCCTCGCGCGCCCTCGCCAGCACCTCCGCCTCCCGAGACCACTGTGGCCTGAGCCACCAGGGAAGCTTCCAGCCGCGCCAGCGCGGTTGTCATATCGGCTGCCCGCGCCCTCGTCGTTAGGACGGTGGTGTCCACCTCCCCCGCCAAAGCGGCCGACGCGGGCGCGGCAGGTGGTTCGCGAGAGCCCGAACCGGCGACGCTAAGAGAAGCAATAGGCGGTTCAACATCAGCAACAAAAAAAGGGGGGGCCGAAATCATCGCAAAATCAAGCAAAGAAACTCACTCCGGAAGAGGATTCCGGATGTGGAAGATTGACGAAGGCAATGTGAGCCCTCCTCTCCTCACAAGATGGAGGACCTGCGGTGAGCATGACCTCTTGGGCTCAGACCACAGGGTCCGCCGCCGCCGCCTTGCAGCCCTCAACCGTCGTCTCCGCTCGCCATCGACAGTTGAGTTTCTTGGCCCTCTTCCTCTTTTTCTCGCAGAAGGGTAAAGCCGAGGCAGGAAGACGAAGAGGGTGGTATGCGTGGTCACCCGCCATATTTATAGGGGCGGGGCGGAGCGGTCGAAGCGGAGGTCATCCGGGCGCGCCGACGATAACTCCACGCCCCGTCGATGGGCGTGTCTCCGCCCACGCCCCACCTTGCATTAAAATGTGACGTGACTGTTGGGGCGAGAGGACGCTGCTTCGGCTAGAGAGACGCGGCGCGCGACTCTCGATTCGATTCGCCAGCAATGCACCGATGCAGCGAAGAAAGGCTCGGCAAAGCCGCGAGGCGCCAAAGTGGCTGGAGGCCCGTTAACCCGACCTCCCCGCCGGAGGGTTGGGCAGGGGGCCCAACAGCCACAATATCTCCGACATGCGGGATGAAAACGGTAACCCTCTCGACCCAAGCACTAGCCACATCAAATCTACAGGCACCTGCCGAAGCACGCGCTAGCCGGACAAGCATCGAATGATCGCTCGTCGCCTTGGTTGAAGTGTCGCCCGTCCTGTCGGAGCGCCACACCGCGTCACCGATAAGACGTAACGCTCCCAATCATTTCGCTTCGCATTTAATTTCCGCACGCGCATTAAATACTAGTAGAAGGCGCCAGGGCATCGCCCCGGGCGGGACGCCCTGCGACCTCTCAATCTCCGCCTCCGGGCCAGCTCAGACTAAGCCGAAGCAGGTATGAAAAGCCCACCAGGCCGTAGCGGCCTCGAGGTGGCGAGAGGGCTTGAATGCCTCACGATCAAGACCTGGCTGCGGGTTCCAAAGGCCAGGCGCACCAAGTGGACCCCTAGCCGCCCCCAACAGGCAAAACGAGTGAGGGGCGAGTCCAAAGCGAACCCTCAGCGGGTCTCTAGTTGGGTTGGCAGACGACCCAATCGCCTTGACTCGTGTCCGAGACCAAACTTCACACTCTCCCGCGGAGCCCCTCGAAGGGTAGCGACCAGTGCGCCCGAAGTTCTGAACGGCTCGGGTCCGATCTGGATCGAGTAAAGAAAGGTTTTTATGGTCGCCCCAGTGGTTGGACACCGGCGACGAGGATCGTCCGCTCGGAGATCGCGCGATCTCCAGGGCCCACTCGGATAACCCGTTTGTAGCTCGACGAGCACGGTGTTCGGCCGACGTATGGTAAACACGTGTTAGCTCACCCCCTCCAGGTCCCACACCTGTGGACGGGGCGTACACGTGGGACCGACAACGGCCTCTCCTCCCGCAAATAGGCTCGCCCGACGAGGACTCGGGACGGACGCCCTTCGCCTAGCTGCGACGTTAAACCAGCCCGACTAACTCGCCTAGCTGCGGCGTTAAACCAGCCCAACTACCTCGCCTAGCTGTGGCATTAAACCAGCCCTACTAACTCGTCCAGCTACGATGAAAAACGAGCATCCGGGAACTAGAACCTCTCATGAAGGCATCTGGACATCCCTGCCGACCACGGCCGCGTCCAGCTACGACGAAAAATGAGCATCCGGAACCGTAACCTCTCGCGGCGAATCTGGACATCCTCGCCGACCACGGTCGCTTCATTCGACAAAAACGAGCATCCGGAACGGAAACCTCTCGCAAAGGCATTGGACATCCTCGCCGACCGCATCGCGCGCCACCACGCTTTAAAAACGAGCATCCGAGAACCAAAACCTCTTGTGAAGGCATCTGGACATCCTCGCCGACCGCGCCGCCTGGCCATACTACGAAAATGAGCATCGGGAACCGAACCTCTCATGAAGGCATCTCGACATCCTCGCCGACCGCACCGCGTCGGCTATGACGAAAAATGAGCATCCGGAACCACAACCTCTCGCGAAGGCATTCGACATCCGCCGCCCCGCCGCATGCCCGTCGCATTTAAAAACGAGCATCCGGGAACCAGAACCTCTCGCGAAGGCTTCTGGACATCCCAGCGGACCACGGTCGCGTCCAGCTATGACGAAAAACGAGCATCTGGGAACCAGAACCTCTCGCGAAGGCATTTGGACATCCCTACCGACCACGGCCGCGTCCAACTACGACGAAAAACGAGCATCCGGGAACCAGAACCTCTCGTGAAGGCATTTGGACATCCCTGCAGACCACGGTCGTGTCCAGCTACGACGAAAAATGAGCATTCAGGAATCGAAACCTTGCATGAGGCACGCGGGTATCCACAGCGACCAAAGTTGGTCGGGCTCGGGGGCTACACCCACCGGGTGCGCTCGCGCGCACCCAGCCAAAACAGGCTGACCAAGTCGGTCGGACTCTGCAGGAGATCCGCTCGGGGGCTCGGGTCCAACCAGGTCCACGGAGTTCGCCCAAACGGATGTTCACCGACCAAAGTAACCCCCCGACCAGCTCTTCGACCCACTCGGGGGCTCGGGGGCTACACCCACCGGGTGTGCTCGTGCGCACCAGGTCAAGACCGGACGACTGGGTCGGGCAGACTCGGCCGACCAGAATGGTCACCCCAAAGTTCCATGAGGAGGGCCTCCCTTCATCTCCAAGGCTGAACTCTAAAGATGAGCCGATGCGTCGTCACGCCAGTTGAGGGAGATCGCGCCACCGAGGACGAAGGCTCCATCCGGGAACGCACGCGTTTCAGGATGGCCCCGAGGGCTACTGACGAATACTCATACCAGGGGTACCCCACAGCAAAGTATACATCTATTTCAAGATCGTATTTCTCTCAGTTATCCGAACACGACGGCAGCGAGGCCGGCAGCGATCCACAGTGCTCGAGAGAGTCTTACCAAAATCTCCATCACTCACAAATGGGATCGTCACTCAAAAGTGGCTGGAATGCCAAATAGGCCATCTTGGGCCCAGATCTTGACCCAGAATCTCGGCGATTCCTACCCGATCGAGCTCGCCCGGATAACTCCGACCTAGCCTCGTCAGCGCCATCGGCGGCTCTAACTCAACCCGGTCCGGCGCCCCGTGAGGTTCGACCAAACCTGGTCCGGCGCCCCGCAGTTACGACTGGCTCGGGCCGGGACTTCAACAAGCTCGAGCCCCACACCCTCCATCACACCGACGGTCGACAACGAGCTGGTCATCTTCCCGACGAACGTGACAGTCGCGCTATAACAGGTGGCCCCTTCCCTGGGTGGCCAGGGGGCCGCCAAAATAAAGCACCGTCGATCCGCCCGTCGACAAGCACCACGGAGGACAAAGCGTCTTCCCAACAAAGCGTTGTCCGTTGTGTCTACTGACCCCAGCATGGGATGAGCAGGGATCGGTCAAATCACCAAAGACCGAAGACCGGGACGCCCGGGCGTAGCGTACCCCTACCTTTTTTTTCCAAAACTCCCGTGTAACCTGCCCTCTCCATGTACATAAGGGGAGGTAGGGCCCCCAGGGAGAGGGGCAGACCTTAATCGATCCACCCCCGCTCGTGTAAATCAGTTTGAGCCCTCCGACTCAGGAACACCCTCCCGAGTTCCTCCACTCGGACGAGCGCTAAGGGCCTGTCCTCAGCTCTCGCATGTAATCCTTTGTAGTCCGCTACACCCAGAGCAATAATCATCACCACCACGAACTGGACGTAGGGACATTCGGCCTGAACCAGTATACATCCGGGATTTCCTTAGTTTAACCATTCAAGGAAAGGGGACATGCGACCCCTGCACCTACAAATTTACTTGCCGGTTATACAAAACACCGACAATGCCTATATTGCCAAAAGGGGGAGAAAGCATAGAAAAAGCATCATTAAAAGATAAAACTGTGAATGCATCTTGGTTCTTATGATCATGTTAAAAACTTGCTAATTCTTAGGATCATAAGCATACTTGAGCTTTTTGTGAGTTTTATTGGATTTTAGAGGTCTTGTGGAAAGCTTGCTCTTTCTTTTATTTTGCTCTAAAAATCCTTTTAGCAAATTTGGTCACGATCTTATTTCTTACTCTCTAGACCAAGTTTGGCTTTGAATCCAAACTGCTTTCTTCCCATCTCTCTCTTTTAAACTCAAATTTATACCTTTTGGGTGTTTATCAATATACTCAATAAGGGGGAGATTGAAAGACCATGTGGAGGTCTAACCTTATTGGTGATGAGTTGTTGACTGCATTTAAAGCATGAAGTATTTGAGTTTGAGTTTGATTTGAATTAGATTTTCAAATTGAAGCAATTTGAGTTGTGTCTACCAAGAGTGGCACTACTGACCATGTGGGAGTAGTAGTGCTAGCCGAGGGGCACTACCGGCCATGTGGGAGCAGTAGTGCCGGTCTCAGGCTGAAAGTTATGAAAACTGATTCTTCCGCTCCTATTTGACCTCTAAGGGTTTTGGCTTGACTTCTTTGGGGATAAAATTTAAATTGGGATCATTCACCCCTCCTTTGATTGCCATCTCGATCCTTCACCATTCTCTATTTTTGCTCAAGTTGGAAAATTGGCATATAGAGAAGAGCTTCTTGAATTAATGCAAGGAGTGCATAATGTGTTTTATGTATCTATGTTGTGGAAGTTCTTGCATGGTCCTTTGCATATTGTACCACTTGAGCCATTGATTCAGCCAGTGTGGATTTTGGGAGAGTTAGAGCGAATGTTGAAAATAGAACCCAGAAGTTTGTCAAAGTGTCGTGGTCACATTAGTCTAAGCGAGAAGCAACTTGGGAACTGGAGTCTTGGATGGGCTAGAGGTATCCTGAGTTTTTTTATCGGGTATGTGATGTGTTGTGATTTAGTCTTCTAAATTGTTTTTGTTCTCATTAGTTGTGTGTTAAAAATTTAGGGTCGAATTTTATTAAGGGGGAGAATGTAATATCTCAGGATTAACTCGAGAGAAAAAGGGGAATTTTGGGAGTTTTTTTTGTCGTGGGCCAATTTTGGGTCGGCCAAGTCTTGGGCCGTGGGAGAGGGGGCTTCACCCCAAATCCTAGCCACCCCCTCCACCCTCCCTCTCGTGTAAAATGTGTACTATTCAAGTTGTATCCTTTTCAAGTCACAACTGTAAATGTTGGCCTTTCTGCCAACCATGTCAGTGTATCACGTGATGAGCTCCCAGTGATGGGTCGCTCCTTCAACCATTTATTGAACTGAAGGTTGTGTTATCTCATGATCCAAGACTCCTATCGCGACGAATTCTCTTACTATATCCAGTGCTTTTGCTCATCGATATACAAGGACACTACAGCCATGCATTTTGAAACCATGAATGGGCTTGAGTGCACACAACTGGATTAGGTATAATTTATTTTCTTTCGATGGTCCTAATACCCTCAAGCCTCCCCTTATGGAAAGATTTAGGCACACCTATCGGTTCAACCTGAGCCATATAATCTAAGCAGAACTTGACGACCTTTTCAGTTCTATAACCTTCGATAATGCTACCCTCTAGCCGACCTTGGTTCGATACATATGACTTGAGAATTCCCATGTACCTCTCAAATTGGTACATGCTACGTACGAACACGGGCCCACACATTTTTATCTCTCTCACAATGTGAATAATGAGATGGACCATGATATTAAAAAACGACGGAGGAAATACATCTCAAGATTACATAGTGTCACCACCTCCTAGCCTTGTAGAGCATCTAGTTCTTTAGGATTGATAACCTTCTGAGCAATTGTGTTAAATAAATAACATAGCCTTATGATTGTCTTCTAGACCTTGATTAGCCAAATACTTCTAATTGCAACAGAAAACATCTGTGTCATTAACATATAACAATCTTGTGACTTCATACCAATTAATTTCAAATCTTGCATCGAAATAAGTCTTTCATGTTGAAGGAGTAATTAGATGGAACTTTCACACTATGAAAGCACTAACATAGTTTAGTTCTCTCGGTCTTGGACAGAGTGTAACAAGTAGGTTCACGGTACATTCGGGCTTTATCAGTCTCTTTCGATGATAACTCAGGTCTGATGCTTATATCGGCCAAGTCAAGCGGTGCGTTCATATCATCCTTTAGTTTGCCCGTAATGTTCAATAAGCGACAAATAAAGCTATCTTATACATTCTTCTCTACGTGCATGATGTCATGCAGTGGCAAAGGTGCTCCTAATAAGGTAGGTCCTAAAATATTGATCTCTTCTTCTAGATGTTCTTCAGACGGATCCTCAATTTATGTCCCTTTCTATGCGCAACATCTAAATCCTTAATTATATCATAAACATCTCTCCCGTTTAAAGGCTTTGGGCTGAACTGTTCTCGTTCCTTCCATCAAATTATTTCTTCATCTTGCGTTATGGGTGATTTCTCCGAACGAACCTACAGTAACGCATATACATGGTTTTGTACGAGTGATTCAACCACATACTCTTAGTATAATCTAAGAAGTGAGTACAGGTTTTAGCTCCTTTTATACTCTTGTTTGATAAGTTAGCAAGTGCGGGATAATCATTTATGGTGCAGAACAACAAGCAACGTAAATTAAAGTTCTCTCATCTGTATGCATCCTATACATATACCCCACGAACCCATAGTGTTTCTAGATCTTCTAGCAAGGGTGCTAGGTACACATCAATATTGTTCCTTGGTTGCCTTGGCCTTTAGATAAATATAGACAGCAAAATATACTTCTGCTTCATAGATAACCAAGGAGGAATGTTGTAGATACAAAGATTTACGTGCCAAGTGCTATATTAGCTGCTCATGTTACCGAAAAGATTTATTCTATCTGTACTCGATCCAAACCTTATATTCCTCGGTTCCATACCAAATTCTTCAAACCTTCTATCGATGTTTTTCCACTAGGTAGAATCAGTAGGTTTTCTTAGCATCCCATTATTCTTATGCTCCTCTGAGTGCCAACGCAGCAGTTTTGCCTCCTTTGGATTAGCAAATAAACACTTTAAATCTGAAATTACAGCCAGATACTATGCCACCTTAGCAGGTGGTCATTTCTTCACCTTGATGCCCTCGCTGTCATCATCTGATGGATTCTTACGTTTTTACTTGGATGCGTTACACACCGGACATACATACAAGTTTAAGTACTCTTTACAGTAGAGGATACAGTCGTTTTGACATGCATGTATTCTTTCTACTTCCATTCCTAAGGGACAAAAAATTTTCTTGGCTTTGTAGGTGGTTTTAGGTAACTTGTTTTTCTCTAAAAATATGTTCGCTAAGAGGCCTAATAGTGCGGTGGAACTCTTGTCGGATCAACCATTGCCTGCCTTCAATTTTAGCAATTCAAGCTCAGATGACAACCTTGTGTGTTTCAACTTGCAGCTCAGGAACAAAGGATTCTCTGAGTTCTCCATTAAGCCCTAAATTTTACCATACTCTCTCTCATCATGGTTCCCTTTTGCATTGTGCAGAATCTAATCCAGATTGTTATCGTGCAACCTATCCTCATCAAAAACATAATCGATATCATCTGACATATCATTTGTCGACGATGTTAATACAACCTTTCTGTATAATCTGCTCTTCATCGTGACTAGTCCAATATATATACTCCCTTTTCAAACCCTTTAGAATCAAGTGTACTTTGATCTACACTGAGTTTTGAAACATCCTTAAATTCTCGCAGTCAATGTATGGACATGTCATAAATTGCACCCCCTTATTAAGCATATTCTCCTCAGCAGCTCTTCTAAAAGCAGAGATGCGATTATGGTACTCGACACTCGCATGGTTCTCAGTGTGAAATGATCTTACCACAAATGGTTCTTAGCATATCTAGTATCTTAGACGGTCGTGCTAGTAAAATCGTCTGTAATTAGATTTAACATAGGCGATTTTTTAAAACTATATGTGATGAGGCATTTAATATAAACTTTTATGTAGCAGTATATCAATCTAACTTCCGAACTCTTTGGCCAAATGCATGCAATTCTGCACCTCACAAAAATTGAGAGGTGTTTTAATGTACTCTCTCCGATCATAAATATTTATCGTTTTGGACATTGATTACGGTTTCCAAAACATAATTTTGCCTACTAATTTCTATTGTGATATATTCATAAAGCCCAATAAAATTATAATATTATAAAAGTATTTTTTGAAACAAATCTATATATGATTTTCATATATCTAATTTAAATTTTTAAAAGTTTAACTACACCGATAACTTATTTGTAAGGAAGGAAGTACACATATTACCGCACCAATCATCAAGGAATGGCTAGGTGTCAACTTGGCTGAAATACCGTTGCCAACAACATAGAGCATACTAAGAAATTTTTGGCGGCGTAACACGCTGCGCATGTCATTTTTTTGAAGGGAAAAATGTTTTTTCGGCGGCGTCTAATTTTCTAAATCGTCGAAATAATGAGCGAAACGGGGAAAATAGAGAGATATAGTTGTAGAAATATCTCTTTCATTTAATTATTTGAAAAATATTGAGACCGAAATTAGAAAACCGCAAGGGAAAAAATCTAGAGGAAAAGGGCGAAAAATTATTAGAGATGTCAACCTTCTTTTTGTCGAAGTTTAATACTCTCGCTGTTCGCCGAGTAATAATACATGTTTTAAAAATACTAAAACTGTGGCGTAACACGCCGCGCGTGTCGTTTTTCCGTAGGAAATTTTTTTTCTCGGCGGCGTTTTATTTTTTAAATCGTCGAAATGGGGAAAAAATAGAGAGATAGAGTTGTAGAAATATCTCTTTCGATGAATTATTTGGAAAATATTGGAGGCCGAGCTGGAAAACCGCGATGGGAAAAAGTCTAGAGGGAAAATGGCGAAAAATTATTAAAGATGACAACCTTCTTTTGTCGAGCTTAACACTCTACGCGTTCGCGGAGTAATAATACATGTTTTAAAAAATATTAGAGATCGACGCGTTCGCGGAGTAATAATACATGTTTTAAAAAATAACAGAGAATGAGATGGGAAATCGAGCTGAGAAAAAAATCTAGAGATAGAGCTGCACAAATATTCCTAGCGACGAAAACCTTTTTTTCGGGGAAAATGAAGAAAGGACATGTTTTAAAAAATATTAGAGACTCGCAGCGTAACACGCCACGCGTGTCGTTCTTTCGTAGGGATTTCTTTTTTCGGCGGCGTTCTATTTTTTAAATCGTCGAAATAATGAGCGAAGCGGGGAAAAAAGTAGAGAGATAGAGCTGTAGAAATATCTCTTTCGACAAATTATTTGAAAAATATTGAAGACCGAGCTAGAAAACCAAGGTGGGGAAAAAGTCTAGAGGGAAAAGAGCGTAAAATTATTAGAGATGACAATCTTCTTTTGTCGAGCTTAACACTCTACGCGTTCACGGAGTAATAATACATGTTTTAAAAAATATCAGAGACCGACGCGTTCGTGGAGTAATAATACATGCTTTAAAAAATATTAGAGATCGAGATGGGAAATCGAGGTGGGAAAAAAGTCTAGAGATAGAGTTGAACATATATTTCTAGTGACAAAATATTTTTTCCCGAGAAAACGGAGAAAGGACCTAGACGTAAAAGCAAGGACACAATGTTACGCTTTTGGACCTGCTCGCTATCCTTAAAATTAGAAAATGGTTTGTTCGCGATTTGAATTTAACGGAGGTTCTTTCCAGAAAAGCGCCGACGAAGGACCCGAACGCTAATTCAGAGGAAAAAATCTTCCTCTCACAAAAATCGCTAAGGACCTATTCATAATTTACAAAAGGACTAAATCGCGAAATTTTTTTTTTTGAGTCGAAGTTACCGTTTTACCGAGCCAGCCGTGGCGCTCAAACGTTCCTGAGCACGCGATTCTTGCAAGTAATAATAGAGGTAGTATTAGACAGTTATCTTTTTAAGAAAAAGGAAAATCAAGCACATGAAAGAAAAAAAAGAAACATTTGACACCCCATTGTTTTCGTAAGAAACAAACAAGGAAAATAGTTTTCTTTTCTGCCTTGCCTTTTCCCCAAGCTAAAGGATAAACCCAGTGTGGGCCACCCCATGCACAAACAAACCACCACCCCTGCCAGCACTCCCGCTCCCCCTCACCTCTCCAGTCACCGCAGCACTGCCAGCGCCACCACCAGCAAACCCTAATTTATTCCCCCTCCACCGCATCTAACACAGCCAGCTGCATACTCTCCTCAGTCCTCACCTCACTCCTCGTAAATACACCAAAAAAAAAAAGTCACGCATCACACCTCTCACCCCCATGCGCCGCAAGAAGCACTTGGACCGCGGCGGCGGCGGTACGGAGCTGTTTATCTGCTTCACCTCCCGCCCCTCCGCCGCCTCGTCTGCTTCCGCCGCCGGCGGCGCACCCGCGTCCCTCCGCCCGTCGAACTCTTCGAAGCTTCTCAGCCCCGGCCGCAGCGGCGGCGGAGGTAGTGCCGGTACCGGCGGTGACGCGCCGGCCCCGCCGCTCCACCCTTCCCTCAGCCGCCGCCTCCGCAACAGCGGGAGTCTTAAGGGAGGGCAGTCCCCAATGTTCCCGGCGGGGTCCTCCGGCGGCCGCCGCGGCCGGGGCGGGTTCGAGCCCGCCGAGCCCTCGTCGCCGAAGGTGACCTGCATCGGCCAGGTCCGCGTCAAGGGCGGCAGGCGCAAGCCCAAGCACGCCTCGGCCGCCGTGCTGCGCTCGCGGTCCAGGCGCGGTGGTGCCGGCGGCAGCGCTGAGGCCAGCTTCCGCCGCGCCGGGGACGACCGGGATGGCCCCCCGGGGAAGAACCAGGGGTGGGTTTACCAGATCCCGGTGAACATCTGCGAGGCGCTGAAGACATTCGGCTCCTGCGGCGGCCGCTCACTCTGCTCACCGTCTCGGGGCGGCGGCGAGCGGGGCGGTCTCCCCGCCGGGGCCGCTGGCGACAAGAAACGGAGACGTGCTCCGTCTGGAGGGAGCTGGCTGTGCGGCGCTGCCGTGGCGAGGTGCCTCCTGGCGATCCAGGAGGAGGAGGACGATGAAGTCGGCAAGGGAGCCGCCGTTGTACCGGCGGAGGTGGTGAAGGAGTCGGAGGTGGGGCTTGTGATGGAGGGGTGGGACGTGGAGGAAGAGGAGAGAGGCGTGGTGGTGGGTGAGGTGGAGGTGGAGAAGAAGGACGAGATCTTGGTGGTGGGGAAGGAAGAGGAGGGGAGGGTCAGCGTCTGCATCCCACCGAGGAACGCGCTGCTGCTTATGCGCTGCAGGTCGGACCCGGTCCGCATGGCGGCGCTCGCCACGCGCTTCTGGGGCTCTCCGGCCGCGGCCACCGTCGGTCAGGTTGCCAATGAGGAGGATGAGAACGACGGGGAAGAAGAAGAAGAGGAGGAGGAGGGTGAGGGCGAAGTAGAGAAGGAATGTGAAGAGGAAGCTCGCGATTCAGCAGTTTCCGTCAAAGAAGTCGAATGCCGGGAGTGTGGTGGTGTTGAAGATGGTGGTGGTGAGGCAGGGCAGGCACATGAAGTGGAGATGGAAGCAGAAGAGAGCTCAAAATGCGGAGATCTTGGGGACAAAGAGAAGGATGGAGGCTGCAGGGGGGAGGGAGAGGAGAAGGATGAGCCTGAGGAGGTGCAAATTGATCGGGAAAACGCCGTCATGGAGGTTGCTTTGTCAGGAGAAGCTGCAGATAAGGAAAGCCAAGTTCCGAAGATGGTGGACGTTGTGGCGGAGGCTAAGGAGGAAGATGCTGTTCCAAGGCAGGAGAAAGAGGAAGAAGAGGTGAAGGGGAGGAGGTCAAGCAGCAGCTGCTCCCCGTCTACAGCATTGAAGGAGGACCGCAGGTTGCGGCGGTTGAGTAGTAGAAGTCGTGTTGGTAGCAGCAGCAGGGTCTCATCGGGCAGTGATAGGGTAGGCAGGCGGCACAGCTTCTCTGCTGAGACAGATGCACGGCGGTTGAGCATCTCGAGCTTGAAGGATTCGAGGAGGGCTAGTTTCTCCATTGATAGAGATGGCCGGAGGTGGAGCTTCTCTATTGAGCAGGAGCATCTTGTTGCGGAGCCTAAGGTGCTGATGGGATCCAGGAAGGGGAAGAAAATTTCATCTGAACTGGAGTCAGAGAAAGATTGCGCTGTTCTTGCTGCACCAAGCAGCGAAGAAGAAGCCCAAGAATCCCAAGATGATGGAAAAGAACAAGCAAAAAAGGATGGGGAGGAAGAAGGAACAACACAAGATGTAGAATCTAACGAGACAGCTGAGAAGGTGGAAACGGGATGTGATCACGAGGAAGATGTGGAAGAAGAACAGGAACAGAGGAAGAAAAGTGGTGAGTTGCCAGATTGCCTCCTCATGATGATGTACGAGCCCAAGCTCTCCATGGAGGTCTCCAAGGAGACATGGGTCTGTAGCACTGACTTCGTCCATTGGAAGGCTTACCAGGGCCAGAACCGCCGTAACCGTCGCCAACAAAAGGCTGCAACTGGTAGCAATGCTGGTGCGTCGGAGGAGCTCAAGGACACGGACAATGCTGAAGGCACCTGCTTTGCGAAGGACACCGAAGAGAGTGAAGCTCCAGCATCGGTGAACTCGGCACCTGTGCCGCCGCTGGTTGCCCAGAAACCACCCAAACCAGCCGCGGAGCAGAAGATGAAGCTGGAGCTGCCTCCGGTTGCTGGTGCGGCAGCGTACGCTCCATTCGTTCTGAAGCGCTGCAAATCGGAGCCAATGCGGTCATCGGCGCGACTGGCACCGGACGCTTGTTTCTGGAAGGACCGGCATCGGCCCCTCAACGCCACCGGGATCGGCTTTTGATTCCGGCCGAGCCGAACTGCTGGTATGCTTAGCTAGCTAGCTAGTAACTTGAGTTTGCGAGCTTTGTTGTGCAATAGTAGTGAGCTTCTTTCATGCTTGGTGCTGTTATGTGATGTGGACAACAAATAATAGCTTGTTATGTTACATCAGATAGATTAGGGAGGAGTATATGTAAATCTCTTGGGTATGCTTTGTTCGGTGTGCTAATTCCTTTTCCCTGATGTTATGCAGTGCTGGTATAGTTTTTTTTTTCCCATCACACATGCAGGTTTTAGCTAAATGTTTTCCTTAACATGAGAAGCTTTGTCTTGACTTCATCTCTCTGCAAACAAAGTCTAATTCCAAACTTCCAAATTGATTAGGATCAGATGGCTTCATTCGCGAAAGAGTACTATTTGCTAAATGCTATCCAAGTCAAACTACGCCTCGTTAATCCAAGGTATTGCATAAGATCAAAAGATGTAACTGGGCCTTTACTTCATTTTAAGGTACAACGATCACTAACTTGTCGCAACTGTTATGCCAAGCCATTTGCACGCTTTTTTTTTCCTCTATAAAATGAAATCTTAAATCTAGCCCTTCTTACTACAGAAACATTGCTAGTGTCCCTACCACGCTCCTCTATTGCAGAAGTTGGTTGGTATCACAGATGATTTCCTACTGAACTCAGCAGGTAGGTACCTATTGAGCTTGGCAGAAGAGGGTCTGCTAGTATGGTAGATCTCGCCAAGCCAAGTGTGCTTTTTAGGTTTTTCGCTATAGTCCTAGCTACCTACTAAGTTGGAGGAGTGCGGCAGGTGATTTGTTGTTGTCTTTACTTTTGTGGTAGAGAATAAAACCATTTTTACAATTTTGTTTAGACCGGTTAATTTTTTTTAAAAAAAAACCTATGATAGGATCAAATAAGGTAAAGCTTCCTGTTTATGCCTGGGGTAAAAAGTGACTTATGAGCTGTGGTGGAGGGCATGCAACTGTGATTTTTAAAGCTTCCTTTTCCTGTCTGCCATGCCACTTCGTCTTGCCGCCTAGGTTTGTATTTTACCTTTAGCCGGAGGAGGATAGGTAACTGAAGGTTTACATTTTACCTTTAGCCGGAGGAGGATAGGTAACTGTTGTGTTATTTCTCAACCATTGTAGTGTGCACTGTAATACAATTTTCGGTGTTCGTCTTGTCAGGCCCAAACTGCCATGTTCCGCGACCGTACAAGGTTGTGTGTTGGTGTTGTTGATTGCACGAGCGCTAATAATTTCTTTTCGACAATGTGCTGTGGCACTCACAAGTCACGAACTACAGGTTACATGCTGTTATGGATAGACAGTTGGGATATAATGTCAGCCAGTGCTACGGTATTTCCACAGAGAATTTCACTCGTACCATTTGCCGCTCCTTCGAAATACAACAAGTGGATCACATCTGAGTGACGAAGCAATTTGCCGACGCGAGGAGATCACGATTGGACGATCGTGGGAGCGTCCACGGTCATGTTAGCAGCGGAACAATATACTTTTTAATAGAGATGTATATTTTACACGTATAACTTTATAGTTTTATACAGTAATTTTGTAATATCATAGATTCAACACATATTCGAAATTTACTGAAAGTACAACACAAATAATTCTAAGGTCTTATAAATACTAAACCATCAAAATCAGAACTAGTTTAATCAATAAATTTAGTCTACTAAGAGCATCTCCAGCAAGGACCCCTAAAACAGGGTCTCTATTTTGGATTTAGGATTCCCCCTATTTTTTAAGGCCCTGTTTTCAGAGCACAAGTCCAGCAACATCCCCTAAATCTCAGCTCCTATTTTCCTTTTTCTCCTGTTTTGACATATCCGCTATGTATAATCTTCATTTGACATCACTAAAATTCAATCAAAAATATTTGTAATACATAAAACATAAGCATATTAACATTTACAATTTAAAAACATGATATTTAAATTTTAAATTTAAAATTTTCAAAATTTTCAGCAGCAGATGCAGATGCAACAATTGCAACTCATCTAGCAAAAACACGCTCAGCTGCAGTGAACTAATGCAAGTCATTCTTCACTTTTAACTCCTTATTTTAAGGTTTAGGGGCTCCTTAAGAATTGGGGCTGAGGAGCCAAATTTAGGGGTCTCCTAATTTTAGGGGCTGGATTAGGGGCCCTGCTGGACCTGTATTTTTTACTAAACTCCCTATTTTAAGATTTAGGGGCTGGTTTAGGGGCTCTGCTGGAAATGCTCTAATAGGTGATCTTCCAACATTTTTCAAATTTAATCTGCCTGCATACCAAATCACCCTTTAGGCTTTTGGGAAATGCTCTAAAATAAAGTGAATTAAGTGATCTTCCAACATTTTCTATCTAAATTTAACGGTTCTGACTCATTCCATAAATTTCGGTGCATACCCGTCACCCTTTAGATCTGTCTATGCGTCCGATGTATATCATGGTAAATGAGTCTGTTTTCTTTGAGCCCCTGCTAGATCATATAATCACCCGCTTAAGCGACAAGTGCATCGCACAGAACCAGCTTAGAATTAGCGTATCAAGACGCGACCAGATCCAAATTGGCTTCCACTGCATGATGGGGGCCTGAGTCCATCTGGCGCTATACTTTTCCCCCCAATATCGTAACTTCTCCCAGTGAACTCGAGCTGCTGCTGCTGCCATTAGCGTGTAAATTCGCAGTCGCCATTGACTGTCCGCCACTTGCTTTGCACCACGCCAACAGCTAGCTTTGGCCACTGACTACTCAGCATGGCACATGCCCTGCGAGGGTCGGCTGGTCCAGCATCTTTCAACGGGACTACGGGAGCTAGCTAGGGCCCCTGCTGCCCAAGCAAATTTTTCTCTGGTCCTTGTCTTTTTTTTTTCTTTTTCTTTTTTTTTTATGCATATTTGGTCTTCATCCAAGCGAAACTGCAGCTCGTGATAGGTGTCTACTGTGCTCTCACACTGCGGTAGTGGATATGTCACAGTCTGATAACGTGACAGATAACACGTGTTGCCTCTGTACCTTTCCACGGTTTTTGAACGGTGACCAAAGGTGAAAAAAAAAAGTTAAGACTCCCTGCTGCCCTTTCGAGTGCACGGCAGTGGAAGTTGGCGCTTCGGCTTGACAATTGCAATATTGCACGATTGGGTTTGGATTTGGTCCATTTCACCGTGCGATTTGTCCTTGTGTTGTGTCCATGTTCATCCCTTTGCGGGTGGTGGTGCATTATTGAAATCTGGAATGCGTACGGGCTGTTGGATTGACAATCGACAGTCTAGATCAACCGCTTCCAGAGTAAAGGGTTTGGTTTATAGGTCTCCTTGGGACAGGTTCCGATTATGTAGATTCTGAATTATAGTCAGCTGTCTGGAGAAGCGATTGTCTGAAAAATCTGCTGACTGAAAAATCTAATCGTTCGGTAATTCTGATTGTCTGTGCTAATTGTTGATCGGCGTCGGTGACGGATGAGAGGATGAGAGTGGTGAAGGGGCCTAGGGACGACGGCGGAAGCCCTTGTGCCTGCGACGACTCGTGGGAGGCGGAACTCGCGGAATCTGAGTAAAAATCCGCAGAATCAAGTGGGTGACAGCTTCTGATTTTGTGTATAAATCAGATTCTGATTATGGGAGAAACTGTCTAGAATCATTCCGTTCGGCAGACAATCTGCTTTTCTTTTAAGTAAAAGCTGTGCATAAGTTGTCCCGAACGGAGCCATAATTGAAAAGAATCACTAGTTGATGATGTAGTTTGAGTAAAGTTTCTATTTATTTAGGCTTAGACTTTTTGACTTATAGTTTAAAATTAGCTTTTTGGTTTAAACAGTTTAAAAGCTAATGGCTTTTGTGCGTGATAGAGGTGGGTAATTTTATCTAACTTTAGTGTTATTAGTCTAAAACAAACTATCAATAAATAAAAAAAAAAGTCTCTCTCTAGTAGCTTTTGGTTTTTAGTTATATGGAGACTTATAGCTTTTGAAAAGCTCAGATAAAAATCTACTCGTTTATTTAGACTTTAGCTTAAGAAGTTCTGTCGTGATTCAAGAGGTCCACTTACCATGAAGCTGATTCGTTCTAATCCAAATACATGATTGCAGTTGATCCCAATCTCGTGAAGTTATGAATGTAGTAGTTTGTAAAGGTTGTTTTCAACAAGAGAACATATCCTGTGCAATCAAATATTCGGTGAAACTACGGTGCAACCCAACTAGAAAAAGTTTCAATAAATTCTGAAAAAATTATGGATGTACATCTCAGCTTACCCCATCTACATATAAAATTTCATGATCAAATTCGTCCTGTGCTAAGAGTAATAAAAAAGACAAAGTTAATCATGAATGCGAATCGCCCATGATTTTTTTCGAATTTATCAAACTTTTTCTAGGTTCTAGGCCAGACCGCTACATAACCAAATGTTTGATTGCACAGGATATTTATCCTTTCAACAACTCGGTCCGAAATTTCTTTGCCTTCATGCATTGGACAGCGTATGATTCAACTATCGGGATCAAACTTTTTATGATAGGAGATTTTTTCCTTCGTGTTTCGATGGAACGTTAGACCTTGTGTTTGATCTGAATCAGGCATCCGGGTCGGTAGGTCGCGGTCAAGATTTTGCCTGAGTTGCGCCTTCTTTCCGGGCTTGACCACGGAGAAAAAGAGAGCAAAAAAGGAAACAGGATGTCGCGAGGTGAGATCACGTCGTCGTGGCATTGTCGCCACCAGCGGAAAGACGCCACCGTAACCGTACCTTAGTGCATCCCATCGAGGAAATTTTTTTTTATAATGGATTATACCAAAAATATTGGGTGGATAGTAAAAATTAAATATAGTCATCGATTTATTGAGATTAAATATAGTAGAAATTAAATATAGTATATTCTACAATTATACTATCGAATAAATTATAAATAAATACTAGCTAATCTAATCTATTAGATTAAAAATAATGATACACTCATATTAAATTTAGCCTACCTGGAAGAGCTGAAAAAAAAAGGCTACTTTCGTGCGGTGCTACTTTGTGTTAGCTTGCACGTCTAGCAAGATGCAAGCAACCTTTCTTTTTGTATGCTGCTTGTCACGGCATAAAGTTTTTCATGGGCAAGGAGAACAGGTAGAATTTTTTTCTTTTTCTTTTTTGTTTTTCACCGTGATATGTTTTTTTTATTAAGAGTTGGTTTTAGATTAATACTGTTAAAGTTAAGATTAAACTACTCACTTTTACCTTGTACAAAAGCGGATAACTTTTAAACTATCTCTACTAATATAAATTTGCAGTTGGTGGCAGCGGTCCGTTCTTCCTAGCCCCCTCCCCTAGCCATATCTCCAATAATAGCAGGTCATTATAGCTAATTATTCTTTCCTGATTTACAACCAGCCATATCTTTCTAAATATGGCTGATTATTATAGCAAAATCTCTGATTATTGTTGGTAATTAATAGCCGGCCAACATTCCTTTTGTACTATATATATACTGTACAGTTTTCATAGATTCAATCAAGAGAATTCATTCAAGATCTCCCATGTCGTGCCGCCGCAACGAATGAACTCGACGAACTGATTAATAAGTGATGGACCGACGACATGGTCATGAGGCGCAGAGGTTTAACGCCACGGCCAAGAGTAATCGCGCCGGCGACGGACCAGAGCGCGACACCCGTCGAGTGCCGTGACCCCAGCGCCGGCCAGTTGGACGTGAACAAAGCGTACGACGCTTCGGCGCGGTTGCCCGGCGACACCAGTGGGACGTCGTTAGTGGTGAGAGAGTCATTGGTATACCCCTTCGAGATAAACGGGTTGATCTATCTGAACGTCGCGAGAGAGAGGAACGACGCGGCGGCGCACAGCATGGCGGGCGCCTCGGCGCTGGTGTTTTCTGGTTCACCTTCATAGGTTCCGGCGTCATGGCCGGTGCCTGCGTATTTCGCTTGACAAGATTCCGCTAACAGAGTGCTACTCCCTAGACGGAAATTATGGTTCGGTAGAGGGCATCTTCATGGCTGGAAACCCTAATGTCTCTCAGCGATGGGTTCCGGGCGACAGCAAGCTGGTGGACACACTGATCTACCCAGATTCAGGCCCCCGGTGTGGGTAATAGCCCTACTTCCTACGAGTTCTTTGTTGAGAAATAGGGAAAATGTTTACAAAGGTGTTTCTCTGTGTCTGCTTTTCTATGCTTCTTGTTCTAGCCAACCGGCCTCCTTCTTCATGCATCAGGGGGCCCTTATATAGACGAGCCACCCTGAGCAGGAGAGAAGGTGGCGATATATTTATCTACACACATTAATTACAACCATCATTCCAGCTTCCACATCTACCCACGACTCATTTATTAAGCACGCCTCTGTGGCCTTGTCCTTCGAACATCATTTAATGTCGGTGAGAGGCCTCGCCCAGTCCGCCCGAGACAGGATGTTTTTATGACGGGTTGGTGAGAGATGTCAGAGGGATGAGCCGCCGTCGTGTCGAACGCTGGACCCTTCACAATTAATGATCTTGACACGAGGTGCCAGGAGAGAGAAACTTCGAGGCGAAACCTTCCCTTCATTCCTTTGGTTGCATCTGTGGCCTGACAAGGGGGGCCCAAACACCCGCCCGCTCGGCAGGCCACCACGTGGTCTCTCGCTCGTGCGGCGCAGGCATGCTCGCCGGGCGCCGCTAGGCGCCATGCAAAGCCGCCGACCGGCCGTGGCGGTATGTGGTCGCCAAACCGCCACCAGGGGCGCGTGGTCGCTTTCGGCCGTGGCGGCATGCTCGCCCGGCTGCCACAGAGCGCCACGCTGGCTACTCGCCGGGCGAGCAGGGCGTGGTCGCCAGACTGCTCGCCGGGGGGCCGCGTGGGCTTTAAATTGGGCCAGGCCACTTGTTGGGCCTATTACTTTTCACGGCGGAAAGGGTACCCCGGTGCAAAGTACACTGACAGCCGGTGAAGCCAGTGATGGCTAGGTACGCCAGAGGCATGGAGATGAGTAGACCGGCAAAGGCGAGAGGGTCATTTGGGAAGAGCAGCGAACCGTCGGCGCAGCGGACCACCGCCGAAGCAGAGAAGAGCGCGGCGCCGAGGGCGGTGGCGATCAAGAAGACGCGGAGGTGTAAAGGCTAGGTGGCGACGGTGGCCCCTTTCTCCGAGGCGACTGACCACGTGGCCATGACGTACGCGACGAAGTGGGCTGCAAGAAAGATGGAGTCCACAGCGCGCCATGGCGTGCTCGGCAGGAGAAAGAATGCAAGCATGAGGAGGACGACAGATGCCGCGGCGAAGACGGCGAACGTTCCGAACGCGACCACAGAGGCGGCCGCTGGTCCTAATGGCGGTGGCTTCGAACAAAGACTCGTGCTCGTGGAAACCCGTGTCGCCCTGCGAAGGCGGACGACGAGGACGAAGCGAGGCGACGAGGAAGACGAGGTCGACAATACGAGGAGCGCTTGGCAAGGCATGGCGAGAGGAAGAGGAACACGAGCTGGTAATATAAATTGCAAAAAGGGATAAAAATGATTAATTGATTTTTGAGATTGGTAATATATATTACTACGTACAATATATTTGGTTTTAATTCATACCGGAGAAGAAACCATAAAAACTTTTATAATCGGGAGAAATAGATGTTTGATCTTGTAGCACAATTTTCTTTTATTGCTTGACCTTTATGTTTCGTTACTAATTTTATTTTTCGTAGAAACGCACGGGCATTGATCTAGTAAGATAAAAAGGCTAAGCTCAAGGAAACACGTGCTTAGCGTGAGTAAGAGGATCTGTGGCGATTCAGCGGTCCACATGTCATGTAGCAGATTCGTTTTAATCCGAATACATGACTACAGTTGGTCCCTTATTATAGGTTTGAAATATACTAATGTAGCAATCAGAGGGGGGGTGAATGATTGCGCGGAAGCTAAAATCAAATTTTCAAACTTTTCAAACACCCCAATTGAAACTCAAATTGGAAATCAGTTTATGCAGTTGGGAAACAAATAGACCAGGGCGACGATGAGATTACTTAGCGACCAGTTTGGGCACTAGGCGACCAGAGATCACTGGGCACACTGGCGACCAGTTTGGGCACTTGGGCGAGCACGTGCACTGTTGGGCGACCACGCCCGCAGTCTGGGCGAGCAGACCGATATATGTCTACTAAAATAGTAATTACGGAAGATCCAGCCATTGGATTGATGTGCAATTTTAACTATAGAAACTAGAATTAATTTTGCAACTAACACAAAAAGAATCAGATCAATCGGATGTATGGATCTAAAGTTATGTCCTTCACAAGATGACTAAATCCGGGCGACACGCGAGCAGTCGGGCGAGCAGGACATCAATCTGGGCGACCACAAATTACAGAAGATCTAGCCGTTGGATTGATGTGAAATTTTAACTGTATAAACTAGACTCAATTCCAAAGTGAACAAAAAAGGAATTAGGTCGATCGGATCTACGGATCTAAAGTTATGACCTTCGCAAGATGACTAAATCAATTAGCGATCTAACAGCTGGGTGACCAGGGTAGCAATCTGGGCGACCATGAATTATCAAAGATCTAACCGTTGGATTGATATGAAATTTTAACTGTAGAAACTAGATTCAATTACAAATCAAACCCAACAAGAATCACTCCGATCGGATCTACGGATCAAAAGATATTCCCTTTGCAAAGAACCGAACTCCGTGATGAATTTCGTGATTGCTGTGATGAACAAAACTTCAAGCGATCGATCAACTATGCCGGAGCTAAAAACTTGTGAGAAAGATCTTTATTTTTGATCTGTAACCCTCCCTCTATTTATACAGAGCAAACTCACAGAGATTGACTACAACTCCACTTCCAACATGGAAAGAGTTCAGATTCTATCTCAACTTGGCCCAACATGACCAAAACCAAAACCTTGCACGCATGATCACCCACTGCCGCACATACGTGACTAACCAAACCTTCACATGCATGTTCTCTAGCCCGAACGTCCCGTATGACATTCTTGACCACCAAGACCTCGATTCCTCCTTGAACCTATTCTCGAATCTCAGTTCCTCCATGAACCTAGTTCCGGTCCCGTCATCGACCACGTTCGCCCTCGAGCAACACCTGCACATGAAGTAACAAACAACGCGTTCGAGCACAAGTCCACGACTTGACTCAAGATTAATCCATGCAACCACTCATACGAGTGCATTGCATCAAGCAAAACCATTATGCTATCACCAGCATAATCAAACGATCATTTGAGCACAAATCCACGACTTGCCTAAAAAACAGTCCATACAACCACTCACATGAGTGCATTGCATCAAGCAAAGTCCATCATGCTATCACCACTATAATAATCATCTCAACATAGCACATGCACAAGCACCACACATGCCATAACCAAAATCACTTTACAATGCCAATTTCACCATTCAACCAATTTTTCATCACATGATCTCACACTTATCTCGTAAAGTTATGAATGTAGTAGTTTGTACACATTGTTTTCGACAACTCGGTCGTATATTTCTTTACCTTCATGCATTAGCAGTGTAAGATTCAACTCTCGGGATCAAACTTTATCGGAGATTTTTTCCTTCGCCTTTCGATGAAATGTTGGACCTTGTGTTTGATCTGAACCAGGCAGCCGGGTCGGTTGGTCGCGGTCAAGATTTTGCCTGAGGTGCGACTCTTCTTTCCGGACTTGACCGCGGAAAAAGGAACCAGGGAAAGGCCTCGAACGAGAAGAGAGGATTAAATGTCAATTCGTATGACGAGCAACTGCTTGTGAAATCCCTATGTTTTTTCTTTATTTCCAAGTTCATAATTTGGGAAAAATTTACTTGCTAACAATCTTCATGTTATACTGCATTCTTATTCAACAACAGAGAAATTTCTCTCTCTCTTAGAAAAAACAGAGAAATTAAGCCTTTTTTTTTGTACGACTCGCTGTCTTCATGTTAAAAAAAACAGAGAAATTTAGCATTTCGACTTCACGAGAAGATATTGTTTTTGAGTTTGCTTGGATTGCTATTTGGCAACACTGTGTCGAAACAAGCTCAAACTATTGGAGATGTAAGAAGATGGATGGGGAGGGTTGCTAGGTCTGGGCCCAAGATGTAACTTGAGAGCAGCTATTGATCTTTAAAGCCTTTCACTCTTCACTCGTGCCACAAAGCCTGAAGCTGCAGAGAGGCAAAGGTCATGATCGTTGCGTGTAGTAGGTTAATCATTCAGATTTCAAATGTCTCATGTGATGTCTGATGTTGATTCCAATTGATCGTCTGTAACGCGGATCCTAGTCGATAAAAGCAGCTTGCCATGCCATTCATAATGTTGATCTGATTGCTGGAATTTCCTTCCTCTTTTTTTTCCTCCCCTTTTCTTTCCTTGAAAGCAAGCCTGACTTAGGCCCCATTGGAGAGCTGAGTTCGGTTCGCCGGAGAAGTTGTGTTCTCAAAGATGCTGTTAGAGACGTACTTCAGATTCTCACACAAAATAGGCTTTAAGCTTCCGCCAGAAGTCCGCACTTCATTTAGGAGGGCTTGGCATCTTCATAGCTTTGAGCTTAATCACAGTCCCGCTAACCATAGCCTAAATAAGCCTATCTTGGACAAACAAATGCTTTGGAGTCAATCTTCAGCTGTCGTCGAGCAGCAGCAGGTAAAGCATCATTCATAAGGGGATCGTAGTCCTTAAGACAAACAAGTACCGCCAACACAATCATAATTAACTATAAGCATCGTTTTACTCCCATGTTCCGACAGGATACCGCCATCGTCGGAGCGCCCATGTGCTGATTAATTGACTAGATAGAGATTAGTAGCACAGGGGGAGCTTGGGTCCTGATGATTGTCCCACATCAGACAGGTGAAAAGATGATTCCTACAATGATCTTTAAGGGCATCTTTCTCTTCTATCATCAATTTTCAGGGCCCGTGCATTGCATTGGCAGCACCGTAAGTACAGCTGGTTTCGCACTGGATTAGAGAGCCCCAGTCCCAGAGCCAGAGCATGGCCATTTCCTGTATGCAGCCAGGGACCAGGGCTACACAAGTATCGTGATGGCTCTAAAGATTACCACCGCGAGTATGAAAGGGGGCAGTACTGTAGTAAGCAGGAGAAGGAATCATGCCGGGGTCCATCTCCATCCTTAGATAAAAAGGTTGTGGGGCCCATCTGATGAACATGAACAACCTAATAGAGTGATGAGCGATGGGATGAGCTGTTGTAAGGCAGTACTTGTATTCAGCGTCTGCTAGGAAATAAGGGTAGCGCTGTGGAAGTAATTTTAAAAATTTTCGATTACCTGAACTCAGAAAACTCGCTGTATGTAATCTAATAATACATATTAGAATTTCAACCTTACCACTAGCCGCGTTTGCGTGACTTCTTAGCAGCGGAAGAAGAGCCTGTCGGATTGCGTCTCCACGTCGAGGCAATAGCAATCTCGTTCCACAAGTATCCACATGAACAAGAAGAAGAATCCGCACACTAGTCTGCTAGAACCCCGTAGCACCATAGCACAGCCTTTTTAATCCTCACTGGAATTAGGCCCTCAACTTCGGTTATCACCGCATAGTCCATGTACGTGTTTATTTATATCTAAGGAGCCAAAATAAGATAGGCGCATTTCTGTTTCATAATTGGATATGATTTGAGATAACCTTTATTAATTTAAATCTTTATCCAAACTGACTTCCTATTTAATTCATATTACATTAATCTAAATCTTATAGAGTTGCTGTTTCGGATTCAACTAATTCGAATCAAGCTAAGACTTATGCCATATTTAACAATTTAAATATATTAGTTATTCATACAATAACATACTGAATTTATTAACAAACCAGTAGGTTCTCATTCTTGTATATGACATCTAGGCCTATTGTGATATTGATAGCGTACCGAATCATCATTCGATGCACAAGTCATAAGCGGCTCCTACCAGAACATTATGACTTCCCAAATCATATGTATATCTTTATTCGACACACCACCAATGAATATAGGTTTGATCCTTTTGTCACTTTCATATATTAAGATTAAACTCAATGCGAGATATGTTAACTCCTTGTGCTATTTAATCCATCGTTTTTCGAACATTCAAAGCTAGACTAAAATAGATTAAGCGGTTGTCACCTCGACCTGCTTGGGCATAGCCATATATATTTTTTACTCTATCCTCTTCAAGTAGTCTTGAGATATCTTTGTCCTCGTATAACAATATTGTAGTAAGCAGAAGAAGGAATCATGCAGGGGTCCATCTCCATCATGCAGGGGTCCATCTCCATCCTTAGATAAAGAGGTTGTGCGGCCATTCTCATAACCATGAACAACCTAATGTAGTGATGAGATGTTGTAAGGTAGTACTTGTATTCAGCATCGGTTAGGAAATAAGGGTAGTGATGCAGAAGCAATTTTAAAAATTTTCATCTATCTAAAAGGTGAATCTTATATTTGTATCATAAGTGATTTTTACTGGTGAAATGTTTTTGTTGGAAAATAAGTTTCCCTTTCTCTTGGGAGAAAATGGTGGTGGGCATAGATGTTTGATTCGAGGATCACTTTTCTTTTTCCGAATTGTGGGCTTTGGGTAAGTGTGAGATGATTTGCTTTGGTAAAAGCGAGTTAATTTACTTTGGTTAATGTTATCACACCTGTAAAAGATTTATGCGGTGTTTCTCTTTTAAATTGAGTTTCTCCCCGATATGAATTTTATCACATTGATTTGAAGATCATGAAAATGATTAGTTGGGTTAAAGAGGATTGAGATTTCCTTTGCTTTCTAGTGTGAGAAAAGAAAATGAATGGCCATGAGTTTTTTGTTGAGTATAATAGGATTATACTCATTGATTTGCTTCTTTGGACGGAAGATGTGGGGGGCGAGACTTCTTAGAAGGAAAACCAAGTGTGGGTTGGTAACGTCCTAAGGTCCTAAACTTGGTTAGGTGTTGATCGTACTTGGGTTCAGAGCGGAGAGTATTGAAGGTTATGGCATGTCTCGGCCCAAACCATCTTGGGAGTATCGTTTGGTTGTTATGTTCCTTGGTGGTGCTTGTTTAATCCTTACTAGTGAACTACTTAGAAGTTGATGGTATTTTTACTAGCATTTTTGTATTGTTACCGAACTTTTGGTTAAGTTGGTTGTAGCAAAGGTTTTGTCAATCTGATGTAAAATGTTTTGTTGTGAACATTTATCTTGGGTAGTTGCCCCTTGGGGTGAAGTAGGCTTGGTAGAAGAAAAAAATATTATATTGTGGATATGCGGTTGAAAAAAAGAAGAAAATTGTGACATAGTGAGATATTTCTTTCGATGGTATTGGGTTGGTATTGGTCCTTTGGTTTTGAGGTCAACTATTTGTAAGAGATTGGAATATGTGATAGTCTCTTGAGGTAGTTTTGTTAGGAGTTGTTCTTTGAGTATGGCCTTGCCTTCGAGTCTTGTCCCATGTAATTTAAGGAGGAGTTAAAGAAAGTGTTGAGTCGAGAGAAGATGAAATGAGTTAAGGTGCTTGTTCGGATTATTCTGAGAGAAAAGCGATTTGGGATTTGGAGTCTCAAATGCGTGTGAAATTTCTAGAGTTGATCCTACCGGGTATGTGCTGTGATTTAAATTCTTTAATCTATCCGTTTCAATTACTTGGCGTTCTTGTAATTTAGGGTTGAATTCCTTTAAGGGGAGGAGAATGTAATATCGCAGATCTTTTTCCAGGTTATGACAATTCTAGTTGGGGTGTGGGTCCCTCTTGCAGAAGACGGTCTTGAGTGTTTGATGGGCCTGTCTGCGAGCTTCAGGTTTGATTTTAGTCTATGTGGGGGAATTCTCCTTTTTCTCCCCCTAACCTTCCCCCCCCCCCCCGCCCCACCTCCTTTCGTTTTCTCCCTGGCTCCTCCCCAGACGATCTTGACTGTTTGATGTGATTAATGTTAATCAGTGTCATTATTTATACTTGTGATCTTGAGATGATGATATTTAGTACATGATGAGGATAGTCACTTGGGAATTGATGGTACATGGTGAATGGTTATTGCAAAGTGTTGCATTACCTGCATTCATATCATAAGTGTTGATGAGTTAGGTCGGTGAGAACTATCATATGTGGTCATATGACTAATCCAGAGTGCTCTTGAGAAGTCCTACCTCATAGTCCCATCCACAGGGATGGATGGGAGAGAGACCTTAAAAGTAGGCCCATCCACTAGGATGGAAGGGAATGAGAGTGACATCGACGGGTGTGCACTCAAGCTATACCGATATACGCTATGAAAGGTGCATATGAGCATACAAGCATATTTGCATTGCATAGCATTTCTAATGATGAATGATGGTTAATGTAATGATTGTGATAAATGGTGATGTGGATGAGTTGTGAACTCATCCAAGGATGCCTAATATGATAAATGTGATATCTAGCATGATATTGTTTCTTATGTTTTGTTTGAACCGTGGATTCACCCATGCTTTTTTTAATTGTGACATTTGGTTATGTTATTGTTTTATTATGCACTTTGCTGAGTTTTGGACTCACACTTGTTTATTTAATTGTTTTTAGGTACATGGAGAGTGACATATGGGAAAGGGTTTAGTACCGCTTCTTCCACTAGATATCATTTACCGTAGTCAACCTTGTATTCCTAGTTGCTACACAATATTTTCTCTAGGGGTTGTGGTTGTGGATTAAGTCTCTGTTTGGATTCTAGCTTGCTTATGTGGAGTTATGGTTGCATGGTGATTTGTTGGGCTGAGCTCATGTATCTTAAATTGTTCATGTGATTCACTATGTGGTTATCGCTTTGTTTTGCTCCACTCACTAAGTATGGTACTATGGTTGTTATATGTTGTAGTTGCTCTTCCTTATTATTTATGCTCGAACAGTTATATCATGATTGCTATTATGTTGTTATGTTGTTTTTCTCTAATTGCATAGAGGTCATGCTGAAATTTCTTAGTAATTTGGTAGTTATGTTGTTTGTTGGTGCTTGAGGTGTAACATTCAGGGCATGGGGGTGCCGGGGTGTTACAAGAATCTAGTCTCTTCTAATCCGATCCGATTCAAACTCAATTTCATTCATGTTTCGAACAGCATCCTACCTTTTCTTTATTCTAGTTTCCCAAGGTGTGGTCGTACGATAGGAGATGTGGGATGGTTGGTATTGTGCATCTAATGTGAAGGCAAAGGCAGCTTGGCAAGATGATAGTTAACAGCTCGGCGAGGTGATGGTTGGCAGCATGGCGAGATGATGGTGGAGGTGAACTGCAGCAGCATGAAGATGAGGGTGACTAGAACTTGAAACTCTAAAGGCTAAACACTATGATTAGCAACTCGACACGACAATGCAACTAAAGATTCAACAATGCAAAAACCAAAAAGAAATTGTGTGGCACAAATTGATTTGGACAAAGGATAATCAAACCCTAATATTTCTATGTGTTGTGTTTTTTGGACTCTAGGACGAAAACTATCTAATATATAAAAATAGTAAATTCTCAAATATAAACTTGACCTCTGATACCAACTGATGCGGATTATTAGTCTCAATCTTTCGATGAGAAGGATAACGTCGATTTGTGGAGATGACTCTTGCAATCCAGCTATCAACCATATATGACTGATATGCCAAACAATCGCTGAACCAACTTTGGGATTGTTATCAACTTAGCTAGAAGCATGATCAACCTTATCATGAAAATCAATTCCAGCATGCAATCGAAGAACAAGCAAGAACAAAGTAAAGAGAAATATGAAATTGCAAATATAATTAAAGTATTGATACGGTGTTGTAAAGCACGATGTTTGTTGATCTAGCTGAACAAGAGAATACCAAATAGTTTCACCAAGAAAAACTACAACTAAACAAAAACCCACCTCTCTCTAGAGCTACGACTAGCTTATAATGGAAAAGGAGACAAGGGGACTGTGGCCCGAATATAAAAAACTGAAAAGGACTATTGCCATAACCGAAAAGAACTCCTTGCCCTCGTGGATTCCGACTGGATGCATGGGCCTAGGCCCAAATAAGGTGGCACAACACCATAGCTTTAGCTAAAAATAAATATAGGTGTTTGGAGGTAGTAGCCAAAGCAAAGAGTCATGGGAGTTCAACCATCCTTCATTGTGACATCATAGTGGCTTCAACTGAGTGTAGTAACTGATGTGACTTTGGGTCACGATCTTTCGATGAGAGTGATAACTTCGATTTGGAGGAATTGACTTTGACGATCCGACTACAACGTACGACGACGATGCGCCTTAGCAATCGCTAAACCAACTCCAGAGGGTTATTGATCTTGCCGTCGGCACGATCAACCTGAACACGAGGTTCGATTCCTGCATGCAACCGAAGAACAAGCAAGAACAATGGTAAATCAATCTTGAAATTGCGAATATGAATGAATGATTGATAAGGTGGGGTTCCGAAATAAGGAGCTTCTTAGACGGCTGTTGAGCACGTCTGGAAGACTCAAAATTGTAGCAATGGCTAAACTATCAAATAAACAAAACCCAAGTCTCTACGGTGGTCTATTGCCTTTATTATATAGCGGAGGGAGGGAGGTGGATACTAAACACTAGGCAATATGGGACTAAACTTGCAGCCATGCAACTTGGGCCTTCATGGGCCGGAGGTGGGAGGAAGCCCAAGGGTTACATGGGCTTTGGGCCCAAAAGAAAAGGTAGCGCAGCACTCGGAGTTTCTGGCCCGCGACACTCTTTTGCGTTTTTCTGTTGCTTCAAGATGAATTTGGCATTGGGTCTAGATCCATTGGAAAGTTTATCTCCTAAGCTTTCAAACGGGTGGTCGCACACTGAAAATGGAGTCCAGGAGCCCAAGTTATGTCTGTTTGAAGTACTGCTGCTCCTGGATGGCCGAACCGGACTTGTCGACAAATTGGGCTTGATCTTGGGCCTTCCTTGGCGCGTGGGCTGTCCTCAGTGGATGATCTTGATGTGCTGGTCCAGCAAAGGTGGGTGAAAAGGACTTGCTTCCGGACTAAGCCCTCCAGGCGTCGTAGACGAAGTAGCGGCCGAAACAGCGACGGTCGGGGACGAAGTAGCGGTCGTAGGGGAAGAAGGGGCAGCGGTTGTATCCTTGGTTGTGTTGTCCTCATCATCCTCCCCTTCTTGCATTTGAGTCGTCCTCGACTCAAGCTCACCTTTTAGCACATCTTCAGCACAAAACATTCTTATATAGGTCATGCATTTATTTAAATAAAATAGTAGCTCCGCCTCTTTATATATTTTGAAGACATGAAAAACATTTAGAGGATTCACCTGATAATTATCCATATAACTCAACACTTCTTTCCAGCATATAATGACTTGATGAGCACTAGCACTCTTCGACAAGCTTCCTCCTCCTCGAATGAAAACCATTCTCGGTTTTGGAAAAGCTGGAAAAGAAACAACTAACAAAAAGAAGAGTGTGTACACAACATATATGTATATATCCCATATTTCAATGTTCTTTTGGATTCGCGGCAGGCTATTTTCATAACAACAAAAGAAGAAATCAAATTTAAGCAAATAACCTTTTCTCACAATTCTGCAAGTTGATTCGTTGTTATAAGTGAAGCATATAGCATCAAAATTAACATGATTTAGTTTGCAACTTGATTTGCAAACATAAGTAAAGCACATATCCATCCCTGACTTTTGATAACGAAAACTCATGTTTTGTGAGCCGCGTTCAATAACATGTTTTGTGGGCAAAACTACAAGTCCTGGCATCAAGCATGGATCATTCATATCATCAAATTGTAAATAAGCAATATCAAACCATTCCAATAACGGTGACACAATTTTAATGGGCTTCCACGCATCAACTACGACATGTTGATTTGTAATACAAGTTAATGTACTAAAATTCGAACAATGGGGTAACAAGCTATGGGTATCGCACATTTCAGGAAAATTTGATGGTGCCGCAAATGAATTGCCCAAAATAGTAAGCTTCAATTCAGCAAGTTTATCACAAGTTATGCATATTCTATAAACAAGAAACTTGCCATCTATGCCATAATCACCAACTAAATTGAATTTAAAACAATAGGCATAGGTGCTAGACAAAGACTTAAGAGATGAAATTTCAGAAATCTTGTCCATAGCACAAGTCAAACTAACAGGCTCATTCAACATGATATAGCACAAAATAGTGGCGGGGATATTCTAGCTATCACCTCCTTTTATGTAATCGCACCACATGATCAAAATTATAAGCATGCAATTCATCATATGGTTCTACAATTGTTGCACAAGGTGGTAGTTCACAAGAATTACGATAGCGTGAATATACTCACAAATTTCCTCCCTTTCTTGTCAGAAATCAGATCTGTACCATGGTCATTTGTCTCCTCCTCGAAGTAGGAACATTAAAACCTCCTAAATTTTCATCCATTGTTGTAGGTATCGGAGTATCCATATCTCGTTTCATAGTCGAAGGGATTGTCCCATGCTCGACTTTCTCATCTTCCACGTTCTCAATCTCTTTTCGCTTGTGCTCATTTGTTTGCAAAATGTTAGCCACAAGAGGAGGTGCAGCAACAGGCGCCTCAAGTGAAGCTAATAGTGCATTCAAACATTCAATACTACAAGCACTTTCCAACAATTGTGAAAGAGAACGATATGTTTGATCAATAAGAATATCCTGAATACCCTTATTAAGCCCATTTATGAACCTAAACTGGATAGCTTCATCAGATTCTTCGAAACCACAACGTAACAAACAAGTTCGCAATTCACGATAGTATTCTTTAACAGTATTACTCCCTTGTTTTAAGCATTGAAGTTTAGTAAGCAAACACTTAGCATAATATTCAGGAACAAATTCAAGTCTCATAAAATTTTTCATGTCAATCCAATTATCAGGTTTTCTCCCTTTTCTACAAACATGCTTCCACAATGTTAACGCATACCGAGAAAGCACATTAGTGGCAAAACAAATCTTTTCATTTTCAAACAAATTATACATGCCAAATTGTTGTCTACCGCTATTTCCCAATCAATATATGCTTCAGGGTCAAAGTTTCCAGCATATGGAGGCAATGTTAAATTGAGGTTAGCGTGTTCAGAAGTAGGAGACGAAGTCGTCATGTTGTTCATATCGCAAATCCTTTCGTTGAATCGAAGTGAACTCGTTTCAAGTGGACCTGTCATGATTAGTAGACAACAAGGAAAAACACAGCCATATATAATCTCCTATCAACTACTAGATGTGGCTAATCAAGTCACTCAACTCTCAAACTTTAACCAAAGCTCTTACAAGTTCTTACCGTGCAGCAGGGGTTGTTGGCCATTGGCGGTGTCAAAAGTTCTCCCAAGCTTGGATAAAGCGATTGCCAAGGGACCGAACAAACGTACGAGGTAGAATATGTGGAGCTAGGTAGGCTTCATTTGTTTCCTATGCAATCTGATAATTCTAGTTGTTGTAATGATAAGTAATGATCCAAACTAGAATTCACAAGCCCTAGTTGCCGATCTCAAAGATATAAGTGAATTTCAAGGCAACACACACGCAAAGATAATGAAACTTAATGCAACCAATGGAATGAGCTAAATAAGAATAATTTCAGCACCAAAACTCGTGTTGCATAAGTTATGGAGAGACGCTAGCTAATTACTTCAGAAAAGATAAAAGGGCACAAGATTGCTCACTATTTAATATAATTGCACAATCTGAAAATAACAAACACAAATTAGGGTTTTGATCAATGTAGTGCTGCCGGCCACTATTCTCTTTTCTTTTCTATCTCTTTTCTTTTCTTTTTGGCCTTTTGGCTTTTTCTTTCTCTTTTTTTCTCTTTTCGGTGACTTTCGGCCAACACTAGTATGAGTAAAGTTTTGGAATCCCTAACTTGATATCACAAGAGATATGATAGTGCAACGTATCAAAAGGAGCAGCCCCAAGCAATTTCAAATCGCTAGTCTCAATTGGGATCAAAGTATTCGCAAAGGATGAATTGGTTCCCAAAGGTATGTGCATTGATATTTTGGAATTGTATGGTTGTATATGCTACCGGACTCAACCAACTCAAAGAAACAAAGCTAGAACACAAATTGACGAAACAAACAAAAATTCGGCCAGAACTTTTCAATAAGATTGTTGCTGCAATTAAGGCATGAAAATAACCGAATCAAGCTTACTCACAATGTAATAAATTGATGGTACTATTCTAAGCTTTAAAACAAGTATTCAAACACACAATTTGGAGCCCATATGTAGAAGTTATGGTCAAAACACTAAGGTGCACAGATTTAATAAAATTCAACCGATCTGACCAAATCCGAATCCGAATCAAATTCGGTTTGAAGGAGTCCGAATCACGAAGGACACCCAAAAACGTTTTTGTAAAGGACTCTTCAAGGATTCAGGAAAGTATAAAAACTTTTCAATCGGAGTTCAGATGTGGGAGTTATGATCAAAATACCAAACCGACCTGGACTGCAATTGCAAGTTGCTTCCCGAATTTGAGGTTAAGATTAAACAACCTTTTAGATGGAATTAGATTTCGTTCCCAACTAGGTTTTTGTGGAGAAAGTCTCAAGGTTTCAGGAAAGTGCAAAATGCTAGAATCCAATCACGTATGCGAATGTTATGATCAAAACAAAGAACTGGACAGATTGAAATAAAAGCTACGCGAAGGAAAAACGATCAGCAACTAAAACAAGGACTCTAATGGATCAAAACCTAACAAAACTAACTAAAATACCAGATTGAATCTAAAGGTTGAATTTTTGTGGAGGATTTTCAATTTTGGACAGAAAACAAAAACTAATCTAAGATACTAAATCTCTCACCGAGCAACTTGGCGCTCTGATACCATCTGATGTGACTTTGGGTCCCGATCTTTCGATGAGAATGATAACTTCGATTTAGAGGAATTGACTTTGACGATCCGACTACAACGTACGACGACGATGCGCCTTAGCAATCGCTAAACCAACTCTAGAGGGTTATTGATCTTGCCGTCAAGACGATCAACTCGAACACGAGGTTCGATTCTCGCATGCAATCAAGAACAAGCAAGAACAATGGTAAAGCAATCTGAAATTACGAATATGAATGAAGGATTGATAAGGTGGGGTTCCGAAATAAGGAGCTTCTTAGGCGGCTGTTGAGCACGTCTGGAAGACTCAAAATAGTAGCAATGGCTAAACTATCAAATAAACAAAACCCAAGTCTCTACGGTGGCCTATTGCCTTTATTATATAGCGGAGGGAGGGAGGTGGATACTAAACACTAGGCAATATGGGACTAAACTTGCAGCCATGCAACTTGGGCCTTCATGGGCCGGAGGTGGGAGGAAGCCCTAGGGTTACATGGGCTTTGGGCCCAAAAGAAAAGGTGGCGCAACACCCGGAGTTTCTGGCCCGCGACACTCTTCTGCGTTTTTCCGTTGCTTCAAGATGAATTTGGCATTGGGGCTGGATCCATTGGAAAGCTTATCTCCTAAGCTTTCAAACGGGTGGTCGCACACTAAAAACGGAGTCCGGGAGCCCAAGTTATGTCTGTTTGAAGTACTGCTGCTCCTGGATGGCCGAACCGGACTTGTCGACAAATTGGGTTTGATCTTGGGCCTTCCTTGGCACGTGGGCTGTCCTCGGTGGATGATCTTGATGTGCTGGTCCAGCAAAGGTGGGTGAAAAGGCCTTGCTTCCGGACTAAGCCCTCCAGCGTCGAGACGGCAAGTAGCGGCAAACAAATGACGGTCGGGGGACAAGTAGCGGTCGTAGGGGAAGAAGGGGCAGCGGTTGTATCCTTGGTTGTGATGTCCTCATCAGTAACCATCATCTCCTTTGCTTCTCTCAAACTTTATTGCTATGTAAGGATTTTGATTCCTAATTAGAATAACATCACATGCATTAGGCAATATCGTGGAGTTCATAGAATATGAGTGCACTCCGAGAACGAAGTTACCCCATAATTAAGTTGATGAGCACATGCTCTAGTGATTGGTTCTTGTACATCTGGATGAGAAACAATGTAGTGGTGGTTGTATCAGTGGAAGGGATGTCCTCATCATGAGGTGTTTTTATGTCATAACTGAATAAAATTTTATATAACCTTTATCAATTTAAATCCTTATCCGAGTTGACTTCCTATTTAATTCATATTATACTAATCTGAATAAAATAGGCTTGCTGTTTTGGATTTTACTAAGCCGAATCAAGCTAAGACTTATACTATATTTAAAAATTTAAATATATTAGTTATCCATACAATAATATATTGAATTTATTAACAAACTATGCCAGTTGGTTCTCATTCTTGTGTGTGACCCTATAGGCCTATTGTGATATTGATAGTGTACTGAATCATCATTTGGTGCACAAATCATAAGCAGCTCCCAGCAGAACATTATGACTTCCCAAACCACATGGATATATTTATCCGACTCACAATCAACGAATATATATTTGATCCTTTTGTCACTTTCATATATCAAGATTAAACTCAATGCAAGAATGTGTCATCCTTGTACTATTTAATCCATTGTTTTTTGAATCTTCAAAGCTAGACTAAAAAAGATTAAGCGGTTGACGCATCAACTTGTTCGAGCATGGCCATACACATTCTTTTGTCTATCTTCTTCGACTAGCCTTGATATATGTTTATCCTCATATAACGAGAAAGGCAAAATTCCATCTTCACCATTTACATCCCTCACGTGTTAACACATTTCCGAGCGTAATCAATATAATTATCCTGTTACAAACAATAATTAGCAATATCAAAGAATGTGATACTCATGTTGCAATCCATTGATATCTCAAGTAAGATAATCAATCATAAACATTGTATAAAATCAACCGATGACATGCATATAATGCTAAATGTGAAGTTTCATAATGGGTCTATCCAATAACATTATCACCAACACATTATCCATATAATTGTATTTATATCTCATGTATATGATCTGTAAAACATGATCATCACACAATCATATGCCTATCTCCCTATAAAGAAAACAATGGATGTTCCAACTAATTAGATGACAAGGGATAATTTATAATAATACCATAACCGTGTTACATAGTCTTACGATCAAATCACGTACTTGATGATCTATAGTATAATATTTATTAAAGAATTACAAAACATAAACATCTATTAATCATCTCCATAATTAGCCACTAGGTATATTTTCAACAGCATCACCCTTGGTCCATTTGTATTATGATCTGTTCTTGGGAACGGGTGACAAACTAGTGGTTTATGAGTTTCACGATTCGAGTGCGAGACTTTAATCATATCCTGTTTCTCGCTCGGTCCTTATCGGTTCCCTATGGGTACATGTCACTTCCTATTATTTCCGAAATTTTGATATATATTTTCAAACTCAAGCTATAAAAAATCTTTGATTTCTGCCTCTTAGTCGTGGCCGACTAGAGAGGTAACTAACTGCCAATTGCGTGTTTGGTTTGACAGACCGGATATGGATCTAACTCCGAATCTAACTTGTTTGATTGTTTTTCCTTCTAATACAACAAGCACAAACCTAGAACCAAGCAAAGGATAGTAATCATCATCTACCTTTCTTTTATACTTTAATATTTATGTAACTTTAAAAAAGAAAAGTATAGAATCACCTCTCTTCGAGAAAATTGAATGGGTTGATATATTACCATTTTATCTCTCATGAATAGGGATAGCAATCGGGTGGGTACCTCCGGGTATCACTGTATTAAACCCAAACCCAAATCTGAACAAAGTCCCGTTTACCCAAACCCACTAAGCTTTGCGGGTACAGATCAGTGCCTATACCCAAACCCAATGAGTACCCACGGGTACAGATCTGTGTGCGAGCACCGAAGGGCGAAGGCGGAGAGGTGGGGGGTGCTACGGCCACCGCATGCTCCTCCCCTCTCACAGACGCCGGAGGTCATGACTCGGTCCGCTAGAACACTAGACCTTAGGGTGCGCACGGGGAGCAGTGCCTTTCGGATGAGTAGGGATCACCTCTCCTTCTATCTCCTTCTCACGTCTCCTTTCTTTCTCTTCTTTTGGGCACTATGCGCGCTGGGCCGGAGGGAGGCCGAAGCAATCAGGCGATGGTGTCAAGGGGAGGGAGGTGATGGGGGCGAGGGGAATCAGGGAGGAGCCGACTCAGCCGATCAGTCAGTGAGTTTGTTTTTCTAATATACCTCTAAAAAGGTGGGCCCACATGTCATAGGATACCCATTGGGTACCTATGGGTACAAATTAACACCTACACCCATCCTATAGACTTATCGGGTACCCAAACCCGTAAACCCATGGGTCTAAAGTGCTACCCATACCCACTCTTATCGGGTCGGGTACCCACGAGTACCCAAACCCATGGGTAAAACTGCCATCCCTACTCATGAACACATCTTGCTATAAAACGAGATGATATCATCTTATTAAATTTCATAGAATGATACTATAATGAACCAACCCATCTTAAGACGAGGTGACCCTTCAAACCAAATACTCCATTACTGGTGCTAACTAGTCGGTCATCATTTACTAACCTATATGCGCAAGAATTGAAGAGCAGGCAGCATGCCCACGTGCCCTCCAAGCCGGTTTTGCAAATCGGTCCTCCGCTTCTTGAAATTACGTATAGATCCTTCCAATCATTTACTAACCTATATGCTAAGAATTGAAGAGCAGCAAGATGCCCACGTGCCCTCAAGCCGGTTTTGCAAATCGGTCCTCCGTTTCTTCAAATTACGTATAGATCCTTCCAATTACAAATAGGTCTCTACGCGATTTTTGTGAGACAAAAATTTTCCTTTTCTTCGCTTTGGGTCCTGGCGCGACATTTTACTGAAAAAACCTTCCGTTAATTTCAAATCGCGAACAAGCCCTTTTCTAATTATTCAGGTAGCGAATAGGTCCAAAAATTAACAAACAGTCCGTAGTTCTTACGTTCGGTCCTTTCTTCGTTTTCCCGGAAAAATGTTTTCGCCACAAAAAACTAGGAAAATATTTTTGCCACCCAAAAAATCGGCAAAAATTTTTCGTCGCCAAAAACATAGATTCATCGGCGCGTCCTCTGACCCGCTTTTTAAACAAACGCAACAAAAAACGAAAAAATGCTTTCGCCACCCAAAAACCGAAAAATGTTTTCGTCACAAAAAAAACACAGTTCATCGAAGATTGTTTTCGTCACCCAAAAACCGGAAAAATATTTTCGTCAAAAAAACACGGGTTCATCAAGATTTTTCACCATTTTTCCTCTAGACTATTTTTCACCGTGGATAGTTTTGCGAACATGTATTATTACTCGATGAGCGCATAGAGTATTAGACTCGACAGAGAAAGTTGTCATCTCTAATAATTTTTCCCTTTTTCCTCTAGACTATTTTTTCAAATGGGTGGTTTTGCGAAAATAAAAAATATTATTTTCTCGGCGCATACTATCGAAATTCAACCGGCGCAGCGTAGCGCGCTTATCTACCTAGTTGCCTATAAGCTAGCTGAATCTAGATGGCAAGTCGCATGATTTGCACCAAATCAAATGACTCTTCAGTTACATCCAGTGGCAGGCTCCATTGCAATAAGAATATTGCTTTTCGCTAGTTAGTTTCTGACCAAATGCTAAGCTGATCACGTCTTAAGAAGATCCTATCACTGCTACAGAACTGGCCTTCAGTACCGATTAAAAATGGACTTTAATACCGGTTTTTAAACTGGCACAGACCATCCGAGACTGATGCTAAAGGGCATTAGTACCGGTTCCCTCACCCGGTACTGATAAAGTATCAGTACCGGTTGGAGGTTACACGTGGCAGCGCATCGTGAGTCCCCTAAGACCCTTATCAATACCGGTTGGTTTTTCCAACCGGTACTGATGAGATATATATATATGTGTGTGTTAAATCACAACTAATTAAAGAACATATAATTAGAGGTGGGCGTTCGGTTTTACTAGTAAAACACAATGCTTTACTAGCTAGTCCCACCCTATATGTTCATACTATTGAGTTGTATGTACCAGTCAGTTCATCCAAAAGTTTAAGCTGATGAAGAAAGGTGGGTAATTCATTTATACTTCAACACTCCTCACGTACAGGCTCTCTCAGGTCTAGGACTTGGAATAGAAGGGGGTTATAATTATTTTTTAAATTACGCCAATTGGGTCTTAAACTCTAGACCTCTTGGCTCTGATACTATATTGAGTTGCATGTATCAGTTAGTTCACCTAAAAACTTAAGTTGATAAGAAAAGATAAACAATTCACTTATACTTTAACAGTACAAATAAACTTCAAACAGAGAGGCTATATATCCTTTGCTGCTGGAAGGATGTGACTTTGGGGAGGCCATCGAGCGCTCCATCATCTGGTGCGCTGCCGGCCAGTCGGCCACTTCGGTCCGGGATGGCAATGATGCTGCTTTTGATGAGGTCCCCGTGGATGAGCTTGGTTGATTGGGATTTCGGAGCCGACACCGGAATCCAGCACTCTTTCCTGCTCTGCGCACAAAGGCATCATTTTCCTTGAGGCGTGCAAGGCCGACACATAGAAACCATGCACACCACACTTAGGCATCACATGTTTACCTCTCATAAGCGCATCGTTTTCTTCCGTCTACCAGATGTCGGTTAACAGGGACAAGGGCTAAAAGTATAGTTATCTAAAACACAGTTCGTTCGAGTCACTATGCGAGATTCAGATCTGCAGGTCGCCATATTTTTCTTCCAATACATTTCCACTACGAATACAAATTTTATAGTCTAAACTGGTTCTAATTTGTGATTCGCAGGGTTTTACCATGAATCTGGTTACTGGCTGGATTGCTGTTTCACCGGCCAGTCTACAGTCTACGTCGTGTACCTGCAAGTGCTTGACTGGAGCAGTTACCTGTTCAGGTGTTCTGGTGAAAACCAGTAGTGGCGCACTGCAGTGCAGTTGTGCAGGGACAGATCGAGTGTGCTTCTGTGAAATACTTTCATCCATTTTGACCGTGCACTGTTTGATTGTTATTTAACCTTTCGCACATGATCTTTTGGCAAAACATAAACTTGGCGAATAGAAAGTCATGAATTCTAACCATGTAAATAACCGGTGATCTTCATCGTCTAAAACCTCTGTCATGCTGTCACATTAGACAAGCGTGGAAAATTATTTTATAGAGACAATTTGGCACAAAAGTTAATCCCATCTCTTATATGCCATTCATTATGTTACTGATATGTAGACCCTGATCTCACATATCAGTGACACATTCATAGCTTTTTCTAAATTTCAATGGCATACGAGGAATTAATCCTATTTTATAATTGAAGGTGCCGTATATATTAATAGAATGATTTTAATAAACACTACTATAGAAAACGTTTGTAAACATGTATCAGTGATAATATGGCCCATCATAGATGGTTTCTGAACTCTCTGTGATAGACACATATCATAGACGATAGTTCCTATCTGATCCACTTTTTTCTTTACCTCTCTTGGCAGAACTTCAATTATTAGCATCTATTGTTCGAAATTTTCTTCTCCTTAAATATTTCTGCAATGATATTTACAAGGCACAACCAGTTATAGATTTTATAATTAAATATCTAAATATCTTAGATGTTTCGAGGCACAATTTGTCTGGTCAAGATCATATTAAAGTATAAACATTTGTAGTACTTTCATCTACAATCTTATTCTAATGTCGATGGATACCAAGACAAAATCCAATTCCATCCACAGTTCATCCTGAAAACTATCATGCTCTGATTTATTTTTCACTTCATCGTCATACCCGAATGAGAATACCATAGACAGCTTATTTTTACTCTGATCGTGGCTATGAATAGGACCAGAATGATCATATTCCTACACAAGACCAGAGTCAAAATAGGCTACCTATAGTATTCTTATTTGGAGATAAGGATGAGTGGAGGCGATAAATCAGAAAATGACAACTTTTAGGACAAATTGTGGATAGAATTGGATCTTTCCTTGGAATCTATCACATTAAAATAAGAAAGTAGATGAAAGTGTTACAAATGTTCATACTTTAAATGATCATGATTAGACAAGCTGTACCTCGATGTATCTAGGATATTTAGATATTAAATTACAAAATTTATAACTGGTTGCACCTTGTAAATATCATGCAGAATATCTAAAGAAAAGAAAATTTTTAACATCAGATACTATTCATGAAAGTTCTATCAAGAAAGGAAGGAAAACTTATGGTTTGAACAAGTAAGCCACTTTTTAGTTATTGGATTCGAGATGAGCAAATATTAAGAATAATTTCAGGTTACAACACAAGATATAATACCACAAATATCAACAAGCATATATACGTTGAGAAAAAATATTAATTATTTCATAAATCAAGACAAGGAGACCTTAATTAGGGCTTTTCCATGTATGCTATCATATATGCCATAGCTTTCACAATAGAGGCTTTCCGGTTCTCTCTGAAGTTCCACAGCTCCGGTATAGTGCCTATTTGTTTGACACCGATAACCGATTGACTTCCAGTTATATCTCTTAATCCCTACAAAAGCGATCATATTGTTATGAAAAGGGTGTCTTGGTATATTATCAACAACCATGTTGAATTAAATATTAGAAATCTTTATATTACCTTATAAGCTTAGTTTTGACTTCTTCCAACTCTACATTCGCTCTACGCTCCTTAATGGTGAGTACCTTATTAACAAAACGATTTGTCATCTATGTCTTTCAGTTTTTATTTCATCTCATAAATATTTTCTATTAACTCAGATTTTCCCTTCAATTGTTTTACCTACACCTCAAGTTTTTTGTTTAGCATCCAACAGTGTTTCCATGTTTTCTATATTGTTTATACGCTTGATTTTAATATATGTGCAATTTGCAGTCACTAGAACATATAATATATATGTGATGAATCATGATAGAAGTTAAATATCTAGATGTTTTGGTAATATAATGTGCACAATTTAAAGCTTGCAAAAATGACATAATCGAAAGGATAAAGCAATTCATAATTATTATGTAGACTTGACATTAAATCATATCTACTTATTAGATTAATGAGTAATTGTATGATAGAATACTCACATGTGTCAGGCTACTAAAGATTAGACCTCCAGCCTCCTCGCAACAAGGTGTAGGGCTACTAGAGACTAATGTCTTACCTCCACTATACTAAGGTCATATAATCAAAATTGAACTAGATAATAACTAAGAAAATAAGGTCTTGAATTCTTACCTTCCTAAATTATGCATCATAAAATATTTAAAGTTAATTTCACTATTTCTGATATGATCATAGAAAGATCAAGATAATGGTCAAATAGATCATACAAAATAAAATATGACATGATCATAGAAAGATTAGAAGTTCTAAGAACATAGCATCTCCTTATTTTCTACCATGACATGATCAAAATCAAAGACAGTAAAATAAAAGCAATACTTTCTGTCATTAAGAGGAAGCAACTCTGTAGTTCAAGGCTACATTCACAACTTTAATTATTTTAGTTCATCAATAGACCTACACCATCATTGAGTAGCGATATGTACATCCAGAGGAAAAAAATCCATGTGGCGTAACGGCTCAAGGGGGAGGGTAGTGGTGCTACATTGGATTCAGTAGTGAGAGATTCTAACATACCTATAAGAAGCTATGAAGATAGTGTATGCCATCCAAAGATCAACATCGAGTAATGTATGCACTGAAGAACTAGTAAAGACAACGTACCATATGAGACTACTAACCATTATCATATGACAATTGTGCATGGTTGAGAAGGTGACAAGGATGTTCATGTCCCTCTATTGTGTTATCACATATTAGAAGGAAAATATTTACTCATAGTATAAAGAAGCAACTGAAAGGTAAGTAATCACCATTTATCTTTTTATATATTTATGCCTTAATGTTTATGTAATTTTCAAAAAGAAAAGTATATGAGCACCTCATGTACTTATATAGTCTTAGTTTGGGCACAAAACTTATAATTAACTCTTGTACGAGAATTTATCATCTGGGCTATGTCTCAAAGTAATTGTTATTACCTATTTGGTGTTCTTATACTAGCTTTTGCGTGTGTGTTTGTAAGCTAAAGAATGGAGATTAAATAGCTAAGATAATGTCTATGTTTAGGCTTGTTACATGCACATTACTAAACAAACATGAATATGTAAAAAGTAAAAAGTGGTACAGAACCATATACAAATGCATATACATACACATACACGTACACATACACATATGCATACACATATACATACACATACATACGTAAGTGTATATATACGTATAGGTGTATATATGTATACACACACTCTCTTATTGAAGTCTCCAACATAAGATGTGAATCACTACAGGAATCGCCACTATTTTTGTCGGCCGAAAACATATGTATGCATGACTAGGAAATTAAGAGCTAGCCAACTTATAGAAAATTAATATTTAACACATGTCATCTGAATATGGTTATGGCGTATGGCATCCGAGTATGGCCATGGTGTATGCCATCCAAAGATCAACATCAAGATAGAGTATGTCATCCAAAGATCAAAATCAAGGTAGTAGCCCTAAGCAAAGGATTGAATATTTGTACTCGTCAAATGCCTTAGGGCTCGAGGATGAGGTGGCCGGCGATGGGCTCAGGGATGAGGTGGTCAGCGACAGGCTGAGGGAGGAGATCGGTTGTCATCTGTAAGATTTCATTTATTTGAATATTGCGGTGCGCATAAACCCTAGTACGGTATATATAATACGGAAGTGTTATAATAGATGGTTCTTAGCTTGTACTGTAATTTTAATGGTTGTGCTAGCGAAACCGTCTGTGATTAGCTTTAATATAGATGGTTTTTGAAATTTGTTTGTGATGAGGAATCATATATAGGCCTTTCCGTAGTAGTGAAAAAAAGTCTCATGTAATGGTTACTTGACATAGGGAATTATAATAATGGGATTTAAAATCCCTCTTCTCTTCCTTTAAAATGCATCTCATTGATGTGTTTACTTGAAGCAATTAAGCGTACTGTGGCCGTGTGCACTTAGCTATATGGTGGTACAAAGCACCTTTTGGGTTTGTGCCCGGTCAGAACACTTTCAATGAGATGGTGGCCGTACAAAGCACCTTTTGGGTTTGGCTCCTATTCATGCGTGGATTGATCGTGATTAACAGTTTAACACATGCATGAAGGAAATTAAGACAGTGGTTCACCTGGAGCGCAAGTAAATTCATGCAAGAAGTTCACACGTTTCGGCATTTAACGGTTTGCGGCGTTTCGGAAATGAATGGATGCATTGAGCTATTGACGCTACGACACAAGTACCGTATGGAGACGTTTTCTTAATATAGTTAACAGTTTTTTTTTCTGTTTATACATTATTGTAGAGTTTTTTAAAATGCCACATAAACCTTTTCCTATATATCGTCGCTATGAATCACTACTACAGAACTGGACATCACAACCGGTCTATTAGAAGCGATTTGGTACGAACCCGTTGTGATGTTCGCACCAGAAGCGGTTCGTAGGCAACGGTCCGGAGAGAGCTTCCTGTCGTGCCCCGAATCTGCAAATTCGGACACTCTGTGTATTCTGCACCAGTCCAGGATTACGCTAGTGCACACAGGCTATACAGGGTTAAAGTACCACAACATACACAGCGGAATAACAAATAAGTACTTCAAATATGTATTTAAACGAGTTGTACGACCTTATGGTTTCTTACAATAGTTTTGCCACGCAGGGCTTACAATAATCAGAGTAAATAATTCAACAGCGGAAAATAAACATCTTGGTGTTCCATCTTCGCCACAGGTGCCTTGACAGAGGCTTGCTTCCTAGTTATCTGGCTCTTCGACGAACTCCTCCTCATACGCAGGCGTAGTCTCCTCTTCTGGTAAATTTTGTCCGCAAGGGTGAGTACACACCGTACTCAACAAGTCATGCACAGAATGCAGTTCTAATACTACATGCATGGCTTGTTACAAAGGAATGATTCAACTGATTGATTTGCATTGCGTCAATATTTTGAACTATTATTAATTTAGATTGAAAGCATCAAAATCCTATAATATATTATACTTCTCAAATTGTTTCCACATAATTGAGACACGTAGTCCCTAATCAACATTCTTCATTAAATCTGGCACACAGCCTTCCATCCCATTTTATTTTCAAAACACACTACCCCTTGACTATAATCCCCGAGCATTGTCCAGTATCGTGGACTCGGCTATTCGAACAGTTTTTAACACTCTGCAGAGGTTGTACACTTTACCCACAAGATACAGTCGCTCACCACACAGGTGATTGACCATAACAAAGCCTTTCAGAGACTTCTATCTCCACCTAGGAACCTCTCCGGGTTGCCTTCACTATCACTTCCCTCACTCAGAGCCGAAGTATATGACCGACAAACACCGTTGGATCGACGGGTACCAAGCCGTAGCACAGGCACGCTCCCCCATACAGTTACCCCCATGTAACTGCCACCCCGAGGTATCAAAGGTAAGATATCGGAATCATACTAAACTAGGTCTTCCCATTCAGACATGTGGTTATACGAGAGACTCAGGTCAAAGGCTTGCAAGGTAAGGTCCTTAACTGACCAAGACAAGACATCCTTCTCTCAAATTTGGCACACAGCCCTCACAACACTCAAAACCCCCAAATTGCCACACAGGCCCACCTGGCACAAAGCCTCGGTCCACTTGCCCCAGTCTAAATCATTTCCCATCCAAGTGGTTTAATGGTGCATCACATGCCCGTAATCATCCATCATGTAGAACCACACAGGTCTCTACAATCCAGTGTCAATACCAACAACATTCCACCTTTTTACCAAAATGCATTCACTATTCTTTAGTCAATGTTGCTTTTGTCTTCCAAAAAGATTATTCACGTTATAAGCATGGCTAAGCAACTATTCACGGTCTAGCCTCCCGTGTTGGCACAATATTATCAACCAACTAGTACTGTCCACTTAGGTTATCAAAGGAATCATGGTATACGAATATTAATAACAAGGTGGAAATAAAAATTTAGGTTGATTAGCTAATTCACCGAAAATATTTAAATCCATTTTTAGTTGAATTAGCATGCATAGTTTGAAACAAAATATATTTTCAAAACTTAGGAGCAACATGGTCAAAGCACAACTTGCCTTCAAATAGCAACTGGTCCTGATCCGAAGCTAGGTCTTGTGCTGGGAATTCCCCCTCAATGCTCTCCGGTAAATCAACGTCTACTCAAATCAATTATATAGATAATAAATATAATTTATAGAGAATAAAATCAGCTCTAAAAATTCTACAAAATTCACCAATAAATAGATCTTGATTTTACAAATTTTTAGAAATTGAAATCACTCAAATCGGAGTTAAAACACAAAAGTTATAGCCATTTGAAGTTTGAAAATAAATTAAAAAGAATATACCAAATTTCTTTATTTATTTTTATGCTGGAAATTCGGAAATATGACGTCAGCACCGAAACTATTTTCTACCAAATTATTTTCTTAAAGAAAAATCGAATTATTGCGTCAGCATGACGTCACTGCTGACGTCATCATCTACTATTCCATGACTGACATGTGGACCCCACTGATGGCGTCAGCTGCTGACGTCTGCATGACACGTGGCACGATCTGGCCGTGACATGTGGCGATGAACTATCAACCGAAGGCTCGATCAAATCTCATCCGTTCAATTTTAAATGGACGGCTAGATCTAACCCGACAGTTCGGTTCTAATCCGACACGTGGCATCATCACGATCGCACGATCAAACGGACGGCCCAGATCAATTCAACTCTTCGAATCCCTCTCTCTCACTGACAACGGGCCCAGGTGACGTCAGGGGTGACATCACCGCACACCGACGCAGGGTCAGCGATGCCTCGGCTCTCGCGCGACACGTGGCGCGCGCGGATTGGCTATCATTGCGGCGTGATCCCGAACGTTAATTTCGAAATTAACGGTTCGGATCAAATCTAAATCACGCATCGTAATCGACCACGCGGCTACCCCGGTGCGCGACACGTGGACAAATCCGAACCACACATCTAAGATCTATTGGTCCAGATTAATTCAATCCTATGCTGATATCACAGATCCAACGGCTACGGCTAATTAGACTACGTGGCTACACTAGCATCACACGATCGAGATCTAACGGCTGATATTTGAAGATGAAGTTTACTATTACCATGACTACGTGGCTGAATCGTAACCATACATCCAAAATCTAACGGCTGCGATCTAACACATCTTGAGCACACGTGGGAAGTCTCGGCTTCGGGCACGTGGCGCTATCCTACCCGCTCATCTACAGATCTACAGCCTAAATTGATTCAATCCTATACTCTTATCTCAAATCCGATGGCTACGATTAACCATACTACGTGGCAAGATATGAACCACACGATCAAAATCTAACGGCCAAGGTTAGAAGATGGGACTCACTGTTGAGAGAAGACGTGGCGCAATCGTAGTCGTTCGGCAACGATCGGACGGTTGTCAAAGCTCGGATCAGCGGTGATGTCGCGGCGGCTCGGTCCTCGTCGGAGATGAAGAAGATGACCAAGGCGACGGCGTTCCAAAGTAGCTCCAGCGAGATGAAGTAGCTCCACGTACGCAGCTCGGTGCGGGGATCACTCCGGTGGCCACGACGACGGCAGAGAACGATCGATGGCGGCGCAACTAGCGGTGGAAGACTTCGGAACTACGGCGAGCAAACGCGAGCACTACGGTGGGTCTCGGGAGGCGTGAAGTGGGGCAAACGATGCGCAAACCGAAGGGCTCTCCGGCGGGATGCTCTAAGTGCTTTATAGCCTCGACGTGCGCGCTTAAACAGCGATTCAATCATCGGTTACTCGCCGGGAATGACGGCGACGACGGAAACGCTTCGGGGAGACGTGGACGCATCTCGTGCATACACGTGGCGACGATCTGATGGGGCGAGGCGCGAAGCGGCACTGGCAAATCTCAGCCGTCCGATGTGGATCGAACGGTGTGGAGGCGGCGACGTTAGGGTTCCTGCCCACGGGCCGTGAGACGCGCATAGTAATGGGCTTGGCCCATTACTGTTCATCAGATTTTCTTTAAGATCCGAATAAAAATAATTCTAGTAATTCATTTAAATCATTTGAGGCTTTTAAAATACCAGAAAAATTCTAAAAAAATTCCAAAAAATATTTTAGAACATTTTGAACTCAAATAAAATATTTCCATTTATATTTTGCAAAAACTTATTCATTATTTAATTGATTTCCAAAGAAGATTTTAAATTCCTAAAATTCCAATTAAATCCAAATAAATTCCAAAAATTCCCAAAAATTCAAAATAGCCATTAAGTTAAAAATGAACCAAATTTTTGGGATGTTACACTTCCAGAAGCGGTTTGAGACACGAACCGCTTCTGAATATTGCGTTCTAGAAGCGGTTCTTGTCTCAAACCGCTTCTGATTTTCAGAAGAGGTTTGGGACAAGAATCGCTTCTAGAACGCAACATTCAGAAGCAGTTCGTGTCTCAAACCACTTCTGAAGGCCCTCCCACGCAGCGCATTTAAACCCTTCTTCCTCCACGAGCCAGCAGAGGTACGATCGAACAGAGAAGGGCTGGCCCAGCGCTGTTCTTGGAGAGGTGCTATCCAAATTTTTAATTGGGGGTGATTAGCTCCAAATTAAGTGTTTTAAGGTTAGTAACATCATGTGAACATCCTTCTCACCTAGATATTGCTATTTTTTTCAATGGATGTGGAGAAATATTGAACTTTTTAAGCAAGATCACCATGATCAAAAATTTGTTTTCTATGCTTTGTTTTTTTTGTTGTATGAAGATGTAGGGTGCATGGAGATCTAGTTTAAAATATGACATTACAAGGTAAAGGTGATTGGAAGCTTTAGATCTAGGTGGTTGTTAGCTTTAGAATCTTAAATATCACAATAAGTTGGAGGAGATCTAGGTACAATATTGCAAGGAAGTAATTATTGGTGTATGAAATAAAATAGAAAAACATGTAGAAGGATAAAAAATAATTACAAAGGTAGGAAGAGATACAAAATAATTAGAAAGGTAGGTCTTTAATTGGATGACGGTGTAGGTGGAGTTTTTTTTGTTGGGTTTAAGTGGTTGTGAGCTTTAGATTTTTAAATGTAACTATAAGTTAGGTTATAATTTTTGTAACGAAATTTGTTATAATTTTTAATGAAATTATAACTTGGTGTAGATGAATCGGCAATGGATGTACAATGCGGACCGTCGCTCGAGAGAGTTCATTGATGGCGTGCAGGCTTTTCTCGATGCGTCCGTTGCATTCTTGCCTCTAGGTAGCTTCATATGTTGTCCATGTGTAGTTATGAGGACATCCCAACCAAGGATGCAACCGCTGCCCCTTCTTCCCCTACAACCGCTACTTCGACTACAACGCTTGGAGGGCTTAATCCGGAAATAAGGCCTTTCCACCCACCTTTGCTGGCCCAGCACGTCAAGAACATCCACCAAGGACAGCCCACGTGCCAAGGAAGGCCCAAGATCCAGCCCAATTCGTCGCCGAGTCCGGTTCGGTCATCCAGAGCAACAGTACTTCAAACAGACACCACGGCCACATCCGAACTCCGTTTTCGACGTTCGACCACTTGTTTGAAAGGTATCAAGATAACCTTTCCAATGGATTTGGTCCCAATGCAAAATTCCTCCTAGAGTGATGGGAAATCATAGAACAAATTTACGAGATAGAAATTCCAAGTGCTGCGCCACCTTATTTTTGGGCCCATGGCCCATGTATTGTTAGGGTTGCATGGTGGCCGACCCTAGGGTGGTGGCCTACCCTAATTTGGGCGCCCCAAGTCTGGTCTCCACCCTATATAATGCCCCAGCCGTCGTACGTTGTCATTTAGGTTTTGTTGTGTTTGGTAGACCCCGTGTGCGTCCCTCCTCATGTTTGCGCGTGTCGACTAGACCGCCCGAGCCGAGAAACAGAACCTCAAACTTGTTTCGTTTGGTTTTAATACTACCTTTACAGATTGCTTCATACTTTGTTCTTGCGGGTTCTCGATTTTTTGCAGGAACTACTGATCGTTGGATCTTGTATCTGTGTGGAACTGGCATTGCGATTGTGAAGTTCCTGACCTACTGGTTGGAAGCCCTAGATTCGGTGCCATCAACACCCCCAAATCGATGTATCAGCATCTCACCGAAAGATCGGGATCGTCATCCCCATCAAGATTGCAAGAACGAGAAGGAGCACTCCCAGCGATGGCAAGTTATGAACCACTTGATCATGAGAGGTTTCATGCCAAACTATACATGTTGGACCAACCATGGCGAAATTGAGGCAATTAGCCAAGAAGACGATGAAGAAGGCGAGGAAGAGGAAGATGGATTCAACAAGATCCTGGACGCACGCACATCTGCTTTACGTGGAAGAAACACTTGGTGACTTTGGTGATGATGAGCTAGACCAGATGTTTGCGTGATTCGGAGAGGAGACTACAGAGATGAAAGACAGTTCGAGAAGTTCCAACAGATGTTAGAGGACCACGTAACTCCTTTGTACCCAAACTGTAAGGGCCACAAAAAGCTGCGTACCACATTGGAACTCATGCAATGGAAGGCTACAAATGGTGTGTTAGATAAGGGATTCGATGAGTTGTTATCACTCATAAAGAAGTTGCTTCCAGAAGATAACACTCTGCCCGAATCTACATATGAAGCCAAGCAAGTCATCTGTCCTTTGGGATTGGAAGTACAGAAGATACATGCATGTCCTAATGATTGTATCCTCAGATCGTAATGAGTATGCCGATTTGGATGTTTGTCCAGCAGTGCAAGAATCACGGTATAAGGTGAAGCGTGACGATCCAGGTGAAATAGATGGGGAGCGTAAGAAGAAGAGACCTCCAGCTAAAGTGTTGTGGTATTTCCCTGTGATCCCCCAATTGAAACATATGTTTGCTAACAAAGCGCATGCCCAGATGATGCGTTGGCACAAAGAAGAGCGTAAGGATGACAGGATGCTTAGACACCCTGCAGATGGCTCACAGTGGAGGAAAGTCGACCGGACGTACCCGGACTTCGCAGATGAGGTGTGAAACATAAGGTTTGGGTTGAGTACTGATGGGATGAATCCTTTCGAGAATTGAGCAGCAGCCATAGCACCTGGCCTGTTACACTATGTATCTATAACATTCCTCCATGGCTGTGCATGAAGCAAAAGTATATCATGATTCTGTTGTTGATCCAAGGCCCCAAGCAACCTAGAAATGACATCAATGTCTACCTAAAACCATTGGTTGAAGATCTTGTGACGTTGTGGGACGATGGTGTAAGGGTATGTGATGAGTACAAAAGGGAGTATTTCACCCTATGTGCATTGTTATTTGTAACAATCAACGACTGGCCTGCTCTTGGTAACCTGTTCGGCCAAACCATCAAAGGATATAGAGCCTGCATCCAGTGCTTAGATGAAACGAACGACATGTACCTGAAAAACTCTCGGAAGGTTGTGTACATGGGTCACTGTAGGTTTCTTCTTATGAGTCACCCGTTGCGGAAGAAAGGCAGTAAATTTAACGGGCAACTAGACCTTCGTGCAAGGCCTCAGCATCGTAGTGGGCCATGTGTGTTTGCTATGGTAAAGGATTTGAAAGTAGTATTTGGAAAGGGTCCTGGAAGCAAACATGTGCAGAATGAGGATGGTCAGGCACCCATGTGGAAGAAGTCAATATTTTGGGATTTGCCTTATTGGGAAGTCATGGAGGTTCGTCACTCACTTGACTTCATGCACATCACGAAGAATGTCTGCTTGAACCTGCTAGGCTACATAGATATATACGGAAAATCGAAAGATACACTGCAAGCTCGGAAGGACCTTAAACTCTTGGAACTGAGGAACGACCTACATCCCAAAAAAGAGGGAAAGGACAACATTACCTACATCCTGCAAGCTACACTCTAAGCAAAGAAGAGAAAAAAAAGCATGATAGAGTTCCTGAACAGTGTGAAGGTCCCTTCCGGATACTCCTCGAATGTAAAGAGACTCATAAACACGAAAGAGAATAAAATCGTAGACATGAAATCCCATGACTGTCTTGTGTTAATGACACAGTTGCTCCCAGTGGCTGTGAGAGGCATACTGCCCGAGTTGGTACGGGGGACAATCACAAAGCTGTGTTCTTTTTTCAATGCGGTTTCATAGAAGGTCATCGACCCAGATAAACTTAGTAAGCTGCAGGATGACGTGGTACAAAGTGTGGTTAGTCTTGAGATGATCTTTCCTCCTGCATTCTTTGATATTATGGTTCATCTCACTGTTCACCTTGTCAAAGAGATATGTATTCTCAGACCCGTGTATCTACATAACATGTTCCCTTTCGAGAGGTACATAAGTGTGCTAAAGAAGTATGTCCGTAACCGTTCTCGTCTGGAAGGATGCATTGCCGAGGGTTATGGGACAGAGGAGGTGATTGAGTTTTGTGTGGATTATATTAATGATCTAAACCCGATCGGCATCCCTATATCACACCATGACGGGAGGCTACGGGGAAAAGGGACACTAGAAAGGAAAGCAATTGCATGCAATGATCTTCTTACATTTAAGCAAGCATATTTCACGGTTTTGAAACAATCAACTGTAGTGGCCCCATATGTCCTTGAGCACAAGAGTATTCTACGCCGCGATTTCCCGGGGAGGTCTAAGGATTGGATAACACTGAAGCACATAGATTCTTTCGGCGCTTGGTTACAAAAGTACATCCTTTGGAAAGGGTCAGACAATGAACAGTTGCAACGCTTGGCTCAGGGACCATCTAGTGAAATCGTGACATTCAAGGGGTACAAGATAAATGGTTACACATTCTATACCAGATCCCAAGATAACAAGAGCACCAAACAGAATAGCGGTGTCCGTATAGATGCCGAAGACAACAAAGGCAAGGTGGATACATATTATGGTTTCATAGAAGAGATATGGGAGCTGACTATGGACCTTTGAAGGTCCCTCTATTCAAGTGCCAATGGGTCAAATTGACTTCAAGCGGCGTGAAGGTTGACAAATACAGTATGACAATCGTGGACCTCACGCAAGTCGGCTATAGGCGCGAACTGTTCGTCCTCGCGAACGATGTGAGACAGGTCTTCTACGTAATGGACATGTCAAGCAAACCTAAGAAGCAGAAGGACATGCAGAAAGATTGTAGTACTAAGCCAAAGCGACACGCGGTTCTCCAAGGCAAACGAAGGATTGTTGGAGTTGAGGACGTCATAGACGAGGAAGAGTATAGTCAGTTCGATGAGATCCCTCCTTTCGCTGTGGATGTCGACATAAGCCTCCTCAGTGACACAGACGTGGATACTCCTTTCATACGTCGCGATCATAATGAAGGAACACTTGTAAAGACAAAGTACGTTACTACTTAAGATATACCACTACTGTATGAACTATGTATATGTAACACGGGTCTTCTACTATATGAAGTGTTTATTTGGAATGAATGTAAAGTGCCAAAATTCTGGAATGAAACTAAAGTGTTAAAAGCTTTTTTTAAAAATTGTGAAATGAAACTAAAGTGCTAAAAGCTTTTTTAAAAATTATGGAATGAAACTAAAGTGCTAAAAGCATTTTTTAAAAATTCTGAAATGAAACTAAAGTGCTAAAAGCATTTTTTAAAAATTCTGGAATGAAACTAAAGTGCTAAAAGCATTTTTTAAAAATTTTGAAATGAAACAAAAGTGCTAAAAGTATTTTTTTTAAATTCTGAAATGAAACTGAAGTGCTAAAAGATTTTTTAAAAATTATGGAATGAAACTAAAGTTCTAAAAGCTTTTTTAAAAATTATGACATTAATTTTACAAGTGGTTGGTACTAACAACCGCTTGTATATATTAATTTTACAAGCGGTTGATAATACCAACCGCTTGTAGAAAGCTGTATAGTAAAAAAAAAGAATGGCAAGGGGGTGCGAGCGGGGTTCGAACCGGGGTGGACGAGCCCACACACTCAAACACCACGCGCTAGCCAGGGGGAAGGAAGAGATCTTGTCAAACAATATGGGCACCATATTGTTTTGAATATTTCCCGGTCAGCACTTCTACGAGCGGTTGGTATTAGTAGCCGCTTGTAGCTTGCACTCTACAAGCGGTTGATAATATGAACCGCTTGTAATCTGAGATCCACAAGCGGTTAGTAATATGAACCGCTTGTAGAAGTCCTCCCTCTATAAGCGGTTGGTTCTAAAAACCGCTTGTAGAGATCTTTTACAAGCGGTTGATAATACGAACCGCTTGTAGAAGTGCTCCCTGTATAAAGTTTACACGCCCCGCCCTTTTCTCACACCCCAAATTTTCTAAGTCCCCACTCGAGACCCCGCGCCGTTGCCTCCTGTGTCTCTCCGACCGCCGCCTCCGTCGAGATCCCGCGCCGCCGTCCTCATCGACGTCGTCGCCCTCCTCCGCCACCCAACCATCCCGGCGCTACTCCACCCCAGGCGCCACTCCACCCCCGCGCCAGTTGACCCCCGCGCTGGTGCCCTCGTCGCCGCCGCCACTCCACCCCGCCGACGCCTCCTCCGCCACCTCGCCGACGCCTCCTCCGCCACCAAGCCGCCGCCACACCGCCATTCCACACCGGAGGACCGAGGTACAGCTGTGCACGCCGTCGTCCTCCCTCTCTAATTCGGCTACCCACAAGGTGTTCGGTGAAATGCCCACAAGGTGTTCGGCTATTTTGTGGTGATTTGATGGTGTGTGTGGCTTAATTGTGGTGATCTGATGGTGTGTGTCTGATGGTGATGAGCCAGAAGCTACAACTGCCCAAACATGCCCTATATATTCTCCAAACCAACAAGTTTCTTGATTGTGGCCGTGATTAGTTTTAGCTAGGTAATTAATGATGAATGAACTAGCTAGCTAGCTATATGCCTAGATATCATGGGATAAATTAATTATGTATGTGTAGGCTAGCTTGTAAGCGGATAACCAGCTAGTTGCATGCATCTTCTCGCTTTCGACCGTGTCCGTGTGCATATGATATATTTTTGACTTTCCCTACGGTCCACCGGATGTGCACATCGGTTGTAATACCCCATCTTTTTAGCAAGGATTCGAATTTCGTTTTGGATGTAATTTCGCTGCGGCCGAAATCCGAAATTTTGGAGAAATTTCGTTATTTCGGATGAAATCCGTTCAAAATTCAAACAAATCATGCCAAGAAAAAAGTGCAGTTGCATACAAACAAATCATGCCAAGAACATACGTTCAGAGTATCAATTTACATTTGAAAAATGGCTAACATTTGCAATGGAATAAGTAACATTTGTTACAATGAAAGATTTCTTGAGAGCCAAAATTCAATATAATTTCTGATTATATGATTGTTTTGTGAAATGAAGTTATTTATTCAATTGCTTGTGTTGTAATCTGTAATAATATGCTTGTGTTGCCCCTGTAATGGTAGTGCAGAAATATGTGTAGATTTTGCTTCCACTCTCTGTCTATTCATTGAAAGTTCAGCAAGTTGATTCAAGGTATTTGTATGTGTCATCACTAATCAGATTTGTGGGAATTTTGTTGGTGTAAGCATGTGTTAAATTGTCTCATGGATGTTGAAGATCTGGACTAAGGGATATAATATATAAGGCTTAGTGCTTCAAAGACTCGCCTCTGTAAAAGTTTGTAAATCTTAAATTCAAATCAGTTATTGTTTTTCAATGAGTAATGGGAAAATTTTTACTGCTGGTGGTTAACTTGACTTTGGTAAGTAAAATGATATATCCTAGTCAAATGCAATTAAGAACTTGCCTTAGGGATTCCAAAGAAGACAAAGTCTTTGAAATATTTTCATAATGACAATTGGAGATCATAAAGATGAAAGAACACCTTTTTTTGTCTCTGATAGATGTATAGAAGTATTGTTTGATAATGGTTAGAGAATTGTTTTTTCCTGGGTATTATCAAGAACAAGGGATATGCATAGATTGGTGGATCCATCATTCCATCCGAATCTTTCTTTTGTAAGCGACAATGTCTGATTCCTTTTTTGTGACATTTTTTCGGAATTAGGATAGATGGCGCAACCAGGACGTGGTGACCCTACTTTTGACGAGGGAGAACAGTTCTTGATGGACTCCATCGCGCTGGGTAGCATCGAAGGTGATGCTAACGCTGCTGCCGCTGAGGCTAATCTTGGTTCCGGTGAGGCCGTTGAGGCTGCAGCCGATGAAGCCATTGACGCTGGAGCCACTGAGTCCGGTAACACTGGTTCCGGCCAGGATGAGGTATAGCTAGAAGAATATAATCCCCGTGGTCATGTTAATTAATCGCAATTCATTAATATAATACACTCTGACACGTTTATATATATGTTTGTGTATTTCAAGCCCCGTACATTGAGCAACCAATCCAAGCATCGGGGACCTAATAAGAAGCTATCCACAAAGCACGTGTTTACCGACGTTAACAACGAAGAGATGCCGGTTGCCCCTCTTTCAGCAGTTGGGCCGTACAACAACGCTTGCGGTTACCACGTGAGGGATCACGTCCCAATTAGCATTAGAAAATGGGCCGAAGTTCCTCAAGCTACCAAGGACCTGCTCTGGCAAGATATTAAGGAAAATTTCACATTTCCTCAAGGGTCCGAAGACAAGGCCAAGAAATTCACTTTGAAGAAGATGGCAATAATGTTTCAGGCGTGGAAGACGTCTCTCAGCCGCAAGTATGTGCAGAAGGGAGAAAGACCCGACTTCAACCAATTTCCTACGCTGGCGAATCACTGGGAAGCATTCGAGGAGTACAAGCTTGTCACCAAGGCCGTGCCGCGAGTCAGAAGAACAAGGCCAATTCACAGATGAAGAAATACCACCACCATCTTGGCACCGTGGTTACCTCAAGGCTATACCGAAATGGGAGAAGCGGGAAGAAGAATTAATGGCGAAGGACGTCAGACCAGCTACCGCTTCGTGGGAAGAGCGCCTGCACAATTGGTTCATGGGTCACGGGGGGAGCCTTTCAGATGACTCGACTTGGTGATGGCACCAGAGTGCAAGAGGTGGTCAAAGGATTGTACAAGTATCGGCGCCTCGGCGAATGCGTTGGTGACAAACAGGAGAATGACAAGCTTACACATGCCCTTCAAAACCACGAGCACCGGGACGGACACGAGGTATGGGCAAGCATACGCAGTGAAGTACGGTTTCGCCAAGGATGCGCATACGTACAGGAGCTGACATAGAAGCAAAACAAGAGAATCATATAAAATGTACCAATTGGAACAAGAGCTCAGAGCAACCCAGGCTAGCATCGGCGATATAGTTGCGCAACAAGTACAAATTGCCCTCAGCAAGCTTTAGGGACTAGGTCCGAGCAATCACCGGACGCCGTGATCAGCCTCTCCGCGCGGTGGAGTAGCTGCGCGTCCACCGGGGCCCCAGAAGCGGACAACTTGCTAGCCCGTTATCCCGTGGATGACATAAGGGTTCGCCGCCAGTGTGAGCTACACGTTGATGCGCGTAACCTTTCCATCAAGGTGGCTTACGGCATGGAATTTCCGGTGGAGCAGGGCCAGACGTTCCACTGCAACGAGATACCCCCAGGTTACTCGAAGGTCACGGTGGAGGAGGTGCTGAGCGGATTTGAAGAACTTCACCTCGATATTGTTGGAGGCGACGACGTGACCAAGCTTGGACAGGCCCTCCACAATGTCATCCTTTGGCGCAAACGGTACATCATATTTCCAGATGGTGTGGAGGCGTTATCTCCACCACGGCAACCCACGCCTCCTCCAACGTCACCTCCACGCAATGCCTCGCCGGCAAAACAGAACAAGCCTCCTCCACCACCCGCTCCACGCAGAAGCCCTACTCCACCACCACCATCTCAAACAAAAACGAACCCCCCAGGAAAACCATACCTCCACCATCTCCTCAGAGGAAGAAACTCGATAGCAGAAAGTTTCCTCCACCTGCTCCCAAGAAGGCGGAGTCCAGTCGATCGACAAAGATAAAGGAACCTCCAAAGAGGGCATATAATATGACTAAGGAGGAGAGTGACGCGGTCATGAAAGCAGAATTGGCTGCACACTTCTCAAAAAAGAAGCCAGAGACAAAGGTACCAATTGATCCAAAAGCGGCGGAACACTTCGTGACATGCCGTACAAAGCCATTGCCTGTGCCGTCCAACTATGAACGGACAATAATAAAGGCTACATAGAAGAATAAACGTGGTCAGGCGGCGGCGGCAAAGAAGAAGAGAGACCAAGATCAGGGGAACCTCGAGAGCTTTATGAAGGAGGCAGGACTCAGTTCCACAGCTGCAGCTCTTGGATTAGTAGATGATCTCCCAATGGCAAAGGTCAGATGGCAATATCAGTTGGGCTGGGAGCTGATTGACCCTAATGAGATAAAGAATCTGCCAACCAAGATGCGGCAATTTCACGAATGGTACATGGCAGAGTTCGCTCAAGGAAGAACGATGTTCCCCCTCCGTATCAAAGAAGATGATTTTTATCGCGGGGACAACAGCATATGGCTCGAATTCGATGACTTCTACCATATTTACCATACCGACGCCATCAACGTGTCTCTCATGAGCTGCTAGTGCCTGTAAGTGTCAAGCTCATACCTTTACCGTGTGCTTCCTCGTACAATAAAATTGCAACTCTTAAACTTATACCTTTCTATGTAGAATGGAGATACAACGATGTAGAAAAGAGAACATCTTCAACGTGGGCTTCATCGACCCAGAGATTGTTAACGAGTTTGTCTTTCGATTGAACCGAAAGGATGTTGAAGATTACATTCTCGATGCATTCTTGGGACAGCACTACAAACCGTACATACTTCTGCCCTTCAACTTCGAGTACGTATATGTACAACCTCTCATTCTTATATTTTCTAAGGCATTGATAATACTACTAGCTAGTTACATATATGTTGCAATACATGAATAGGTTTCACTGGATCCTTCTTGTCATCAAGCTTGATAACAGCCAGATCATTGTTCAAGACTCAAAAAGGACTCCGGTGGAAAAATATCAATATATCATTGACACCCTAAACAGGTATATAGCACATATATATACGATAATTTTCCTTATTGTATATATTGAAATACCTTACTAATTCCAACTCTGATAATTACTATTCATACTAACGCATCACACAGGGCATTCGCAAGGTTTCGAAAGAAGCAACAAGGAGATTTCGAGAACAAATTTGATGTACAAATAAGCACTCGAGTACGTATTAAAGAATATTAATATGCCGTAACAGTTTTTCATCCCAATAATTGTTTTCTTTTCAAATTTCATCGCAGGTTCTACAACAGACGGGTGGAAACAACTTATGTGGCTATTATGTGTGCCACTATATGCAAAGTATTACCCACGGCGATGTGCCGACAACCAACGCCGAGGTAGTGTGCACATGTCAATTTCTTAGTACTTACACTTTAATTCTATGTCCAGAGATTTATTTACTTCCCGCTTTGTCAACCCAACATCGATGTTCAAGGCATGATCCCGCCGCACCGGGTTGCAGCAATCCAAGAACAACTCATCGGCTTTATTGTCGACGAGATTGTATCCACCAAAGGCGAGTTCCACAGAAATGGTTGGAGAGATTGTCCTGAAATAAGAACAGGTGAACTGACATCAATGTCGACCAAGGGCACAAAGAGCGACGCACGCAAGAAATGATCTCAAGATTCGCCCTTTTATTCTTTGAAACTTGTAAAAGTGGCTTATTATTTCATGTGTTCATCAACTTGTTCATTTTTTAATCTATTAAGTTCGTATTTTTCTGTAAATGAACCTGTAATTATCTGAATGAGTACGCATGAATAATATATATTTAATTGTGTCAAAAAAACTCTTGTAGTTCTATTTATTTTAATTGTCAAAATCTATATCAAAAACCCCTCTCAAAACATATTCTATATTGAATATAATCAAAACGTTGTGCTGTCAGCCTCTTCACAAGCGGTTGGTAACTCCAACAACACCAACAGCTTGTGGAAGTGTCGAACTACAACCGGTTCGGGGAACCACTTGTGATACTCGACGAGGTATCACTCGCGGTTGCTTACAAGCGATTCTAAAACCGCTTCTGAAAGTGGTTTCGAACCGCTTGTGCATGCCCGATCCGCAGTAGTGAATGTAGAGAATATTATTAACTTCATATAGACGCTTTATCATGTCTAAGGGAACAGAGGCATTGCATAGTGGCGTTGAATTGTGCTACTGACATAGAGCACTGTACAAAATAAAATCTATGAAATACATGAACTCTTGCAAAGTCTAGTACTCGAACTCTAGACATCACGTGCCTTGCAATAATTATATCAAGGTCATTTAACAAATAGCAACGAGAAAAAATGGCTCTAGATAAGCTAAAAGTGTGTAAAAAACATGTCTTTACACAACATAAAACTTGAGGCGAATTAGAGAGCGCCTCAAAAATGTCTACACAAGAAATTTTTTTGCATATGGTTCTAAAACATCTCAAAACTGTCTTTATAGTTCAAAGTTTTGGATATTTTTAAAGTGTCTTTAAAAAGCGCCACTAGACTATATAACTCCAAATTGTGAGAAGTTAAAAAGTGTTTCTAAAAAAGTGCCTCTGTATAGGTTTTTCCTCTAGCGTGGGACTGCTATTTGAGCATTATAATTTACTAGCATAATGCCCGTGCTAACGCTACGGCGATATTTAGTAATACAATTCAAATAAGTAAAAGGTGTTATATGTTTTGGTAATCAAGTGTACTAAGATGTGATTATGATAGAAACACAAAAGAAAGATACAGGGAGTTATTATATTGTTGATTACATAAACAAGTGCATAAAGTAACATCACAATTGTTGATTACATAAGTATTATCCACTGGTAAGTATTGTCCACTAAATTAAGCATTAAGCGTCATCGTACAGGCATGGACAATGCATTCAATGAGAGGAAATGTAACTATAAAACTCTATAAATCATCTCAATATGGCTAAGAAATGCTGCGGTGGAGCAGAAATTTAAGTCAAATTTCGGCGAGAACAATGGGGTTGTGCAAACAGAAAGCTGTGAATGTCTGAAATAATATGAAGGGATGAAACAGCACAAAAAATAAACACAATATTTATGAACTTTACATCAAGATCGCAGCCAAGTTCCCATCAACTTACATGTCAGTGCATAGCCAGCGAATAATTGCTATGTTAAACTTTTAGCGAATCTTGCGTCTTGCATAAAAATTCCCGATTTCAAGATTTGATGCTACATATACATTCATTACGATGGCGCACTCTTAGCAGATTACTCCATCCACCGAAGCTACAATGCACACTCATTTATGTATCTGGAGAACTTGCGGCGCTTTTGAAGCCCGGTAATTCAAGCGGAAATATGAGCCTAGAAGGAAGATTGAAAGTATAAACTAAGCATCAATTTGATACTACTCGGCATTACCTAATATTCATCAACAACAACATTACGAATCTTGAGATCTTGAATCAACTAGTAATGTTTGAGATTCTCCACACATTTTGATTCGGCATCTCCACGTCAACATAATCACATCCGCCGGCTTCCGTTTCTGTCTCCATTCTTCTTACCTTTTCTTTTTGTATGGCGGATAACTCGTACCTATAAAAGCGAACATGCGTTTAAAATGTTGATCTTGTGAAAAATCCATGGCGAGAGGAGAAGAATATCCTATAGTAGTGGAGCTTAGGTCTATCGACCATTGCACCTCAAAAAGCAATCTATCTTGGTTCTCAAGTCTAAATGGCATGGTTAGAAGGTCATTGATGAGAATAGCTGATAGAAAATATTGTGCAAGGCTCGAGAGAAAGTAACTAAATTTTGATTTACCACCATACATGATTGCCTATTATGTTAGCTTTGAATTCAAACTTCGCATTTTGTTTAGCAACATGGTTGCATGTCAAGAGAACCCTACAAGATAGCTTTAGTAGTTCAGTTTTAAATCTTGGGACAACTTAATGATTGTATCTTTGAGACAAATCAGGGAAAGTTAATTATTTTGTCAGGTTATCTATGTTTTTTTTTTTAAAAAAAACATTTAGATGCAAATCACTTTTTTCTGAATTTATAAAGCTACAATTCAAATAAGCAAAATGTGTTATATGTTTTGGTAATCAAGTGTAGTAAGATGTGATTATGATAGAAGCACAAAAGAAAGATACAGAGAGTTATTATATCGTAGGGAACAATACTGCTTTAAAAAATAACCGATGCAATGTTTAAATGGAAGAAACACTAATGCACGAAATTTGCAACTCGCACAAAGTGACATAAATCATAAGGAACAATGGCTTGGAATAAATTGGTTCTTCCATTACGCCTAATGATCTCTCTAAATTCATGGACCATGACAGAATAGATTTACATGGAAACACAAATTATACAAGAATACATGTATATACATCCGCATAGATGTCTTGTCATGTACTCCTACCGATGGTTATTCTAAAACAACGAAACTTAAAAGTAAGTAACTTCACGAGAAAAAAAGAGTTAGTAAATATATAAAGAACATGAACTTCAATCGGGCTACATTAAATCATTACAAAATGTTAACGATCATCATGTGCCTCAAAATGCTTATCTGAGAACATAAGAATAAAGCGGTGGTGACAAGAAAAATGTTCTTACAATCTTTTCAAATCTAGCGATTTATTCTTCTTTAGAGGAATAGTACCAACTATTGATACAACATAGACTTCCTGAAATAAGGTACACAATATGGTTACTCGACATGTATATGCATAAATAGTGCGATTAATAAAGTTGAGACTTTTGATCCTAATTTATCTCCAAGCTGCAGAAAAGGTAAATATCTTTGTAGAAGAGAAATATAAATGTTGCCTTTAAAAGCTGGTATTAGAATGATTCTTGTTAACTATTTCAAAATCCTTTTAGCTAGGATATATAAGGGAAGGAAAATGGCATGATTTATTTGATTTTTCTGATCCGATTGATGGCCTTTACACAAACTAAGCATGGTTGACTCTGATTACTTGAGTTGAGGTTCTGACCTAAAGATTCCGCCAAATAAGTTTTTAAAATAATCACTCTTTTGTAATTTTGACATAAGCCATCTCGAGATAGCTACAACATGGAGATGAAGAATATAGGATTATCCTTTCATATACAAATGATAATACATCATAAAACAACCTTTAAATATGAGCCTGAAAGTGCATCTAGGCACTAATGTTATTTTGGTGATTAATGACAAACGCATATAATGACAATCTATGTAATGGTGTAAATGCTTAACTTAGTGCTTAACAAATGAAAAATCTCTAATTTGATTAGATTGCTATGAGACTAATATGTTTATTGTCAAGTTGAGTATTAGTCTCATCTATTTAGAGGAAAATCAAGTGGAATGGTTAAGCAAAGTTAAGGTATGCAATTTTGGTATCTCTTCTATATTTGTTATTGCATTCCTTTTGTGCAAATGCATAGTGAACTCCAAGTAGCATGTTGATTATATATATGCACATTGGTTCATGTTATATTTATTTGTGCGTATATATTCATTTGAGTTCATTATGTGCTTTGCTTTTAGTATGCATGTATTAACTAGAGTTAAACTTCATATTGCTATAGATTGACTTGGTGCATGCATGTTTTAGTTGTATATCTTCTCATGCAATTCTCTTAGTGAAGTTTAATCTAGTGTTGGATCACATATTTACTCTTATTCAAAATATTATTTGCACATGTACAATTCGTGTATATTTCATTATGTGCTTCAATTAAGTAAAGACTGTGATCCTTGCCATGATTTAATTGATTCATCATATCGGCAATTATCTCTCTAGTGCATATAGATTAATTACATATTCATCATGATGCACTTAGTAGAGAACATTTCTTGTATCAAGTGTCTCTATTTATATTGTGCTTCTTTATATGAAACACTTGTGGCAATCAACTACTCACAAATATCAATTTCTTCATATCTATTGAGCTTTTGGGACTAATGCTTTTCATGAGTGGTTTGGAAAGAATTAGGTCCCGTGTGTGTATGATGACCAAGGTATCGTGGAGGATGATCGTTAAGCCGAGGTCAACAAGACGGCGGTGTCACCAAGAGTTGAGGACTAAGTCAAGATCGACATGGCGTGGAGATCGTCAGAGAGGATGATCAAGTCAAGGTTGATAGGACGAGAGTCTCATGAGGTGAATCGAGTCAAGTTGGACAAGGCGAAGATGTCATCAATTATATGGTGAAGGTCATCATGCACATTGCATCCACGGAGAAGACGGCATGCGGATTGAATGTAAGACTTAAATTTCTCATTTGAATTTGAGTCTAAGGATTGCTGTACTATTAAGAGGGATGCAACGTCGAATGACTTTTAGATGTGTCAAGTGCTCAAATGATCCATCCTTGTGAAATTTAGAGAGAGAGTGGTATTGGTGGTACCGGAAAGTGCGAATTGTAGGTCTCTCTTGGATTCTTTGTGAAATCTGGATTTATCCTTGAGATTTGAGTAGTGAGACCTTGTTAGTTGTGTAGCCCTTGTTCTTAGCTTTCAATAGAGTCCAAAATCACTTAAATCGGAGTCCGGAGTCAAAAGTTATGCTCGTTTTCGTCGGGCTGCTCAGTTCTACTCGGACTATCCGAAGTGTTGTTCGGACTATCCGAAGTGAGTTCGGACTATCCGAACATATTTTCGGATATTCCGAGCTGGGTTTCTCTGTTAGCCATTTCTAATGGGTTCGGACTATCCGAACTTGAGCTCGGACTGTCCGAACTGACCTGTACGTTGAGGAAAACGGCTAGTTTTTGGTGGGCTCTATTTATAGCCCCATCCTCCCCCATTTGGAAGGTGCTTTTACCCTATTGTTTAGAGGTTCTATTCCCTTCATTCTTGAGCCCCAAATCCCTCTCTACTCTTAGATCTAAGTGATCCCCTTAGTGAGAAGGGTTGAGAAGAGTTGGAAGAGGTGTGTGTTGAGGAGAGTTGGAAGATGAGTGTGTTGAGTAAGATTTGAGTTTTTTGAGCACTTGATTTCATCTCCAAGCTTGTTCTTCGTGAGCATTTGTTACTCTTGGAGGTTGAGGACTCCTAGGCGGCTAGGAGGTCGCCTCGAGCCACCAAGACTTTGTGTGGTTGGCCGTGGGAAGTTTGTGAAGGCAGATTCCGCCTCCAAGGAAGGAATCAAAGAAATGAAGACCAGCGAGTGCATTTGTGCAACACCGGGAGGAAGAGGGTTGAAAGTGACCCCGGCTCAAGCGTCTAAGGAGTTGAAACCGGCGAGTGCATTTGTGCAACACCGGGAGTAAGAAGGTTGAAAGAGACCCCGACTCAAGTGTGACCGAGCCGCCTCAACGGAGACGTAGGATTCCCTCAAGGATCCGAACTTCGGGTGAAAAATCATCGTCTCCAAGTCTGCTTCTTACTCTTGCTTTAGTATTTAATTTTGAATCTTGAATTTGCCCGATCTACTTTTCTAGTGAGTTTTCGGCTAGATCTCTATTTGCTTCAAGTATTCTAGGCTAACTAGTTTAATTTGGTATATTTAATATCCCCCAAATAGCCTAGATATCATTTGCGAGCTATGTGCTCTGGAGCATTCGGAATATCCGAATAGAACTTCGGATACTCCGAATAATCTCGGATTATCCGAATATAATCTCGGACTATCCGAACCACTCGGACAGTCCGAAGTATTATTCGGACATTCTGAAGTTTTGTATTCCGCTGTGATTTAGTTTTAAAATTTTTAATTCGCCTATTCACCCCCCCTCTAGGCGACATCCCCTGTCCTTTCAATTGGTATCAAAGCTTGGTCTCTCATTTCATTAGACTTAACCGTCTAGAGAGTAAAGGATGTCGACTAGAGAATTAGAGCACTCACATGATCCACTTGTGCTAGATGGCTCAAATTATGCTCATTGGAAATTAGTTATGACTTCTCATTTTAAATCCATGAGCCCCCAAATATGGTGGATCGTAGATGTTGGCTTTTCCTCTCCATTGAATGAAATTAATCCAACTGAAGGAGAGATGAAATGCATACATCTCGACGCTCAAGCTACTTATGCTTTATCTTGTGTTGTTAGCGATGAAATTTTTGATAGAATATGCAATCTCAAGAGCGCTCATGAAATATGGATAAAGCTTCAAGAACTATTTGGATCTTCCACTTCCATTGAGGATTGCATTGAGGAAGAGATGTCGAAAGATGAAACCTCAAGCTCCACATCAAGTGATGAAGAACCGACATCTCCATCGACCTCAACCTCCGCCTCAAGCAACGATGAAGATTCACTCACATCACTAATCCGTTGCTTCATGGCAAAAGGTAAAATTGAGGTAAGTGATGATGATGATGATGAGTTCTCTTGTGATGAATTTATGAATATGTTAAAGGAGCTCAATGAATCTCTTGGGAAGGAGAAAAAGAAGTATAAAATTTTGAAGTTGGAGCATGACTCACTTCAAAATGATTATAATATTCTAAAAAAAATCATGAAAAAGTCCTTCTCAAGGAATTCACTAAGTCTAAAGTGGATATTGCTACTCAATGTAATTTAGTTGATGAATTGCCTTACCCAATTTCTATTACAAACAATTCATCAAATAAATGTATATCCACCTCTAGCAATGATTTACCTTGTTGCTCAAATTCAAATGTTTCCACTTCCTCTATGCATGTTGAGACTAACCTTGTAGAGGAAAATAAAGAGCTCAATGCCCAAGTCATTAGATTAGAAAATGACTTGAAGAGGTGCGTAAAAGGAAAAGCCGTTCTCGACGAGATCTTGAGCAAGCCAAGGGCGCCTCAAGATAAGCGAGGACTCGGCTATATCTCCAAAAGGAAGACTAGCAAGACAAGGCATAACGAAAGATATTCGAAAATCATCAAGTGCTTTGTTTGCAACAAGAAGGGACACCTCGCCTCCGTGTGCCCTAATAAAGTGGAGATCAAGCCACAACCATCAACAATGAGGCAAACCGACAAAGAGCAAGTCAAAAAAAAGAGACGTTCAAAGCATACTTGCTACAATTGTCGGGAAAAGGGGCATATCGGTAAAGATTGTCCCAAAGGTATAATCCCTAAGCCTACTCATCATTTCAATGATTATTTGCTTAGGAAGGACAAAAATGGTAATGTGTTTGCCAAATTCGTCGATTCTTCTAAGTCTATGCATAATAGTGACAATCATTTGCTTAGGAGAAATAAATCTAGAAATGTGTTTGCTCATAATGCTAGATTTCCTAAGACTATGAAAAATCATGTTGATCATGTGCTTAGGAGAAATAACAATAGCAAAACATTTGCTAGATATACTAGATCCTCTAAGCCAATGCATAATTTTAATAATCATATGTTTAGAATAGATCAAACTAGAAATAGTTTTGCAAAGTATCATTGTCCTCCTAAGCCTTTTCATAAAAATGCCAATTATTTGCCCATGAGGAATAATTATTGCAAACCTATTTCTAATTGTGTTAGTCATTTCAATAATATCCAAATTAGGGCCATTTGGGTTTCTAAATCTATTGTGACTAACATTGTTGGACCCAACAAGGATTGGGTACCAAAAACCATCTAAAAGATTTTTAGGTAATATGAGATGGATTGGACGTTTGGCTTCTTCAAAAGGGAAGAGGACTTAATTATTTGCAAAATGGAGCCAAGCATGAGGATGATCACTTCAATCTTGAGCCAATGCTATCTCGGGTAACAAGTATTTAAATTGATTCTTATAGCTTATAGCCTTGTGTAGGTTATATTGCATTATTCATGAAAATCAATTTAGATTGCTTGTTATATGCTTGCTCATGCTTATTAGTTGTTTTGTTTGCAATCTTGAGCAAGTTTGGAATAGTGGCACATTAAGGGGGAGTGCTAAATCATAATCATGTATATCATGTCCCTACATGTGCCCATATTTATATAAGTGCTAATATATATTTTCAAAATCAAACCATTTAGCCAAAAGTCAAAATTTTGTATACTATTAGTATTTTTGTGAAAAACTAATTGCAAAATGTATAAAAATGTATTTGAAACGTTTTTCAAAGGTTTTGGCTTCACAAAATCTATTTTGAAATTAAATGAGTTTCATGATCCAAATCTAGTTACTAGTATCTTGTTTTGGATTTAAACTTATAATTTTCATAGAATTAAATGTAAAATGATTTTGAAAGTAATTACAAAATGAAAAACCTAGAGTTGGTCATTCTTAACAATTCTTGTGTTCAAAAGATTTTCAAAATACCAACCTAACAAAAGTTATTTGATTTTGAAACTCACCGAAAAACTATAATTGACCCATAATGGTCATATTATTGTACTTAGTGAGTTTCTCCGTTTGGACCAGATTCTTAGCCATATCTTGGTTCAAAATGGTATTTTAAACTCATACATACCAATTCCAATCAAATATCTTCTCATTTGCTTCATTTGATACTTTTTGGATTAATGTTGAAAACATATGCATGCATATCCTTTTTATGAGCCTCTTTGGTTAAAAGTCAAAAATATTGTTTAAAAGGCCAATATTTGTGAAAATCTTTATAAAAGTTCTCAAATAGGTATTTCAAATGTTTTACAATACTTTCGGAGTAAAAATTATTAATTTAGAAACAAAATAGCAAATTTGGCCACAAATGGATCTTATAGGATCTTGATTTTGGATTAAATGAAATATTTTCACATATTAAAATCTATTGAGTTTTTGAAAAAGTGGTCAATACAAAACTCGTAGGGTTGGTAATTTCAAGCATTTCGTTAGTTCAAAGTTTTTCCAAATGACCAACCGTTCAAAAGTTATAGCTATTTGAATTTGGCCAAAATTCTTCATTTGACCCAAAATGACCCATTCTTGCATATTGTGGGTTTTGATATTTGAGATAGATTTCTTTGTGATTCTTAGCTTAAAATAGTATTTCTAACTCATACAAAGCCATAAAAGTTTAAATCTCCATGAAATCCAAATCGGATTGCATTTTGAGCATTCGGTGCAAATTGAACTTCTCTTTTTGCCTACAAAGCGCAATTTATCATATCTTTTGAAAGAAAATTTTTTTTGAGGAAATTCTTTTTGAGAAACCTTCTAAATAGTTCAAAGTTCATTTCTGGATATTTTCAAATCATTTTGACTTTATTTGAAAAAGTTTTGACTTTTCTTCTCTTTGATTGAAAATCATACCTACAAAGAAAAATTTGGCATATCTTTTGATTGGAGACTTCTTTTTGGAAAATTCTTTTTGAAAAAGTTTCTTATAAGTTCAAAGTACATTTTTGCACAATTTCAAATAATTTCAATTTCATTTGAAAAAGTTATGGCCTTTTCTCTCTTTGATCAAAAGTCTGAAAATTCAGACTTTTGCAGGATTTTGAGCTGATTTGTGATTTTTGTATCTCCAAATTAGAGCATAATTTGAGGGGATAATCTTTGTAATAATTCATCCTCAATATATGTTATATTATTTCAAATTTTATCAGATTTTTTATACGTCATTTGAGCAATTTTTCAGCCCTCTTTTAAAGCCTAAATGAAATGTCAAAATCTGAAAATCTGAAATTCTAGTTCATTGAATATTTGTGGTTTTCATATCTTTAAATGGATTTATTGAAAAAAAATTTGTTGGAAAACCTTCTCTCATATATGGAGTTCATATCTGAAAATTCTCAAATTTATTTGAACTCATTTGCAAAATTGTTGACTTTATTTGACTTAGTGTCAAAACTAAACCTCCAATACTCCTAATGGCCTAATTTTTGAATGGAGGGTGATATTTGAGAAATTCTTTTTGGAGAAGTCTCTTGGATGTCCATGGAACATTTCTACAAAATCTCATGGCTATTGGACTTTGTTTGATCAAGATTTGACCCAATTTCAAAATGCTCAGTTGGAGCTCGAGACGGTCAAAAATGCATTGGACAATCAAGTACTCGGATACTCCGAAGATTTATTCGGACATTCTGAATGGAAATTTTCTAGTTCCAACAGTGAGGGTCTACTCGGACATTCCGAGGTAAAGCTCGGACATTCCGTGGTTTAGGCTGATTGTGGGGCTGTTTTGTGATTGTTGTTTCTTCAAATGGGTTCATAATCAGAGGAAAGTTTTATGACATGTTTTGATCCTCTATAGTTGGACTTCATTGTCTAATTTTTTCAGAATTTATGAACCTTGTTTGAACCTTCTTCCATCCCTGTCAAAAATCTTAAATGGAATGTCAAAATTGAATTTTTTTCAGCACATTGTATTTTTGAAATCTTGCCTACCTTCAAGATGATTTGAGTATTTCCTTGTGATGAAAACTAAGGTAACTCAATTTATTGCTCTATGATTCATCTAAAATTATTTGGGAGCTCATTTGCTCTTGTTTTCATCCTAAGGACCATTTTAAAGCGAGACTTCTTTTCCCGAAACTTTCGGTTCAGCATTCACTATTTTCAAGTTTTCGGGGTTTTCCTTTACTCAAATGAATTTTTGGTCTTCATAGCCCTCGAAGAGAATTTCGAGACGGATCTTTTCCGCGTTGATGATTTTTGCATTTGAGCAATGGTTTAAAAGCTATAATCTATTTTGTGCTGCTATTTGCATCTTTTGGCTAAGTTCTTTTAGAAATTGGATTTAATTGTATCTTAGCCTCAAAATGTTTTCTCTCTTGCATAACTCGGAGTTTATTATGGAAAAGCGAAAATTTCCCTTGTAAGTTCAAGAGTGAGTTTGAATGTGTTTTACCCATTGTGTCTCTTACAAGTGGATGTCAAGATTAAATTTGAATGAGTTTCAAATATTTTCATTATAAATTGGTATAATGAAATCTTCAATTGGTATCTTAAATTTTTCAAATCGCGTGCAAGTTGTATTATCATGTTTATCATCTTATCGTGCATGTTGTACTTAGACATTATCAAACTAACTTGGGTCAAGTTGAAAGATATTTGTTCCCGGAAATCGTGTGTTTGTCTATTGATGTTCAAGGTATTGGAAAAGGGATCATCTTCGACGGTGGGATGAAGGAAATGGAGAGGAGCTCCATTGTCCGAGGGATCTAAGACCGGGCGCGGTGATCATGACCGATACGAACATGCGATGGACAAGAACCGACAAAGGGACGTGTTTCTTTGACCATATTCAATAATGTCTTTGCACACCATTATGCTCAATTGTCTTATTTTAAATGGTGTTGTACCTTTCAATTGCTATCATTAATTGGTATCCTTCAAGAGGTATCCTCTAATCCTAAATTGTTTTGAAGTGTCATCTAACTTGCATTTGGCATTATCAAGAATTAAAAGGTACATATGGGTGACACATTGCAAAGAGGTATGCCCTTGATAAGTTTGTGAAATTTTTGATCATGAAAGCGCATCTTTCTTATACAATTTTGATTCATGATCTTGTATACATCATGTGATCATATAAGCAATTCCTTCTTGTATAATTTTCTCTATATGATCGTGATTGTTAGAATTTAATTTGATCATGAGCATGTGCTTAAATTATATAAATTTGCTATATGATCTTGATGTTTAAAGAATAAATCTTCTCCATGTGAAATCATATTCATGTGTCATGTTTAAGCACCACTTACATCTTGTGAATCATGACTACATTTAAATTGGTATCATTGGAAACATCCATTACCTAAATCTTGGATATAATTGGTATCATATCTTGCCTAGATTTAGGGGGAGCTTAATATTATTGTCCTATTACTAGATCCTTATTTTTATTTTGTTCTCCCTAATCCTTTTATTGAGTATGCAATCAAGGGGGAAAACAGATTTTATTGAATAAACAATAAGGATCTATTAAGCACCTTTTTGGGATTAATGACAAAAGGGGGAGAATTTATGGATTTATCAATTGTCCCCTAATCGATTGACAAAAAGGGATAATTTGTAAGTATGATCTCTTATTGTTTCTTCATGCTTGTTTTAAATGCTAAATATCTTAATATTGTCATTTGGTGCAATCGATAAAAGGTTTGTCATAAATCACCAAAAAGGGGGAGATTGAAAGTGCATCTAGGCACTAATGTTATTTTGGTGATTAATGACAAACGCATATAATGACAATCTATGTAATGGTGTAAATGCTTAACTTAGTGCTTAACAAATGACAAATCTCTAATTTGATTATATTGCTATGAGACTAATATGTTTATTGCCAAGTTGAGTATTAGTCTCATCTATTTAGAGGAAAATCAAGTGGAATGGTTAAGCAAAGTTAAGGTATGCAATTTTGGTATCTCTTCTATATTTGTTATTGCATTCCTTTTGTGCAAATGCATAGTGAACTCCAAGTAGCATGTTGATTATATATATGCACATTGGTTCATGTCATTTTTATTTGTGCGTATATATTCATTTGAGTTCATTATGTGCTTTGCTTTTAGTATGCATGTATTAACTAGAGTTAAACTTCATATTGCTATAGATTGACTTGGTGCATGCATGTTTTAGTTGTATATCTTCTCATGCAATTCTCTTAGTGAAGTTTAATCTAGTGTTGGATCACATATTTACTCTTATTCAAAATATTATTTGCACATGTACAATTCGTGTATATTTCATTATGTGCTTCAATTAAGTAAAGATTGTGATCCTTACCATGATTTAATTGATTCATCATATCGGCAATTATCTCTCTAGTGCATATAGATCAATTACATATTCATCATGATGCACTTAGTAGAGAACATTTCTTGTGTCAAGTGTTTCCATTTATATTGTGCTTCTTAATATGAAACACTTGTGGCAATCAACTACTCACAAATATCAATTTCTTCATATCTATTGAGCTTTTGGGACTAATGCTTTTCATAAGTGGTTTGGAAAGAATTAGGTCCCGTGTGTGTATGATGACCAAGGTATCGTGGAGGATGATCGTTAAGCCGAGGTCAACAAGACGGCGGTGTCACCAAGAGTTGAGGACTAAGTCAAGATCGACTTGGCATGGAGATCGTCAGAGAGGATGATCAAGTCAAGGTTGATAGGACGAGAGTCTCATGAGGTGAATTGAGTCAAGTTGGACAAGGCGAAGATGTCATCAATTATATGGTGAAGGTCATCATGCACATTGCATCCACGGAGAAGACGACATGCGGATTGAATGTAAGACTTAAATTTCTCATTTGAATTTGAGTCTAAGGATTGCCGTACTATTAAGAGGGATGCAACGTCGAATGACTTTTAGATGTGTCAAGTGCTCAAATGATCCATCCTTGTGAAATTTAGAGAGTGAGTGGTATTGGTGGTACCGGAAAGTGCGAATTGTAGGTCTCTCTTGGATTCTTTGTGAAATCTGGATTTATCCTTGAGATTTGGGTAGTGAGACTTAGTTAGTTGTGTAGCCCTTGTTCTTAGCTTTCAATAGAGTCTAAAATCACTTAAATCGGAGTCCGGAGTCAAAAGTTATGCTCGTTTTCGTCGGGCTGCTCAGTTCTACTCGGACTATCCGAAGTGCTGTTCGGACTATCCGAAGTGAGTTCGGACTATCCGAACATATTTTCAGATATTCCAAGCTGGGTCTCTCTGTTAGCCATTTCTAATGGGTTCGGACTATCCGAACTTGGGCTCGGACTGTCCGAACTGACCTGTACGTTGAGGAAAACGGCTAGTTTTTGGTGGGCTCTATTTATAGCCCCATCCTCCCCCATTTTGAAGGTGCTCTTACCCTATTGTTTAGAGGTGCTATTCCCTTCATTCTTGAGCCCCAAATCCCTCTCTACTCTTAGATCTAAGTGATCCCCTTAGTGAGAAGGGTTGAGAAGAGTTGGAAGAGGTGTGTGTTGAGGAGAGTTGGAAGAGGAGTGTGTTGAGTAAGATTTGAGTTTTTTGAGTACTTGATTTCATCTCCAAGCTTATTCTTCGTGAGCATTTGTTACTCTTGGAGGTTGAGGACTCCTAGACGAGTAGGAGGTCGCCTACGAGCCACCGGTACTTTGTGTGGTTGGCCGTGGGAAGTTTGTGAAGGCCGAATTCCGCCTCCGCAAGGGAAGGAATCAAAGAAGTGAAGACCGGCGAGTGCATTTGTGCAACACCGGGAGGAAGAGGGTTGAAAGAGACGCCGGCTCAAGCGTCTAAGGAGTTGAAACCGACGAGTGCATTTGTGCAACACCAGGAGTAAGAGGGTTGAAAGAGACCCCGACTCAAGTGTGACCGAGCCGCCTCAACGGAGACGTAGGATCCCCTCAAGGATCCGAACTTCGGGTGAAAAATCATCGTCTCCAAGTCTGCTTCTTACTCTTGCTTTAGTATTTAATTTTGAATCTTGAATTTGCCCGATCTACTTTTCTAGTGAGTTTTCGGCTAGATCTCTATTTGCTTCAAGTATTCTAGGCTAACTAGTTTAATTTGGTATATTTAATATCCCCCAAATATCCTAGATATCATTTGCGAGCTATGTGCTCTGGAGCATTCGGAATATCCGAATAGAACTTCGGATACTCCGAATAATCTCGGATTATCCGAATATAATCTCGGACTATCCGAACCACTCGGACAGTCCGAAGTATTATTCGGACATTCCGAAGTTTTGTATTCCGCTGTGATTTAGTTTTAAAATTTTTAATTCGCCTATTCACCCCCCCTCTAGGCGACATCCCCTATCCTTTCAGAGCCCCTTGCTAGGATTTGCTGGTGCGGATAGGGGGGCCGGCATGTTTGTCTGAGGTTCATTTATTTGTCGAGATGGCACACTTGATCTGAGACTTGGCTTGAGAGCATAAACCTAGAAAAAGTACTATTCAGCTAAATATAAAGATATGTAGTTATGCATCAGAAAAACTGAACTGATGATGGAGAAACATGCCTCATTACTATAACATCCACTGTATCCTCCAAATGACATCAAAAATGTTGATGAGACTAATTGAAATATGCAATTTGAACTTCCCAAACCAATTTGCTCTATTATGGAGGCACGTGTGGTTTAGTTCAGTACTGGAAAAGGACCGAGTGACTGGCTACCTACAATTGATCGCATATTACATATACAAAGAAATCGGTGATCTTAGTTTCAATAATACCTAGCAAACGGAAATGTTATGTTAGTTTACTATTACCCACTATCTAAATTGGCTACAAAGCAATTGGCTAGTTTGCAGGATAGTCAGGAAATGGTAAAATTAAGTGACTAATAACTCACTAACACTTGGACTTATGTTTAGGCTCTTCAGATTTCATTCACTTATACAATATGCTCACACTTCAAGAATGGTTCAAGGCCATAGAGAGTCAAGAATGGTTTTGCAAGGTTTTCTTCAGCAATGTCCACATATATAAACATTACCAGCAACAACAGGGAGAAAACAGTTTTTCAGCCATTTAGGTGATGTGATAGTAGCCAGGATACAGAAGTGCACACCTTTGTCTTCAATCCTCTGGCAACCTCTTGAAGCATATATTCAAGATCTTCGAAATCATAAGCCTCCGCAAAGGTGAAGACCTAGAAAAAAATTGCAAGACAGTAAATACAACTGTCCATATAACAACGACCACGAGTCCATTTCTAAATTTCTTCGATTCACCATAAAGTTAAAGCTTAAAAGGCTTATAGCAGTTGAAAGAAAAACAAACAGTTGCTTCCCTTGCCCAAAAAAAATGCCACCCTTTGATCCCCAATATTTGATTCAGGAAAGTGTGCGACGTAAATTCAGAGAATTCAACAAGAGGCAAAGCATTTATATTGAACTTTTTTTTACCATATCTTGCCACAATTCGTTATCACGCTCTAACTTCCATTACCATTTGCATAAGAGACTGATATTTATCAGTGAGAGTTTTGGGAAGCAAATACATAGACATATGAAGCAAATACAGTTCTGACTAACCTTAGGGGCCTGAAATACCCTACCACCAATTTGAGTAAAACTTTGAGCTATTGAAATGCCACATGCCTTAAGCATAGGTTACGAATCATAATTCTTTGCGTTGCGATACACCAATATGCCATTGATGATTAAACAGTTAAGAAAGCACACCTACAGCTATTGAGCTGCAATAAAGGTTCCACTCACATCAGACAAAACTGACATCCTTTCTTGAGGTTTCTGCCTGGACTTACCTTAGCCCAGTCAATGGTTTTTGTCGTTCATTCTTAAACTATTGTTTTCATTAGCAACACGAAAAAAACTTACCTTAGCCCAGTCAATTTTGTTTGGGTGATCAACCTTCTGGTTGGCAAGTAGAAAATCAATAACAGGGACAGGTTTCACAATCATCGTTGTGGACACATCTGCACAAATAAACAGTACATTTGAATATATCTGATCACCGACTGCATACAAGTGAACTCATCAACTGAATAGCCTCCACTCTCTCCATCAGCTTGATGCCTGACGATTCCAAGATCTCCAGCACTTCACAATCGCAAATGCACGAGTCAGCATTTTACATAGATCTCCAGAACCAACATATGATGTCTGCAAGTGGGAACATTTAATGCATCACTGAATTATCACAAAAAGAAATAACAAAAAATTGCAACACAACGTGTGATTAGTACACACCTGATTAAGGCAGTACATAATAGAGTTGTAATCTTGAGACCTAAAAACCTATTGAAGAAAAATATGGGTACAACACCAAGAGTAATTTGCAGTTCATGGGTATACTTCATAGGGGATTGGACAACTAAAGGGGATAAGTAATTATTGCTGATTTAACGGGATAAGGGGATAAGTAATTATTGAACAACTAAAGGGGGTAAGGCAGCTGATTTAAGATGTTTACTGAAATATGGGTACAACACCAAGAGTAATTTGCAGTTCATGGGTATACTTCGTAGGGGATTGAACAACTAAAGGGGATAAGTAATTATCATATGGAATGCCTTTTCCATGGTGACATGCAGTGATAAATAATTTGATCGGTTATTTGGTAGGAATAGGCAGACAAAAATCAGCATAAATGGATGTGGTTTTAATTATTGCTGATGTTGTCTGTCGGGACCCGAATTTGCAAATCTGGACCCTCTGTGTATTCAGCACTAGTCCAGGATCACGCTAGTGCACATAGTCTCAACATTGGTACATATCACAGTCATAACCAACGAAATAATAAGTACTTTGATTAAATACTCAAACTAGTTGATCGACCTTATGGTCAAGTTACAAAGATCGCCTCAGGCGAAGACTTATTAAAATATTCAAATGCAACGGAAATAAAATAAACTCGTGGCGCCAACCAATTTGCCACGAACAATCGATGGGCTCGCTCCCTAGTTTGTCGGCTCCTCCCGATACTCCTCCTCTGAAAGGGGTTTGCTTTTTCTTCAAGCTGAAGTTGTGTTGTTGTGGGGTGAGTACTTTGAGCACTCAACAAGTCATGCATGTAATGCAATTCTAATATTCTACATGCATGGCTTAGTACAAAGGATAGGCTATGGTTCATGAGTAGTCTGACATTTAAGAATAATAATAATAATTTGCAAAGCAAAGAAACAAGAATAAGAATAGTAGCTTTCACAAACATTTTAATCACAATCATATTTCCATCCTATGTCAAGTTCCTCATTACCAACCCCAAGCATTTTCCATAAACAATTCATTTTCATGAAAATCTAACCCTTGACCAGTAATCATAGAGCGATGCTCATTACCGTGAAACACGGCTATTCAATAGGTTGTACACTCTGCAGAGGTTATACACTTTACCCACAAGATACAATCAAATACCACCAAGGCAAATAACCAATGTGAAGCCTTTCCAAAGTTCCATCTAAACCCGATCTTGCCGCTAAGGTTTCAACACCGAGGGACTAGTTACCACACCTGTGGTCCCCTCTTGCGCCATGTGAGTTCTCATTCCGCTTCTCCGGGCCTCACACCACCACGACAGTACCAAAGAATAGATTTCCCAGTTTACTTAGCTAAGCCCATCCCATTACGGAGCTTGTGGCTGTATGAGAGACTCAGTTCAAATGCTCGCAAGGTTAAGTCCTTAGTTGACCGAGGCAAGACTAACCAAGTGTGATCTCAATTATCCAAAAACCAATAAAAACCAAATATGACTGCCCAGTTGCCACTCTTGGCCCACGAGAAACAATCTTGCCATTTGCCCCAGTCTAAATCATTTTCCCACCCCGGTTCTTTACCATTGCACCACGTGCCATCATCAACTCAACAACACATGTCTCATTCACAAAGCATGTTCAATATCTCATTAAGTCAGTATTCACTTTGGTATTCCAAAATCAGGAAATGTCCACGTGGCAGGGCTAAGCATACTACTTCGATCTACTCAACCCATGTTGGCAAATTATTAATGTCCAACTATTAATCCATAACCTAGGGTGACAAAGGATTCATGGCCTACAATTATATCGACAAGGTAGCATACAGACAACTAGGCATTTAGCTAATCCCAAAAATTATTCAAACTCATTTCTATCAAATTAGCATGCAATAGTTTAAATCAAAATAATTTGCTCTAATAGGTTCAACATGATCAAACACAACTTGCCTTCAAAAAGTGCTGGTTCTGGTTCCTGAACTTGCTCCTGGGTTAGAACTTCTCCCTCGAAACCTTCGGGCACTTCAACGTCTACGCGTAACGCAAATAAATAGCAATAAATAAATAAAACAGAGAGCAACTCAAGCCTAAAATTCAAATAAAATTCATAAACAGAAAGAGCTTGATTTTACAAATTTATAGAAATTGGAATCACTCAAATCGGAGTTAAAACGCAAAAGTTATAAGCATTTGAAGTTTCAAAATACATTTAAAATCAATAAACCGAATTAAATAAATATTTTCTTTTTCGGAAAATTAATTATTACGTCATCTGTGACACGTGTCGCCACCAAAGAGTGACACGTGGCCTGCTGACGTCAGCCCCGACCGCTATTTCACGACAAGTGTGTCCCACCGCGACGCCGATGACGTCAACGATGGCGTCACACGCGCGGTGTGTGCGGTGACGAGTGGGCCCGTCTTGCCGCGACTCATGTGCACGAGTGCTTTCGTGCGGTGAGGCCGACATGTGGGTCCGCCTTGTCGGCGACTCATGCGCCTGATGAGCGTCGCGGTGAGATCGACATGTGGGTCGCCTTGTCGGCGTCACATGCACAAAGGAGGAGCGACGTGGCACGGCGGTGGCCCTCGGTTTGCATCTAACGGTGGAGTTTTGAAGATGGGGTTCACTTGTTCCTAGGGCGGCGTGGACTCACCCGGCGTTGAATCTGGATCGTCGCGGTGGTGAAGGTCGGGCTCGATGGAGCGGTCTTGGCGGCGCTTCACCGAGCTGGGGAAGACGACGATGCCGCGGCGCTCCGGCGTTCCTCGGCGTGAAGAAGTAGCGCTCCGACGCGCGTGACGAGGTGAGTTCGAGGTGGCACGGCGGCGGTGGAGGGTGACCGGGCGGTGGAACAGCGCAAAGAACTTCGGCGGAAGGCCGGGGACTTGGCGAGCTCGTCTGCGGCGGCGGTGCCTCGGGCGGTGAAGTGTACGGATGGATGCGTCGCAAACCGAGGAGCACAGAGAGAGGCGGCGCGATTAAATAGTGCCCTCGACTTAGTGAAAAGCGCGAGACCGAGGCCCACACGGCGGCGGCGGCGGATTCCGGCGGTGACTCGGATTGGGACGACGTGGCGCGATGAGGGCCGTCGGATCCGGATCGAACGGTGACGACGCTAGGGTTTTTCCCGAACGGGCCGCACAGTACTCGGCCCAGTACTGTTCATATGGATTTTTAATTCTTTTCCGATTAAAATAATTCCCGAAAATAAAATAATTTATTTGGGGCATTAAAAATATCAGAAAAATTCTGGAAAAATTCTCATAAATATTTTAAGACATTTGTGACTCAAATAAAATATTTTCAGCAAAACTTTATTTTAACTTTTCCATTATTTAATTAATTTGATAAATGGTTTAATTCAAAATAAATTCAAATAATTCCAATAAATCCAAATAAATCCAAATAAATTCCAGAAATTCCCAAAAATTCAAAATACCATTTAAATGCAAGAAAAGCAAAAATTGGGGTGTTACAAACCTCCCCCCCTTAACGGAATCTCGACCCCGAGATTCAGGGCTGACTAAGGAATAGGTTGGGAAATTCCTTCTTCAGGTCTTCTTCACGCTCCCAGGTTGCTTCGCTCTCGGAATGGTTACTCCACTGAACTCTGCAGAAGCGGGTCGATTTATTTCTCGTTTCTCGGTCCATCGTATCCAAGATCTTTACCGGGTACTCTTTATAGGTCAAATCCTCCTGCAGCTCGACCGACTCTAACGGCATCTGCTCTTTTGGCATTCGGAGACATTTCTTTAATTGTGACACATGGAACACATCATGCACTCCTGCTAATGACTGCGGTAACTCCAACTGATACGCTACTTCACCTCTACGACTTAGGATCTTGAACGGGCCAACATATCTTGGCGCTAACTTCCCTTTAGTGTGAAACCTCTTAACTCCTTTAAGTGGGGTAACTCTGAGATACACAAAATCTTCAGACTCAAAGCTCAAATCCCTGCGGTGATTATCGGCATAACTCTTCTGTCTTGATTGTGCAATTTTCAACCTTTCCCTGATCATGGCTACCTGCTCTTCAGCTTCTCGAAGAATATCCGGCCCAAACATATGGCGTTCTCCGGTCTCATTCCAGTTCAACGGCGTTCGACAGGGTCTTCCATATAGCGCTTCAAATGGCGACATCTGCAAACTTGCCTGGTAGCTGTTGTTATAACTGAACTCGGCGTACGGCAGGCACTTGTCCCACGAAGTTGTATAAGCCAGTGCACATGCCCTCAACATGTCCTCCAGTATCTGATTAACTCTTTCCGTTTGCCCATCTGTCTGTGGGTGATATGCAGTACTGAAGTTCAGACGGGTCCCTAGGGCTTCATGCAACTTATCCCAAAATCTTGAGGTAAACTGAGTACCTCTGTCCGATACAATTTTCTTCGGAACTCCATGCAGACATACAATCCTTGACATATACAATTCTGCTAAACGGTCCCCCGAATAGGTAGTCTTCACGGGTATAAAGTGGGCGACCTTTGTTAAACGGTCCACTATAACCCATATGGAGTCATACCCTGTCTGGGTTCTCGGTAAACCGGTAATGAAATCCATTCCGATTTCCTCCCATTTCCACTCAGGTATCTTCGATGGTCAGAGTGCACCTATTTGCCTTTGATGCATTGCTTTGACTCTTTGGCATGTGTCGCTGCGCAACATGCTCTGCAACTTCACGCTTCATGCTTGGCCACCGAATCTTTCCTTGGTCTTGGTACATCTTAGCGCTTCCGGATGAATGGAGTATTTGGAATCATGGGCTTCCTCCAAAATCAACTGCTTCAGCTCCTTCTTGTCTTGACGCAGATGTGATTTTTGATCCACAGTGTACCTTGTCCATCCAGCTTGAACTCCTTCGCCGTGCCTTCCTCCATCTTAGACTTAATCCTCTAAATCTTGACATCATCCTTCTGTCCCTCATGAATCTGATCTTCCAAAGTAGGCTTCACTTCTAAAGCGGCTAAGAATCCCTTAGGTACAACTTCCAACTTTAATTTCTGAAATTCCTTGCATAACTCGACCTGACTTGCTTCTAGCAACATGTTCACTGTGTGGCTCTTTCGACTTAAAGTATCAGCCACTACATTGGCTTTCCCTGGGTGATAATGAATTCCCAGATTATAATCCTTAATTAATTCCAACCACCTTCTCTGCCTCATGTTCAGATCCAATTGAGTGAATATATATTTAAGACTCTTATGGTCCGTGTACACCTCACATCTGTTTCCAATCAGATAGTGCCGCCATAACTTCAAGGCGTGTACCACGGCTACTAATTCCAGATCATGCGTCGGATAGTTCTCTTCAAGCGGCCTCAACTGCCTTGATGCATACGCAATGACCTTTCTGTTCTGCATTAACACGCATCCTAGTCCTTGGCGCGATGCATCACAGTATATATCAAAGCTCTGGCTTAAATCCGGTAGTACTAACACTGGCGCCGTTGTCAAACGTTTCTTCAACTCCTGGAAACTCCGCTCACATTCCGGCGTCCATGCGAACTTCTTTTCCTTTTTCAACAATTGCGTAAGAGGTCTCGCAATCGTTGAAAATCCTTCAATAAATCGGCGGTAATAACCGGCCATTCCAAGGAAACTACGAATTTGAGTCACCGTTTTGGGTGGCTCCCAATGCAACACTGCTTCCACCTTACTTGGGTCAACTGCGACTCCTTCGGCGGTCACCACATGTCCAAGAAATTCCACCTTGTTCTTCCAGAAGTCACACTTGCTAAACTTAGCGAAAAGTTGCTGCTCTCTTAACCTCTCCAGAACTAGCTTCGATGCTCGCATGCTCTTCCCTAGTCTTGGAGTAAACTAGAATGTCATCTATGAACACAACAACGAACTTATCCAGGTATTCCATGAAAACCTTGTTCATCATGTTCATGAAATATGCAGGTGCATTTGTCAAACCGAAAGACATAACTGTGAACTCGTAATGTCCATATCTTGACGAAAATGCTGTCTTTGGCACATCCTCCGATCGAATCTTCAGCTGGTGATAACCTGATCGTAGGTCAATCTTGGAGAAAACTCCGGCTCCTCTCAACTGATCAAATAGGTCATCGATCCTGGGTAGTGGGTACTTATTCTTTATAGTGACTTCATTCAGTGCCCGATAATGCACACACATCCGGTAACTTCCGTCCTTCTTCTTGACAAATAGAACCGGTGCTCCCCATGGCGACGAACTAGGTCTAATAAATCCCTTATCCAATAATTCCTCAATCTGCTTCTTCATTTCGACCAGCTCATCGGTTGACATCCGATAAGGTCTCTTCGCTATCGGGGCTGTTCCCGGTACTAACTCGATTACAAACTCTATGTCCTGTCGGTGGCATCCTGTAAATCCTCCGAAATACATCCGGTACTCTCGACAACCGCACATCTTCTATGCTAACGGCCTTCACACTATTGACCATCAACTGTCCATCCCGAACGGCAGTTGCCTGAAACTCTATTTTTCTCCCACAAGGACTCTCGACTGATATGACTCTTCGTCCACAGTCTAATACAACCTTGTGTTTAGACAACCATCCATTCCCAAAATAACATCTAGGTGCGGGTATCTAACACCACTAAGTTTGCTAGAACTCCATTCCATCTATAAGCAACTTTACCCCAAAACATCCTACATCGGATCGGAGTTCGATCCCGGGATTGTACTAGCAATACATGCCTAAGGTTCACCATTTTCAACCCATTGTTCACAGCAAAAATCCGAGATATAAGCGAATGCGAAGCTCGTAATCAAATAAAATCTGCGGCGAATCTTGAGTTGACAAGTAACTTACCCAAGACGACGTCCGATGTGTTACAGACCTTTGCATCAGCGGTGACATGATTGACTCGCCTCTTACCACGATCGTGGGCAGCTCCAGATTGTGTAGCTCCACGGCTTGCTCCTGACGCGGGTGCCTTCGTTGGAGTAGTTCCAAGATTGAAGCGAACTGGTGTCACTCCTCCTCCTTCTTAGGGCAAGATGGTGGCAAAATACCGGCTCGTGATGATAAAACAACGTTTAACTATCATTCTTGGCTCCTGCGCACTGCATTCCCAACTGGTGTTGGTGTCTGGAAATTTTGTCCGGCAGGTCTTGGTACCGGTGGTGGCGTCGTCATCACATTCCTTGGCTGAAATCTGAAGAACTGGTTTGGTGCAACCCTCAACCGCTGCGCTCCCTGGCGTGCTCCTCGTCAGTGCCATCCTATGCTTCGGTTGTCCTCCGCTCCTTGCGCTTGTCCTCCAATATCAGCGCCTTGTTCACTAGCTCCTGAAAATCAGGAAAAGTGTGGGTTATGAGTCCCACCTGCAGCCCTGAATTCAGTCCTTTCATGAATCGAGACTGCCTGGCCTTATCCGTTGCTACGTCCTCAGGTGCGTAGCGTGCCAGCTATGTGAACTTATTCAGATACTCGGACACTGATTGATTGCCCTGCTTCAGTGCCCTAAACTCCTCCTTTTTCAGCTCCATTATGCCTTCGGGCACATGGTACTGCCGGAAAGCGATCGTGAACTCCTCCCGGTGATGTCCTGCGGGTGCTCATGAGCAACAAGCGATAGTTTTCCCACCATTCAGCTGCGGTTCCTTCAAGCTGATGAGATGCATAGAGTACCCTCTCATTTCCTTCACACTGGGTAATGTGCAACTTTCTCTCTATCGTCCTCAGCCAATCATCTGCCTCCAATGGATTGGCATTTCCAGAAAATGTAGGCGGTCGTGTCCTCTTGAATTCTGACAGCCTCGAGTGTGGCCTCTGCACTGGGTTGACCTGGTTAACTTGGGCGGCGGCTGCGGCTTGGGCGGTGACCTGCTGCATCTGCTGCATCATGGCATGCATTAACTGGGTCTGTGCAGCAATAAAGGCTCCAAAGTTCTGCATATCAACTGGCGGTACCGGTTGAGGTCCTAGTCCTTCCCCATCGATGTTTCCAGCTGAGCGAGAACCGCTCCCATTTCCTCCTTGGTTTCCTCGAGTGTTCACCATCTGCCGATTGCTCCATGGTTTAGAGACGAGAGGGAAATAAGAATAGACGAGTAATAGAGTACTTATGCAGGGTCAAAGGTGTAACACAAAATCCAACTTTATTACTTTATTAATATTTGGGTATGGTTGCTCACAATGCCTAAGGGCCTTGCAATGCATACCAATCACTCACAAGCATGAAAGAAGCAAATCGAACTAACACTCCGGAGTCAAACGCCTCTAAGGGTGACTCTTATTCTAGGACGCGACTCAACGCAGGAGTCTCAACCACTAATCCTAACGCTCACTCCTCTAGCCATCCCCCACCGGAACTTCCTGGTGGATATACCGCGGGTGTCTTTGGTCTTGGTACAAACCTATCCCAACGATCCTCCATTGGATCGCCTCCTGACTGCTCAACCTCCACTGCTCGGCTTGACCTCCAGAGGCTCGCTTCACTTCCACTGGCTCGACTTCACTTCCACTGCTCGCTCGCTCGCTCTCGGCTCCTGCTGTGGCTCCTCAGGTCTGGTCGTGTAGCTCCAACACCGCTCTAGCTCAGTGCATGACAGTGTTGTCTCCAGCTCCCAATCCTCTGGATAGAGTGGGCTAAGTACTCACAAGTCTGCAACAGATGAGCCCTCAGCTGTGTGAACTCGTCACGAGACCTCTGCAGCTCCTGAACCGTCTCGTCGATAGCATCCTCTTGAGCGATAACATATCTGGCCAGGTGGGTGATCGTGGCATCCTCCTCCTCTATGGGCTCTCGGTTGTAGCGAGTGTCTCTGCGTGGGTGGTGACGGAACACTGTGCCATCCAACTCCCTGGGGTAGGTACGAGCAATCTGCCTCATCGCCAGACGCGATGTCTCCTGAATCCCAGCGTCAAATGACAACCTCCTGGCGGTGATGCGAATACGACGACTCGCCCTCGCCCTATCCCTAGCGTAGACCGTGATAGTGACATCCCAGGCAATATCCAGTCCTGCCCGATCCACAGTAGTCCCCCGGTAGATCGGCCTATCATATCCTCCCATTCTTGCATCATCGCCAAAGCTCATGGCGTACCCTCGATCGCTCACCAAAAGAGTGGATCATCCTCATCTGCCAAAGGACACTCACGTGAAACTCACATATTTTAAACACAAAGAAATATGTGTTAAATTCAGCAAGGGTATGAAAGAAGAGAAGGGTAAGTCGAGATTGCATTATCATCTTGGCACATTTTAGCTTTTAGAAAATAGTTTTATCCTCACTCGACCATTCTAACTAAGGGCCATCCTACGGTCGATGGCTCGATACCATCTCTGTCGGGACCCGAATTTGCAAATCCGGACCCTCTGTGTATTCAGCACTAGTCCAGATCACGCTAGTGCACACAGCCTCAACATTGGTACATATCACAATCATAACCAACGAAATAATAAGTACTTTGATTAAATACTCAAACTAGTTGATCGACCTTATGGTCAAGTTACAAAGATCGCCTCAGGCGAAGACTTATTAAAATATTCAAATGCAATGAAATAAAATAAACTTGTGGCGCCAACCAATTTGCCACGAACAGACCGGGCTCGCTCCCTAGTTTGTCGGCTCCTCCCGATACTCCTCCTCTGGCGAGGTTTGCTTCTTCTTCAAGCTGAAGTTGTGTTGTTGTGGGGTGAGTACTTTGAGCACTCAACAAGTCATGCATGAAATGCAATTCTAATATTCTACATGCATGGCTTAGTACAAAGGATAGGCTATGGTTCATGAGCGATCTGACATTTAAGAATAACGGTAATAATTTGCAAAGCAAAAAAGCAAGAATAAGAATAGTAGCTTTCACAAACATTTTAATCACAATCATATTTCCATCCTATGTCAAGTTCCTCATTACCAACCCCAAGCATTTTCCATAAACAATTCATTTTCATGAAAATCTAACCCTTGACCAGTAATCACGAAGCGATGCTCATTACCGTGAGCACGGCTATTCAATAGGTTGTACACTCTGCAGAGGTTATACACTTTACCCACAAGATACAACAAATACCACCAAGGCAAATAACCGTGAACGAAGCCTTTCCAAAGTTCCATCTAAACCCAGTACTGCCCGCTAAGGTTTCAACACCGAAGGGACTGGTTACCACACCCAGGGCCCCCCTCTTGCGCCATGTGAGTTCTCATTCCGCTTCTCCGGGCCTCACACCACCACGACAGTACCAAAGAATAGATTTCCCAGTTTACTCAGCTAAGCCCGTCCCATTACGGAGCTTATGGCTATATGAGAGACTCAGTTCAAATGCTCGCAAGGTTAAGTCCTTAGTTGACCGAGGCAAGACTAACCAAGTGTGATCTCAATTATCCAAAACCAATAAAAACCAAATCGACCGCCAGCTTGCCACCTTGGCCCACGAAACAATCTTGCCATTTGCCCCAGTCTAAATCATTTTCCCACCCGGTTCTTTACCATTGCACCACGTGCCATCATCAACTCAATAACACATGTCTCATTCACAAAGCATGTTCAATATCTCATTAAGTCAATATTCACTTTGGTATTCCAAAATCGAAATGTCCACGTGGCGGGGCTAAGCATACTACTTGGTCTACTCAACCCATGTTGGCAAATTATTAATGTCCAACTATTAATCCATAACCTAGGGTGACAAAGGATTCATGGCCTACAATTATATACGACAAGGTAGCATACAGCAACTAGGCATTTAGCTAATCCCAAAACTTATTCAAACTCATTTCTATCAAATTAGCATGCAATAGTTTAAATCAAAATAATTTGCTCTAATAGGTTCAACATGATCAAACACAACTTGCCTTCAAAAAGTGCTGGTTACGGTTCTGAACTTGCTCTCGGTCGAAACTTCTCCTCGAAACCTTCGGGCACTTCAACGTCTCACGCCAGAACGCAAATAAATAGCAATAAATAAATAAAACAAAGAGCAACTCAAGCCTAAAATTCAAATAAAATTCATAAACAGAAAGATCTTGATTTTACAAATTTATAGAAATTGGAATCACTCAAATCGGAGTTAAAACGCAAAAGTTATAAGCATTTGAAGTTTCAAAATACATTTAAAATCAATAAACCGAATTAAATAAATATTTTCTTTTTCGGAAAATTAATTATTGCGTCATCTGTGACACGTGTCGCCACCAGAGAGTGACACGTGGCCCTGCTGACGTCAGCCCTGACCGGCTATTTCGCTGACAAGTGGGTCCCACCGTGACGCCGGCGATGACGTCAACAAAGGGCGTCACACGCCGCGGTGTGTGGGGTGACGAGTGGGCCCGTCTTTGTCGATGACTCATGTGCACGATGCTCGTGCGGTGAGATCGACATGTGGGTCCGCCTTGTCGGCGACTCATGCGCATGATGAGCGTCGCGGTGAGACTGACATGTGGGTCTGCCTTGTCAGCGTCACATGCACAGTGAGGAGCGACGTGGCACGACGGTGGCCCTCGGATTTGCATCTAACGGTGGAGTTTTGAAGATGGGGTTCACTGTTCCTAGGGCGACGTGGACTCACCCGAAGCGTTGGATCTGGATCGTGCGGCTGGTGAAGGTCGGGCTCGGTGGAGACGGTGCGGCGGCGCTGCTTCACCGGAGCTAGGGAAGACGACGATGCCCGCGGCACTCCGATGTTCCTCCGGCGTGAAGAAGTAGCGCTCCCGACGCGGCGTGACGAGGTGAGTTCGAGGGTGGCACGGGCGACGGTGGAGGGTGACCGGCGGCGGTGGAATGGCGCAAAGAACTCGGCGGAAGGCTTCGGGGACTTCGGCGAGCTCGAGCGGCGAAGCGGCGGCGCCTCGGGCGGTGAGAAGTGTACGGATGGATGCGTCGCAAACCGAGGAGCACAGAGAGGGCGGTGCATTAAATAGTGCCCTCGACTTAGTGAAAGCGGAGACCGAGGCCCACACTTGCAGCGGCGGCGGATTCGTGGTGACTTCGGATTGGGACGACGTGGCGCGATGAGGGCCGTCGGATCCGGATCGAGCGGTGGCGACGCTAGGGTTTTCCGAGCAGGCCGCACAATTTTCGGCCCGATCTCGTTCATATGGATTTTAATTCTTTTAGATTAAAATAATTCCGAAAATAAAATAATTTATTTGGGGCATTAAAAATATCGAAAAAATTCGGAAAAATTCTCATAAATATTTTAAGACATTTGTGACCCAAATAAAATATTTTCAGCAAAACTTTATTTTAACTTTTCCATTATTTAATTAATTTTATAAATGGTTTAATTCAAAATAAATTCAAATAATTCCAATAAATCCAAATAAATTCCAAAAATTCCCAAAAATTCAAAATACCATTTAAATGCAAGAAAAGCAAAAATTGGGGTGTTACATTGTCGCTATGGCTGCTTGTTCAGAAGGATGCCTATAGCAAATGATATAATTCCTCAATTACAATGTGATGGAAATACCAAGTTGATACATAGATTAAAATGTTAATACCAGTTCTTTGTGCTACATAACAGCAGATAAACGGGGGTGCGGTGGCTTCGGCACGATTTGTGCGGGGCGGGGAGGGGAATAGCTAGGGTAAGCAGCGTGATTTGTGCGGCGCGGGGGAGGGGAAGCGATGATTTGTGTGGCGCGTGATTTGATTACATTAGAGGATGGATGAACCTAATGATTTGGACTATTAGATTTGATGAAGTGGTGTGATAAAACATCTTAGCGCTTCATTTTGAGGAAAGGAGATTTTTGGGTGCACATATTAGGGTGGATACAGAAAAAGTACTCTCTGTGGAGGTAAAACACTGTGTGGATGTAGAAAAAATTCAACTGGTGAATTATAAAGGGGTATAGATAGATTATGTCTGCTGCCTCTTGGAGAGGAATTAATTTATTAGTGTGCTCTCAAATTAGGGTTTGAGGAAAGATTAGAATCTTCACTTCAATCACAAATGGGCTAACAACTTATTCGATGAATCAGGCCTTGAACCCTTATCACCTTAACATGCAAAATGAAGTTTTATCTAAAACATATATACTGTTCCAATTTAAGTTTCAGAGAATAATTAATCAAAGCTAACTTTTCTAACTGGACTGCAGAACCAAGTTCAGAAAAGCAGCAAACAATAATTATAACTGAACCTATGAATCAATACTCAATTATATCAGCCGAATATCAACAGTAAATTGCCAATCAATAATGTGACCTACCAACTGAATATAGACATGAAGATATTGATTACTGATGTGTTCTAAATTCTGAACCAGCAAAAGATTTCAGATCAGCAAGCAATTGTGATCATCAATGTAATCAGCAGATATATTCTAATCGCCAAGTTAAATGATTTTGCCATGTATGCAGTTTACGGATAACGATCGAATCAATATCAACCATAGTTTAACAATTTTCACGATTACTCGGTAAAACTTAATATTGACAGAGGCTTGTATACCAACCGAGCAATTGAGTATTGATTATATCGATGAACAATAAGTAAAACTTCCTAGCATGTGAGTCTATCAATTCAAGGCCAAAATCACGAATAAATGTTCTAATCATAAATAACCCTAGATCATCAACGAGCAATAGGAAGGCACCCAAAAGCGAGATGAATCTCGAGATACTCAGCGAGGAACAAAGAATCAAAGCTATTCAGAAGGCAGGGCAAGGCGCAACCGAAGTCACTGTCCTAGAAAACCAAGTGCCGCCGCAAGTGCCACGGGAAGAAGGCAGGGTTCCAGAGATACAATGCCCAAAAATTCGTGCTTGTGACACCCCAAACACGAAATCGAGCCTTGCAATTAGCCACACAAGAACAAGAGCTCCAATCAGAAAGCACCCTCAAAACTTCGGCCACAAGGACCAAGGTTTTTCAGCAAGCAACCGAGTGATTGGAATCACACTACTGAACCAAAGTCCAGCCACCAGTCTTGAAGATTCACAATCTGAAGCCCAACCTCACCAACCAAGACCGGGAACATCCCAATCGGAACCCTGCTCCCACTGCCAGCGCCCGGCTCCTGCGGCGTGGCCTCGTCGATGGCCAGATCGGTGTCGTTGGCGACGCCGCCGACGTCGAAGTCGTCGCGCATCGCGCCATCCTCGCCGATGATGCCGAGGAGGGAGGGAGGGGCGGGGCAGGAGGCGGAGGTGGTGTCGGCCTGCAAAAAAGCGCGGGCGAGGCATCGGGTGTAGGAGAATCGGGAGGAGCGGGGAGTGGGGATTAGGGATGGGTCAAAGGAGAGGTTGGAGTTGGGGGAGACGGCGACGCAAGGGGCGCAGGAGGAGGAGAGGGAGGGCGAGGAGGAGGGAACGGGGTTGTGCGGTGCGGGGAGGAGAGGGGACGGGGTTGTGCGGCGCGGGGGGGGGGGATTCAGCGAGATCGTGCGGGGTGGGGGGGGAGGGGAACAGTTGCGCGAGGGGAGAAGATTAGAGGATAGATAGGTGGATGAACCAAATGATTTGGGCCATCAGATTTGATGAAGTGGTCTGAGAAAACATCTTAGCGCTTGATTTTGAGGAAGGGGGTTTCTTGGGTGCACATATCAGGGTGGATACAAGAAAAGTACTCTCTGTGGAGGCAAAACACTGTGTGCATGTAAGAAAAATTGAACTGGTAAATTATAAAGGGGTATAGATAGAAAGGATACCATGCAGATGAAGAATGATGGTGAAGTGAAGAATGAAGTAATGCACGCATAACTATGTCGGCCTCTGTCCATCGAGGAATGACAGAGAGTTGGCATAATTGAGGTAGCGCATGTCATGTTCACAGTACCGAATCGCACCCAAAAATCATCAGATGGTCGGCACTTATTTTCATTAAAAATTAGTAAAAATCTAATGGTTTTGAAGTCGAACTTTTTTAAGTTGATGGTCAAAAAGTGGTGAGAAGATTGAAAATAGACTAATTTTTGACCGGGTTTTCTTCGAAAATTGGCAAACTAAGCATCGTCACTTTCCTCACCAATTTTCAATTGTTTTCATAGATTTTTTAATCAGTTTTGTTCATTTTCAGCACGCTAAAGAAAAATTAGAAAAAATTCAAGAAAATTGTAAAAACATTAAGGAAATCTTAATAAATCCCAATTAAATATAAGACATCTCAGATAAATTTTTAATAATTTCTGAATTTATTTAGTGCTTCTTGAAAAATAAAAACAATGATTAATGAAAAGGAATAGAGATATTGCCAGATTTTTATAAAAACCTAAAAGCTAGATCATGTCATCAAATTTTAATGGCAGTATTATGAGTGCCCAAAGATCATGTAGTAAAAGTTTTAGAAATATTAGACTTCATTTATTGCCCCTAGAAAATTTAAAACTGAAGAGCATATACAAAGATAGTAGCACGGTTAGAATTTTAAAAAAATACGCAGGTTTGACCATCATCTAAAAATTTTATACCATCATTATCATTGCCTCAAAACCTTATACAAAAATGTTTAGAAATATTAGGCTTCATTTATTTCCCCTAGAAAATAAAAAACCGAAGAGCATATACAAAGACAATAGCACTATCTGAATTTATAACATACACAGGTCTGATAATCATTTGAAAATTTTATAGCACATTAGCATTGCCTCAGGACCTCACGTAAAAAATTTTAAAAAATGTTAACACTTTTTGGTAAATTTTTGTAAATTTCTTGATTTTTTGAATTTGAATTTGGATTGGGCCAGTTTACGGGCAGGGGTCAAATCTTGAGCCGGCATGATACGCTCAAAAATCACGATTTTCAAGTGAATTTCTTTGATTTTTGGAACACTGGTTCATATGCTACACTCCGTTCTTGCATCTTACAGGCTGTAATTTCATCTTTCGTTCTTGCATGCCTCATATGGCTCGGGTGCTACTCATTTTCAGTTTGGAGTTGGCTCATTAATTTCAGTGGGCTGATTACTTGCATAGAAAATGTTCGCATGGGTGTCATAAATTTCAATTTTAATATTCACTTTAGAGTTATAATTTACTATAGTTCACGTGCATATCAAGCTGAATTGCAAACTTCTTGTATACTGATGCATGCTCCTTCACACTATTATGCTAGCAGTCAAAATTCTAATGGAGCTTATAATTTACTCACATCATGCATGGAAACCGTTAAATGAAGATTATATTTCCACTAATTTTGTATAATAATAGAAGGTGGTCACCTTCATTCTGCATATCAGTTAGCTATCCGGGCGTTACAATTGATTAGTGAATATCAGCAACAACTTTTGTGCTGAAGTATGTACAATGCCTTTTGTCAACAATATTGTACCTAATGATTGATCCATATTACACGCGCTTCACATACGCATCTATTAGTCAGCTAGGAGCTATGCACGATACTAGTGTGTTTTATCATGCATTAGATGTGAATAAGGGATGTCTTTTCACATCCTCCATAGGGTAATTTCATTTTTGTATTATTTGCTGATTTATTTACTTGCAATGTTTACGAATTGGATGTTAATAACTTTTGCATATGATTTTATTGGTAAATATTATCTTATCGATGCTGACCAGGCTACTTGGCACCATACAAGAGACAAAGATATCATGTTCCAAAATTTCAAAGAGGTGCTGCTCCAATTGGTGACAAAGAAAAGTTTAATAAATTCCACTTAAGTTGTCACAACGCCATTGAAAGGTCCTTCAGTGTATTGAAGATCAAATGGAGATTTCTTCATACATGCGAATGCTTTAAAATGTCCAAGCAAAAAATGATTGTTGCAACAACCATGGGACTCTATAACTTCATACATGAGCATGCTTCGATGGATAGGGATTTCCGTATAGGTTTGATTGTGATTCTAATTATGTCCTCGCAATACTATCGAGATATGCAAGATATGCCATTTATCAGGATGCATTGGATGTGTCAACATTATAAACAAGTGATAGACCAATGGATACATTCTATGATGACCTTGCAAGGGCTATTGCTCAAAATGACCTTTAGATATAATGTTTGTGATATTTTGCAATATTTTGTTACCACCCATTTATACTTTCTTTTTTACAATATGATAGTCTTTTCTTACATCTTTTTTCCATGATTTCAACACATTTATGTTGAATTCATTGCTATGGTATGCAAATTTTGGGTCTGTACATAATCAATGGGGTCTTTCTTTACAATGATATGAACTATGTAAAATTTCAACACAACTAATTGCAAATGATGTTCATCGCTATCTTGATCTTGATAAGAGTTATGCAGTCATACAATGCATGTTATTAATTTCCCAGAAAAGAAAAGCAAATGATACTAATATCAATTATATACACAATATGATATTCTAAAAATTGCAAAAATAAACTCCATAAATTTGTGTACAAATGCAAATGAGTAACACATAAATATAATTGAAGTGTTATAACCAGGGGTAGCAAGATTTATTTGCCTGCAATCCCCAGCTTTAAGTTTCTTGGAGCCAACTTACTAGCCAAATACTTTCTCGAGGTAGCTCTAGATTTTCAAAAAAGTGGATTCTTAGATAATCTTGAGTAGAAGCTGCAAAATATGAATCTGGGGCTATACCAAACAGGGCCTTAGTGGAAGTGTGGAACCACCGGTTGCCCAATTCATCACAAAGTGAAAGGGTATAACTGCAAACCAAAATAATTAGGGGTCTTTTTTAAAAGTTTCCATGGCTTGTTAGGGTGTGTTTGGTTGGCGGGATGATGGTTAATGGGATGGGATGATCTTGTATTATTTGGTTCCATTGTTTTGGGTGAATGGAATGGTTTAGCATCTAAAGGGAAGAAGTGCAAATTTCTCTAGAATTGGATGGGTCATGTTCCTCAGATTTCCCCTAGACTACATGCATTCACACTTCATAGCTCAAGCATCCTTATCTTTGGGAAGCTACTTCATTGGCATGAGAATGATTAGGTTAAAGGATCGGTGATATGTAAAATTCTAGATCAAGACACAATATCTATTTCACATCGTCTTGCGGTTAAGAAAGGGTGTAGGATCAAGGATACCGACTAGAGGGGGGTGAATAGGAGCTTTTAAATTTTCTACGCTAAATTCAAGTTTTGATATTTCTAAGCACAAGTGACAAATTTGGCAAATTTAATATCTAGCAATTTTAGTGAATACCAACTAATCTTCTCTACTTAATTGATTTAATGGCTATACTAATGTATCAACAAGATAATCAAATAGCCAAAATTAATGCAACAAAATGAACTAGGCAAACCACAATAGAAGAACACGCGAGTTTATCCCATGGTCTCGGAGACTTGCCGGTCTCCCCTACTCCACGTTGAGGTGGCTTGAACTTCTTCAAGCCGGCTCCACTTGCTTGAGCCTTCCTCGATCACTAGAGGTAGCTCTTCCCCACTCCGGGTAGGCGAGCTCCTTGCCTTCACAACGATTGGGCCTTCTAACAACCTTCCTTGAGAAGATCACCAACTCCGATCGCCTCCAAGCCGTCTAGGAGGCGGCAACCTCTAAGAGTAATAAGCTTCGACGCTTGCTTGAAGTTGAATTTGAGTGTCTAAGGCTCAACAATTCAATGCTCACTCAATTTTGCTTCTAACCCTCTCAAATATGTGAATTCAATGCACAGGGTGTTTTGAAGACTTGCTAAAGCTCAAGAGTATTCAATGAGGTCCAGAAGAACCCCTCACACTGCAGTTAAGGAGTATTTATAGCCTCCACCAACCAAAACAAGCCATTTTAAGGACTTTACAGACTTTCGGCCGAGAAGGACTCAGGCCGGTCCGACCGACACTCACACCACAAGGGTCGGAACAGTGCATTTAATGCGTGACTAGTGACCGTTATTGCACTGCCGGTGTGACCGCAGAAATCCCGGTCCGACCGCTCATCTGGTGCGACCGAAGGTCCGCCGGTCACACCGCCCGTATTCCAGCCGCAAGACACACGTTCTGTGAAAAACACACTGGGCGAAGCCCGGTTGTACCGGAGGTCCGGTCCGACCGATGGTGATCCGGTTGCACCGGACACATAATTTGAGTTTTGTGCTCATTCTGGAAAAATCAAGCCGGTGGGAGTCCGGTCCCACCGACGGCCAGTCGCACCGACCAGGACCCGGTCAGACCGGACATGAAGACTTTGTGCAGACCCAAAAAATAATTTTCTTTGAGAGTTAATTTAGTGCAGATGTCTAACAAACTATAATTTGAGCCTTGACACTCTTTTCAACCTTAAACCAGGCGACATAAGCTCCTCTTAATAGTACGGCACTTTTTTCTAGAAATCTGATCTTTTTCTTCATTCTTCCGAGATCGGTAAAATCTACAAAAAGTCCTAGAATATATTTATACCTTTCACACAATGCATCCATTTACCCTTTCTTCATTCACATGCACTTCTTCATGATTGCCAGTAAATGCATTATCCTGTATCAATGAATCCTCAACGAAAAGCGTTAGTTCTTTCTTACAATTTGTCATTAATTACCAAAACTAAAACCGTTTGGGGCCTAGATGCTTTCAATCTCCCCTTTTTGGTAATTGATGACAATACAAAGGATAGAAGTAGATTAAAAAAGATTAAAACAACATTGCTTAATTGAGAAAGCTCCCCCTAGATTTGTGCATAAAAGAAAGAGATTAGAGATTGCACAAATGAGATTTTTAAAGAAATTGGGCAGAGCTTCCTTTAGAGTAGTGGAACCAAGGAAAGAACAATATTATCAATAATATGCAGTGGATAAGTAACACAACATAATAGCAACAAGATCATTAAAATCATCCAACAGAGTTCAACTTAAGAAAAAAGTCCATCCAACAAAATAAAAAGAGACAACGCAACCAATACGACAAAATAAGCGAGGTTCAATAGCTTACAAAATGATAAAGCAGTAAATATATAAGCTAAATATGTAAGCTCCTTCCTTTCTTCAATTTGCTCCTTCCTTTCTTCAATTTTTCTCCCCCTTTGGCATCAAATACCAAAAAGGAGAAGGAAACGCGAAGCCCAAGATGAAGGAGGAGGAGGAGGAGGCGAAGGATGACGAGTCCCGTAGCGATGGAAGGTCTTAGGAGCCTGCAGAGTGCGGTACTCCTCAAAAGATGAACGGAGCTCGCCAATAGAAGAATCAACGGAGTCCAAGCGACCTCGAATCTCCTCGACAACCATACGGGTTTGAGCCTGATAAGCATCAACTCTGGCAAAGTTCTCCATCATAGTGGTACTCAGATTCGCAAAGCCGGTCATCATGGCATTATGGAGGATCTCAAAGTTCTCAAAGTGAGTGCCAGAAAAAGGATGAGCTTGAGGTGGCTGCTGCTGCCCTTCTTCCCCAATTGGCTGCTGTGGTGACGGCTGAGAAGACGACTAACCCCTTTGAACAGGGATATTGACATCACGTGGCTTATATGGCTTATGAGCACTTCCACACCCGCCACGGTATCCAGACATCCTCTTGATAAGTAACATGATATAAGGAGCGAAATAAATTGTTTTGCCTCTATAGCCAGTAGAAGATCTGATTTCTCTAAGAATGAAATCCACCACATCAAATCTTTTCTTCTTCATTATTTTGTCCATAATATTCCAAGCATAGCCTCGGATCTCATCGAAATTACCACTCTTAGGATGAATTATGAGACTTGCAGAAGGGAGAAGATGAGTCATTTTACCTGGCCTTTTGACTCGAGCGGAAGGATCATAGAATTTGAATTGGTCAGTGAGAGAAAGTGAAGCCTCGTTATGAATTTTCGGCTGACCGCTATGATAGACCCCCCAAGCTTGCTCAATCTCTTCTTTTGACATTGTGTATACAGCAGCTTCGGACATCCACATGATTTCATCATACTCATCGGTTATGTGGACAGTGGCATAAAACTGTTTGATCAGATCTTCGTTGTAGTCACACTTTAGACTCACAAAACTAGCTAAATCAGCTCCATGAAAAAGTTCAGGCACACCAACAAATAGTGGAACATTTCGAACATACTCCCAGCTCACCCATTTTTGATCGGCAAAATCCTTGTTAAGATAGATTTCATGATAGACCTTTTGCTGAAAAATGGTTCTGAACTTATCCAAAGTTGCGCTGCGAGGTAGCAAGTATTGATTTGCAAGCCAGAGAGATAAATATTTTTCTGCTTTGATCTTCTTTAGATCCATAATGGGTTGAAAGTCATCAAAAGATTCTTCATTGTTTTCTGAATCTTCATTATCACTCCCATTTCCTCCTTCGAAATCAACATCCATACTGTCGTCTTCCTCACTTGATTCTGATGTAACTCCCTTTCCTTTTCTAGCCCGAGAGCTTCCACCAAGTTCTTCTTGAACTTTCTACCTGATCTTTCTATCTCTGGCAATTCTTGTTTGAGAATCTTCACTGTCACTGTCGGCGGCCAACCTAGATCCTCTTCCTCTTGTTGATTTTCGGACAACACCACCCCCGCGAGGAGGAAGATTCTTGGTCCTTAGCATGATTATTAGAATTGACAAGGAATGAATGAGAATCAAGGAATAGGATCAAGGAATACATACCCTAAAGTAGGATTTTATATGCATTATGTGACAAATTGAAACAAATTTTGCAAGAATCGGCTATTAGGGTCGGTCGGACCGCTTTAGGTCTAGTGTGACCGGCCATTCGGTGCGACCGCAGGGAAGGCGGTGTGACCGGCCTCCCAAAAATCCTTTTCGGATTTTTGCAAAATCTCAATGGAACTCGCATATTGAACCAATCAAAGTCTTAAAATGCTATCTAGGATCATTAGGCTACTCATTTTTGCAAATTTTATTGGTTTGATTTGCCACAATATGCCACATTTTGCACAAACCCTAAATCAAGAGAATATGAACCCTAGGGCATGGAAGAGATCAAGAAAGAGAGAGAGATGATGAACGAGGATTACCTTTAGGGAGAGGATCAAGATGAGGAAGAAAAACTCAGGAGATTTCCCTTTGGGGAGGAGATACAAGATGATGCCCTTTTTGAGAGAGAGAGGGGAGAGGAAGAGATAGAAGAGCACGAGAGAATGAAATGAGGAAAGCAGGAGCCGCATGGGGGAAATAGGGGGAAGAGAGAGAAACCGAACGCAGATGTGGCTTCGGTTTTAATACCGGTGTGACCGACAACTCCCTTGTCAAGATCAAGGCCGGTGCTACCGCTCCCCAACCGGTTGCACCGAGCCTGACAAGAGGAACCCAGCATATAACAAGCAATTTTGAGTTGGTGAGCATTCTTGGGCAAATTAATAATAAGTACCCTTATTTTGCACTTCAACTCAAGAATTCGAACAAGGAGAGAAGTTTTTCAACTTTGAATTTGTTTGAGTCAAAACCACCTCATAGAAAACTAGAACCATGACCAATCTAGTTATATGGGCAAAGCTCAAATTTGTGCCTAAGTTAGATCAATATTTTCTCATTTATAAATTCTTAAAACAAATTTGTTCTATTATTGACATAGAGAAGATGTAGTATATTACTAGTTTCAAAAGATAAGGTTTACATAATTGATAGATTGTAAATGATTTTCTTTTCAAGAAACTTTGCAATTTCATTAAACTAAAATAGATTATTAAAATAAATTTGACCTATAGGAGTCTAGTTTCATCTTGAAGATAAACGACACTAGTTTTGACTTTTCACGTTTAGAGGATGTGAAATATGCATGTAAAGCATATTACTCCCCCTTAATGTGACACACTCCTTAGAAAGAACAAGAATCAATAAATATCCAAAGAAAAACAATGATCCAAAAGAGAACAACATTTAGGCCACATTAGAGATATCTATGACATTCAATTCATTCCTCAATTTGCAAAATCTAGCTTCATCTAAAGGTTTAGTGAGTATATCCGCTAATTGATTTTCAGTTCCAATGTGACTAATTTCAATATCTCCTTTACTCACATGATCTCGCAAGAAATGATGGCGGATGTCTATATGTTTTGTTCTTGAGTGTTGGACCGGATTGTTGGCTTTTTAACCGCGCTTTCATTATCGCACAAAAGAGGCACTTTTTTGAAATTTATTCCATAATCCATCAAAGTTTGCCTCATCCAGAACAATTGAGCACAACAACTACCGGCGGATATGTATTCGGCTTCGGCGGTGGATAGGGCTACGGAATTTTGCTTTTTAGAAAACCATGAAACCAAAGATCTACCTAGCAATTGACAACTTCCAGAAGTGCTTTCCTATCCACTTTCCAACCCGCATAATCCGAATCCAAATATCCAATTAAATCAAATTTAGCACCTTTAGGATACCATAACCCTATGTTTGAGGAATGTTTCAAATATCTTAGAATTCTCTTTACGGCAACTAAATGACATTCTTTGGGAGAAGCTTGAAACCGAGCACACATGCAAACACTAAATATTATGTCGGGCCTAGATGCGGTAAGGTAAAGTAAACTACCAATCATGGATCTATAAAGCTTTAAGTCTACCGGTTTACCTCCCTCATTTAGGTCGAGATGCCCGTTCGATGCCATTGGAGTCTTGATTGGTTTTGCGTCCTCCATGCCAAACCTTTTCAGAAGATCCTTGATATATTTGGTTTGGCTCACAAAAGTTCCATTCTTGAGTTGCTTGATTTGAAGTCCGAGAAAGAAGCTCAATTCTCCAATCATTGACATTTCAAATTCCCTAGACATCATATCACCAAATTCCTTGCAAAAATCTTTATTAGTAGAACCAAAAATAATATCATCTACATAAATTTGACATACAAAGAAATCTTCATCAATTATTTTTGTAAAGAGTGTGGTATCAACCTTCCCAATTTTGAATCCTTTTGAGATTAGAAAATCTCTAAGTCGCTCATACCATGATCTAGGAGCTTGTTTGAGTCCGTATAGAGCCTTAGAGAGTTTGTAAACATGATTTGGATATTTGGAATTTTCAAAATCGGGAGGTTGTTCTACAAATACCAATTCGGATATTTGTCCATTTAAGAACGCACTCTTTACATCTATTTGAAATAATTTAATATCAAAACATGATGCAAATGCAAGCAAGATTCTAATAGCCTCTAATCTAGCTATGGGTGCAAAGGTTTCACCAAAATCTAATCCTTCAACTTGAGTAAAACCTTGCGCCACTAATCTAGCTTTATTCCTTACGACAATACCATTTTCATCTTGCTTATTTCGAAAAACCCATTTTGTGCCAATTACATTGTGTTCTTTATGTCTTTCTACTAATGTCCAAACATCATTTCGGGCAAAATTATTTAATTCTTCATGCATGGCATTTACCCAATCCGGATCTACTAATGCCTCATCTACGTGAGTTGGTTCGAAAGATGACACAAATGAATAATGTTCGCAAAAAGAAGCGACACGGGATCGAGTTTGAACACCCTTAGTCACGTCACCCAATATTTGATCTATTGGATGATCTTTGGAGAGACCGTGATGGATTCGTTGAGGTAGAGGTTGAATTTGTTGCTCATTATTCTTGTCATTTTCATCAATTGTTTGAATTTGACTTGGTGTTGTGGAAGTTGAAGGCTCGACTTGGATAGATGAGGGTTGATCATGTTTATCTACTTCCGACTTTACATCTCCAAGTGTCATATTCTTCATAGCTTCTCTTAGGCCTTCTTCACCTACATTATCCAAGTTTTCTTGTTCTTATTGAGAGCCATTAGTCTCATCGAATTCAACATGACATGTTTCCTCAACAAAACCTTTATTTTTATTAAAAACTCGATAAGCTTTACTATTCGACGAATAACCGAGTAAAAACCCTTCATCACAATGACTTTGAAATTTGGAAAGCCGAACACCCTTTTTCAAGATATAACATTTGCAACTAAAAACTTGAAAATAAGAAATGTTCGGCCTTCTTCCAACAAGAAGCTCATAAGAGGTCTTTTTCAAAAGTCGATGCAAATAGAGTCTATTTGTTGCATGACAAACAGTATTAATGGCTTCCGCCCAAAAATTATCGGAAGTACCATATTCAATAAGCATTGTTCTTGCCATTTCAATTAATGTCTAATTTTTCCGTTCTACAACCCCATTTTGTTCCGGAGTGTAGGTTGCGGAAAGTTCGTGCTTTATTCCAAGTTCATCACAATAATCTTCAATTCTTGTATTCTTGAACTCAGAACCATTGTCACTACAGTTTTTCTTTAATTTAAAATCAAATTCATTTTGAGCCCTTTTTGCAAACTTTTTGAAAATTTCAGAAGTTTCGGATTTATCATCCAAAAAGAAAACCCAAGTATATCTAGAGTAATCATCAACAATGACTAAACAATAAGAATTACCCCCGATGCTCTTATAGGTTGTCGGGCCAAACAAATCCATATGTAAGAGCTCTAATGGTCTAGATGTGAACATGATACTCTTTGAAGGATGAGAACTAGCAACTTGCTTGCCGGCTTGACAAGCACTACAAAGTCTATTTTTTTTCAAACTTCACATCTTTCAAACCCACAACTAAATCATTTTTGAAAAGCTTTTTGAGTTGAATCATCCCAACATGAGCTAGTCTTCTATGCCATAACTATCCTAAAGATGTTTTTGCCATTAAGCAAGTTTGAAGACATGAGTCATTTGAGGTGAAGTCAACCAAATACAAATTTCCAAATCTAAATCCTTTAAATACTAAAGAATTATCGTTTTCTCTAGAAATAACAACATCATTTTTAGAGAAGCTACAAACAAGACCAAGATCACATATTTGTGCGACGGATAGCAAATTAAAATTTAGTGTTTCAACTAGAGATATATTAGAAATGGAAAGATCATTTGATATGGCAATTTTACCTAATCCCAATACCTTTCCTTTGCTATTATCCCCAAAAGTGATTTTGTCATGTTATTCACTTCCCGAATCAAACGTGGTGAATATTTTCCGGTCGCCGGTCATATGTTGAGTACATCCACTATCTAGCACCCAATGCCGTCCACCGGTCTTGTAGTTCACCTACAAAATAAAATCAAGCCTTTTTAGGTACCCAAATTTGTTTGGGTCCTTGGAAGTTAGTGACCAAGGTTTTGGGAACCCAAACGGCTTTCTTTCTTTGGCCAATTATCGGGGTCCCGACAAACTTAGCGAATACTTTACCATTCTTATCCCTTTTGAGTATATAGCAAGAATCATGAATATTTTCTTTAGATGCTTTACTTAAGGAACAATCAATAGCTAGATGTCCTACATCATGGCATTTATAGCAAAATTTACCATTCGATTTCACAAAGCGAGGAGCCTTGTTACTTAATTTCTTATCCTTTTTAGGGACATATCCTAATCCTTCTTTATTGTAAGAGCATCTTTGACTACCTAAAATCTTATTTAGGGTATCCTTACCCTTAAAGCATCTATCTAAACTTTTGTTGAGTTTATTTACTTGTTCTTTAAGTTCGTTATTTTCAACTACCAAATTTTCATGGCATGGGTTTACATTACAACATGATGTATCAATTAAATCATCACATGAGGTAGCTATATTTGATTTTTCAACATAATATGAGTTAATTTCTAAATTAGGCAAATCATCAATAATATTACATTCAATTCCAATGTCATTTGAGGACTTTGAATGATCCTTGGCAAGGAGTTTCTCATGAGCTTCCTTTAGCTCCTCATAATAATTTTTGAGAGAAAGAAACTCTTTTCTCAAAACCTTAAATTTTGATTTCTCTTTGCCAAGATACTCATTTAAATCCTCGAGCATATCCATCAACTCATCATATGAAGGTTCATCGTCATCATTTGAATTTACCTTAAATTCTCCTTTAGCCATGAGGCATAAGGGAGTGACGAATGGCGATGACGCTTCTTTGATGGCAATGCCGGCTTGACCCTTCTTCTTTGATGGAGTTTCTTCTTCGGATGAGTCGGAGTCCAAATACTCTTCTTCGGAATCCCACTCTCCAATATGAGCCTCACCCTTGCCATCCTTTTGGAACTACTTGAAGAGCTTCTTCTTACCTTGAAAGAATTTCTTCTTTTTAGGTGATTTGTCTTTGTCATCCTTCTTCTTGGGACAATGCGAGGTGATGTGCCCCTTCTCATCACATTCATAGCACTGAATATTAGCATACCGATTGGTGCTAGAATGTTGCCCTTTCTTGAACCTTTGCGGACCGCTTGAGCTAGAGCGCCTTCTCATGAACCTTTTCATTCTTCTCAAGAGGAGTGCCATCTCCTCCTCGGTGTCTTCATCTTTGGAGCCCTCATCACTTGACTCCGCCTTTGCCTTGAAAGCAATATTCTTTTTCTTAAAGGAGCTTTGTTCCAATAGCTCTTCTTTGTCCTTCTTATAGAGCTCATTTGTGATGAGGTTTCCAAGAAGTCCGGTTGGCGTCATCCTTGGCAAGTCCGGTGAGTTGAAGAATAGAGTCACCAATGTCTCGTACTTCTCGGGAAGAGCCCTAAGCATTTTCCTAACAACATCAACATCACTCAAGGTCGTACCAAGACCCTTGAGTTTGTTAACAATATTGTTTAATCTAGAATACATTTCATTGATATTCTCATAGGGTAACATAATGAAGCTTTCATATTTTACTCTAAGCATGTGTAATTTTGCTTCCTTAACAATGGATGTTCCTTCATGAATTTCTGACAATGTATTCCAAATTTCATGTGCGGTTTCTAAATTACTTATACGATTGAATTCATCCGCATTTAAGGCACCAAAAATAGCATTCATGGCTTGAGCGTTAAGGTGTACATATCTTTCATTTTGTTCATTTGTTAAAGCGGGATCACCAGTCACAACATAACCTTCATTAACAATTCTCCATATGTTGGGACTCATGGCCTTAAGATGAACGGTCATGCGAATTTTTCAATAAGCATAATTTGAGCCATTGAAAAATGGCGCCTTGCCTATTGACACCCCATCACTAGCCATCCTTACTCTTTAGGCGGTAAAGCACGATTAAAGAGTCCTTGCTCTGATATCACTTGTAGGATCAAGGATACCGACTAGAGGGGGGTGAATAGAAGGTTTTAAATTTTCTACGCTAAATTCAAGTTTTGATATTTCTAAGCACAAGTGACAAATTTGGCAAATTTAATATCTAGCAATTTTAGTGAATACCAAGTAATCTTCTCTACTTAATTGATTTAATGGCTATACTAATGTATCAACAAGATAATCAAATAGCCAAAATTAATGCAACAAAATGAACTAGGCAAACCACAATAGAAGAACACGCGAGTTTATCCTGTGGTCTCGGAGACTTGCCTGTCTCCCCTACTCCATGTTGAGGTGGCTTGAACTTCTTCAAGCCGGCTCCACTTGCTTGAGCCTTCCTCGATCACTAGAGGTAGCTCTTCCCCGCTCCAAGTAGGCGAGCTCCTTGCCTTCACAACGATTGGGCCTTCTCACAACCTTCCTTGAGAAGATCACCAACTCCGATTGCCACCAAGCCGTCAAGGAGGCGGTAACCTCCAAGAGTAATAAGCTTCGATGCTTGCTTGAAGTTGAATTTGAGTGTCTAAGGCTCAACAATTCAATGCTCACTCAATTTTGCTTCTAACCCTCTCAAATATGTGAATTCAATGCACAAGGTGTTTTGAAGACTTGCTAAAGCTCAAGAGTAATCAATGAGGTCCAAAAGAACCCCTCACACTGCAGTTAAGGGGTATTTATAGCCTCCACCAACCAAAACTAGCCGTTTTAAGGACTTTACAGACTTTCGGCCGAGAAGGCCGGTCCGACCGACACTCACACCACAACGATCGGAACAGTGCATTTAATGCATGACCAGTGACTGTTATTGCACTGCCGGTGTGACCGCAGAAATCCCGGTCCGACCGCTCATCCGGTGTGACCGGAGGCCCGCTGGTCACACCGCCCGTATTCCAGCCGCAAGACACATGTTCTGTGAAAAACACGCCGGGCGAAGCTCGGTTGCACCGGTGGTCCGGTCTGACCGATGGTGATCCGGTTGCACCGGACACATAATTTGAGTTTTGTGCTCGTTCTGGAAAAATCAAGCCGGTGGGAGTCCGGCCCCACCGACGGCCAGTCACACCGACCAGGACCCGGTCAGACCGGACATGAAGACTTTGTGCAGACTCAAAAAATAATTTTCTTTGAGAGTTAATTTAGTGCAGATGTCTAACAAACTAGAATTTGAGCCTTGACACTCTTTTCAACCTTAAACTAGGCGACATAAGCCCCTCTTAATAGTACGACACTTTTTTCTAGAAATCCGATCTTTTTCTTCATTCTTCCGAGATCGGTAAAATCTACAAAAAGTCCTAGAATATATTTATACCTTTCACACAACGCATCCATTTACCATTTCTTCATTCACATGCACTTCTTCATGATTGCCAGTAAATGCATTATCCTATATCAATGAATCCTCAATGAAAAGCGTTAGTTCTTTCTTACAATTTGTCATTAATTACCAAAACTAAAACCATTTGGGGCCTAGATGCTTTCGAAGGGAACACTGTGGGAAGTCAGGGTGAATGTTGGACTATCCATGTGTTTATCCTACACACCAATCTCCTGGATATATTTCGACCGGATGAAGACCCGTCTTGCATTTACCTTAATGGGGAGGATGATCATAAGTAGCATGAGAACCAATTTCCTCAACATAATCATCACAATCATAATCATGTGGATAATGGACCCTAGTGGGATTAGTGGGAACCAGTACCATAGGGAAATCAAGAGGGAATGGACTTGGCACAAGAAGTGCCTCTGCTAGTTCATGAGGAATAGGCATCAATGACATTCTCAGCAAAGGTCAATTATGCCTTTTCAGCCATTTAGCCAAATGAAGAGTCAATTATGCAAGGAATAGCACCAGAGCATGGTTTGGTAGAACATACTATGGACAATGAGGAAAATGATAATCTAGCTATAGTACCAGCATCTAATTTCATCCCTACAATAGGTCTTTAGTTTTAGCATCTCTTGCAGAGAATTTTTTGTTTTCTTCTTTCATGACAACAATTTAGTAAGCAACCATTGCTTTTCATATGACAGAAATATATATATATATATGTATTTCTTCGAGTTTAGTTTAAACTAACTTTTCTAGGTTCCAGCCAAAGAGAACATGGAGTATGGCGTTTGATTATCCCATCTCGACAAACCATCAACTACTTAGGCTCCGTGCAAGTAACCTTGAGTTGGCTTTTGGATTTTTCACTCCAACAAAATAGGTGGCAAGGATTCTAAATAGTGCACATGAAGATGCCTCCCACCGTCATCAGCAAAGTCACTCCAAAGCTCTACTTCATAGCCTAGTCACCAAAATCTCCATGGAATCATCAACTATAATAGTGCAACCAAATCCATTACAATCATCTGCTACCGAAGAAGTTAAAATCTAAGAAAACTAAGACACTTGTGTCTACCCAAAACCTTCACCGTAGCCAAAGATTCATCAATTCAAATGAGGGACATAAATAGAACTAATCACTTGAGGTCGGACGCTACAAATCATAGGTGATTCAATGATCTAATGTAAAGGCAACAATAGAGACTCCACAAGATTAATCCACGCTCTAGATTTTGTTTTTTGTCCATATGCCCCCAGAATTGTCAATTCCTTTAATGCAGAAATGGGTCACCAACTTATGTGGTATTCTTCCTTCAGATGTGATTAGTGACAAACTTTCTCAGCATCAATAAAATGATGGGAATAGTCCAAAAACTTCAACATAGATGGACACAGGAGGCCTATATGCCCAAAAACATCCCTTCTGACACCACAACAATGAATCGCCTAGATTTGAATCTGTTTTACTCTTTTGTTAATCACAAACCTTTTGTTGCATAGAATTCTCTATACTATGCTACTTTGTGTGGTTGGTTTAATCTTATGGAAAACTTGTTAATGCTCTGCTCAATTCTTTGCTATGTGAACTTTCTTTCTTGAAAGATTTTCATTCCTCTTAACCTAGCTCTCTTTGCTTGGTCTGTTAGACCCTCACTCAAAGCCTATCACCATGTCAAAACATTAATAGAAACTAGAGAATCCTTTGTTGGAATGTTAGAGGTATGAACTAAGATAGAAAATTGAGAGTGATCAGAGGACAGGTAGATGAAGGTAGGTATTTAGTTTTTTGATAATAGAAAACAAAAAAAAAGACCACTTAGACCACTCATAGCTAAAATCATTTCTACCAAGAACCATTGATAAATTTGTTTTTTCCTCCATCTTTGGGGAACTCTAGTGGCTTCTTCATTGCTTGGGCTATTTCTTTATTTGTAGGCAATCTTTTACATCAAAGCTCCTTTGTGATCATGATAAATCTAGTCTCAGTTCATAACTCCAAACCTTGGACTCTCACTAACATCATGGTCCTTGTGCAAGGCCTACAAGAGATGACTTTGTTGCCTAGTTATCCCAGCTAGATATTACACAGAACCCCAACTAGATCTTCATGAGAGATTTCAACTTCATTATATAAGTCCAAAATAGAAATATGCTAGGGGAACATCAATGATATCATTTTGTTCAAAATATCATCATTGCAATAGGTCTAATTGAACTATCGATTAAAGGCCAAAGCTTCACTTGGAGTAATATGCAAGAAAACCATCACTTACTACAGTTAGATTGGTTTTTTACTTTGCCTGATTGGATTGCGTCACACTCAAATACTATAGTCCCTACTCTGGCAGAGGATGTTTGAGATCCTGCACCATGCATCGTTAATATTGAAACAAAGATTCCCATGTCTGATATGTTTAGATCTGAAAATTTTTCGGTCAACTAATCGGGATTCATTCAGGTGGTCAAATACTATTGGAACATTCAAATCCATCAAACAAATGTAGCAAGCCCTCTTAATGCTAAATTCAAAACTTACGAAGAGGCCTCAGACTCTGGAGCAAAAATCTTTCTGACTTGTCCAAACTCATCAAGAACAGTAATAATATTATCCTTTTTATTGTTAAACTTGAATAATGGAGAAATCTATTCAGAATTGAATATTATTTCAAAAACATCATTAAGAATTAGTTACTCAGGCTCCTTCATTACAAATAACTATGCTACAAGAAAAGATGTACTATTCGCAAGATAAAATTGGAAGATGAAAATGTTATGGATAGCACTTGTATTCATCATGAGGCCAATGGGCTGGTATATATATATATGTACAAGAGCGTATAGAAAGAAAGCCTATATATGGCAATATGTATACAAGGCAAACAATCTCTATAGAAGGCAACTAGCAATCTCATATATAAGTTAACAAGGTGTCGGGACCCAAATTCACCAATCGAACCCACTGTGTTTACCGCACTAGTCCCTAGGTTAACGCTAGTGCATATAGCTCAACGTTGGCAAGTATCACATCATACACAGCGATAAGAATAATAGAACTCTATTATTGATATAACTAAGTGTATAATCTTATGACCAACTTATATTATTAAGCCATACAGGGCTAGACTGAAAATAAAGACTGAGACAAATGTAGCCGAAATAGTAGAAGACGCTGGTGACTCATCAATTCACCACAGGCGACTAACAAGACTTGGGCCTAGTGACTCGCATTCTCCTGGAACTCCTCCAACAAAGGCGATGACTCCTCAACTATTGATTTGTTGATGACGGCAATGATGAGTACAAAAACACTCAACAAGTTGTGCACAGAATGCAATCCTAATATAGCTATATGCATGGCTTATTCCAAATGAATGGCTATCATGGCTTATTTGCAGTAAAGCAGTATCTATGAACAAGTACGATACATAGATTGAAAAGACAGTTTAACAAATAATAGTAATAGATAGATTTAGCATTTCTCAACTAAACCAAATTTCCAATTCTAAGTCAAGTTTCATCCTTCTACAAGGTAACCTGCCATCCCATCTAGTTTACATTTTATTAACTAACCCTTGACTGTAATTCCCGAGCTATGCTCAATACCGTGAGCACGGCTATCTGAATAGATTTACACTCTACAGAGGTTATGCACTTTACCCACATGATACAACCATACACCACACAGGCGAGTGATTATAACAAAGTCTTTACAATGCCCTGCCTTAACCAGTATCACCCGCTGAGGTTTCAACACTGAAGGGCTAAACTACCACAATAGGGCCCCCCTCTTGCACCATGTGAGTTCATCCGTGAACCCGGACTCACACCGCCACAAGCAGTACTAAAGATAAGATAATGTAAATTAATCAGTTAGGCTGCCCCATAACAGACATGTGGTTGCATGATTAACTCAGGTCAAAGGCTTGCAAGGTTAAGTCCTTAGGGTGATCAAAGCATGACTTCCACATACCCTCTGCCCATCGGGCCCACCTTGGCACACTTGCCCCTTGCCACTTGCTTCAATCTAAGTGATTACCAACCCAGCTGATTACCATGCACCACGTGCTATCCACAAGTCAACATCATTGCGTGACATCCCCCGTCACAACAACTCAATCTCATCGTGTGACTACACATGACACACAAGTTCATAACATTGTTCAATATTCCATTAGTCAAGATTAATAACCAATTATTCGAGTACAAGTGATGATGTGGCATGGCTAAGCAATCTATTACGATCTAACCATCCCATGTTGACTTTAATATTAATCAACTATAGTGGACCAATCTAAGGTGACACATAGATCATGGCATACAATTGACAATGTAGGGTATAGAACAAAAGGTATGATAGCTAAGTCCCAAATTAGATCGAAAGCATTTGTACACATGAAATAATATGCGATATGGTAAAACAAAATATCAACTTTGTAAACTTGGGTTCAACATGATCGAAGCACAACTTGCCTTGGCAATGGTCCTGGTCTTACTCTGGAATTTGATCTTGAGTCAATGGATCCTCCTCCGATGCATCGCACAACTCAACATCTACGCAAATTGAGAGAGAAAACCAAATAAATACCCAAAATAGAGAGCAAATGAACTAAAAAAATCAAAAAAAATCACCATTAAATAGATCTCAATTTTGAAACTTTTTAGAAATTTGGATCACCTCAATCGGAGTTCATATGAGGGAGAATGAGCTTTCGAAAGATTCAAAAATCATAAAAATCTGAAAATTGGAAAATCAAACAACATCCAAATTATTTTTATAAAGAAAATTTGATTTATTGCATCATGTTGTCGTCATGCTGATGTCAGCCTTGACCCAAGCCAACCGAGGCGTGACACATGTCCCTCGGTCCAAAGACTTAGTCCACAGACCTCATCGGTCCACGGTGGACTCAGTCCACGGTGCCTCATCCCGATGACATGCGAGTTCCACCGCTGTTGATGTGCACGTGCAAGTGTGTAGTGACACGGGCGTCCACACTATACCACATCAGCTCGGGGCATCCACCTGGTGTTGAACTAGCTACCACGCACCACCCATTCAACAATGCTACCTCAACCGCGGCGGTGTAGCGCTCTAGGGTCACCAGCGATGAGTGAGGAGCGCTCCTCCAAACTCACCTCAACACCACCAATCCTCTTATGTGATTAGATCTCTTGTGCGAGCATTGGAACAACGTTGGTGACAAGATGAACGGCGGTGGCTCTAGGGTTCTTACGTTCGGCAAGGTACGGTGATCCTCCATCGAATCCAAGGCGCACACCAACTTCCTTGCGACGAGGCAAAGCGAGCAGCACAAATCTTGAGCTTGATCTCCCACAGACGACGATGGAGTTGTAGTTTCTTCTCTGTGGCAGTGCTCAGCGAATAGCTCGGATTGCCGCGATGCTATGGCGACTTCAGGGGTTCAGCCTTAGGGCTTTTGCTACTTGGGACCTTGCGCACCTGATGCGCTCCTTAAATAGCACTGAGGCCCCAGGATAACCTCGGTTCGGTTGCGAAGTTCGTGGCGGCGCCGGTGAGATCTCGGGACAGAGTCCCACACGGATACGGAAAGACGACAACACAATGCCATCCACGTGTTTGCTCCGACGGTCACAATTCTCCTGGCCGATCCGATCCTCTAAACTATTAAGACCGGCTTAGAACTAAGCCACAATTTACGCGATACTCTCTAGAACAGAGGACATCCAAAATGTAAAAACGGAGATAATATGATATCATTCTAGAGTTCTACTAGAGTCCCTTATTAATTACAGCCGGACTTTACAAGTTAATTTAAATGAGGAGGTAGTGATCAAGTCGCACGTATACTACTCCCATCCCGATGAATCACTTCAAGGTACCTAAACAGAAGTAAAATGCGTGAGTCCAAGACTCAAAGAAAATGCAACAAATAAGAAACCAAAACATACAAAAGAAGAATCTCATATGCATTCTCACAATCAACTCACTAAACATGATTCATTATTATCGATTACATCTGATGCAAATATGCCATACAAAAGAAGAATTCATATCCATACACCACAAACAAGAACTCATATCCATACATCACAATCAATGCATAAAACATGATCCATCATTGACAATGCGATGCAGAGTGCACAATTTCCATACAAAAGAAGAATTCATATCCATACACCACAGACAGAAGAACTCATATCCATACATCACAATCAATGCATAAAACATGATCTATCATGGACAATGCATACATCACAATCAATGCATAAAACATGATCTATCATGGACAATGCGATGCAGATTGCACAATTTCCATGCATATGATGCATCATGCATGCTCATCTCCTCTTTTAGCACATACCTAAGATGGCCGAGTGCACACCCGCGGTGTGCACCTCTCATTCCCTTCCACCCCGTGGTGGAGGGTGCCTACTTTATCGACTCGCCCCCGTGCACAACACGATACGGACTACGGTAGGACTTTCAGACTACTACAGTGAGTACAGAGGTTCAGATCGTAACGGTCGCCTTCCATCATGGATGCACAAATGCAAATGACATAACAAATTTTGCAAACTACATTCATTTTCACATTTGCATAGCCATAACTAAATACATAAACATCACCACTTCTCACATCCGTAAATTTCCCATTCACATTCTCAACTCATAATCACATTCACATCACCAATTCTCGAGTAATTACTAATTCCATCTATCTTGATCATAAATCAAACCATTTTCGCAATCAATTTCCATACTCCACCCTCACATTCATTTATCATCGATAATCCATACAAAACCATAATCTTTTATCATGACTACTTAATTGAACCACTATTACGGACTCAAAACTCGTGGCTTTGATATCAATAATACACTAATCCTACTAGTAAGCACCAACATGGAACACAAGTTAGCACAACAAGTCACATAGACAAGGCACATAATTCTTCAATGTAACACACATAGCAAACAAACAAATATGCACATGCAAGTTTCATCCTTTAATGTCATTCATGGGTACCCACATAGCCTACCCATACTATTGTTGTCACTAAAACCACAACAAACATTAGCGGATTATAAATCAAGTCAATCAAGACATTCAACCTACAATTCACAAAGTTCAATAAATTGATGCACTTGCCGCAATCAATAGACATTAGCCCTGAACAGATAAATAGAAATGAACAACTCAATTAGGCACACAGCTCGATGTACTTGCAACCATTCCCTTAACCATTTAATCATTATAAGCATTTTCATACAAGGAACCATTTTCTAGTTATAGCCAAGCAAGGCTTACCTCTTGCGTATTCATCGGCAGTTTCTTATGCTAAAAGCAAACAATCAATTAATCATCCTAGCCATGATTTAGGGAATGCACTTGCCTTTACCAACGGAGAATGGAGTGGCAAACGATTGAGGCCACACCCGATAGAACCTCCCCTGCAAAATGGCATTAATCATCCAACTTAACTTTATCCACACTTGACACAAACGACAAAAGAGGTCAACTCTTTTGCATAACATAGGTATAGTGATTCAACTCCAAACCCATGCGGGGAAGCGGAACAAGCAAAATCCACGAATAATTGGCTAAACAAAATACTAGTACATATGAATAAAAAACAATAAGAGCTAAGATGCTACCAAAATGAATCTCTTTGTGAGACACCATACACATATAAATTCCATAAGAACACTCCACAACTTCTAGCAAGATAAGACACATATTTTAGAAGATTTGATGATGCATTCTCTGTGGAATTCCAAATCCACGATTCATACTCTTCAGATCAATCAAGTGTATATATATATATATATATATATATATATATATATATAACTCGATCTCAAAATTACATTAAAGTTAGGCTCAAGTTCCATCTATGCATAGTCCTCGTATGAGTTCCTTGAGCCAAGAAATGAAGCACTAAGGAGTACCATAAAACAAACTGTTCATGTGCCAACATGAATCTCAGAGAAACAACCCACGATCTACCAACAATACTCGAAACAAAAATCATCTGGGTAAGCAATCACATGAAAAGACAAAATCATAGATAACCCTACCCTTAATCAAACCTCATAATTTTACTCATGCTCACAATAGAAGAATAGAACTAACAGGCATGGATATACAGGTATGCACACAATAGAAATACATTGATTCTTGCCTTCCCGTCTCATGCCTCAACCTGACACACCGAAATCACTATGATACCACATCATAAACCTTCTAGGCATTACATCGAACACATGGCAGGCACAAAGAAACCTCTATACTCTGAGCACACATTTCATCAAACACCTTGGCTACACTCATTCTTCTACAACTAGAACTTCACCTCCACTTACCACACAAAGGGAGGGGAGGGAGGGGGAGGTGTCGCCGACTGGAGGGGGACGACGCCGGCCGCCAGAGGGGGAGGCACCTCTTCCGACGCTGCTGCCGCTCCTGTACGCTGGCCATTAACGTTGTTGCCAGATCCGATCGCTTCGCACAGATCTCGGCCGCTTTCACAGACTGCTGCCACAGATCTCGGCTGCTTCGCGAAAAGGCCGGCAAAGATGGGGAGAAGAGAAGGGAGCAGAAGCTGAGGGGAGGCGACGCACAGGGGCTGTGGCAAGGCCACAAAGAAGGGAACCAGAGGGAGCGAGACACTGCCAAGGAAGCTCTGGCCAGGCAAGATCGGCAGTTCTGGCAAGCTTTAGGAGATAAAGAAAGCGCTGGGCAAGACACGGCAGGGAATCGACAGGACTTGGGCAAGCGCTGGCAGGAGCTGGAGCACTCGGGAGAATGGGGAAAGAAAAATCGGCAAGACTTGGGCAAGCAATTGCAACCACACACAAAACCAGGAGAAGGAGATATTAGGTGGAGTAGGTGGAGAGGGGGAAATTCCAAAAAGACCCCTCTCCAAACCCAAAACTTTAACCCTAACCCGCCCAGATGGGCCAACCACCTCTGAGAATATCTGCCAGACGGTCAAAACACTCCCGGCGGAAGGCCCAAAGATCTGGGGCGAGGTTTCGCAATATTACACTTCGATTGGAATCCAACGGTCGCAGGGCGGGCTTCTAAAAGACGGGCCGTGCTGGCAAACAGTATGGGCTCGACCCAACACTGTTACACGAATTCCTTTCGAGTTTTCTTTTAAAATAAATACCAAAATTAGTTTAATTATGTTTAAGCAACAAAAATAATAGGAAAAATCCAAGAAAAATCTTAGAAATACTTTGATACATTCTGGACTCAAATAAAATATTTTTAGCAAAACTTTATTTAAATTTTATCTATATTTATTTAGTTTTCAACAAAAGGCCAATATACCTAATTTAAAATAATTTGAAATAAATTCCAAAAAAATCCAATAAATCCAAAAAATTCACAAAACTCACAAATTGCAATAAAACAATAACAGGGATAGTAAAGGGAAATTTTTGGGATGTTATAAACCCCCCTTAACAGAATCTCGACCCTGAGATTCAGGCCTATCTAGGGAACAGGTTTGAAAATTCTGACTTCGGTCCTCTCCACGCTCCTAGGTTGCTTCATTCTCTGAGTGATTGCTCCATTAAACTCTGCAAGAGCGAACAGACTAATTTCTGGTCTTGCACTCCATCACGTCCAAAATCTTAACCAGCAGGTCTTTATAGGTCAGATCCTCTTGCAACTCAATTGTTTCTAACGACATCTTCTCTGCTGGCACTCTGAGACATTTCTTGAGCTGCGATATATGAAACACGTCATGCACCCCCACCAGAGACTACGGCAACTCCAACTGATAAGCAACCTCCCCTCAATGGCTCAAAATTTTGAACGACCCACAAATCTTGGTGCAGGTTTTCTCTTGGCGTGAAATTTTTTGATACCTTTAAGAGGAGTAACTCTGAGATATACGAAATCATTTGGCTCAAAGCTCAAATCGCAGTGGCGATTGTCAGTGTAACTCTTTTGCCTTGATTGTGCTATTTTCAGCCTTTCCCTGTTCATAGCAACCTGCTCTTCAGCTTCTTTGAGAATATCTGGCCCAAACACCGAACGCTCTCCTGTTTCATTCCAATTCAACGAGGTATGAAAGGCGCAACCATATAAATCCTCAAATAGTGACATTTCAAGCTTCATAATAGGCCACCAAAATCTTTCTTTAAGATCTTGATACATCTTAGCACTTCCTAGATGAATGGAATACTTAGAATCATGAGCCTCTTCAAGAATCAATTGCTTAAGCTCTTTCTTATCTGGTACACAAATTCGACCTTTAAATCACATTGTTCCCTGATCATCCACAGTGAAATCTTCCGCTAAGCCTTCCTCCTTCTTAGACTTGATCTTGCTGATTTTCTCATCATCATCCTTCCCATCTTTGATTTGATCCTCGAGCATTGGCTTCACCTCCAAAGCAGCTACAAATCCTTGTGGGACAACTTCCAATCTCAACTTTTGAAACTCTTCACACAATTTCGGTTGATCACTCACTACCATTATATTTACACTATGGCTTTTATGACTCAATGTGTCGGCTACCACATTAGCTTTTCTAGGATGATAATGGATCCCAACATTATAATCCTTAATCAACTCCAGCCATCTTCTTTGCCTCATATTAGGATCCGACTGGGTGAATATATATTTCAGACTCTTATGGTACATATATATCTCACATCTGTTACCGATGAGATAATGATGCCATATTTTCAACGCATGCACTATGGCAGCTAACTCCAGATCATGTGTCGGGTAATGTCGGCGTGTTTGTGCTAGACAGTATTGGTTCAAGTGTATAACCGAGTTTCAGTAGGGGGGTCTTCGCAGTTGCATCACTCTCGGCTCTCTTCTCTACTCTCTTCGCGTGATGAGCAGGATAGGAAGCTCAAGAACACACAGGGAGCACACAAGGAACACACAGGATTTACCCAGGTTCGGGCCCCCAATGCGGGTAATAGCCCTACATCCTACTCAAGCTCGTGTTGCTCTAGTATTCTGCTTGCTCTCCGTTGTGAACTGATTGACCTCAGTGATCTGATTTTTCGACCGACGTCCTCTCCCCCATGCACACTAGCTCCCTTATATACTCCCGGGACTAGCTAGGGTAGGCAGAGAGAGTGGTTTTACATTAATTACATTGACTGTGTCTAGTCCTGTCGCTACTGTCCCTCGAAGCCTCTTTGTCTATGCCATAGCTTGACGCTACCTATCTTTGGACCACTAGAGAGGAGGGGTTCGGACGCTGCATGATGAACGCCTGGTACACGCGTCACCCCATCTTGCCCGGGGCAGTGTAGATGGAACGGGAGTTGGTGAAGCTGGCTCAGTCGGAGGGACATGTCATCATAATGTCAGGGAGTCACGCCTATTTAATGGCCTTCAGGCACACTGCAATAGCTCCCCGTGCATTGAATGGCTCCCATGCGCATTTAATGGCTCCCATGCGCATTTAATGTCTATGATACGTTGTGATCCTGGCGATTGCTTCGGGCGGAAGCCTCCCAGCTCTGTCTACGTGGTCGGCTGAGAATGGGCTCGCTTTGCCATCGAAAGACCACGCGGCTTCGTCGCCGATCGCTCGCTAGGCAGCCACGTGTCCCGCCTTTTTATGGTCGTGATCTCGTCGCCTCGGCTGGACTCGTCGTCCACCGCCGCGGCGGCCACTTGTCCTGTCGCCTAGAGCTGGGACCTAGTCATCCGCCAAGTCTTTCTTCAGCAGGTTGAGTCCTTTGCACATGACCTTCTTCTCAATGCATCTTGCGCTCACGGTCCCATCTGACAGCGGTGGAGAGAGTACCCTGGTGTAGAATACACTGATAGGTAATTCTTCTCATGCAGCCTCAACTACCTTGACGCATAGGTGACAACTTTGCCGTTCTGCATTAACGCACATCTGAGACCCTACCTTGAAGCGTCACAATATATGTCGAAACCGTTCTGAACATCTGGCAATACTAACACAGGTGCTGATATTAACCGCTTCTTTAACTCCAGGAAACTCTTTTCGCACTCTAGCGTCCATGCAAACTTTTTGTCTTTCTTCAACAATTGCGTAAGAGATCTAGCAATCGTCGAAAATCCTTCTATGAACTGACGGTAATATCCTGCCATTCCTAGAAAACTACGGATCTGGGTAACCGACTTCGGTTGCTCCTAATGTAACACAACTTCCACCTTGCTTGGATCAACAGCGACTACTTTAGCTGTCATTACATGGCCAAGGAATTCCACCTTTTCCTTCCAAAAATCACATTTGCTGAACATAGCGTACAGCTGCTGCTCTCGCAACCTCTCCAAAACCAGTTTCAAATGCTCTATGTGATCTTCCCTTGTCTTGTAGTATACAAGAATGTCATTTATAAAGACAACCATAAATTTATCCAAATAATCCATAAACACCTTATTTATCATGTTCATGAAATATGCGTGGGCATTCGTTAGCACAAAAGACATGACTGTAAACTCATAGTGCCCATATCGTGTAGAAAATGCAGTTTTAGGGACATCCTCTACTCGAATCTTCAGTTGATGATATCCTGATAGAAGATCTATCTTGGAGAAAACTCCTACTCCTCTTAACTGATCAAACAGATCATTGATCCTGGACAAGGGATACTTATTCTTGATCGTCACTTCATTAAGTGCACGATAATCAATACACATCCTTAAACTTCCATCCTTCTTCTTGACGAACAAAACTAGTGCTCTCTACAGAGAAGAACTTGGTCGAATAAAACCTTTCTCGAGCAATTCCTCGATCTGCTTCTTCATCTCAACTAACTAGTCAGTTGGCATACGATACGACCTTTTTGCTATTGGTGATGTTCTAGGTACTAACTCAATAATGAATTCAATATCTCGATCTGGCGGCATGCCCAATAAATCTTCGAGAAAAACTTCTGGAAATTCTCTACCAATTGGCACATCCTCTATGTTAACAACTTTTACACTGTTGATTAGTAATTGTCCATCATGAATTGCAGTTGCATGAATTTTCACTTTCTTGCCACTAGGGCATTCTAGAGACACCATCCTTTGACCAGAATCCAAAATAGTTTTATGCTTGGACAGCCAATCCATTCCAAGGATGACATGCAAGGCTTGGGTATCCAACAAGATAAGATTCGCTAGGAATTTTATCCCATCCATAAGCAACTTAACTCCCAAACACCCAAGGCTAGATCGAAGTTCAAATGCTGTGACTTGGACTAAAAGCACACATTTAAGATTTTTAACATCAAACCCATTCTTCATTGCAAAACTCTGAGAAATAAACGAATACGAAGCTCCAGAATCGAATAAAACTGTACCAGGTACTAAGTTAACCAAGAATTTACCTAGTACGACATTCGATGCCTCTTGAGCTTCATTTGCAGTGATATGGTTGATTCTACCATGCACTGTTGTTTGAGGTGTTTGAGGCTAGAGTAGTTCCTAAGTTGAAGCAAACCGGCATAAAGTCTCCTCTCTTTGGACACTTGTTAGCAAAATGTCCTGGTTCATTACAAGAGTAGCATTGCTTAGCAGCAGACTGCTGATTCCCAAGTGGTGCATTGCACCCTTGTGCTGGTGTCTGAAAATTCTGATTAGTGGGGCGAGGTGCCAGGGTTGATGCCTTGTTGGCTAACTACAGCTGAATCTTAGCAAACTGTTGAGGAGATATCCTCAACCTAAACCGATTTGATGGCCCTTCTTGACTAGCCATCCTACGCTTGCGATCCTCGCCTAGTTCCTTGCGCTTGTCCTCTAAGATCAAAGCCTTATTCACCCATTCTTGAAAATTAGGGAAATTGTGGGTGATCAATCCCACTTGCAATCAAGAGTTTAGTCCTTTCAGAAAGAGAGACTACCTAGCCTTATCTGTAGCCACATCCTCAAGAGCATAGCGTGCTAACTGAGTAAACTTGTTTAGGTAATCTACCACTAACTGACCTCCTTACTTTAAAGCCTTGAATTCTTCCTTCTTTAGATCCACCATGCCCTCAGGCACATGGTATTGACGAAAGGTAGTTGAGAATTCTTCCCATGTGATCTTTTGTGGGGCTTCATGTGCAACACAGTAGTTTTCCCACCACTCTGTGGCAATTCCTTCTAGCTGATTAGAGGTACATAGTACCTTCTCATTGCTCTCACACTGAGTGATGTGCAGCTTCCTCTCAATGGTTCTAAGCTAGTCATCAGCTTCCAAGGGGTTGACATTGCCTACAAATGTCGGTGGGCGGGTTCTCATGAAGTCTGACAACTTAGAGTAGGGACGCGACCCATTATTGCCATGTTGAGCATTGTTGTTGATAGTAGCTTGACTAGTGACACTCTGCATTTGTTGCATCATTGTCTGCATGAGCTGAGTCTGCGCTGCAAGAAAAGCTCCCAAGTTCTGCATGTCCGCTGGCGGTGCTGGCTGCGGTGGTACTCCATCATTGCGGTTGTCACTTGGGCTAAAACCACTTCCTGAAGCTCTGTTGTTGCCACGAGTGTTCACTATCTGTTAATTGCTTCTTTGGTTAGGAAAGGCAGGTGTAGCATAGATAAGGTGCAAGAATCTCTAAGGTGGGGGAAATAGGTTAAACCCAAATGTAAACAACTTTATTATTAAAACTTGGTACGTTTGCTTACAAAAGTCTAAGAGCTATGCAACACATACTGCACACCCAGCAAACAATAAGAACCAAACTAAGCACATAACCTTGACAACTATTACAAAGGGTAAGACTATCTTAAGGACACGACTCAACACTCAAGTCTCAACCTACTCACTAAGGCTCTCACTCATTCAACCACCATGGCTGAGGCTAACCCGGTGCAAACACCGGTGGGTGGGCTGGCATGGGCGTAAACTGATCCTGGTGCCCTACAGCTGGATGCTCCATCACCACATGCACATCTTGCTCCTCTAGCTCAAACTAGACCTACTCAGGGTCTTCTTCTTCTTCCTCGATGTCTGGCAGTGCTGGTGCAGCCTGGCCACCCTCCTGCAGTGCCTCCTCTAGCTCCATGATTTTCTCGGTGAAAGCAACACATGTGTCTTGTAGCTCCTCCTTTGTGACTCTAAGGGCCTCGTACACCATCTTCAGTTCTTCTGCTGTGTCCTTCGCGTGAGCGTCCTATGGCATCTTCCTTCTCCTCGATCCTCTGTCGTTGTGATGCTCGTCCCGTAGGGTAAAGTCGGAACACAGTGTCATCGAGCTCACGGGAGTAGTAACGATAGATCCTCTTCAAAGCAAGTCGAGAAGCCTCTTGGGTGCCAATATCAAAGGTAGTTCTCCTTACGGTGATGTTGATTGGTTGACTTGCCTTTTCATCCTCTCTGGCATAAATCAAGATCATGCAAACATCTCCTTTGTGACTTTGTTGATGACCCAACATTTGCTTCTGTACATCAATCTTGTGAAGCCTCCCAAAACTTGAAGGACCCTCCAAAGCTCTGCTGCGTAGCCACCCTCACGCTCTCCATAGGTTTGCTGCCTCCTCATCTATTCAAAAGAGAAATAGATAAGTCCACAACTCCTAAACGGCCACGAGAAAATGAAAATTTCAGCAAAGGCGAGGAGTGGAGAATAAGAAGAATCAAAAGTGTTATTTTAGTCAAATTTTGATTTTCTTTTAGAAAATAGTTTTGGACACACATAGAACACCACTATGCTAACTAGGGCCAAGACCTATAGCCAGTATGCTTTGATACCACCTCTGTCGGGACCCGAATTCACCAATTCAAACACACTGTGTTTACCGCACTAGTTCCTGGATCAATGCTAGGCACACAGCTCAACGTTGGCAAGTATCACATCATACACGGTGATAAGAATAATAGGACTCCATTTATTGATATAACTAAGTGTATGATCTTATGACCAACTTACATTATTAAGCTACGCAGGGCTAGACTGAAAATAAAGACTAAGACAAATGCAGTGGAAATAGTAGAAGACTCTGGTGACTCATCAATTCACCATAGGCAACTGACAAAACTTAGGCCTATTGACTTGTATTCTCCTGGAACTCCTCCAACAAAGGTGATGACTTCTCAACTGTTGATTTGTTGGTGACAGTAAGGATGAGTACAAAAGCACTTAACATGTTGTGCATAGAATGCAATCCTAACATAGCTATATGCATGACTTATTCCAAAGGAATGGCTAACATGGTTTATTTGCAGTAAAGCAGCATTTATGAACAAGTACGATACATAGATTGAAAAGATAGTAAAACAAATAACAATAATAGATAGATTCAGCATTTCTCAAGTAAACCAAGTTTCCAATTCTAAGTCAAGTTTTATCCTTCCACATGGCAACCTGCCATCCCATCTAGTTTATATTTTATTAACTAACCATTGACTGTAATTCCCGAGCTATGCTCAATACCGTGAGCACAGCTATCCAAATAGATTTACATTCTATAGAGTGTATGCGCTTTACCCACATGATACAACCATACACCACACAGGAGAGTGATTATAACAAAACCTTTACTTTACAATGCCCTGCCTTAACCCAATACCACCCGCTGAGGTTTCAACACTGAAGGGCTAAACCACCACAACAGGGCCCCCTCTTGGGCCATGTGAGTTCATCCGTGAACCCGGACTCACACCATCACAAGCAGTACTAAAGATAAGACATTGCAAATTAGTCAGCTAGGCTGCCCCAAAACAGACATGTGGTTGCATGATTGACTTAAGCCAAAGGCTTGCAATGTTAAGTCCTTAGGGTGATCAAAAGACCTTCACATACCCTTTGCCCATCGGGCCCACCTTGGCACATTTACCCCTTGACACTTGCTTCAATCTAAGTAATTACCAACCCAGCTAATTACCAAGCACCGCGTGTAATCCACAAGTCAACATCGTTGCGTGACATCCCTCGCCACAACAACTCAATCTCATCGTATGACCACACATGACACACAAGTTCATAACATTGTTCCATATTTCATAAGTCAAGATTAATAATCAATGATTCGAGTACACGTGATGACGTGGCATGGCTAAGCAATCTATTATGATCTAACCATCCCATGTTGACTTTAATATTAATCAACTATAGTGGACCAATCTAAAGTGACAAATAGATCATAGCATACAATTGACAAGGTAGGGTATAGATCAAAAGGTATGATAGCTAAGTCCCAAATTATATTGAAAACATTTGTACACATGAAATAATATGCGATATGGTAAAACAAAATAGCAACTTTGTAAACATGAGTTCAACATGATCGAAACACAACTTGCCTTGGCAAAGGTCTTGGTCTTGCTTTGGAATTTGATCTTGAGTCAATGGATCCTCCTCCGATGCGTCGCACAACTCAACGTCTACACGAATCGAGAGAGAAAACCAAATTAATACCCAAAATAGGAAGCAAATGAACTCCAAAAATCAAATAAAATTCACCATTAAATATACCTCAATTTTAGAAATTTTTAGAAACTTGAATCATCTCAATCGGAGTTCGTATGAAGGAGAACGAGCTCTCAAAATATTCAAAAATCACAAAAATATGAAAATTGAAAAATAAAATAATATCCAAATTATTTTTATAAATAAAATTTGATTTATTGCGTCATGCTATCGTCATGCTAATGTCAGCCTGACCCAAGCCAATCGAGGCATGACACGTGTCCCTCGGTCCATGGACTTAGTCCATAGACCTCATCGGTGCACGGTGGACTCTATCCACACTGCCTCATCCCGATGACATGCAGGTCCCACCGCTGCTAACGTGCATGTACACGTGTGTAGCGACACGAGAATCCACATGGAACCACATCAACTTGGGGCATCCACCTGGTATCAAGCTGGCTGCCACACGCCACCCATCCAACCTGCCACCTTGACCGCGACGGCGTAGCGCCCTAGGGTCACCGACGATGAGCAAGGAGTGCTCCTCCAGACTCACCTCAACACCACCAATCCTCTGACGTGATCGGATCTCTTGTGCGGGCACTGGAACAATGTCAGCGATGTGATGAATGGCGACAGCTATAGTGTTCTTGCGTTCGATGAGGTATAGTGATCCTCCAGCGAATCCGAGGCACACAATAACTTCCTTGCGATGAGGGGAAGCGAGCAGCACAAATCTCGAGCTTGATTTCCCACAGACAATGGAAGAATTGCGGTTTCTTCTCTACGATGGTGCTCGGCGAACATCTCGGATTGCGGCAAAGCTACGGTGACTTCTGGGGTTCAGCCTTAGGGCTTTTGCTTCTTGGGACCTTGCGCACCCGATGCACTCCTTAAATAGCACAGAGGCCCTGGGATAACCTCGGTTCGGTTGCAGAGTTCGTGGCGGTGCCGGCGAGATCTTGGGACAGAGTGCCACACAGATACACGAAGACAACGACGTGATGTCGTCCACGCATCCGCTCCGACGGTCACGATTCTCCTGCCCGATCCGATCCTAACCACACACATGATACGCTAATGGCTGAGACCTACTGGAGTCCCAAACTGGTACACAACGCACGCGACCGTCTAATCCAAATCACCGGCTAATATTTGATGATGGTGTTTCCTGTAGCGGTTAATCTCGAGCGTCCATCGCCGATCCCACGGTTGCACTTAACGTGGAAGATAGGGGCTGACGCGGGCACTTCAATTGGAATCCAACGGTCGAGGGGTGGGCATCTAGAAGGCGGATCGTGCAGGCAAATAGTATGGGCTTGGCCAACACTGTTTCATGAATTCCTTTTGAGTTTTCTTTTAAAATAAATACCGAAATTAGTTTAATTATGTTTAAGAAACAAAAATACCAGGAAAATCTAAGAAAAATCTCAAAAATACTATGAGAAATTCTGGACTCAAATAAAATATTTTTAGCGAAACTTTATTTTAATTTTATCTATATTTATTTAGTTTTCAACAAAAGGCCAATATACCTAATTTAAAATAATTTCAAATAAATTACAGAAAAATCCAATAAATCCAGAAAATTCACAAAACTCACAAATTGCAATAAAGCAATAACAAGGATAGTAAAGGGAAATTTTTGGGATGTTACACAAGGATACTGTCTAACACCCCCCTCAAACTCATAGTGGATCAACAACACTGAGTTTGGAGAGATAAAAGTTGTGTTGAGCTCTAGTTTGTGTCTTCTTGAAGAAGTCTGCCAACTAAAGGTCTAAAGGCACATACTAAAGAGCCAAAACCTGATCCTATACCTGTGTCCGCATGTAGGATGCATCAACACCAATATGCTTGGTGAGCTCACGCTTCATTGGATCTCGAGCAATGCTAATAGCACCTGTACTGTCAGATAAAAGAGGAGTAGGTGTAGAAACAGAAACACCAAACATCCTCATGTAGCCACTGTAGGCCAAGTAACCTCTACTGTCAAAAGAGCCAGAGCTCGCAACTCAGCCTCAGCACTTGAACGTGAAACCATTGTCTGCTTCTTAGTCTTCCAAGTAATGAGAGAACCACCAAGAAAAACACAATAAGTAGAAAGAGATCGACGATCAGAGTGATCACTAGCCCAGGTAGCATCGGAGTATGCATGAAACTAGAGAGAGCTGGAGCGAGAAAAGAAAAGACAACGAGATATATTTCCACGAAGATATTATAGAACACGAAGAAGATGACTATAGGGGAGCTGAGTGGGAGCAGAAACGAACTGACTCAAGATATGAACTGGATATGAGATGTCAAGATAAGTGACACCAAGGTAAACAAGACTCCCAACAAGGTGGCGATAGCGAGTAGGATCCTAAAGAGGTTCATTATCAGTAGGTCGATGGTAAACATTGAGCTCCATAAGAGTCTCGACAGTGCACTTATCAGTGAGAGAAGCACCATCAAGAAGATTCTGAATATACTTCTCTTGGGATAGAAAGAGGCTCTCAAGTGTAGAAGAGACATCAATCCCTAGAAAGTAGCGAGGATGACCCAGATAAGACATGCGAAACTACTCACCGAGCAGTTCATTCACAAAGGCAATATACTGAGAATCATCTCTAGTAATGATCATGTCATCAACATAGAGAAGAATAAGAGTTCGTCCACAAGGTGAAGTGTGAACAAAGAGCGCATGATCATGATCACTAGCATAAAAGCCAGCAGTAGTGACCACAGAAGAAAAACACTCAAACCAGTACGAGAGGCTTGCTTGAGCCCATAAAGAGAGCCACTGAAAGTGCATCTAGGCCCCTTAAGGATTTTGGTGATTAATGACAACAGGATTAAGTGACTAATGACCTTTATGAGCATTGTGAACAGATTATCGCGGTCATGAGAAAGTCTTGAAGCAAAAAGGGCACCCTCAAATCAAAAGAGAAAAATGCATCATTTAGACTCAATTATAGTTTATCAAGTTTATTTCTTATTGAGTTTAAGGATTGCCATACTATAAAGAGGGATATGACGAGAAATAGCTTTAGAATGATTTAATGTGCTCAATGATGGATCTTAGTCTCAAAATGAGTCAAAGTGTAAAGTCTTAGGAGCTTTTTGCTCAAAATAGTTTGGAGTATCCGAACCCCAGTTTGGAATGTTCGAACTGACCCCCTCTGTTAGTCCAGAAAATTTGGGTTCGGAATGTCCGAAACCACCTTCGGAGTATCCGAGTGCAACCCCTCGGTTAGGTCAAGTACTTTTATGTTCGGAGTGTCTGAAGATTTTTTGGAGTATCCGAAGTGTTCGGACTATCCGAAGAAATGTTCGGACTGTTCGAACCGAGTTGCTCGGTTGCCTGGAACTTAGCCTGTTCGGACTATCCGAACAGACTCGAACAAAACTCAAAACGGCTAGTTTTTGGGTGGCTATAAAAGCCCCCAACTCTCACCTACTAGTTTTTTAGAGCATTCATTGCACACATTCACTGTTCTCCTCTCCTCCTTGAGCTCAATCACTCACTCCCCCTTGATCTCTTGATTTGTGAATCTTTAGAGGTTGTGTGAGTAGAAAGATTGTGAGATCTAGAGACTTTGATTCATCTTGAGCACCTAGATCATTCTTTCGCGGATTTCTCGGTAAATCTTTTACTCTTGGAGGTTGAGGACTCCTAGACGGCTAGAAGTTGCCGGTGAGCTCCCAAGCTTGGTGTGGAAAGCCGCCGGAGGTTTGTGAAAGTCGGATCCACCTCCGCAAGGAAAGGATTCAAGAAGATGTAGGTGAGTGTTTGGTGCAACACCTAGAGGATTAGGGTTGAAAGAGACCCCGCTTGGTGCCACCTCAACAGAGACGTAGGATCCCCTCAAGGATCCGAACTTCAGGTAAAAATCTTTGTGCATTTCGATTTGTGTCTTGGATCCCTTCTTTTCCCCTTTTGTGGTTTCTTGAAATCTAAGGGATTCAAGTTTGTGACTTGCTTTTGTGAAGTGTTTTGGTGAGTACTTGTCTACTAGAGGTATTCTAAACTCTTGAATTTCATTTGGTGCTAGTTATACTCTCTAGATAGCTTAGATCAACCTTTTAGGGTTTTTGTGCGCTGAGCAGTTTGGATTATCTGAACCACTCGGACAGTCCGAAGGTAATTTCGGATTATCCGAAGATATTGTTTCCGCTGCGAATTAAATTTTAAAAACGCCCATTCACCCCCCTCTAGGCGACATCTAGGTCATTTCAGCCACGAAGGCGACAAACCATACCCTCAAGAACAGAATACCCTCATGGTGGCTGCATAAAGACCTCCTCACATAGCTCACCATTAAGAAAGGTATTCTTGACATCAAGTTGAGAGATAGACTACTCGCAAATAGAAGCCATAGCAAGAAGAGTGTGAACAGAACAGTGGTCATATGAGCACAGAAGCAAAAGTCTCATCATAATCACGACCACGCTACTGCTGAAAACCATGTGCCATGAGACGAGCCTTGTAGCTCTCAAAAGAAGCATTGGAGCGAGTCTTAACCTTATAGACCCACTTGCATGTAATGGGATGGACACATGGAGTAAGGGGAATATGATCCCACGTGCCATGTGCTCAAGAGCAGCAAGCTCCTCTACCATCGTATGCTGCTATTCCTGATGAATAACAGCCTCGTGGTAAGAAGTCGGCTCAGCAAGAACAACACTAGCAAAGCCAAGGCGTTCAGGAGGCCGAATAGACTGATGATCGCAAAGAGCGTAGCGAGGAGGAGGCATGGAAGAAGAGGACTCACTAGGAGAAGATGACACATCAGAAGAATCCTCAACTCACGGATGACAAATGTAATAGAGAGGATAAGAAGGAACAATGTCAGAAGAAACAAGTGGGGAAGACAAAGGAGGTGAAAACTCTTGTGGAGAGGCCGGCAAAGAAGGAGACACCAATTGTGGAGAAGGAAAAATGACAACAGGAGTATCAGAAAAAATTAAGAAAGAAAGCGGCTCGATAAGAGATGCTAAAGTGGAAGAAAGACAAGGGTAGAAGGGATGAGACTCATTGAAAGTAATATCCCGAGATATCTGCATCCGTCGGCCAACAGGATTCCAACAACAATGTCCCTTGTGCTCAGCACTATATCCCAAAAAAACACACTCAATAGACCGAGCAGTCAGCTTGGTGCATTCATGAGGTGCAAGGACATAGCAAACACACCCAAAGAGGTGAAGACTAGAGTAATCAAGAAGCATGCCACAAAGATGTTCCACCAGAATCCCACCTTGAAGAGCAAAGGAAGGATGAATATTTATCAAGTAAGTGGCAGTGGAAACAACCTCAGCCCAAAAATGAGGTGGAATAGCGGAAGCAAGTAAAAGAGCACGAGCTGTCTCAAAAAGATGTCGATGCTTGCGCTCAGCTACACCATTTTGAGCATGAGCACCAAGACAAGAAAGCTGGGAAAGAGTGCCCTACATAGCTAAAAAAGCACGAAGGGCACTGGACAGATACTCCCCCTACTGAGTTAGCACGAAGGACTCGAATGGGAGAATCAAACTGAGTATAGATCATAGTGGCAAAATTCTTATAGAAGGATAAAACCTCGCTACGAGAATATATAAAATATATCCAAGTGTGGCGAGAGAAATCATCTATAAAAAGAATATAATATTTATGACTCCCTTTTGAAATAAATGGAGTTGGATCCCAAACATCAGAATGAATAAAATCAAAGGGACACTAGGATACAGACTCACTAGAAGGATAGGGAAGTTGTAGCTATTTAGCAAGCTTACAACCCGCACAACTTAAAGAGGTATCACCGGACACAGACCCTAAATGACCACGATGAACTAAAGAAGATAGTCGTGACCCACAAAGATGCCCTAAACGGTGATGCCACTGAGGAAATGACCCGGTAGAAGATGCAAGGGAGGCAGAAGCAGTGGAGGAGACCACGAGACTGACAGGGGCAACAGAAGGAAGACTAAGCCAGTCAAGCTCCCAAAGGTGCTGAGAGTCACAACGGTGAGGGCCAATACCAACTAAAGACCTCGTTTGACGATCCTGAACACAGCAAGAGTCAGAATCAAGGATAACTCGATAGCCATGATCAGTGAGCTGACCAGCGGATATAAGATGCATGGTTAGTTTGGAAACATGGGAAACATCAGGAACATTAAAAGAGGAAGACAAATGAGTGCCTCGTCCTACAATAGAAAGAGAGGTACCATCTGCAGCCTGCATAGTGATAGGAGCAGCAAGAGGACTAATAGAATTGAGACTCATGGGATCAGATGTCATATGAAAAGAAGCTCCACAGTCAAGAATCCATGGTGTGATACTTGATAAGGAAGGTGGTCTCTCAATGGAAGACTGAGTAGCAGAACTAGCAGAACCTGACGGAGCAGAGGCAGCCATGCGACATAGCAGCACAAGAATCTCCTGAGTGCAGTCAGATTCAGTAGAGGTCTATTGAGGGGAGGCGCCTAGAAGTCCAGTGCCCTCAGGAGGGCGTCCACCATGACGAGCAAGATCCTTTTTCTTCTAGTAGCAGAACAGCTCCACATGCCCGTTCTTGCTGCAGTAGTTGCAGTGAAGCCGTGCACCCCTAGTAGTCGATGCTGGAGTAGGCGCCACTGGTGAAGGAGGAGAACAAGGCGCTGCGAGGACTAAAGGAGATACTAGCAGGCCCGCACCACGAAGACGAGTCTCCTCAATATGAATAGCTATAAGAGCCTCCAGCAAACTCACACTAGGATGACGAGCAAGCAGCTGAGCACATATCTGCTCAAATTCAGCCCGAAGTTATGTCAGAAAGTCATAGATGCGATGAAGCTCCAAGTGAGAGTGTTGACGTTGGTAGCACTGATAGGTGCGGCAAACCTCCAGTCCAAGAGAATCAAGTTGACGCCACACTGAGGATTCTATAGGGCTAAAAGTTAATTATCAAATCTTCCATGTACTTGATTAACATTACAGATGATCACCTCACATCCTTGCCAAATATTTTTGGATGTGCTAAAGGGAAAATTCCTTTAACTTATCTTAGATTGCACCTTGGAACTACTATACCAAAGATAAAAGACTTCACACCCTTTTTTTGATCGAATTGAAAGACGCTTATCAGGCAATGCAACCTTTCTCTTATATGGACGATGACTTACTATGGTTAACACAGTTATATCTCTTCTGCCAGTCTATTACATATGTTCTCTCAAGCTACCTTAGACGGTGATCAATCACATTGATAGAGTACGAAGTCACTGTTATGGAGAAAATCTACTGACCTCAACTATTAATGTAAATCTTTAGCATCATAGGATATAGTCTGCAGACCAAAAAATAAGGGAGGAATGGGAGTTCTAAATCTGACAACTCAGAATAGAGCTCTCCTCAAACATCTTCATAACTTTTATAACAAGAAAGATATTGCTTGGGTTAATCTACTGCAGAACACATACTACCATAATCAAATACCACATTTAGTAAGTGAGCTTGTATCTTTCCGTTGGAAAGATATTATGAAAATGGTTAAAGAGTTTCATGAAATTGCTACTACTTTGGTATGAAGTGGAATTGTAGTGAGCATTTGGAAAGACCTATAGATTGGACATTTTCCATATCTAAAATTTAAGGCTACATTCGTTTGCCAAGAATGAAGATTTCTCCATGTATTCCTTTTTTGAGGAAGCTAATTGGGTGCACCATTTCAATCTGCCCCAGGCAGTGTAGGCACATTCTTAACTCCAACAACTACACAACCTATTTGCAAATTTTACTTATAGCCAAAGTGACAATGATCAATGGACATATATCTAGAATCAATCTACATTTCCATCCAAGAGATATTATAACAATTCCAAAACATACATACACCATCACCCGTCAAATGGATTTGGCAAAGCAAGTGTATTCCTAAGCTGCCAATCTTTAGTTGGCTTCTCCTACAGGATCAATTAAACACAAATATCATGCTGCTCTGTAGAAAGTGGTACACATGTAATGATGTAAATTGTGTTCTTTGCCAACGATCAAAAGATGAAACAGTGAAACATATCTTCTTTTTGCCCCCCTCGCCATAAATTGCTGGCAACAGATTGGGATACACTAGGTAATCAAAAATAAAATGATAGAACATGTTGCACGGACCTTTGGAAGTAGGGGTGAAAACGGGTTGGGTAATAGCTGACCCGTATCCGTATCCGGGATAAATTTATACGAAATTGCGGGTACGAGTTCGGGTACTACTCGGATAATTTTTGTTCGGATACAAATCGGATATAGGATAGAAAATACCAGACGAAAACTGGTTGGATACGGTTACACAGCAGGTAATTTCCACCGGTTACCCGGTGAAATGTCACTCCTAGCTTGGCCCACGGAGTCCAACTAGGTTAGTAGGCCATCTCCTCCCTGAGTGGGCTGCCGCAGCACCAAGTGCTACTGCCCGAGTCCACGGCGCCGAGTCCTGACCTAAATCGCCCGATGCCCGTCTCAATTCCTCATTCGGTAACCTCCACGTCGCCGCCCCTCCACGCTGTGGCCAGGCCGTCGAGACACCGCTGCTCCTCCACGCAGCGCCTTGCATCTCGGCTAAACTATCGCCCCCAAGTCGCCGCCACTCCTCCACATCATGCATCTTCACCACACCATCGGCCGGTCGCCCACGCCGTCGCCCCCATGTCCCCCACACTGCGCCTCTTTGACCAGGCCCTCAGCCCCAAGCCGTCGCTGCTCCTCCACGTCATCGCCTCACCGGTCCTCGCCCCCAAGCCCTTGTACATGCCTCGCCCCACCGTTCTCGTCACCAGCGCCGGCGGCTACACAAGTGGCCTCCTTGCCTATTGTCACATCTATTAGCACATGCTGTAGTGTTGTTTCTTGGAGCAAAACAAGATGACCGGTGAATTCACCTGTCGTACAATGTTCCTGGTATCAATATAATGTTCTGCGTTGGGGAATTTTGATTCACTAGAGTAGAACATTCTAGGAATTTATCGAAATCGAATTTGCCTTTAATTTGGGCTGCACGAATTTTATCACCGTGTTCGGTTGTATTGATTTTGAGCTGATATTAGTGGAGCATTGCTCTTAAGAGATGGGTAACATATAGAGTTGCATGTTTCATTTGGTATATAAGTCTGCGAATACAAATCTAGGGTTACCGGTTAGTTTCTGTATGAATTTTGTATGGCTTATATTGCAATTCACTGATGGAATAATGTGCAACAGCTTAAAGCATTTGATGTGGGATACACTGAGAAAGTTAGGATTGGCTTCAGCTTTCATGAGTTTTTTATCATAGTGACATGTAAAGCGTTTGGATGATATCTGATATGTGAAAATGCTGGTTTGAGTTAGGAAAACAAAATTCTGTCTAAACATGTTAAAAAGCAAGCCAAGATAGCTCCTTTTTTTCATGGGAGAAATCACCACTAGTGATCTACAAGTAGCACTACAGCCAATATTTTGCTTTCTTAATTTTACTGGTCAATTTAAAAAAATGAGGCATTGTACACATGTTTTACATGAGTTCTCTGAAATATCAGGTGGATTTCTTTCTTGATCCAAATATTGATTTAGTAAGCAGTAAACATACACATTTTTAGCACTAGAAGGTGAACTACATGGCAAATCGAGATGGGTCATCTGACTAGCTAGTTTGTAAATATGCACACTTGCTTTAATAATGCACTGATTAGTACAGTATTACTGATCGCTGACAAGGAATTAAGCAAATGGCCCAGTGTCCAAATACTACATGTACGCATGTAAATAACGCAAGACATGTGCATACAAATATCTGATATGTTAAAATTCTGGTTCAAGTTAGGAAAACATTAGACGTGTAGGATATGGTCATATATTAAGTTATTAGCTACTGGAGGCAATTACTATAGTCAAACAAATAAATGATTTTGACTTGGAATCATACATCATAAGGTGGAAACATGTAAAAAAGCATTCGCTCGTACAACACTACCGCACTGGTTTGCAGGAAAATATTGGTTAACAAATGATAAGCATGATAAAAAAATCATTTACCTAAGGAATGCTCAAATTTTGGTGAACTGGTTGTTGGATGCCTGTAGGTGAAAACAAAATCAGAGTGCCAAAATAAAGATAATTGATGTTTAAGTCAACTATTTGACTTGAAGGAAAAGGTTCAAATCTTAAATGTTCAGTTACTAATTACACTACTACAGAACGGCACATCAGAATCGGTTCTTTTTTAGCATTAGAATCGGTTCTAGTGGCGATACGATGTCCTTAGATAGTGATGAGTTGGAGCTATCAGAATCGGTTTTGACCCGATCGTGATAAAATGTCATCAGAATCGGTTCTTTAAGGAAATGATTACGATGACCCCTCATCGAATCGGTTCTTTAAGGAAGTGATTCTAATGATGACTGTCATTAGAATCACTTTTTTAAAGAAGTGATTCGATGAGGGTCATCGTAATCACTTCTTTTCTTAAAGAACCGATTCGATGAGGGTCATCGTAATCATTTCCTTAAAGAACCGATTCGATGACCCATTGGGTGTGCCATTTTGCAAATTCTCCAAAAAAGTACAGATTAAATTCTCAATACGTAATGCACAATATATATCATCACATTCACGTAATGTAACACGGGATGCATATATCACATTCACGTAACGTAAACGCTTTAATTACAACACATATATATCATAGTCGCTCACAATATACAACTCAAACATGCTTGACAATCAAGACATGGACTTCCTCGATACATATCAAATTGACATATATTATTAATATTGTTTTCATATGGACTAGTAGGATGCTTCAGATCTCTAAACTGCCATCCTCTCGATATAACTTCTAACCAAGCACTAATCGCATAAGTGGTCTCGTAAATTGTTGAGTGCTTTGTTGTCTAAACTCTTACGGGGATATTGATCTTCCGCAAAATAGAAATGATCAGATAATTTCAGTTTCAAAATTTCTATGTAAAAGGCTAAGTATATTATTATGCACGACATATACCTTAGGGAAAAGTTGTGAGTTGTCGATCACGATGAGCATGTGCTTTGCATGACATAGAAGCCGCAATGGTCACCGCTGCCTGTTGATGGCAATCGTGAAGAGAGAAAAGAAATTCAACCCACGAAGATTAGATGTCAAAAAATTAATCATATATATGCTTGGCACTTGTACCTTAAATCTCTTATATCTTTGCGTTGTCTTGCCCTTTTTGTCGTCATGCGGCCCTCCTTCATCGACATAGTCTGAGAAACCCCTACATACATTGCAGAGCACCATTGAGTCAAAAACAATAAACGAAGTTAAATTCCTCGATGTGTTAGGTTTCAATAATGCGCTTATCGCAAAGGAGGCTTGATCGCAGATGCCATCGGTCTCTTCTCGATCGAAGTTAAATGTGTAGACTGTGTTTTCACTCGAACGAGGACGAGTAGAACCCAATGGTTGCTTATTAAATAAAATGTAGTGCAAGGAAATAAGTTCACATACGGTTTTAAGTGCGTACAAGTAATTGAATCGAAAAGTACTACTTACTCCTCGTGGTACGGCAATACAATGAAGTCCTTCTTCGACTAAGCTTGCAATACCCCCTTGATGTAGCTAGCAACGAACCCCGGTTGAAGCCTAGCCATGATCGCAGACACAAGCTCGGGGTCGACAAACCCAACTTCGTAGATTCGTCACGGCTCATTGTCTCATTATCCTGCAACTCGTGTTGAATGTGAGAAAACATAATGCAAAATCCTATAAAAGTCATGAGCGCAAGCTATATGGTGTGATACTCACAGCGCCCATGATCGTAAAGTAGAAATATCGACGGCTTTCATTTGGTACACACGGGATAGATCCTCAAAACTGATGGGGAATGTTCCATGCTCCTCACGGTGAAAATGTACCATTTTATACTTCATGTTGAAGTCGACTCGACGCTCTTCCCCCTTCACCTTATCAAGGTACCATCCATGGAGGAGGCGAGTCCACTTGCCTAGATCATTCAGTTCGTGCGATGCAATCAGGGGCTTTCCATGCTCGTAGGCCTTATAATCATACAGGGTGCCTATGGCCTGTGCTGACTCTTCTTTCTAGGCCGAAGGAGTCTCCGAGGTCGGGGAGTGGGCTTTTCAGGTACCTTAAGGAGCGCTGTGGCCTCTGTCAGCTTTGCCCTCTTGGCGGAAGGAGTCTCGGAGGCCTCTTGTGGTTCTACGGGAGTCTCGGAGGCCTCCTGTGGTTCTACGGGAGCAGGAGCAGGAGTAGGCGCAAGCGCAGGAGCAGGAGCAGGCGCAGGAGCAGGAGCAGGTGGAGGAGCAGGATCAGGCGCAGGAGCAGGAGCAGGCGCAGGAGGAACCTACAAAGCACACATATATTTAACTTATCGCAGAGTAATCTTTGGAATGGTAGAGAAGACGTGGAGGACTTTTTACCTTGACCAAGACGACACCGTCGTGGGCCACTTGATGAACGACATGCGTGCTTGCTCGAGAGTGGTGATATCTTCGTTGGGGGGAAATCGAGCACATGTGATAAGAAGTCTTCGTGGACGTAGTCCACCTGCACCCTCATGTAGCCCTTCCCCACAGGCTGACCATGCACAGTGTCGGTCTCGTTGCATGGAAATGCAACCCCACGTGCAGCCTCGATGGGAAATCCATCCTCCGTCATGATGGTGAGCTGGCACTTCGCAGGCACCTGTAAGAAGTGTACAACTTGAGGAAAAACATTGCGGGAGTTACACTCGTAGCTTTAACTCAGGAAAAATTAATTATTACCTTCACCGGGACCGGTCTTATCATTTTGGAACCGCAATCGCTAGGTCGGGCACGACTTCTATGACAATGAGGGCATCCGCTCGACTGGGAAATCATCGCCATCATCTCGCCCTCAGCGATCCTCACGCGCCATCATCTCCCATCTTATCTCCTCCTCACGCCGTGTCATCTCCCCATCATCTCCTCCTTAATCTCCTCCCCGCTTGCTCCCTTAGTGTGTCCTTGAGGCGCCCTCACGCGCTCGCCATGACCTTGATACGGCACTCAGCAGTCATCTTGAAAGTAGGACTTCTTCGTGTGTCCCGCCCCACGGCAAGCACCGCCCCTTATGGTCGGACTTCCCGATCGCAGATTTACGTGATGTCCTTTGACCCTTGGCTCAGAAGGTCCCTGTTCTTTTCACCGCTTACCTCTTCCTGTAATAAGCGAGTACGAATTAGATTTGAAATACAACAAGTTGGGTCAATTGTATTGTACTAAGTTAGATGTCTTACGATGGTAGAGACGACTTGAGCGGTAGCAAGGTTTGCAACTACAAGCTGCCCGTCGAGTTTTTTGTCCTCGCTAATACCCGGGCTATGCCGCTCCTCAGATATGTGGGAGTAAGGCATCACCGTCCCGGAGTGAGTGCACTCCTCGGCTAGTCGCGCCCACTCTGCCTTCTTCCCCTCATAGCCGCCTGTACCGAGGTGGTGCGGGTGCGTGTTAAGCCTCTGGACAGCGGTGTTCCTCTCTCACCGCTTCGCCTCGGCGCATTCTTCATCCTCGTGAACTCCGCCCAAACATCAGGGGTCACAAATGGATACCTCTCGAATGGTGTACGGCCTTTCAGCACGTAGTCGCTGTGCATAAGGGTCTTGAAGTGCCTCAAGGCCACACCCATCCTCTTCAAGGCGTACCGTCTCGCTCTGGGTTCATCTTCCTCCTCTATAATCCATTTACTCTTAACCTCGTCCCACAACCAATTCTTTTGCTCAACGACTTCCTTTCTCCAATCCTTAATTGTTATGGGCACTCTCTCCTCACCAATTGGCCAAGAAATGACCGTATCGCCCCATGTACTTAGGAGGGCCCGCAGCACTTCGTGGCATTGAAGCGAGAAACCGCGCGTTCTCCTCAGAGCCCCTTTGTTTGGTCCTCGGGTCTTCCTCACCTTACTCGCCCTTTAGTAATTGGAACCATGCTCGGCCTCTCGAAGACACCTTCTACTGTCTGCATTTGCCGATGCTCTCTAGTTGCGATATTTTGAGTTTTCTTATCTGATAAGGTCATATGTGTGACATGAGAGAAAGCAATTTGAAGCTACTAGCAGATGTTTTGAAATACCAACAAGTTTCAGATTTCACAACATCAACAGAGAATTTGAGCATTAATGTACTAATGCAATGGCAATAATACTTGCAAGACAATGGGAACAATAGGCTGGGTTTCGATACTTGCAAGAATAGCAACACAAGAAGGTCAAGTTAGTAAGCGACATAACATGCAATATCTGTTGACCAACTAAATATGTACCAACGATAACCCCTAATCTCTAAATAGGTTTGGTCCTAATCCCATTCGAGGATATGTGGTTCGAGCAAGTTCTTAAGCCGTTGTACAACTTCAGAGAAAATTTGAAGATCTCGCATTGTTCTCCGATACACGCCTCGACAACAGTCAAGAGGGTGTGTATCCGGAGAACACCAGGAAACGCTACGAAATCAACTCGGTTGTACAACATAGCTCAGAACTTGCCCAACCACATATCCTCGAACCGCCCAAAAACGTGGACAATTCGATACTACTTGCTTATGAATATGCTATTCCAGAAATATTTATAAATAAGCACTCTCGAACGGGAGACGAGGTTACGCAACCTAAACTCTAACATATGCTGAGATAAAAACAAAAGTAATATGCTGAAAGTAAACACATGTCTAAACAAAAGTAATATGCTAAAAGTAAACACATGTGTAAACAAAATTAATATGCCGAAAATAAGCCATTAGCAAAGCTGTGATTCAGATATCTACATATAACAAAATGGAACTTAACAAAGACTTGTAAAATATAGGACCTCACAAACATGATGAATGACAATAAATTATCTTGAACTTATCTTCCTACTTGATTTGCACACTTATGCACCACTTAAGATCATGAAATTAATTTGAGGGAAGGACATTGTGAAGAGATGCGATAATAAGAGCAAGCTTTTATTAATTATTCCATATAACAATATGAGCAAAACAACATAATTCATGATTATCCTAAATGACACATATGGTGACAGACATGTAAAGGCATCACTGTGTCATCTATAAAATGAATCATGTCTACTATGGCACTATAGAGGTAATATGTAATATGAATAATTGCTCTCAGATTTTAGGGTCTAAATGAAGATAAGAAACTTCACTTCAATCACGAATCGGCTAACAAATTAATTCAGCAAATTAGGCCTTGAACCCTTACCACCTTAATATGCACAATTAGGAGTTGATAATATTAAATCACTGCTTCAACAGATTATCTATAGACCAAGAAGCATTCAGATCAAATAATCAAACATGTGCTAACCGAACCTACCATTTAATTTTAGATCGATCGACAAAGAAAGTTACTTATCTTACTTAACAAATATTGATCGATCAGCGAGAAGATATCGAAAGACTAACTCAACAAAGATGTGAACAATTTATCGTCTATATATCGTGAATCGATAGACCAACAATTTGCATACAGATCAATAACCAAAGAAGCTAACCTAACAAAGATGGTATGAACAGATATAACTAGCGCTTAATAAGACCAAACCGTAAACTAGAATGAACAATGGGTTACTAACAATAAGATAGTAATCAGTTACAAAGAAAATATAATCTAAACAAAGGAACTAATCAACACTTCTCAAAGATATAAGACTACAGCTCAAGGCCCGATTCACGAAATAATCGTTCTTTCATCACAATACCCATATCATCACCGAGCAATACCTCTCCCTCCACCAAAGAAGAATCAAATGCAGATTTGAGAAAATCTTACAATGTAACAGACTCGAAGTTGCTCGTAGGATGGGCTAGGCACCGGGAGTGGGGCGGCGTCGGTGTCGGGCGGTGGGGTGGCGTGGGGCGTCCTCGGCGTCGGCGACAGCGGCGAGGCGAGGCGAGGCACCGGTGGGTGGCGTGGGCGTCCTCGGCGTCGGCGTCGGCGACAAGGGGGGAGGCGAGGCAGGCACCAGCGGGTGGCGTGGAGGCGTCCTCGGCGTCGGCGTCGGCGATGGGCGGGAGGCGAGGCAGGCATCGGCGGTGGCGTGGAGGCGGGTGGCGGCCGCACTTCGGCGGCTAGGGTTAAGCGTGGAAGCGAGGGTCAGCATGTAATGGTTATGGTCAGGCCGGGTTTTAAGAATTGCTTTATCATTAGTATCACTCTTTAAAGAAAACCGACATCGATGCTTCATCATTAGTATCACTCTTTTAAGAAAACCGACATCGATGCTTCATCATTAGTATCACTTTTTAATAAAACCGATATCGATGCTTTATCATCACTTTTCTAATAAAACACCGATGTTAGTCATTAGTATCACTTTTTAAAAAACCGACATCGATGCTTTATCATTAGTATCACTCTTTTAAGAAAACCGATATCGATAGCTTCATCATCAAGATCACTTTTTAATAAAACCGACATCGATGCTTTATCATCACTTTTCTAATAGAACATCGATGTTAGTCATCAAGATTACTTTTTTTTAATAAAACCGATAATCGATGTAGTTTATTGCACTATTCCTTTTCGCACATCCGCAAGTTCTGAATTTTCAGCATTTCATCAAAGAGAGAAAATGCCATAACTTTGTCATACATTGTTGAAATTATTAGAAATTTTGCAAAAACATATTTCAGATACCGCAAAACTTTTCATAAAATAATTTTAGGAAAAAGCGACTTCATTCAAGAAATATGCCAAAATTCATTTCAGAGACATGATTTGTGCGTAGCGAGAAAAGTCAAAACTTTTTCAAATTAATCTGGAATTGTACGAAAATTTCCGAAATGAACTTTCGACTATTTACAAGCTTTCCCAACAATAATTTCATCAAATGGAATTTTGTTTCACAAATTATGGCACAAAGTGCAGTGCATAAAGAGAAATTGCATGCATTTCCATCAAGCCTCCAAACAACAATTAATCACCTTGGATTTTTACTTTGAAAGTGTTGCAAACTATTTTACATACATTATAATAGTCCATTTATTTACAATCGCCCTTCATGATGATCTACTCGCATGTAATTGGCTCCATGTGTGTCGCCATCCCCGCTAAGACAAGCCCCATCCGCAAATGAAGGTATCTCATTGAATTGGTTATACTCTTCTTCATCTACAACATCTTCAACTCCTACGATCCGCTCTTGCCATGAAGAACGACGTGCAACCTCGGATTGGCCGGATCGCGACGAAAAGACTTGAGTTGCTTGCTTCAAGGACAAACGGATCATCTTTGTAGGCGAGTCTCTCGAGATCCACAATAGTAAAGCCTCTCTTGTCGACCTTCACTCCATGTGGAAGTCGCACCCACTTACATCGGAACAATGGAACTTGGTATATTCCGTAATCGAGCTCCCAAATTTCTTCGATCATCCCATAGTAGGAGTTCATTGCGGTTGGGGAGACTGCTGAAAGTGATGATCATCGAGAAAGCATTTATACTCACACCATCGTTTTGGACAAGACTTTGGCATCTTGACTCTCGAAGTAAAAGGTGTAACCTTTAATATCGCACTCTGCCATGTCTCAGACATTAAATCTTGGTCCGTCACCAACCATTTTACATTCTCACTAAAGGAGACCTCCGCTTTTCTTTGAACCATGTGAGGAATCGATCATTGTGTTCTTCTGCGATGGAAAGCTCATCCATTTGTGGATTCTCTTCCGTAATATCAACTTATGCCGCCGATGTATGGATCGAACCTGCTTATTCTGCAAGACTATGAAATGCGCCTTGCAATACATATCAAACCTTGACTCATTAGTTTGGACCCAACGGTTCCTTTACCAGCAAGTCGCCCTCATGATGAGATACAGAACACCGATTGCTGTCTTTTACCTAGGTAGTCCACGCAAAACTCAATAACCTCTTCATCCCATAACCTTCAACAATACTACCCTCAAAGCTTCAATCGATTCCTCACGCACGACTTTAATATACCCATGTACCTCTCGAACGGATACATGTAACGAGGAAAGCGGGTCCACATATCTTAATCTCTCGACAAGGTGAACAACAAGGTGGACCATTACGCCAAAGAACGACGGTGGGAAATGCATCTCAAGGTGACACAGTCTCGCACCACCTCACTCTGTAAGTTGTCTAGTACATCGAGTCAATAACTTTGCAGAGATCGCATTGAAGAAATAACACAACTTTGTGATTGCCAACCCGACATCCTCTGGGAGAATATTTCGGATTGCAACCGGAGCATTTGGGTCATCAAGACATGGCGGTCATGGGACTTCATGCCCAACAACTTCAAATCATCCATAGACACAAGCTTCTTAATGTTCATGAGTAGCCGATGGAACTTTAATACTTTGGAGACATTTGCAGAGATCTTCTTTCTCCTTCTTGGACAGGTGTAGCATGCAGCGAGGATGTACGGACCTTTTCCATCCTCCTCTATCATTGCAAGTCCGGGCCGATTCCCATGTAGGCCATGTCGCGACGAGCATTGACACCATCTTTGGTCTTCCTGTATGTTCAAGAGGATGCCAACCAAGTTGTCGCAGACATTCTTCTCAACATGCATGACATCAATACAATGCCGACATCTAACTCCTTCCAAGACGGTAAGTCCCGAATATTGATCTCTTCTTCCAAATGGTCCTAGGATCTAACAGATTTACTGACTCTTTCCGTCTCAACATCGATATCCTCTACACATGAATATACTTGGCTTCCACTCAAAGGTGCGGTGTCGAGCGGACTTCCCTCTTCCCATCAAATTTGTCATCCATCTTACTAAGATCGATGACTTCGAGGTAGAAACCCACGGTGACCCATATACACAGCTTTCTTGGAATTCGGCACCATAGACTCTCGGTCTCCTCTTCACAAATAGGACACGCTTTGGCTCCTTTCAGATCAGAATCACCAAATTACCAAGGGCCGGAAATCATTTATGGTGCAAAATACCATAGTCGTGAGGGTGAAATGCTCTCTTTGTACGCATCCCACACGATTTACCCCTCATTCCACAATTTTACCAAATCCTCGATCAATGGTGCAAGGTACACATCAATATCATTTCCTACTGTTTGGGTCCCGAGATTAGTAATGACATCATGATATACTTCCGCTTCATGCACGTACCAAGGAGGGAGGTTGTAGATACACAATGAATCGCCATGTCTTCAGGACGATCGCTCATGTTACCAAACGGATTCATTTCGCTTGTACTCAACCCAAATCTTATGTTCCTCATTTCGCACCAAACTCCTCATGTTTCCAATCGATGTTTCTCCATTGAGCCGAATCGGCAGGTGTCTCACCTTGCCATCTTCCTTTCGAGACTCGTAATGCCAACGCAACAATTTTGCCTCCTCGGATTTGCAAACAACCGCCCAGATGGGGAATGATGGGCAAGTACCACAATACCTTGGCGGTGCACCTTTAGTGACCTCTTCACCGTCGTTGTTCGGCTCTACGCTTCTTGTCGTTACGCTTCTCCTTTTGTTTGTACTAGGGCACACCGCAAACCGGACAAACGTCAGCCTCGATGTGCGTTACGGACAAGATGCAATCATTCGGACATGCATGTATCCTTTCTATTTCCATTCCCATGGGACATAGTAGCTTCTTCGCTTCATAAATGCTTGTTGGCAACTCGTTTCTCCGGAGGCAGATCCGATAGAAGAACTAGTAGTGCATTGAAACTTGTATCCGCCCAACGGTGTTTTGCCTTCGCTTCGAACAATGCAAGGACCGAACCCAACTTTGTGTATTCCGCTTTGCAACCCGTGAACAGCGGTTTGGCATCGCCTTTCTATCAAGCTTTTAAACTTTTCAAACTCTCTTCCGTGAAATTACCCTCCACATCCCGCAACATTTGCTCCAAATTATCCTCCTCAAACATATCAGATGCAACTCGTCATCCGGTTCCACCGTATCTTCGTTGCATATCGGAGGGTACTACCGCCTCCCGTGATGGATCCAACATGTGTAATTCCTCACGGCCACGCCGAATCGTGGTCCTCAATTTGAGATGAGTTGTTAAATCTCCTCAGATTCGTGCAATCAATGCAAGGACAATATATGAAGTTTACACCCTCCTCACCATGTCGCCTTCGTAATTTTTTGAACTCCTTAACACCCTCTCAAATTCAGCACTCACACGGCTTTTCCGATACATCCATTCCTCACGGTCCATCTGCAATTAAATTTCGCACAATAAATTAAGGAAAAAGCGAGCGATAACTAGCTATAGCTATTTTAAATATTGAGACATCATTTCAATTAATATTACCTTTGCAAAATAGTTGATGTGTTCCAAGATATATAAATGTACTCCCGATCGATACCTAGCTTCTTCCCCGGTTTAAAGCTTCCAATTCCTACATAAGAGACATAAATTTTAACATCAACAAAGGATATCAAATAATCTAATTATTTATAGCTAGTGCAAGAGCTTGCAAATCTTTCTACTACAACGAAACAACACAAGGGTACCAACGATGACTCCTAATCTCTAAATAGGTTAGGTCCTATCTCATTCGAGGATATATGGTTGGGCAAGTTCTAAGCCGTTGTACAACTCGAGAGAAAGATCTCCATCTCCGTTGTCCAGATACACGCCTCGACAACAGTCAAGAGGGTGTGTATCCGGAGAACACCAGAGAGACGCTATCAAATCTACTCAACTTGTACAACACACTCAGAACTTGCTCGAACCATATATCCTCGAATCGTCCATAAATGTGGACAATTCGAGATCGCCGCTTATAAATATGCCCTTTAGCTCAAAGATATTTATAAATAAGCACCCTCGAACGGGAGACGTAGGTTACGCCACCTAAACTCTAAAACAGTTACCACATGATAGCAATAATAATTCTATATAAACAGGAGATCGCACTACAAAAATTAAATAGATATGTGCTTGTCAAATAAAGAGTGTGAAATCTGAAAGCACGTACACATTTTGAAGAAAACAAGAAAAGAGGGCAAAAGAGGGAATCTCCTCAAGATAGGGTTTCAATTTTGCCCTCTTAATACCCACCCATGAGGACTTCAAATTTTCTCACCCAAGTATTGCTTCCAACCACACAATATGGGCTATTTTCTCGGGTGGCGGCGGAGAAATCTCCTCTGGAGCAACAACAGAGAAGAGTTCAAGTCTTGAGTGGTATATATAACCTAGCGAGGCACATCAGAATCGGTTCTTTTGAAAAAGCGATAGTGATGTGCACGGCCATCCTTTAGTAATGAGCACGAGTACATCAGAATCGGTTCTTTTCAACAAGCGATAGTGATGTGCACGGTCATCACTATCACTTCAATAAAAAGAACCGATAGTGATAACCATGTGCACATCAGAATCGGTTCTCTACTAAAAAGTGATAGTGATGTGTAGGTCATCACTATCGGTTCTTTTCATAGAAGTGATAGTGATGATCACGCACATCACTATCACTTCTATGAAAGAACCGATAGTGATGACCGTGTACATCACTATCACTTTTTAGTAGAGAACCGATTCGGATGTGTCCAGTGCTACATCACAATCATTTATAATCTCAGAACCGATAGTGATTATTACTAACACCCCTCCGAAGTTACTTATCACAATCGTTTTTTTCGAAAAACTTAAGAACCGACACAGATACAGTGATAGTGATGTCTCGTTCTGTAGTAGTGTTATGTGACAACCAAATGCATAAGATTCCGTTAAAGCATTGCATGGAAAGGTCATTGAAAAAAAAGATCCAGTCATTGGATGGTTCGATGTGTATGACTATGTAACGAGTGAGGTAGCTAGTAATCTTATCAGTATCAGAAACAAGGCGGTGTACTTTGCAATGACCCATAAATGTATAATGAAATAATAACAGGAGTACAAATGTACAACATAGCCATTAAAATGCTCAATTCCTCACTTCTTTTTTTTGGTAATCTTCTAATTAACTGTGTTCTTTTTGGTAAATGTTAGCACAAAAAAATTAACTGTGTTCTTTTTGGTAAATGTTAGCACAAAAAATCAATCATACAATATCGATCACTAATAGTATGACACTGACAAACTTTTCTTGTTTTATGACAAACAGTGAGCAAAGGGGGAAACGGCTTCATGCATTCATCAGTAGACAGAACTTCATGTTTCTTGGTTAAAGAGCCATGCATGTGTGCTTACTAGTCCTCTCAGAAAGGAAAGGCTAATGGAAATACTATTTTGTATACAATGCAATTTAGATGTAAAACTACCTTGATTTCAAATGCTGGAACTCATGAACAACTACTCTAACTGTATTACTGTATACATGTCTGATGTCTCAAGTTGCAATGGAAAGTGAGCAAAATTAGCTTGATGGCAGCATATTTAAGTTCACTGGAATTCAATGATGCATGTAGAGTTATATGAGGCTTCCCCAAAAAAGTTTTCATTGTGGACCCAAGGGTACACTAATCCCAGGAAATTCATAGTGCTCATTTAAAAAGATTTTAATCCTTAGCACCTTAACCAGAGATGTTCATGTAGCTTAAGTCCCAGAGTAATGAACTAATGATTATTTCAACTTTCAGACGAAAAATCTCTAGAGTACTGTTTTTAACTAGGCATGATTAGAAGTGATCTTGGACTGTGAAACTGAACTTACATTCCTCGGTAGTAGAATTAGACTGAATAGAAATTGGTGATATGACTATAATAAATGAGCAGGCTAATAATCTCATTTGGTGGTAGACAATATAGCATAATGCGTTAACAGCTATAGATGTTTGAATGGCATTAATAGAAGTATGATCTGTGTCTATGTCTATGTGCATGCCCAATTGGATTTGTGCTTCTGGCATTTATGTTTGTGCTTTTTTCACATAATTGATCTGCCCTAAATTAGCCGGATTACCTTATACAATGATGGGAGGGTCAGGAGGCAGCAATAGTGGTGGAGAAACAGCAGAGGAGGTGCATGCCAATGCCGATGCAGATGAGGACCATGGCAAGAAGATGGAGGATGTTGTTGTCATCTACCATGGAAAGAGGTGAAAAATATTGCTACTGTTATCGTCAACCAGTGTCCTATGAAACTACGTTGACTAGAGGATCTTCAAGTAATGCCGTCATTCATTTCTAACAAAGACACCACAACCTGCACTAGCATGGGCAAGGGTAACGGCAAGGCTGTGATAACATCCTCAAGGATGCTTTTGGTCGTCTTGCTCTTAAAGATAAGGATAGGTATGCACATGTCACCCCTTCAAGTGATGATTGGTTGAACGCAACAAATATTTGCAAATATTTGAAAAAGTTTTATGATGTCACTTTACTTTTCTCTAGCACATCTTATCCTACTGCAAATTATTTCTATCGAAAATTTTGTGAGATCAAGATTTCTATTGGAAGATGGTGTGAGCATAATGATATCATAATTTCTAACTTGGCCGAAGCTATGAAAGAAAAGTTTGAAAAGTATTGGAACATGAGCAATATGGTTTCGGCAATGGCGACCTTTCTTGATTCTAGGTACAAACACAAGATAGTTGAGTTGTACTTGTCTAAAATATACCACCATGAGAAGGCTCGGTTAGAGAAGGTGGAATTTATGAATGTGATCAATGAGTTATTTGCATTTTATTCATCTAGCATCAATAAGCCATCTACTTCACAAGAGTGTGAATTGGCTTCTAACTCAAAGAATCACAAATTGGATGACGAGGATGATGATGAAGTTGATATTGATGTGTTGTATCACACCACTGGTAATGAAAGCAATATGTCTGAATTAGATGTCTACATGAGTGAAGGACTATTGAAGTTTAATGATGGTGATGCAGCATTTGATGTGCTATCATAGTGGAAGGCGCAAATGACAACTTTTCCTATTCTTTCTTTCCTTACTCGTGATGTGTTATCTATGCAAGTGTCTACGGTTGCATCAGAGTCGGCATTTAGCGCCGGTGGACGTGTTATTGATCCATTTCGTAGTTGTCTTGATGCTGAAATTGTTGAGGCTTTAGTTTATACAAAGGATTGGATGATTGCTTCACGAAATGGTAAATTATTATCTTACTTATGTGGCTTTCTTTATGTATTATGTATATGTCTTTGTTCATAATTACTAATTTTTTGTTTATTAATTTCATATTCAAAGGGTAAAATAGAAACCTTAATTGAAGATTTGAATTCTATGGTGATGAAAGACGATGTTGAAATTAAGAATTGAGACTTTCATGCACACATGATGAACTTTATTTCATTTGTTAATTGTATTCTACATGTTGAACTATGTGTGAATTGCACTCCCTGTGTTGGACTATATGTGTTAATTAGACTTTATATTGAACTATGTATGTTTATTGGTATTTATGTGTTGAATTATGTATTAATTAGACTCTATGTTGGACTATGTGTGTTTATTGGACTCTATGTGTTAGTTATATATTAATTAGACTATATGTTGCAGTACGTGTGTTTATTCAACTCTATGTGTTGTATTATATCTTAATTTGGCTCTATGTGTTGAATTATGTGTGATAATTGGACCATATGTGTTAGTTAAATTATTTTTATCACATACTTTGATCCTAGGTAATTTGCGTACTATTTGACTAAGTATCTGTTATCCGTATTGTACTCGTCCATATAATATCGGTATCCGTTTTCTACCTGTTTGTAAATATCCGGTATCCGTATTTGTATCTTATCCGATTTTTCACTATCCGTACCCGTATCCGAAAAAAATAATTAGAGTAGGATACAATATGACCTACTATCCGACCGTATCCGACCTATTTTCACCCCTATTTGAAAATGCTTTTTTTTATGGAGATCTTCATCATCGCTGCATGGTACATTTGGAAACAATGAAATATGAAGATCTTTCAACAAGCCGTCCCCTAGTTCAAGCCTGGAAGCGTAGTTTTATGGAGAAAGTCACTCTGTGTTTGTAAAGAGTGAAAATCAATACTAGACCCTCTATAATTACCGTCTTAACTCTAGAGAGTTTGACTTTAACTCCGGAAGACTTCTTTTCCGCTACATATATTTATTAATATATTATGCATGTTTGGTGCCGGTCGTACTTTTATCGATAAAAAAAACTTTAAACCTGGGTCTAACGCGAGCTTCCCGCCGCCATGGCCGCATCCTCCCGGCGACGAGGGCAACAGCACACTTGCTATCACGAGGGCGACTTTCGTCGATGGTGGTTCCACCACGCTTCCTGACGGCGTGAAGGCATGACGCAGCGGTAACCACTGACTCCGTCGCCATCGATCGCCACAGCAGCCGCTGAGCCGGCCACCCCTCTCCATGAGCTGCATCCACCGCGGTCTCTTCGCCACCGAGCTTTTCAGGCACCATTGCTAACTGAGTTCGGCTTGTCTCAGTTGGTCACGAAGCAGAGAGAGTCGGCAAGCAAGGCTTGCAAAGAAGCAACTCGAAGCAAATATGTGGAAAGATAACTAGAGCTAGCTTCGATAAAATTTTTGAGCCTATCCGTGTTAAATTCTGTCCCTTTTGTACTCAACCTTTTCCATAGCAACATGTGTCTTAATTAATTTCCAGCAATGATGCAATCAGAGAGGAATTCTATCCTCGAGTAACCAACTAGTTTATTGTCGCTCGCAACAAAAAAAATAAAAAGTTTATTGTCAAGAAAAACTATGCAGACCTGTCGGGTGGCACCCTGGTTTACCAATGAGCTGGGTAATGAACTTTATCCTTCTGGGCTGGCTCTCTGCAGAGTTGGCACAATATGGCACGTTTGTCTTTGGACTGGGCTAGCACGATACAAATAATATAAACTTGATATGATGGATGGCACAACACTTTATAACCAATTTAACTGTGCATGGGCAGGCCCGGCATGAAAACGGCTCTTTCGTAAAAAAAAAACATTTTATCTATAGCACTACCTTATCATAGCGGTCCAAACCATCATCAAATGCTACCTCTCCCTTCACCTCTTCTTATGACCCATCCTACGTAGTCACCATCTCCTCTCTTTGTCCTCTTGCCCTCCTCTTCTCTTGCTTCATCCCCGTAAACCTAGAAGGCATGATGATCTGGACATTAGTAAGTAGTTAATATGTATGTATGTTGTTATTATACTCTTTTCCTTACATGGAAAACCCTAATATATGATGTAAGGTTTTTAACGAGATAGTAACTTTGTATCTATACCTAAAGAATAAATAAAATTTAATTCCTTTTTCCCAAATAATTGTGTGTACTCCTTGTTGGAGGTTGACACTCACTTCTCGTCCTTGGTGCCATCCACGGTGACAGACCGATGATGGTGATGTCCATGACTCCATAAGTCCAATAGGACAAGGTTTAGGCCAACACAGCATGGCATGCCCTAGGCTGTGCCTGGGCCTCGCCGAAGACAAGTCAGGCTAGCAAATCACATCACAGCTAGGTGGCCATGCCGAATAGGTATGGCATGCCCCGGCTCAAAGCCCGTTGGGCCTGTGTTGCGCCGGCATGGCACAACCCAACTCCCACCTCTTGTTTACCCTATAAATATATGCTTATGTCTCTTTCTGAACTCATTTCAATATACTACCTCTAGTCAAACTAAGATGCCGTTTCGGATATCGATATGGTTTGTAAAACACAACTTTTGCCACTAATTTCTATTATAATATATTTATAAAACCCAATAAAATTACAATATTATGAAAGTAATTTTCGAGATAAATATACACATATGATTTTTATATGTTTAATTTAAATATTTGAAAAGATATTGACGGTCAAAATTTCAAAATTTTAATTGTAACTATATCTCAAACGATTAATTACTATTTATGACCAGAGGCTGTATGCTACTGCTAACATGCATGCCAGGCTGGATTCCTTGGGTTACATGCACGGCTGGTTTTGGAACAGACAATGCAAAGCCGTGACCTGCCAGAAAATATCCTATTGGCCTCATCCACTGCTGCAGCACTATACTATGGATTTGTCTATGTACATGGCGACACGCGACATGGACAAGAATGTACTTTGACCAGTACCAAAGCTCCCAATAGGAAGATGGCCTTCTGCTGCCCTAATTCTTCTTGCAAGTGTTTATTATTGTTCTTTATTAGACACTGAATCATCAATCGAGTCACAAGCAGGGAGTCACAATTTTCCGGGATTTGGTATTCTCGCGTGTAGTTTGTGTGAGCCTTAAGATGACTACTTACCTAGTATATTGCTCTCACACTCTTGATAACGAACACTCTTGATAACGAACATTGTTATAGGTGTGACAATTTAGTCGACTTGCGAAGGTACTGCAGGTAGTTAATCTTTTCTCTGTTCTTGATTGGAACTCTTTTTTCAGTTTTTTGTTTTGTGAGGATCCTTGAAAGGAGGAGCTTGGTAAATCTTTTGCTGTTGACCTGTTTTGCTGTATTTATTGCTGGGCTGGGTTGATTAAATAGAGAGAAAGAGAAGGGTGAAAAAATTGGGCAGGAGTTTATCATTGCCGGCCCATTTATCTTGTTTTCCCTTCTTTTGACTGTCGCTTGTTGGCCCATTCGATACGATCACATTTGGCCTATCACTAACCTTGTTCTTAACTATTAATACCAGCCTTAAAAACCTATTAATTACCGAGAAGAACATATCGTTTGAGGAGCTCTGCCTCTTCTACATAAACGAATGTGATGAAACTTTTCATCACATTCGGAAGCAATGACGAAGTTCCAACCGGAAAATATAGTTTAGTGATCCTTCGCAAAGGCAAACAGTCTATCATGCAAATTACAAAAGATCGATCTTAGGTCCTGTTTGGATCCATGCAGCTAACAGTTAGCGGCTAAAAAATAGCTAAGGTGGATCCAAACAGGATCAGCTAATAGTTAGCTAATCTATTAGCTAGGCACCAAGCTAATGGTTATCTCATTAGCTAGCCAAACCCATCTAATAGCAGCTAATAGGTGGCATTTTCCTAAATTACCCTCGTCCCTTCGCTCCTCAAAACTACCCCAAATTCTTATCTCGCTGAAACGCACACCCGAGCGCCACATCTGATTTTTGCGGCCACCGCCCACCCACGAAGCCGCGCCCGTCGCCCACCCACGAAGTTGCGCCCGCCGCCCACCCCCACTGAAGCACCGCTACCAGAAGCAGTTCTGCACCCCGCCGGCGCCGCGAAGGAGGTCCGCGCCCATCGCCAACCTCCGGAGATGGACCTGTTTGGGGAGGGCGACGAAAGCTACGATCACATCACGCCGCCCAGCAACCGCGCCGTCGACATGGACTTCATCGCCGAAACACAGAGCTTCGCGGTGGGCCGAGGCATTCCTCCACGTCGTGGTTCCGGTGTACTGGAGGGCCTTGATCTGAACTCACAGGCCTTCGAGTTCCCGAGCATACTACGGTACCAAGAGTACCTACAATCTCCGCATTCAAAACAAAACACACATTCGAGAAGCAAGAAACAAGATTCAATCATTGAAACAGGGCCTGCAAGGAAACAGGGGTAATCTGGACAATTGATCAACTTTAGACACATATTAGCTGGTGGATCCAAACACCCTCCAGCTAATAGTAGAAACTATTAACTAGCTAACTATTAGCTGCTAATGGATCCAAACAGGCCCTTAGTTTGCGTTCATTTTTAATCCTTAGGTTACTTACTCCTACCGTGCATGTGCTTCACAAGGAGTCATGTCAGACGCTGGGCATTCTCACTACACCAACCTACAAGCTAACAATGTGAAAGACTAGCTAATATATAATGTTCAGTGAACTTAGGAGCAAAACATGTGGTTCTACTAAAGTATCTCGTGGTCAAGCAATAAAAAAAATCAACGTTACTTCCAACTAACGGTAGTGACGAGGACTTCACTCTTTTGATACGCGCATATATTATGGCCCTGTAATACAAGTTTGTGTATAAAAATTAAATCATAAAGTGAGCTCCTTTCTCAATGTTCATAATAATGATATTGAGTATGGGATGCTACTAAATATTTGTGATGTTTTACTACTAAGGAATATAGAAGAAGCACCACCAGGACAACTACAAGCACTCAGTTTATTGCATAATTTAGATTAACGCCAAGTCAAACCAGCCACCTCTACTCCAAGTTGGCGCACTTTCCGAAAAGTGCTATCACCTCCACGCAACCACATCCCCTGCTAGACTTCACTCTTGCCACGCCAAATCAAACTGGACTCCAAGTTGTCCATAGTTTGGGCTCTGTGTTCAATTCAGAGTCAACAGATAACACTACATTAAAACGAACATATCTCCCTCATACGTAGTCCAATGGAAGAGTTCTAGTGCTCGTTAGAAAGATAATGATGAGATCTTTCCATTGGATCTAGTCCCAGTCCTAGATTCATTGCAGATCAGTCGAAATCACTAAAATAATGTGTTGTAAAGATAGCGATGTTTTGGGTTGTTTCAGGCTTTGTAAGCATGTGGGGGCCCAACCCCAGGTTGTGTGCGCCCCTCTAGCCGCACAAACCCTAGCTTGACCCTCTCACGTCCCTTCCTTTTATATACTCAGTAACCACCACCTTAAACACTTAGGTTTTGCTTAGATTACTACTAGACTCTGTCAGTTTTTTTTTCGTACATCGGTTTGTGGAACCCCAACTCATGTGATTAATATAATTCGCAATTGCAAAATGCATCTTCTATGTTCTTACTTGTATTCTCGATTTGCATATAGGGATTAGCCTTCTTGGCTAGGTCAACCATGTTTGTGTATGGTTGATAACCAACGGAGCCGTGATGTAGTGATTGCAGGGTTCGAAACAGTTCTGATTGAAAGCCGGATCGTTAACGTCGAGTTCTCCCTCAATCGATTTACTACTACTACCGAAAGATCGGGCCACCATTCGCATCAGGTTAGGAAAAATCCGTAGATATCCGCCATAAGTCACCTACTTTTTCATTTGCCTCCCATATCACATTTTCATTTACTTTGTACCCCATAAGTTAAGTTGGCTAGCAAATATCCTCTAGGTCGCATATTTGCAATATTGTCTTGTTGTTTTAGTTATCTTCTGCACTTATTTAAATGATTATAGTACTTATTTAAGTGATATTAATACTTGTATGAATAATTTGAGTGATTTCAGTATTTGTAATTCACAGCATTGAAACATTAGTAATTAAATAGTGTATTACAAGTACTGAAAGCACCCAAATAATTGAAAAAGTATGGACGTCATTGAAACAAGTATTAACATCACTGAAACAAGTGCCAAAGTTAATGAAAACCATGAAAAATAGTGCTAACATACTGTCTGAGGTGTAATTTGCATGCTAACTTAACTCATACGGGGCAAAGTGAATGATAATTATATATGGAAAGCAAATGGAAATAATAGGTGATTTATAAGAGTGTTTATCCATTTTCCCCTTGATGTTAAGGCGCAAATACCATTTTTGTACCGAAGAAACTTCATGGCAACAGGATTAACAACCGAAATCAAGGGCCTCTAGTTATTCAAACTTTTTGTTACACTTGGACTTCTTAAAGGAATATAAAATATGAGGTTTGTGCTACTGTTTGGACTCCTTAAAAAGTGAAGCAAAGAAATGATTTCCATAAAATTTTTGAAATCCTATAGCATACCAATCCTTTGAAATTACTTCTAAAAATCATATGTTCCAAACAAGTATCTAGTGCATATCTAATGTTACAATTGTTCTGCATTTATATCCATGCCATATAGGATTTTGGTTAAGATTGTGGAGAGATAGCGAGATGAGAGAAGTAAGCATGTCTCATGCAAGATAAAAAGTTCTTGCCGGTGGTGGAACTACAAAACTTTTGATAGAGGTGTACATTTTATACGTACATCTATATATTCCTATACAATGATTTCGCAAGATCATAAATCTAACATATATATTTAAAATTTGTTAAAAGTACAATATAAATAGTTCTAAGATCTTAAAAAACCAAGTCATCAAAATTGAAATCAATTTAATCAACAAATTTAACCTACTATAGAGGTGATTTTGTAGAGTTGTTCAAATTTTTAGGCTGCCAAGGTGTAACCGGCACCCCTTCGATCGCTCCTAGTCCTTGTAGAACCAAGTGTTGATGAGATTGCTTCAACATGCGTTCGAGAGAAAGCAAGGTCTCCACGCCATTTGTGGAGCCAAGTGTCAATGACCTGACCACTGGTGGTTGAGTGAGAGGGAGGGACCACCACTGAAGTTTAAGGACATCAATGAAAATGTATATTTATTTGTTTGCAATGCAACAATTTATAATACCTTTGCAACAGTGTTACATTCATTGCTACACCCACTGGTTGTTGTTAGTCTACTAGAATAATACCATTATATTCCATAAACTTTAGGGTGTGTCTAATCTAACTCATATGAACTATAAAACCATCTAACCCATTGAACTATGCAAAGTTGTCTAAATAATACCTTGGAGAGGTTTTCGTGGTGGCTTTGCCACAATGACGGATGACAATGTGGCATTGCCACCTTGATGGATCACATGGCTATCAGGCATGTGATCTGCCATGGTGGCAAAACCACTTGTGAAACCATCAAAGGGGGTCATTTCCAGATGATTTTGTAGTTCATGAGGTAGATTAGGCAGTTGCTTAGTTTTTCTAAGTGTCAACTATGATTTTCCTTTCATTTTCTTTTCCATTATGTAATGCTGGAATTTTCTTGTGGATCCAATCTAAATTTCGATATCCAAACACGCTGTAAGATAAAAATCACAAAAGAGTAAATGAAGCTCAGATTCATGGATGAATCATGTAGTGCGACATGCTCATACCTATACCAAGCTTCTATTCTTGTGTAGTTGAAAGACTATGTGGAGGTTTACTCATGTTTGTAATGGGTAATTGACTGTTTTTGAGTTTATAGTGCTCAGGTTTGAGTTTGATTTGAATTGGTTTTGAGCAATTTGAGTTGATGTGAGCTATCTAGGACCAATGGTTGTGTCTTGACCGGTCTTAGCCTTTAGTGGTTGTGGTTTTATGTGGTTGGGCCTTGACTTGTCTTAGCCTTTAGTTGTTTTGGCTTTAAGTGGTTAGGACTAGTTGTGATAGATTTTTAACTAGTCGGGACAAGTTATAAACTGGTCAGAATAGGTTGTATACTAGTTTGGGCGAATTGTGTATCATTTTGGGTATGTGTTGATTTAATTGCATATGTTGTTAGACATTACCATATAATGTGTTTGCTTGCCAGTGGTTGTTGCAGGACTTTGGAACTAGGTCTTGTTGAGGCAGAGGAGACCGAGACTAGGGTAGGAGAGCTGAGGTCCAGACGGTTAAGGTGGCGTCGAAGTTGATTGAAGCTAGGGAGTAGCTGCAAGCCAAGAAGACAAGTGGATGATGGAGATGCTAACTTAAGGCCTACTCAAGCAAAGGAAAATCGTTGGATCAAGAGTTCGCAGGTGTAGTAGTGGTTAAGTTAGTGTTGTTGTGTCAAAATCCATTATGTTATTGTGTTTCGGATTAGTCCATGTAAGAGTGAGGTAATCCCAACCCTTGATAAAATTCCTTGTGGGAGACGGAAGTTATCCAAGGGTGGAGATTACTCAGGTTAGGCTATAAATAGAGGGGTAGAGGGATACCTCTGCCCAAGGGTTTTAGGGTCTGTGAGAAGGATTTTGGTTTTCTTATACTCTTTTGAGTTTTGTCCACCTGGTTGTGAGGCTTTGTAACTATTCCTCTAACGATGAAATAAAAATCATTTTTCATGCTCAAGTTCATGCTCAATTGGTTGTCCTTCTTACTTGAGTTTTGATCTCTTTGTAATTTCTTTCTCTCTTGTTCTTGTTGCCAAGGAAAAATGATTGCTGGATGAATCTTCTATAGGTCATATTTCAATCATCTAGGCAAGCTGCAATTCTCTCTTCTACGTCCTTGCTAATCAAAAGTTACATCAATTTTTAGTTTTGAGATCGAACTTATTTCACTATTCACCTACACTGTTCACCTGAGCACTATTCACCTAACAATATTCACTCTACCAGATGTTTTTACTATTCATCTGAATAGATGTTGTTTTATTGTTCATCCGAACAGTTGGTGTTTTACTGTTTAGCAGTACTGTTCATCTGATCAGATGTTGTTTCTTACCGTTCATCCGGCCAGCCGCTGGTTTGTATTGTGTCATCCAACTGGATGATGTGCTTATTGTTTATCCGACCAGTTGCTGGTTTTTTCTATTCATCGGCACTGTTCACCTGACAAGTAGTTGCTTGTACTGTGAAAGTTTAAGCTCCATTAATTTGGTTTTGGTGTTAATGACAAATCTAATATTAAGACTAATTCTTTTGATAATCATAATATTGATTAGTCTCAATTGTTAATTAATGAAAAATCTTTTTATGAGACTAACTATTTTGTTAAGTTCAACTCTTATTAGTTTCTTTTGGATGAAAAATGTGAAAATATCAAAGGTATGCATTCGAATTCATATTGTCATATCTTGTTGCATTCCTTAGATATAATTTTCATGATTATATTGATAAATCTAAATATGAGACTAACTCTTTTATTGAGTACATTTTTGATTAGTCTCATCTCATTGAAAAATGGAAAACACATGGTATGCACTTGTATTCATTTTATGATATCTTAATGCATAGTTTGGATTCAAGATTAAAAGATGAACTCTACCATTATTTAGATCTCAAAATGTGCATAATGTTTTTAATTCCATATTTACATAGATGCACATATCTAGGGGGAGTTCGTCATTTAACTTGAAGATTTCATTGTATTAATCTATTCTTTATTGACACATATAAGGATCAAGACATTGAAACTAAATCCTTGAGTATATATTTAAATTGCCTAGTTGTAGTATACTCATGGTAATATAGGATAAGCTCTAATGTAATCAAAATTGAATATGTGCATATTGTCTCCAAGTCAATTATATCTATGCTCATATACATGTGAGGTTTATTCTATAGTTGATGGCTTAGAGTAATGGTCATTTCCATATAGTCCACACATTATGGATCATTACTTTTCATTAACATGAGTATATGAAAATTTGTGTAGTTAATATATACTCATATCAATTTAAATGAAAATTTAAATTGAGGTTGGTTGTCTTTTAATCATCAAAGAACATTTCATCACGTGTTGATGATGTTCTTTTGGATTGATTAAGGATAATCGATAGTTCTTGAGTATAACGAAGCATTAGTTGCATCGGTATACTCAAGACACATTTATATCAATTAATTTGATTTGGGTTGTGCTTAATCGATATTAGAGGCTTCCATTATGTGTTAATAGAGTGAATATATGATTGTGACAACCATGTGTCTTGGACTAACTATTTTTATGAGTTGTTAATGAGATAGGTTAAATTCAAATGGTCGAGATGAGAAAACAAGACAATGACATATCAAGTGAAGATGGGCGTCAAGAGGAGATCCCGAAGAAAAGAAGAGAAGAAATTTATCAAGAGTGGATGGACAAAGAAGAGAAGAAGGGTGACGATCCCACGGAGATGAAAAAAGATCAAAGATCTTAAAAACCCCAAAAGGGATCGTATACGGTGGCGAAGGTATAACTAGATAGGCTAAGGATTTCCTAGTCTTTGAGTCTAGTTTTTATCATTGTACTATTAAGAGGGGTCGAGTTTTCTAGTTCGAGCTTCATCATGTGTTGGTGAGCTCAACCCGCGTTTCACTCAAGCTCAACTTGTTTGGTTTTTGCATGGAGCTAACCATTTGGCATGTGTTGCGAATGGGCGAAGCTCGTGATTTGGTTTTGCATATGGTTTTGATTTGCATGTGTTACAAATGGGAGAAGTCTATGTTTCGGTTTTTCGCATAACGCCGTGATTTGCATGTGTTGCAAGTGAGATAAGCGTCTACGTTGGCTTTTGCATGAAGTTCGTATTTTGCACATGTTGTGAATGTTGAATTCATGCTTGGTTCTTGTATGAGCTGTGTACTTGAATGTGTTACAAAGAAAGTAGCTCATGCTTGTTTTAATTCAATTTCTTATTTGAAGTAATTGCTCGGAACTAAGTTTTGCATGTGTTTTAAAAGGAGAGGGCTCAAGCAATTTGTGTTTATGGGGTATGCAACGAGCTAAAATTTGCATGTGTTGCAAATAGAGAACCATGCATTTGAGTTTGTTTTGTTTAGCTTGGAGCTGAGTTTTGCATGTGTTGCAAAATGAGGATGCTCAAGTAAGTTGGATTTGGAGTTTACATACGGTTCTTTGAAGTATGTGAATAGAATTTGTAAATGTGTTTTGTAAATTATTTTGATCATGAGTTGATCATCACATGGCTCAACTTTTAATCTTGTTGACCCTTGCTAGCTTGTAGTCATACTTTTGACCAAGTCTATGTAAGGAATTTCGAGAAAATCAAAGTTAGACTTAGAATGACTACATTAGGATGTTTATTTTTATGATATTTAAAAATATTTATGATTGCTTAAATCTTTAAAATGGATGAAGATTGTAGCTCTCATGATAAGCTTCATATAGAGTCCAAAATCACCTAAATTGGAGTTCAGAGTAAAAAAATTATAAGCGTTTTAGTGGCTGTAGCAGTGGTAGTGTCGCCCGGCACTACTGGCCCTACTACCACTCAATTTTACTATAGTTATTTTTATGAAAGGGTGCTTTTGATGTATCCTGAGTCCAGCACTACTGGCCCCTATGGTACTACCACGAGTTTGCCTGTGGTAGTGCCGGGAATATTGCAGTTAGACAACTGTTGGGGTCAAGGCTGGCACTACCGGCTCTTAGAGGGCGATAGTGTCAGATTTGCTGAGTTTTTCAGGATTTTACCCCCCAACAGCTAGTTTTCTTTGTGATGCTATAAAAAGGAGGTCTTGGGGGGCATTTCCTGGCAGTTGAAGCTCTCATTTATGTATTGGCTCTTATGTGAGTATTTGAGAGGTGGTTTGCATGTGTTCCATTCCCTCAAGTTGATTTTTGAGATAAGAGTGAGACTAATTGCATATATTGCAATTAGGAGTGGGTTGAGATTCTCTTGTACATGTGTTACACTTGAGGAGGAACCTAGATGCATGTGTTGCACTAGGTGATCACTGGAAGCGCATGTGTTGCGCTAAGTGAAGCTCGAGCGGAGACTCGACTTTTTACTCTTGGAGGTTGCCGCTTCCTAGACGGCATAGAGCATCGTGCGTGAGAGCTCTTAAAGGAATTGTGAGAAGCCCTAGCGAGTTTGTGAAGATTCAAGTTAAGCCTATCCGAACAGGTGAAAAACTCCTACTAGTGGAATCGAGGTGGGTGCTCAATTCGTGGAGCCGATCCAAAGTGACTTGGGTTAGCCTCAACGTGGACTAGGGGAGATCGGCAAATCTCCGAACACCATAGTAAAAAGTATTTTGTTTCCTTGTGTATGCTTGCAATTCTTTGTTTACCTTGTTGCAATTTACATTCTTAAAATTAAATTGCTTACTTATCTTTAAGATTGCAAATTGTTGTTAGAGACATAATTAGTTAGTGCACATAGTAAGTGTAATTGATTTAGACTTTAATTGTCAAAATCTTAAGTTATCATTTCGCATTGATTATTATTTAGGTTTTGATATAAGGGTACTAGGCAAGATTTTAATTAATTGTAAAGAATTTTTTTTAAAGCCGCCTATTCACACCCCTCTAGTCAGCATCCTCAATCTTACATACTGTTCATTTGACCATCTGATGCGTGTCACTGTTCATCTCGTAGCTGATGTCTTTACTATCTGTCCCGACCGATTGCTGTTTGTACTATTCATCTGACTAGCTAATGTGTTTGTTGTTCATCCGACCAGTTGCTACTTTACTATTTCTTTATACTATTCATCTGACCTTTTCTTTTAACTAGAGAAGTGATTTGGATTTTAAGTGGAAATTTTATTTAGCTCCTATTCACCTCTAGAATCGTCATTTTTGTCCTTAAGTAGTAGGACTAAGTCCATGGCCAATGTTGCTAAGTCGTGGATATACATATATAACTACACCCAGCTGGACTAAGTTCATGATCAAAATAAAATCGATTTATTTGAAGTACGTTCCGGCCACTAGCACAAAACAAGGGAAGACTTTTTGGTTTTCTAGTTTACATACACATACATACGTCGAACGCATTAACGAGCTCTTACACGCTAATGACAACACCTTACCTTCAAAAAATAAGAAAGATAACAATACCTCAATTTTTAGAAGTTCATATCGCTTGCATTCACAAACTATCCAATGATAAGACTAGGATGATCTCCATAAGTATCTTAAGCAATGAAGCTTGCTTGCAAGTCTCCTCTTGCTTGCGCGTAATACACTCTGTTCCGGAACCGAACGATATATATACACACGATAATTGAATCAAACACGAGGCAAACCTCTAACTTGATCGTTGTCGCCATGGCATCCAGGAAACAAGCTGATCTCGAGTCCCAGAAGCCGGCCGTCGTCTCATCCACGATCGCCGCCGCCCCGCCAGCTTCTAGCTCTATGGAGCCACCAGCAGCTTCCACTTCCGTTGGAATATCCAACGGCCACGACGCGCCGGAGACGGAGCCCCTCCTGGTGCTTCCGAACGGCGACGACGAGGAGGGTGGCGGTGGCGCCGATGACGACACGACGAGGCTGGAGCGGACCATTGCGCGGGCGTTCCGGAGCACGGCGGAGCTGGCCAAGCACCTGCCCACCGGCGCAGTCCTGGTCTTCGAGGTGCTCTCGCCGGTGTTCACCAACGGCGGCAAGTGCGACGACGTGAACCGCGTCATGACGGCCTGGCTTGTGGGGCTCTGCGCGGCGGCCTGCTTCTTCCTCTGCTTCACGGATAGCTTCCGCGACGGTAAGGGGACGGTGAGGTACGTAGTAGTCACGCACGCCGGCCTATGGGTCGTCGACGGCACTGTGCCTCCACCACCTGCCGTCGCCGCCACGTACCGGCTCAAGTTCATCGACTTCTTCCACGCCGTGCTATCGCTCGTCGTGTTTCTGTCCGTGGTCATGTTCGACAAGAACGTGGGAGAGTGCTTCTACCCGGTCATGTCGTACGACACGCGGCAGGTGCTCACCGCCGTGCCGCTCGCCGGCGGGCTCGTTGGCACGATGCTCTTCGCGACGTTCCCGTCGACGCGGCACGGGGTCGGATTCCCGGTGCCCGCGGCCTAAGACATACAGATTCTTGATGAGAATTTGCTGCTGTTTGCGTGTTCTGCGCTCATGCAATGTGTGTGCTGCTTTTGTAACAGAGATGGTCAACGAGGTACCGTTGTTTGGGATATACCGGAAATGTATTCTTTACATTTTGTATTGTGTAACTAATTAATGTAGGGATTGGCTAGCTATCATTCGATTTTTTTTTTTTGAAACTGCTAAATTTCTGTCGAATGATTTTTTTTTGGTGTGATTTCAGTCGTTTTTTCTCCTGCATGCACGTATCTAGTCGTGCTCCCCGTTTTGTGTCCCGTGTATGTAGCTAGAGTCATTAGCTCATCTTTAGTTTAGAAGCCTGGTTTGTATATATTAGTGTGTGCACTTGTGCGTGTGATGTTATGGTCTGAACTTTGCATGCAATCAGAGCAGCGACATTTTGCAACACACAAGTCCACTTCATAATACCTGCAAGAAGAACAGTGCTTGCCTTATTTTATTTTGAACCTATAATGAGCAAATTTCATTTTTATTGTGTGCTTATGCAGAGGCCGGAGTTAATTCTATTGTCTAAAAAATAATGAGCAAATTTCATTTTTATTGTGGGGTTCATCAAAGTTGAAATTGCTATATTATTCCATTGGGTGTATCTAATTTTGATGTATTTTATTTTTTTTGAACTTATAATGGCTGAAATTGCTATATTGTTCCATATGCACTACTACAGAATCAACCTTCACAAACGGTCTAATACAAGTGGTTAGTTGCGTACCGCTTGTACTCTCTGCACCACAAGGTTGGGGACACGAACCCCTTCTAGAGCCGGCTTTAGAAGGGGTTCGTGTCCCCAACCGCTTGTAGAAACCCAGTTTTCGAAATAATAAAAGGAATGCATGCCCTACTCTATTAGAGAGCACGCGTAGGTGGGTTGGTTAGATGGGTGAGACGTGGGTCACGAGGAGGGGTGAGGAGGTCATGGGTTCGAATCCCAGTCCTCACGATATTATTTGTCTTTTAAAGTGACTTCTACAAGCGGTTATAAAACCGCTTGTGATACTGACGGGAGTATCACTCGCGGTTGCTTACAAGCGGTTCTAAAACCGCTTCTAAAAATGGTTTCAAACCGCTTGTGATAGTCTCATCTGCTGCAGTGATGGTGTATCTAATTTTGATTTTTTAACCTATAATGTGTTTATTTCATCTTCATTGTGGGGTTCACCACAGTTTGTCTATGTCTTTGTTCAGGTTTATAAATATTAGAGTTTTTTCTTTTTAGAATACTTTTTATGTTTTTTGAAACACGTTGTGTAAGAACCAGAGGATGTGCTGTTTGATCCTAAGGTCCAAAACTTTACTGCTGGGACTTGCCATTGGTGCCAGCGAGGCGGAAGGGCACAGTGCGCATGCTGCAGCAGAGTTGGTGGCGACGCGTGTGTGGGCTCGTGTAGGAGGGTTGAGGGAAATGGCTTGTATAGGATTTGGGGGAGAAATCAGAAGCGTTGGATGGAGATCTGACGTTAAGAAATTTGACTGATTTGAGGGATAAAAAGCATGCGGGTGATGTATAGCTATTCCCTTATTTTTGACAAAATCAATTAGATTTTTTTAGCACCAGATCTTCATCCAATAACCCTGATTCCTCCCCATAATTCGCCTCGCCCCACCCTTGCACTGCCACCATCATCTAACCCGCAGAGACATCGATAATGCCCACCAGCTAACCCCTCACCCTCTACTGTCATCTGCCTCCTCCCATCTTGCTGTAGCCACTCGCCGCTGCCAACAGCCTGCAACTCCCCCACCCAGCCCTTTTTCTCTATCTTCGGTGGCCACCACCATCGATACACCCACATCGCGTTCCAATTGCTCATCTTCTCATCACCTCAGTTGCCTTCACTACCCACTGCCGCCCTACCCACGGCCTATGGTGCCACCACTGCCTCGTTGCTGATCCTCCTCTATCCATTTCTTCCTCTAAGTTTGGGGTCACCAGTGAACCATGAGTCCTAACCGGTGAACTCAAATCCTAACTCAATGGTGATGGTAGACAATGGTGTCATAGAGGAGGAGGACAACGAAACTTGTTGGAGAATGTTACCTTGTTGGCCAAAGCACGATTCTCTAAGAAAATCTCAAGTTCATAAATTCAAATAATTTGCAGAAAATTTATTATTCGAATGATATATAACAATTCTGATTTATGTATGCACTGTAAGGAGAAAAAAGGACTATGTAATTAATGCATCTTTTGTTTGACGTTTGGTTTAAGTACTCCCCTTCAAAATAAATGCTTTACATTGTAGGCATTGATATTTACTAAGTAGTGGATGCTTAACTCATCTTGCACGCCGTAGCTTCCTCACACTTCCCTTTCAAGTTACGTTTTGAGAAACTTTCGTCTGGAAATTTAATTTTTTTTAATTAATAGAAGTATTTGAAACCTTGTAACTAGAAATGTGAACTATCAATTGGAAGATCTGAAGGCTTTCAAGAAGAAATCAGACCTTTCGATTAGGTTTATTGAAAATCTTCAATAGGTATTTGCACTTCCATTTGGGGATTTTAAACTTTCGCATGGAATTGAGGCTTCCTACCAGACGACGAAACGGCGGTAGATGGCCGAGAGAGCTCCGACGCCATGTGGGATGTGTGGTCGTCAGCAGAACGCGGGTCTCGTCGCGCACCCCAATTTTTTTACTGCTTTGTCACTAATGCCAGGGGTATGTGAAGAAAATAAACCACCAAGTGATAAAACTAAATGGGATGGGTCGGTCACTCTGTCTACTTGCATCTTTTGTCGGAAACGAGCGCAATATTTTATTTTATATTTTATTTTAAGGAAAATATAACAAAAAGACTGTTGATATATAAATCAACAGATAACATATTGTACTTCTAAATTTGTTTAAGAATTGAAAAATAACTCAAATGACTTACAGATGGATTGACGAAGAATAGGAAGTAGTGCAGATGCAGTTGTCGAAGTAGTTATGTGGATGTGCTACCTAGAAACCTTATTACCGTCCTATGCATGTAATCTATACGATAATAGCACGAAGATACTGCTTACCTATTTCACAATGCATACCAAGGAGAAAGACCGGTGATCTTCAATCGTCATCATAGTACAACAATCGAGAAGAGGAAGAAGAATGGAGCAGGAATTCGGTTTCTCCTCTAACCTAGATGTCTCCATGTCTTTATATAGATGAAATTATGTCAATTATACATGGCGATTACTCCCTGGTATCTGACGATATTATGCCAATTAAATGCAATAATTACTCACTAGTAACTGACAGCATTATAATAATTAAACTAAATTGAAACAGATGTTTAAATCATATTTAAACATTATGAATAAAGAGATAATTTCATGAATCAGCAAACTAAAATGTGGATTCAATGTGCCAGGAAATGTTCTACGACGTGGCGTGGTTGCAAGTCACAAGCCACCTGATTTTTCACGCAAAAATATGTGAATATACATGCATGTGTGTTTAACCAAAGTTCACTCATACTATCCTCATACTTGTGTTACATTATTCAAGAGGTGGCAATAAGTCCTTATAAATTATCTTCCTTCTACTTAACTAAATAACATGGTACCACTACTACAGAACTGGCATTCGGTACCAGTTAAAAACAGCCTTTAGTACCGGTTTTTGAACCTGTATAAGCTATCCGAGACTGATGCTCAAGGACATCAGTCCCGGTTCCCTCACTCGGTAATGATAGAGTGTTAGTACCGGTTGGAGATCACACGTGGCAGCGCATCGTGAGCCCCTCAGGTTTTATCAAGACTGTTGGTGTCTCCAACCTATATATATAATAATATATATATATATATATATATATATATATATATATATATATGTGTGTGTGTGTGTGTGTGTGTGTGTGTGTGTGTGTGTGTGTTAAATCACAACTAATTAAAGCACATATAATCAATCATGCATATCTGACTGATAATTAAATCACTGAACATTCATTAACAAATTTAATTACAACTAATGTATTACAATGTGTACACATATTAGTTCTTCTGTTCATCGATCGGGATCACAGAATATTCATTAACAACTTTAATTACAACTTCAGTCTTTCTTTTCCTTCTGTTCATTGAGATCTTTTACGTGCATCGCTATTGCTAGCCGTCGACCCCGACAGTCCACCGGTTCTTTTCAAAGGGCCCAACCTATTTACATTTGATTCGTGAAACTCGCCGTTCGAATTTATGAGTTCCGATCCTTATTCCACCAAATATTGAGGCACCTATCATTAAGTCATTAACTAATTAATTCTTGAATTTGTACAAGATATAAGGAGTACCTAAACATCATTAAAGCTAGTAATTATATTTACTCACCCCCTTGTCGCCTTTTAGCATGCGGTCAGCGACTCCGGTTTGGGTGTGCATAAACTCACATACATAGTAGCAAGATAAATTGTTGCCCGGTAATTGTCTCAAGATCTCATGTGAAAAAGTTGAAAGTGTGAAATGGATGCAAGGAAATTAAGTTAACTAAAAAGCTAGCATTATGATATACGTACTTGAGAGGCAATTGCAATATCAAATTTCTCCTTGAATATGCCCCTATTTTTAGCACGGAATCGTGCGAATGCACAACACATGTGATTACGAATTGTACATGATTAGAATTTATTTCAAATGGAAGGAAATAGAACTAGTACAATAATGAAAGGAAAAAGAATTAATACCGGTTGAGCATGTCGATAAAGTTTTAAAACTTTTTAACTGGTTTCCTTTTCGAGTGCATAACTGTGATCAGGCTACGATCTAACTCGATCATAAGAAGAATCCAATGAATACTGTACATATATATGTCAACATAGATAACTAATTAGTTCTAACATCGTGTTATGAAAAAGGAGTAGAACAAGGCGGTATGAAAACACGTACTCAAATGTGTAGGGTAGATATATCTTTGACTTGTATTTTTGTCCCATTAGCGCATTGTATATGTTAATCTCTGTTTCGCTTGGGTTGTCTATAACAGTTGTCTCGTTCATAATTACTGGGTCCATGAAGCCTATGTCAAAAATACGATCCCTTTGGCATCTTTGTATCTCCATTCTACATAAGAAGAAATTAGTTAGACTTGCCAGTTAGTATAGTACAAGAGTGCGCATGATGTTTTTTTTTGTAAATAGGACACTTACAGAGTCTAGCAACTCAGCATGGCCGCGGCGAGAACGTCTGTCTGGTATAGATCATACATGATGTTCCATTCGACATAAAATTCACCATCCTCGTGGAAAAAATCTTGTTCCTTGTACTTGACAGCGAACAAATCTTGACCATGCTTGGCCGTGTCCAAGTACCATTCATGGAATTGCTGCATCTTTGTTGATAGCTGGAGCAGCTCCTCACGCCTGACCAATGATGCGCCTGGTGTAAATGGCCATCTTACTTGGGCATTCTCAATTTTCGTCGTGCCTAATACTTGATCTGCGTCAAGTTCAGTTTCATCGAAGAATTTTACCATCTCCTTGGCCTTCTCCTCAGCTGACATCCTCTCCTCTGACGTCTTCTTCTTGTGGCATTCCTTAGTCAATGTGCGCTCGTAGTTTGATAGGCGAGGCATTTCTTTTTGATCCTTCAAATTTTTTATAATCCTCAAGCTTTTGTGAAATTCTTCCATGCCAGGTTGAACCTTCTTCTCTAGTGACTTGGGTTTAACAAATTTAGTTACCTCACCTTGTACTATCTTCTTGGTCTCCTCGTCAGTCTTATCATACGCCCGCTTCGGAAGTGGAGCCAGCTTCTTGGATTGGGTGGAGGACCCCGTCTTCTTGGGAGCTACTAGCCGAGCTGGCTTGTTTGTCTTGGTCGGCGCCTTCTTGGGAGGAGACGGGCCTCTTCTGGGGCTTATATGTGAGGGAGGTGGTGTAGGAGTCGACGCCTTCTTGGGAGGAGACGGGCTTCTTCTGGAGCTTATGTGTGTGCGAGGTGGTGTAGGAGTCGGGCTTCTTCTCGGAGAGGACACGTCCATGTTATCTCGAAAAATTATGTACCGTTTGCACCATAGGATGAAATTGTGCATCGCCTCTCCTAGCTTCGTAGTCCCGTCACCTCCGGGAATTTCGAGGTCAAGGTCCTCGTACCCTAGGCAAATCTCCTCCATCGAGACCTTGGAGTAGCCTGACGGTATCTGTTGGCCATGGATGAGCTGCTCCAGCTCCACTGGGTGAGCCATGCCGTGGGCCGCCTTGAAGGAGAGGTTCCGCGCTTGGACGTGCAGCTCACAAGGGTCGCTGCATGATGTCATCTACAGGATAGTGATCCAAGTCCGCTTCGAGCAGCCCACCAGAAGCGCAGCTGCTCCGCTGCACGGAGGGGCTGATGATGTTAGGATTACTTGAAGGTTCCTGGCCTGTCTCCGTGTGTTAGTTCAAGGCTAACTGCACCTCTCTTCGGATCTCTTCTTACATTATCTACTGTATTTGATTCAAGAGTTCTTCAAGTGCACTGAGCTGTTGTGTTTGTCAAGCTTTGCTTCTCACCCAACTCCTATAGGTCTCGGCGTCCTGAGAGAAACCAACCTTCCACGGAACGACGCCAACGCCTCATGTACATCCAGGGTGCTCTGGGTTTTGTAGGGCCCTTGTTAGCTCATCATTCTCTCTATTTGGCACAAAGGTGCCCTAGGAAGATTCCTCGATCGACTGTACAAGCCTTCTGGCCACATCTCGCAACACCTCCCCAAACACCGCATTGCTTTCATCGTCAAGGGCGCCGCCGTGAGCATAGAACCAATACCTTGCTCTGTCGGGCCATTCCATTGTTGCGGGTGTGACACCCTTCACTAGCAGGTCCTGTTTCCTCTTCTCCCATTTGGGTATTGGTTGGCGGTAACCACCAAGGCCAAGTTGGTGGTGGTAATTCTTCTTCTGTGCATTCAGCTTGTTCTTCTCACTCAAACTTTGACCTTCGTTCGAAGTCTTGTAGTTCACGAACGCATCCCAATGATCCTACAACTTTGGGTACTTGTTGAAGTCGGGTGTTCGATTCTTCTTGATATACTCTGTGTTCAACTTCTTTTTATAAGTCTGGAATGCGATGGCCATCTTCTTCAGAGTGTAACTCTTCACCTTCTCTTTGGTCCCTTGGGGGAAGGTGAATGTCTCCTTCATATCGTTCCAAAGCATGTTCTTCGTATCTTCAGGGACCTGATACCATTTCACCATACTAATCGGCACGTGGTCCCTAACGTGGACGCCGCATGCTGAATTGAACGGCCCAAGCGCCCCCAATGGTGCAAGAGGTTGCCCATTCTCGCTGACTTCGGGGATAATGTGTCTTGCTTTCGACTTCTTGCTTGGACCTCGCTGACGTGATTGCCTGCTTGTTTGACCGATCTGAAAGCATGGTACAATCATGAATGGGTTAGAATGTTGGCTTAGCATGATAGTGGAACCGACAATCATGAACGGGACTGATTGTTACCTCGCCGGCCTCATCGTGCTCTGCGGCCTCGTCGGCCTCAGTGGCCTTGGCGGCCATGGGTTGATCCACGAGGGGGGTTCAGGCTCCCCCGCCTCATGACCATCATCTCCCGCAATCAAATTTCTCATAAATTCTTCTTGATCAAATCCTTCGCCTGCCATCATTGTTTCTTAGGCTAGAAGAAGGCACTGAAAATTAACAAAAATAGATCAACAAAAGGTCAAATACTATCGACAAGTAAAGATCACGTTTCATGTAAAGCTAATGGTGGGAAAGAGGAGGTAGAGAGGACGGGGTTCCTAATTCAAGGGAAAATCATCAATTGTTGGGTCAAATCAATAGGATTAGGGTTCTATTCTAGTAGATGTATGGACCACACCAACCTCTCTTTCTAGCCGTAATCGATAAGAAGGAAATATCAAGCGGCCCAAAAATGGTAAGGTTTTCTTTTAAAAAAAGGAATGGGATAGGGTATGAATCCTTAACTACAAAAGTAAGCACCTCTCCTAACTAATTAGTTAGTATCACCACTTTTCTTCTAATGGTTTTATGCTGCGGTATGGTGCGTTTCTATTAAGATCCATCAGAGGGATGCACATATAGCTATGTTATTAGTAAATAAATTCTCTGAAAAAACACCTAATATTCCACAAAAGGAGACGCCGAAGATGTTCTTAAGTTAAGTCGGCCAAATACTATCGACAAGTATACATTTAACATTTCACATATACTTTATACATTTCACATGATACATATACATTTGACATTTCACATATACTTACACGTTTCACATGATACATATACATTTGACATTTCACATATACTTACATATTTCATATATACTTACACATTTCACATGATACATCCATATTAACAAAAAAGACCAACTTACTTTTTTATTCACAAATACATCTATATTAGCAAACTCATATTAACAATCTCACTCATTTACTCACAAAAAATACATCCATATTCGCAAATACATCCATATTCACAAATACATCCATATTCGCAAAAAATACATCCATATTTACTCACAAAAAATACATCCATATTTGCAAAAAAATACATCCATATTTGCAAATACATCCATATTAACAAAAAAGACTAACTTACTTTTGTATTCGCAAATACATCCATATTAACAAACTCATGTGAACAAACTCACTCATTTAATCACAAAAAATACATCCATATTCTCAAATACATCCATATTAACAAAAAATACATCCATATTCACAAATGCATCCATATTCATTAAGGGAAGCCTTATTCCACATTAAATCAAGATAATCCAAAAATCTAAACATATTGTCATTTATACATTGAAATATATCTCCTACTACATATTGATGAGTATATGTTTATATATATTGCTCTCAGACTTAGGGTTTAAGTGAAGATTTAGATCTTCAACTTCTATCACGAATGGGCTAAACAATTAAATCAGTGAATAAGGCCTAAAACATATACCACCTTAACATGCACAAGAGAGGAAATATAGATATATATGATTTACTCTCAGATTTAGGGTTTGGATGAAGATAAGGATCTTCACCACAATCACAAATGGGCTGTAACATTCTAAATTTTGGCTTTTTATTCATTTAATATTATTTTATTGCAATTTATGATTTTTTATGAATTTACTGGATTTATTTGGATTTTCTGAGATTTATTTGAATTGTTTTGAATTAAAATATAATGCCTTTTGTTGGAAATTAATTATAAATAGTAAAGTTTAAAATAAAGTTTTGCTAAAAATATTTTATTTAAGCTCAAAATGTCTTAAAGTATTTTTGAGATTTTTCTTGGAATTTTTCTGATATTTTTACTTCCTTAAATAAATCAAATTATTTTCCTTAATTATTTTAAATCAAAAATCCCGAGAAATTCGCGTGAATGTTGTTGGGTCTGCCCGATCGCTTAGCACCAAAGGGATTCGATTGCCGACCGTTGGATCAAAATCCAACGGCCTTCATCAAGCCGCGTCAATTACTAAAACCCTAGCGCCGTGAGCCGTTCGATCTTCATCGGATGGTCTTCATCAAACGGTACCGATTCGGAAACTCTCGTTCTACCTGGGCCGTTGGATCATGATCGCACGACTGATAGTCGTCATCTTCGATTCGAACTCGTGCCGCGCCGTATTCGAGTCAAACTCGCCGCCGCCGCCAAACCTTCCATGATTTCCGCGCCACCGCTGGGTATTTAAGGACCCGAGACCCCTCCCGAGACTCGCCACGAGCTGCCGCCTCTTTTCGCTGTTGCGTCATCGCCGGAAGATCTCCAGAGTGCTCACGGGACCTCGCCGGAGTCCGAGAAGATCGCCGAGGTGTTTGCGCCGTGGTTGCGTCGCCGTCAGAGACTCTTTCGCCAAGCCGAGGCCAGCTTCGAGTTCATCTCATCGAGACGCATCAGAGTGGTTACTTCATCTTCGCCGGGAAGCGCCGAATCACCGTCGGGGTGGTCTTCGTCCCCAGCTCCAATGGACTCGAGCCGCCGTCTCGCCATCGCCGGAGTCGAAGCATCTCAACCGTCGGATCGCCATCGGACAGACAATATCAAGCCGCGTCGCCTCGGTATATAGTGCATCGCTCGGGTAAGTTCTTCGCCGTTAGATTAGGATCGTGTGGTCACAGATCGAGCCACGTCATTTAAGTCCACAGTAAAACGCTTGGGTAAGTCGTGGTCGTCCGATCTAGATCGGATGGCTGACATTGAGCCACGTAGTAGATTAATCGGGAACCATTGGATCGGTTTTAGACGGCCTAGATTGTGCCACGTGTCAGCTATAGCAGTTCAGGCGCAGTGCTGACGTCAGCCGACGTCATAAATTCAGATTTTCTTTTCTAAAAATAATTCGGAATAATTTGATTTTCCAATTTTAGGGATTTTTCAGGAATTTGAATCTTTCGAGGGCTTGTTCTCCCTCATACGAACTCCGATTAAGGTGATTCAAATCCTAAAAATTTGTAAAATTGAGATCTATCTAATGGTGATTTTTTTGGATTTTTAGAGTTTGTTTGTTCTTTGGTTTTGGTGTTTATTTGCTAGTTCTTCTCGATTCGCGTAGACGTTGAATTGTGCGAGGCTTCGGATGAGGAATTAGCAACCCAAGAACAATTTCTAGACCAAGACCAGGAGCTTAAGCAAGGCAAGTTGTGCTTTGATCATGTTGCACCCATGTTTGCAAAATTGCTATTTTGATTTATCTTATTGTATGTTATTTTATGTGTATAAATGATTTCAACCTAAATTTGGGATTAGCTAATGTACCCTTTGAATTACACCCTACCTTGTTATTTGTATGCCATAATCCACTTGTCACCTTAGGTTGGTTCACTATAGTTGGTTAATAATGAAATCAACATGGATGGTTAGATCGGATTAGATTGCTTAGCCATGCCACATCATCACATGTACATGAAATGTTGATTATTAATTTTGACTAATGGAATATGGAACAATGAAGTTAACTTGTGTGTCATGTGTGGTCACACAAAGAGATTGAGTTGTCGTGGCGGGGAGGTCACACAACGATGTTGATTTGTGAGTAGCACGTGGTGCTTGGTAACCAACCGGGAGGTAATCATTTTAGATTGAAGCAAGTGGAAGGGGCAAGTGTGCCAGGGTGGGCTCAGTGGAGCTGAGGGTATGTGCAAGTCTTGCTTTAATCAATCCTAAGGACTTAACCTTGCGAGGCTTTGACCTGAGTCAATCATGCAACCGCATATGTCTATTATGGGGCAGCCTAACTGACTAATTTGCAAAACCTTAGCTTGAGTACTATCGTGGTGGTGTGAGTCCGGGTGTACGGAGGAAACTCACATGGCGCAAGAGGGGGGCCCTGTTGTGGCGGTGTAGCCCATCAGTGTTGAAACCTCAGCGGGTAGTACTGGGTTAGGGTGATGCATTGTAAAGGCTTTGTTATAATCATTCGCCTGTGTGGTGCATGGTTGTATCATATGGGTAAAGTGCATAACCTCTGCAGAGTGTATAAACTATTCGGATAGCCATGCTCACGGTATTGAGCAATGCTCGGGAATTACAGTCAAGGGGTAGTTAATTAAAATGAACAAATTGATTGGGATGGCAGGATGCCATGTGGATAATGGAACTTGACTTAGGATGGAAACTTGATTTACTTGAGAATCATTGAATCTATTTATTGATATTATTTGTTTTACCATCTTTTCAACCTATGTATTGTATGTGTTTATAAATGCTGCTTTATTGCAAATATACCACTTAGCTATTCCTTTGGAATAAGCCTTGCATATAGTTATGGTAGAGATGCATTTTGTGCACAACTTGTTGAGTACGTGTTGTTGTACTCACCCTTGCTTAACAACCAACAACAGTGGAGAAATCATCACCGTTATTGGAGGAGGACTTTCAGGTGGACACGAGTCACTAGGCCAAGCCTTGTCGATGCTTTGTGGTGTCTCGATGGGACATCTACGCTTTTGCTATATTTCCGCGCATTTGTCTAAGTTACTTGATCTACCCATGTGGTAGAATAATGTAAGTGATCATAAGATCATACACTAGTTATATTAAATAAATGAAGTCTTATTATTCTTATCGTTGTGTATGATATGATGCTTACCGATGTTAAGCTGTGTGCACTAGCGTTGATCCTCGGAATAGTGCGGTAAAACACAGTGGATTCGAATTAGTGAATTCGGGTCCTTACATGGGCTAACAAATTATTTAGTGACTAGGGCCTTGAACCCTTACCACCTTAGCATTCACAATAAAGAATTGTTTAACAAATTCACTGTTGAAAGAATCAGATTGATGCCAGTAATATTCAAGCTAGCGACTAAGCAGTTCTTCAAGCAATCAAAGCAAGTCTATCCAGCAATTGCTTCTACCACAGACTAGCAAATATCAGTGAGCGACTTCACGGTGCCCTAACGAGAATATAAGAATGAATATTGAACCAATGCGAAACTAGATACACATCTAGGAAAGATGAAAATAATTTATTGCAATCGAAAGTGTCCGCACCAATAGATAACCGGACTCATCGACTATGTCAATATCCTCTAGAACAAGGTAATTTATCTATTCTTTTGAACATAGAAGCAGCTACAATACTGATATAAGCAAGCCAACAAGGAGATTACTGATCAGATTATTAAACAGTGAATTTAAACAACACTTTCAAGCATGTATTTCTATCAGTTCAAGGCTCAGATCACAGAACAATTGTTCTGATCATATTTAACCCTAATATCATCACAGAGCAGTAGGGGCAACCGAATAGCAAATCAGCAATTAGGGTGAAGGCCTTATTCACATCATTAACTGTTATATTCATTAAATAACCCAATATCATCACCGAGCAATCCCACAGGTAGCCAAAATAGAATGAGCAATCCCTCAAGTGATGCTGTGCAAGACAATCATCCACACATGTGTTCGGTACCAGGAACCGAATCCACGGCTCCATTGCTAGAAAACATAGCAAATCGGCACACGTATTGGCCACAATCACCGGAGTCCTTACTTACTAGTAAATGATGCCGCACAAGAACAGAAGCTTACAATGTACTTAGGGCAGGGCGAAAACGACGGTGGCATGCACGGGGTCATCGAAGGTGAGGAGGACGGCGACGCACGTGGGGTCGTCGAAGGCGAGAGGACGGCGGCGCACATGGGGTCATCGGAGGCGAGGAGGACGGCAGCGCACACGGGGTCGACAAGAAATCAACGGCGGCGGTGAGAGAGAGAGAGGCTGGGAATGAGCCGAAGAAGCAAAAATTGGGGAATTGGGGAAGAGCTAACGGCGGGAGAGATTTATAAGGGGCACCATCAGTCCCGGTTGGTGTCTACAACCGGTACTGATGTCTCACATTAGTACCGGTTGGTGCCTCAGAATCGAGATCGATGCCTCCAGCGATCCCTGTTGGAGGCACCAACCGCATCAAGTCTTGCCTTGGCGGAAGCCCTAGGCACTATCAGTACCGGTTCATAATAAGAACCGGTACTGATACCTATTTTGTTTTCTAGTTATTTATAAAATTCTTTTATAGTTTACTAGTCATTTATAAATTCCTTTTGTAGTTTCTACAATTCATCAATAATATGAAAAATTCATATATCCTTTAGAATATTATTTTCCAACCATCTAATATAAATTAAAATTATAAAAATATAAGAAATAAAGTAATTTTCAAAAAATAAAATCAGGTTACTAGTTATTTATAAATTCCTTTTATAGTTTCTACAATTCAAGAATAATATGAAAAATTCATATATTCTTTAGAATATTATTGCTTATTTGCTTAATAAAAAATAATGAATCATTCTTATTCCACAATAAAATGATTTTCAAGAAATAAAATAAGGTTATAAATCCACAACTAGTATGTTAGTAGTCTATTACACTAAAAGAAAGCAAATCGATCTATCCACAGATACAGGGCATCAATTTAGACCTTCCATATCAACCAGACAACAACTCGTTTGGTGATGCCTTATATAAATACAAAGAATTGATTGTTGATCATGAGCTAGCTACCCATAAATTGGCATTCACACACACACACACACACATATGATGCATGCAAATTGTACAGGTAATACTCAATAATGAATTGTTCTTGTCGCTGTAGAATTTGAACAGAAAATACGGAGCAACAGGAGAACCACTAGAGGGATGAGAAACTAGTGTGTTAGTAGTCTATTACACCAAAAGAAAGCAAAGCAATCCATCCACAGACACAAGGCATCAATTTAGACATTCCATGTCAACCAAGCACGTCACCTCGTGACTCCGCCTCTCAGTGTACCGGACACTCTCCTGGCAGCCATGCTTCTTGAACTTGTAGGGGCTGGTTAAGCCAGCCAGGACCTTCTCCAACGGCCGACACCTGATCTCGCCGATGGGCTCGCTATAGCTGAAGCATGTCTGGTTCCTACACTGATCATTAAGACAAGAGATAATGCTAATTAGCAGAGTGATTAATTGTGCTGGTGTATGAACAAAGTGTAAGTATCTCCATGCTTGTATGTTGCAGCAATCGACACTACAATGTATGATGAAGAAATCTCGAGCTAGATACTTGCCATGAATACTTGAGCTTCGTATGGCATGAAGCAAATCACACACTCCACTGTCTCCTCTTCGTCGTGCCGTGTGGTTGGTTTGGTTGCTCTACGTGAGACGAATGAAGAGAAAAATAAAACCTACACGTTTGGATCCTTATTTGCTAACATACTTTGTTTTTACAAGTGATCCTTCATTATGATCGCGGCGTACGTAGGGAGATTCCTCTGTATCATTCAGGACACTAATGTCTACGTCCACCGTGAAATGAGGTAGCTCGTCGAACTAATTATACTCTTCTTCGTCCGTGACGCCCTCAACTCCGACAATCCTTCTTTTACCTGGAAGAACCATGTGGCGCCTTGGCTGATCGCTACTGCTAGTCTTCTCCTTCTACTTTTTGTCCTTCTGCTTTTTCGGTTTGCTATCCATGTCCATCACATAGAATACTTGTGTCACATCATTAGCGAGCACGAACGGTTCGTCCCTATATGCCACTTGCTTGAGGTCCACGGTTGTCATACCGTACTCGTCGATCTCTACAGCTATCAGTTTAACCCAATGGCACTGAAACAGAGGGACTTTTAAAGGTCCATACTCGAGCTCTCGGATCTCCTCTATGAAACCATAGTAGGTGTCCATCTTTCCATTTTTGTCCAAGGCATCTATACGGACGCCGCTGTTTTGGTTGGTGCTCTTGCTATCCTGGGCTGTTGTGTAAAATATGTACCAATTTATGTCATACCCTTGGAATGATACAATTGTCGTGGATGGTCCCCGAGCCAAGAGTTTCAACTGTTCATCATCTGTCTGGTTGCCCAACAGTTGCTTTTGTAACCAATCGCCGAAATGATCCATTTGCACGACTGCGATCCACTTATCTAACTTCTGTGGGTATTGGTCGTGTAGATTAATCTCGTGATCATAGATATACGGAGCCACTACAATTGCTTGTTTCAATACCATGAAATGTACTTGTTTAAATGAAAGTAGATCGTCGCTATAGGATTCTTTTCTCCCTAGAGTCCCTTTTCCCCGTAGCCTCCCCTCATGGCGTGATACAGGGACACCAATCGGATTCAGATCATCAATGTAATTAACACAAAACTCAATCACCTCCTCTGTGCCAACACTCTGCGCAATGCAGCCTTCTGGGCGAGACCGGTTACAAACATACTTCTTTAGGACCCATGTACCTCTCGAAAGGGAACATATTGCGGAGGAACACGGGTCTGAGAATTTCTATCTTTTTAACAATGTGGACCATGAGATGCACCATAATATCAAAGAAGGATGGAGCGAAGATCATCTCAAGGCTAACCAGACTATCAACCACGTCATCCTGCAGATTAGATGCCTTATTCGGCTCGATGACCTTCTGCGACACTGCATTGAAGAACGAACACAACTTTATGATTATCCCTCGTACCTAGTCCAGCAGAATACCTCGCACCGCCACTGGGAGCAACTGTGTCATTAACGCGTGATAATCATGGGATTTTAGGTGACGATTTTATTCTATTTCGTGTTTATGAGTCTCCTTATGTTCGAGAAGTATCTAGAAGGCACCTTCACACTGTTCAAGAATTTAATTATGTTTTTTCTCTTCATTGCTCAGAGTGTAGCTCGCGAGGTGGAGGTAATGCCGTCCTTCCTCTCTCTTTTCCGATGTAGGTTGTTCCTAAGTCCTAATAGCTATAGGTCCTTTCATGTTTGAAGTGTATTTTTTGATTTGCCGTACATATCTAGGAAGTCTAGCAGGTTCACGCAGACATTCTTCGTGATATGCATGAAGTCCAGTGAGTGGTGGACCTCTAAGTCTTTCTAGTAAGGTAAGTCCCAAAATATTAACTTCTTCTAAATGGTCTTCATGTGACCTTATTCAGTCGGGACAGGTTTGCTACCAGGATCTTTTCCAAATACTACTTTCAGATCCTTTACCAAAAAAATACAAGCGTCTCACTGCGATGCAGGGGCTTCTTACGTTTTTCTTCTGTCCCATCAAAATTCTCACCCTTCCTCTGTAACGGGTCCTTCATATGGAGGAACCTACGGTGGCCCATGTACACAACCTTTCAAGAGTTTTTTAGGTACTTGCTATTCGTATCCTCTAAGCAGTGGATGCAGGCTTTATATCCTTTGATAGATAGGCCCGACAGGTTACCAAGTGCAGACCAGTCGTTGATGGTTACGAATAGTAATGCACATAGAGTGAAGTGCTCTCTTTTGTACTCATCCCATACACGTACACCATCGTTCCACAGTGTTAGCAGATCTTCAACCAACAGTTTGTGGTACACATCAATATCATTTCCAGGTTGCTTCGGGTCCTTGGATAAGCAATAGCATCAAAATGTACTTCCGCTTCATACACAGCCAAGGAGAAAGGTTGTAGATACATAGAGTCACGGGCCAAGTGTTGTGACTACTGCTTATCTTGCCGAACGGGTTCATCCCATCCATATTCAACCCAAACCTTATATTTCTTGCATCCTCAGTAAAGTTCGGGTATGTTCTATCGACTTTCCTGCACTAGGAGCCATTAGTAGGGTGCCTTAGCTTTCCGTCGTCCTTACGGTCTTCTTTGTGCCAACGCATCATCTAGGCAAGCGCTTTGTTCGCAAATAAACGCTTCAACCTGGGGATTACAGGGAAATACCACACCACCTTAACAAGGGGTCTCTTCTTCTTACGCTGCCCCTCTACCTCACCTAGGTCATCAAGCCTGGTCTTATACCGCGAAGTTTTGCACACCGGACAAACTTCCAAATCCTCGTACTCATTGCGATAAAGGATACAATCATTACGACATACATGTATCTTCTGTACCTCTAACCCCAAAGGGCAGACAACTTGTTTGGCATCATACATAGTTTCGGGCAGCGTGTTCCCCTCTGGAAGTAACTTCTTTATGAGGCATAATAACTCATCCAATCCCTTATCAGACAATCCATTGGTCGCCTTCCATTGCATCAGTTCTAGTGTGGTATACAACTTTTTATGGCCCTGTCGGCAGTTTGGGTACAACAGTGTTCCGTGGTCCTCCCATAGGTGCTAGAACTTTTCGTAATGCATTTCTTCGATGTATTCTCCCTATCCATCAAGCAACATCTGGTCTAGGTCATCATCACCAACCTCCCCAATGTATCTTCGAAAGAACCGTGTTGGCCAGCATCCGGGATATTGTTGTCTGCCTCTTCTTCTTCACCATCTTCCTGTATAATCTCTTCTTCACCGTGCTTGGTCCAACAGGTATAGTTTGACATGAAACCTCTTGTGAGCAAATGGAAGTGAAGGTGGCTAGAGTTTGGCCACTCCTCATTCTTGCAGTCTATGCATGGACAACATAAGTAGCCTGACGTCGTGTATGTATCGATCGCACGAAGAAAATCTTGCAAACCCTACAAGAACTCCGGGGAGCGTTGGTCTATGTACATCTATCGTCGGTCCATCTACATTACGTTACATCAAGGTAACTGTTAGATCATTTTCCAATAATGAATTGTTGGACATTTCCCAAAATCCAAATTAAACTAATATTTTCTTTATTTAAAAATTGTTTAAAATTTTAGGTTGATAAATTTAATTTTAGGTGAAATTTCTTTAAAAAAGGTAATATTTTTAAAATGACAATATTTCATCACATATTTTTTCTATAGAAATTGTTATTTTTAAGACAGCTATATTTTTAAAACGACTTTATTTCATTGCATGTTTTTAAAAGAACTATATTTCATTACATATTTTTCTATAAAATAATTATTTGCTCCAGTATTTATACTCGACAAGCTTTTGCAACTTACTAAAAGAATTGATCAATCAAAATCTAGATTTAAAATTCTTCATCGATCCATCGAACCAAAACCTAAATATTAGTTAGATCCACACCTTCAATTCGAGCTACATCATAATCCAAGCAAAATATAAACTTACACAATAAGTCTTTGCAACTTACAAAAAAGAATTAGTCCATCAGAGTCTAGATTCAAAATTCTTCATCGATCGATGGAACCAAAATATAAATTTGAGCTAGATCCACACCTTCAATGCGAGCTACATTATAATCCAAGCAAATTCTAAGCTTACACAACAAGTTTTTGCAACCTACTTAAAAAGATCGAGCTAGATCTCTACATTAATAATCTTTCATCGATCATAGAAAAAGATCAAATTTTCTTCATATTTCAAGTAAAGAAGAGGCTCCATTTAACACCAAATGTAATGAGTAATGATGTTACTAATCTTAGTTACCTTGGTGTCGACTAAAATAACAAAAATTTAGAAATTTGGGCAGCACCTCCCCTCCCTTGAAGCTCTTGGCCGAAGCTCCACTGTTCTTATCGCGCATTGAAGTGTTCTTGGTCGGGTAGAGAGCAGGAGGACGAAGGAGTTTAAATTGGAACCTAGTAGACATAGTAGCGGTTCAAGGCACCGACCGGTCTCGATGATCTGATCGTTAGTGTCACGAACCGATCGATGTTAGATCATCGACGGTCGGTGCCTTGAACCGCTTCGAGCCCCCCCGGGCAGTCCTTATCGTTGAACTAACCGGCATCGATGTTAGATCATCGATACGGTCGGTGCTTGAACCGCATCGAGCCCCCTCCCCGGCAGTCTGTTACCGTTGAACCGGAACTGTTGTAACTATCAGTCCTGAGTTGTGCCCAACCAACACTGATGGGCCGGTATCAAATGTCAGTAGTGTACTAAACTATATATGCTTTAAAATTTGAAAGGAAATAGACTTCTCAAAAGCTAATTTCTACCGTCTTTGTGAGTAACAGTATGTTGGCTGCGTCCACGCATGTTTCAACGTGCTGACTGTGTTTACCTGCTGGTATCATTTGAGCAAAGCTTTGCAATCTACCATACTTGTCCTAGTCGGTGATCTCTTCGGGCCTCCAACATTAAGTTCCGTCCGTCTGTGCTATAGTCTTCAATTATGTCCTTCTGACAGGGTTCCTTCGAAAAGCCAGCTAGAACATCGTGGCAGGATAATACCTTTGCTGGAAACACAACTAATGTAGTCATTGTAGCGTAGCAACTTTAGAGGTTATAAATCAATCGTTATATTAAAAAGTGATAATCTAAATCTTCAGTAGTACTACTATTCTTCTCATGTCTTTGTCCAATATTAAATAGTGATAATCTAAATCTTCAGTAGTACTACTATTTTTTAATTACCATTAATTTTTTACCGTTAGTGCGTATATATACATATTGCTCCATTAGTGACTGTTGTTAGCTATTTTTTATCAAGCATATATTAAATTTATTTACTTAAGATTATTGGATATTAATAAACATTAAATTTTAGTTAATATGGTATGTTCGTGATCATGAAGTTGCCTTTCATTTTGAGTTGATGAATTTATTATGTAGTTCATTTAGAGGATAAATTTAATTTTAATTAGGTATGAGCATATATTAAAATTAAGTAATTAAGATTAGGAAATTAATTAGCATTAATTTTGTACCATTAGTGGATATTGTTGGATATTGGATTAATAATTTATTTAATTAGATTATTGGATATTAATAATTGTTTACATTAATTAATTGTAGATGGACTGGAGAAGGATGTACAATGCGAACTGTTACAGTTGAGAATACATCGATGGCGTATCTGCTTTTCTAAGAGCCGCCGAGAAGAATAGTTTGCAAAAGAAGATGATGTATATACATTATTCATGTATTGATTGCAAGAATGAGAAGATGTTTTCAGACAAAGACCATATCCACTTGCACTTGATTTGGAGGGGTTTTGTACCTGGCTATACAAGTTGGACAAGGCATGGTGAAGAGGAGATCAAACTTCAACGTGATAATGTCGACAACGATAGAGCCGGCAATATGGCAGCTGATATCAGTTATGGATCCGAAGAGGATAGGTTGGTCGTCGATGACGACAATAATCTGGCTCAAATGTTGCACGATGTTGAAGAAAACTACACTAGTCATAGAGTTTAATCAATTCAAGGGTTTGATGGAGCGTTCGGAGAAACTTTTGTTCCCTAGTTGCAAGGAGGAATACACAAAGTTGCACACCATACTTTCACTGCTGAAATTGAAGTCAGGCAATGGTTGGTCTGAGAAGAGTTTCACGGCGTTGTTATATCTCTTAGCAGACATGCTTCCAGAGGGAAACATATTGCCTAAAATGAAGGTTGTATGTCACTTGGGATTGGAAGTAGAAAGAATACATGCATATCCAAATGACTATATACTTTATCGCAAAGACTATACAGACACGCATGTATGTCCGGTGTGCAAAGCATCGTGATACATGTGTAAGGGTGATGACAGCGAAGGCATCGGGGTGAAGAAAGGAGCTCCCACTAAAGTGGTGTGGTATTTGCCAGTAATACCTCATTTGAAGCATTTATCGGGGTGAAGGCATCGAGTGTGGTCCTCGGTGCGAGGCCACTTGGGGTCCGCACCCGAGGCATCCGGAGCGCATGGCCACTTGCCTGCGCTCCGTTCATCAGCTAGGGCCTGGTCCTTGATCACTAAGGGACCGCGGGCCGGCAATGCAGAAAGATCTGTGGAGTCCATCGCCGGGAACATCCTGATGATCCGCAGGCGCTCCGCGGATTCCAAATTGTAGAGCGGAAGGGCCCCGGCGGGGAAGTTCGGAATGCTCGGCGTTGGCAGGAGCAGTTCGGACAGCCATTTTGAAATGGCGGGGCCGTTCAGGTTTTCTGCGTCTGGTGGAAAAAAGGAGACCAGAATGTTGGTTGATGGTGACCATAAAAGAGATATGTGTTCATGAGAAGAGTAAAGAACTTACGACCTGGGTGCGTGCGGATCATGTCATTGTCCCTTGTATACTGCCTTGCAGGGCGGACATGACGACGAAGGGGGCTGATCCTCTGGGATACGAAGTCCCGGACAACTAGCGCCTTGATCAGGCTGGCGTCTCGCAGACAACTGATGCGAGCCGCCATCGCTAAGAGCTTTGCCGTCTCCTCGACAGGCGAGTTATAGCTCTCGCGGGCCTCCGCCTGCGCGTAGGGCACCCTGAGGAGGTCGACCCCGCTGTCGTCACCGATGTACAACCAGTCGCTCCGCTATGACTTCCAATTGGACTTCGGCTAAAGGGGAATGTAGTGGGCAGCAAGCCCGTCGCGGAGACGGAAATGGCAGCTAGCTCCCCACGATCCCAGCGTTGGCGGGCTGCAGAGGATGTAGAAGTAGCAGAAGAGTGGGAGATTGGGCATTACACCTACGAACATCTCGTAAGAGGTATGCAAAGGTGTAAAGAATGAGAATGGAATTGGGAGTGAGATGAAGATGAAGGATTTCATAAAACTAGAGAACGGTGAGGAAAAATTCAGAAAATGGCGGCACCAGGCCTGCCAGGAGTCCCCAAGCGAAGATGACGATCTCCCCCAGTTCGCACCGTGGCATGAGGGTTCCACGGCGAAGGTGGAAGGAACCCTCGGGCGCCATCTTGGAGAGCGTCTCCACCCTGTCCGGATCAACAGTAGAAGAAAGAAAAGGCTGCACCATGGAAGAAGAAGCAAGGTCTTTAGGCAAGACGAAAGGGCAAAGAGCAAGGCACGCAGAAATCAGAAAGCGTGAACTGCTGGTTAGGGGTGCGCATATATATAGGCTCCTCACGAAGATGGTTCGTGAAAAGGCAAAAGGTGCACGACATTTCAGGTCCCAAGAAAAATTGGCAGAAGTGGGGAGGACCGAGACGGTTGCGTGCTCTGAAGTGATGGGCCCATCTAGGAATGCACTGACATTAAATGAGGCCAAAAAGAAACTGACGCGCGTTCCAGGACAGATCCGGGGGCTACTGTCAGTGTACTTTACGCTAGGGTACCCTCTTCGTCGCAGATAAGTAAGATCACGTGGCAGCCTTGCGAGCTAGTGGGCGATCAAGCCCCACTCACCCGTGTAGCCCACGTGGCAGCCTGGTTAGCAGGTGGGCGATCAGGCCTCACTCGCCAGGCGAGCGGCCCAAGTGGCGGCCTAGTGAGCAGGTGGACGATCGAGCCACGCTTCGCCGCACCGCCCCCGTGGCGGCTCGGGCGGCGGTGGGCGATCAGCCTCGCTGGCTGGCGCGGCCCGTGGCGTTTAGCGGCGGTGGGCAATCGAGCCTCGCCATCGGGCGTCGACCTACGTGGTGGCCTGGCGAGTAGGTGGGCGATCAAGCCCTCTCGCCGCCGCCGCCTACGGGCGGCTTTGGCGAGCAAGTGGGCGATCAGCCCTGCCGTCGGCGTCGGCCCCGTGGCGGCTCGGCGGCGGTGGGCGATCAGCCCTTCCGCCGAGCATCGGCCCGTGGTGGCTCGCAAGCGGTGGGCGATCGGCCCTTTCGCCAGCGTCGGTCTACGTGGCGGCCTGGATGGCAGGTGGGCGATCAGGCCCTGCTCGCCGGACGTCGGACCCCGTGGCAGCTTGGCACGCGAGCGGCCAAAAGAATGAGAAGGAGGCTTCGCCTCGATGTCTCCTTCCCCTGACGAGCTGTGTCAGAGCCTGACATGCTGTGTCAGGGCCATTGATTGCGAAGAATTCTACGGTCGACACGACGACGGCCCATCCCTCTAATTCCTCACACCTAACCCGTCGCTGGAATGTCACATCCTGGGTGGATCGGTCGATGCCATACAACGACATTAAATGGGGTTTGAAGGACAAGGCTACAGTGATGGGTGTAATAAATGAGTCATGGTTCAGTATGATAAGATCTCAGTGATGGGTGTAATTAATGAGTCATAGGTCAGTATGACGCCACCTTCTCACCTGCCCGAGCCAGCCCAGTCTATATAAGGGAGCTCTGGTGCATGAAGAAGGGGGCCGGTCGACCAAGAGAGAGAAAAGAGAAGAAGAACAAACGAAAAGAGCCATTGTAACCACCTCCATATTTCTGTACAAAGATCTAGTAGGACGTAGGGCTGTTACCCATACTAGGGGCCGACAAAAATCCATACCGATTTCTCCCACTTCCATTTAGGAATCTTTACCGGCTGTAACAAACCTGCAGGTCTTTAGTGTATTGCCTTACTCTTTGGCACACATCACATAGGCCACCAAAACCATTTCTTAAGATCTTGATACATCTTGGCACTTCTTGGATGGATTGAATACTTAAAATTATGAGCTTTCTCTAGAATCAACTTGTAAGACTGAGGATGCTGACTAGAGGGAGGTGAATAGGTGGTTTTAAAAATTTATATCTAAATGCTCTTTGGCCAAATCCGAGAATTAATGTGGAAGCAATAAACTAAATTTTTCATAATTTAAGCCTAAATCAACTAGGCTCACTAAAAGCACTAGCTAATTATGTTTCTACTCAAGAATATACAATCCTAAAGATAATCAAGCAATTTAATTAAAGGAACGTAAATTGCCACAACGTAAATAGAGAATTGCGAGTAAACACAAAGAGACACATAGATGTTTTACCATGGTGTTCGAAGACTTACCGGTCTTCCTTAATCCACGTTGAGGCAAGCCCAAACTACTTTGGATTGGCTCCATGAATTGAGCACCCGCCTTGATTCTACTAGTGGTAGCTCTTTCCCCCACTAGGTAAGTGAGTTCCGACTTTCACAACTTTGCCATGCCTTCTCACAATCTCCTTGAGAAGGTCACCACGTACGACGCCTCCACACGCCATCTAGCTGTTGGCAAACACCAAGAGCAACAAGTCAAGCACTCAAGAGCTTGAGCTCCACCAAGTACAACACATATACTATGGTGATCACTGAGTACAACACATGCACAAAGCAATACCCAAATACAACACATACACAAGAGGCTCTCAATACTCTCCTAATTACAACACATACAATTAGAGCTCACTCTTAACTCAAAAACCCAATTGGAGAGAGCAAGACATGCACAACTCAACCACAAAGAGAAATGAACTCTTCGAAACCACAATAACACTAAATGCAAGCCCCCAAGGATCCTTGTATAGCCTCCACAGAGAAAACTAGCTATTGGAGGATAAAATAGGCATTAAATGCACTGAATCTAGTCATTGCTATAGTACCCAACATTACCGCCCATGTAGGACCATCAGTACCGGCCTTTCAACTCAAAAACACCTTATATGGTAAATAACTACTGCAAAATTCAGCAGTAGTCCTGCTCGGGTGGCACTACCGCCCTTTTAGGGGCAGCACTACAACATTTTTTGGAGAAAAAAGGTCATAAATTTTTACTCCAAACTCCGATTTATGTGATCTTACACTCTATGTGAAGCATATCAAGAGGGCTACAATTTTCACCCTTTTTCAAAATTTAAGCAACCTTAGATATTTTAAAATATTACAAAAACTCCAATATAGCCACTTAAGTCTAAAATTTGATTTTCTCGAAATCCTTCATATAGACTTAGTCAAGACCGTGACTACAAGCTAGCAAGGGTCAATAAGATCAAATATTGAGTGATATGATGATCAACTCAAGATCAAAATAATTTTGCAAAGCACATTTACAAATTCTAATCACATGCTCCAAGATCAAATGCATCAACACCAATATTTTGCAAAACACATTTGCAAACATAAATCTTGCAAACAAGAGCAACCAAAATCACATCTTTGAGCCATGTGATGATCAACACATGATCAAACTAATTTGCAAAATACATTTGCAAACTCTAGTCACATCCTCCAAAGAATTGTACAAATATCAACTTATTTACAAAATACATTTACAAAACAACATAAATCATGAGCTTCTCCTATTTGCAAAACACATTTGCAAATCAAAGTTGCATACAAAGAACACATCAATAAAATTGCAAGCATGAGATACAACTATTTGCAAAAATACATTCACAAATACTTGCTCCACACAAAATCCAAATCAAGAAAGTGTGAGCTAGAGCAAGCGGGATTGAACCATCAACACATGATGAGACTCAAGCTATAAGACTCGACCCCTCTTAATAGTACGGCAACCTATACTATCACAACGGTCTTCCATCTAAACATCAAGACCGGTAAAAGACTAGGAACACATCCTTAGCCCTAACTAGTTATACCCTTGCCTCTCGCAACCAATTGGAGCTTTCATGATGACGGATCATCTTATCTCTAAGTCAGAATCTTAGCTTCGGATCCTCCCTTGATGCTAATCAACACATGATGACGTACTTATCCCATTTATCCATGTTAGCCTTCGACTTCCTATTTCAAACTCATTGAAAGTGTTAGTTCAAAACACATGGTTGTCTCAATCATCAATGCAATCCATTAACATATAATAGATGCTCCCAAGATATTTTGATCTTTTCTTTTGATGATTGACCACAACCCAAAGACAATCGATTGAAAGATTAACTATGTCTTGAGTATATTAGTGCAACTAATGCTTTCATGTACTCAAGAACTTTTGATTGCCTTAGGATCAACAACATGAACCATCTACACATCATTAGTCCTTTGTTGACTGAATGGCAACTGAACACAATTTAAATTGAATTTAAATTGTCATGAGTATATATTAACCACATAAGTTTCATATACTCAATTCGATGGAATCTACAAGTAATGATCCAATTAATATGGAAAGGTGGAAAAGGATCAATACTATTAAGACCATTAATTATAGAATAAACTCTGTTAAATGTGTGCGTATAAATAATTGAGCTTGAATCAATATGCACATATTCAATTTTTGATTTCTTTGGACTTTATCCTATGTTGCCATGAGTATACTACAACTGCATAAGTTAAATATACTCAACGGGTTGTTTCAAAGTAATAATCCTTGATATAGTAAGATGAATTAGATCAATACTATTGAGACATCAAGTATGAACTCCCTCTAAATGTGTGCATTCATGTATATATGGAATTGGAACATTAAAGCATATCTTGAGGTATAAATAATGGTAGAGTTCATCTTTTAACTTGAATCCCAAATATGCATTAAGATATCGTAAAATGAATACAAGTGCATACCTTGGGTTTTCCATTTTTCAATGAGATCAGACTAATCAACGATATACTCAATAAAAGAGTTAGTCTCATATTTGGATTTATCGATATGATCATGACTATTGTATCCAAGGAATGCAACAAGATATGATAATATGAACTCGAATGCTTAACTTTGATATTTCCATGCATCTTTTTCATCCAAAAGAGACTACGAGGAGTTAAGCTCAACAAAAGAGTTAGTCTCATAAAAAGATTTATCATTAATTAATAATTTAGACTAATCAATATTATAATTATTAAAAAGAGTTAGTCTCAATACTAGATTTGTCATTAACACCAAAACCAACTTAGTGGAGCTTGAACTTTCAATCTCCCCCTTTTTGGTGATCGATGACAAATCCAAGCATGATAACCACATTTGGATGAAAATCATCATATTGAGATAATTTAAGCTATTTGAACATGTAAGCAAACTTTTGAGCAATTTAAGCATTAACAAGTGAGAATGCATATAAGAAATTTTTAGAATGAATAAATATGCTTCTCTTCAAGACATGCACAAAACATCCAAATAAATTTTCCTTTGCGACCAAATAATTCTCCCCCTTAACCAAATGAGGTATTAAGCTGCCACAAATTCTCCCCCTTTTGGTATTAAACACCAAATATGGAAAATGAATACAAAAAGGAGACTTATTAGAGTAAAGAGCTTGGCAAGGAAATACCACTTTGAAGAGTAGAGAGTTTGGCAAGAATTTCTTTGAAATAAGATCAAAAGAAGTATTGAAATAAATACATATGACCGATTGAAGTTTACAAGAATTCCTTTTTTAAAAAATACCACTTGTTGTGAAATCATGTGCTGAAAAATTGTCTGAGTAATGAAATTGGTATTGCAAAATGGTTGCGATCATGGCATGTGTTGTGCATGTGCATGTGTTGTTTAAGATGGTTGTTTGATATGCTGTGATAGCATGATGATGGTTTTGCTTCATGCAATCCGCTCGTGTGAGTGGTTGCATGGATTAACTTTGAGTCAAGTCGTGGACTTGTGCCCGGATTTATTTGATATGTTGGTGATAGCATGATGATGGTTTTGCTTGATGCAACGCACTCGTGTGAGTGGTTGCATGGATTGACTTTGAGTCAAGTCATGGACTTGTGCTCGGATGCGTTTCTTATTTATTCATGTGCAGGTGTTGCTCGAGGGCGAACGTGGTCAATGACGGGACCGGAACTAGGTTCATGGAGGAACTGAGGTTCGGGACTAGATTCAGGGAGGAATCGAGGTCTTGGTGGTCAAGAATGTCATGCGGGACGTTCGGGCTAGAGAACATGCAAATGGAGGCTGGTTAGTCACGTAATTACAGTATGTGGGCTGTACATGCATGCAAGAGTTGTTTTTGGCCATGTTGTGCCAGGTTGAGATGTATACGAACTCTTTCCATGTTGGAAGTGGAGTTGTATTCAATCTCTTTAGGATTGCTCAGTGTAAATGGGAGATGTGTCTCCTGTTTATTTTGAGCGCTGAGGTTTTAGGGTTGTACTCTTTTGGTTGAGTACTGTAACCAGATCAAAAATAAAAATCCTTCCTGCATCTCCAGCGTCTGGCGATTTTCATTTTGCTCTTGGTAGCTGTGCATTGCGGGGTTTTTGTTTGCTCCTAGTGCGGCAACTGGAAGACCACGTAAGGAAAACAAATCAAGAGTATAGTTGATCGACCACCTAAAGTTTTGGTTCGTGGTGGAGTTTGCTTCTGAAAATCAATTCCCGTCATTATTTGATTCAGTCATACTGCGAAGGTAATATCTCTTGATCCATAGATCCGATCGGTTTGATTCTTATTGGGTTAGATTTGTAATTTAATCTTGTTTCTACAGTTAAAAGTTCATATCAATCTAACGGTGGGATCGTCAGTTAATCTTGATTGAGTTTGGTCCGTCATTGTTAGATCGCTAATTGTTTCAGTCATCTTGCGAAGGACATAACTTTAGATCCGTAGATCTGATTGACCTGATTCTTTTTGTGTTAGCTGAGGAATTGAGTCTAGTTTCTATATTTAAACTTTCACATCAATCCAATAGTTGTATCTCTAGAAATATCTATTTTTGTGAACTAGTCGCCAGTCTACTCGCCTGGTCACCCGACTGCTCGCCTACTCGCCCAAACTGCTCACCTGGTCGCCCAAACTGGTCGTCCAAGTGCCCTACTGGTCACCCAAGTGGTCTACTAGTCGCCCAAGTGGTCTACTGGTCGCCTAGAATGCTCTACTGGCCGTCCGACTGCTCTACTGGTCGCCCAGACTGTTCTATTGGTCACCCAGACTAGTCTACTGGTCTCCAAACTGCATAAACTGGTCTCTCAACTGTGTGAATTGGTCTCCCAACTGTTTGCTATCTATGTGAACTGGTCTCCAAGCAATTTGAGTTTAAATTGGGGTGTGTTAGAAAAACAAAGTTCAAAAATTTGATTTTAGCTTCCGCGCAATCATTCACCTCCCCTCTGATTGCTACATTAGTATTTTTCGATCCTACAAGTGGTATCGGAGCCTAGTTCTTTTTCTAATTAATCTTAACCGGGGATTAGAAACCGTAGCGATGGATAGGTATTCGATAAAACCTTGTGTCTTCGATGGTGTTGATTTTCAGTTTTGGAAAGCAAAGATGGAGGCATACATTCAAGCTCAGGGCTTTACAATCTGGGAGAAGGTATACAAGCCATATCAAGTTCCTGAGAATGATGAAGTCAATGACACCAATCGAGCACATGTTGAAGCAAAAAACAAAGCACGTAATTTGATCATCCAAGGATTGGGAAGAAGTGACTTCGACCGTTTGATCCATCTCAAGTCTGCATATGAGGTATGAAAATCTCTTTGTAATTATCATAAGGGATCTAACACTATCAAAGAGGTTCATCAAGATATATATAAGAAAGAATACATGCGATTTGAGATGAAGCCTGGTGAGTCACTAGATGATTTCTTTGCACGTTTCAATAAGATTCTTAGCAATTTACGTGTTGTTGGGGTTTTCTTTGATGAAGCTACTAATGCTAGACAATTGCTTGGTGCATTAGACATATCTATTTGGGAGATGAAAGTTACATCCATTAGAGAATCAACTGTAATGAGTGAACTTACTATAGATGTTATTTTCTCTAAATTAAAACTCATGAATTAGATGTTGTTGCCAGGAAGAACGATAATAAATCAATTGCATTGACCTCCCAGTCTAGCATGTCTCAGAATAATGCTTCTTCAAGTTTTGCTTTGTCTTCCTTGTCTTCACTAACCGATAAACAAATTGAAGAATTTCCTGAAGAAGACTTGGCACTACTCTCTTCTCGTTTTAATAAAGCCTTGCAGAATGTGAGAATGAGAAAGTGAGTTGGTGGTGGTCCTCCAAGATGCTATGAGTGTGGTGATTTCAACCACATTCGTTCAAATTGTCCTAAACTTACAGATAAAGCATCAAGGGAGGAGAAGGACAAGGACAATAGAAAAGAGAAGAAGAAGTTCTCTCCAAGTGATAGAAAAAAGAAGAGCTTCATTAATCGCAAAGTTGTCCACCGGGTCCTTTCCGCTCTTGAACAAGTCAATTTGAGCGATGTGGATTCAAAGAGCAGTGAAGATGACACAACGGCTCTAAGCAAGCATGATTTGACAGGGTTGTGTCTCAAGGCTAGAAGTGATGAAAGTTTCACTGAGGACGATCACGACAACGACTTCAATGAGGTAGAACCTTCTTACAATGAATTAGCTATTACTGTTGCTCGTCTTGGTAAATTGCTTGATAAATACAACAAGAAAATTAAGAAACATGATGTTCTTGTGGAATCATTGAATGCTGAAATTGATAGACTTAAATCTTTGATTCCTGATGATGATGCTTGTAAATCATGTGACTTAATTTACACTGAGCTTACTTCACTCAGAAAAGAACATGCTTCTTTGCTTGAGCAAGTTAATGCTGAAAAGAAGGAAAATGAGAAACATGTTAAAAATGCTAGCTGTTCAACTACTGATTTGCATAATTCAACTCCATGTTCTAAATGCTCCATTCTAGAATTGAAGTTGCATGATGCAAATACTAGGGTTTCTCAAATGACAGATGCTCTGCTCACTCATGAGGTTCTTTCATGCTTAACTTGTCGCAAGCAAAAAGGAAAAGTGGACGTTCCTTGTAATAATTGTTTAACTCTTTCTCGAAAGGTTGATTACTTGGAAAAATCTTTAGAATGGTTCACTACAGGAAAGAAAAACCTAAACATGATTTTGGATCAATCAAGAGTCAGCAATCATAACAAAGGTTTATGTTTTGATTCTTATGCTCATCATAAATTACATGCTCCCATTGTTGTTAAGGCACTTGAAAGTGGAAAATTTGAAAATATCAATGAGCCTAAGAAAATTGTTTTTAAGTCTGTTGGTGTTTTGCCTTCTACTGTGATGAATGCAAGTGTTGCTTCTGCTTCTAAAGCTAAACATCATGTTAAGTACACTTGTACTCATAGTGGTAGAGATGGACATTTAGTAGATTTTTGCTTTAGACTAGCCAACAGCAAAAGAAAGAAAAGACTAAGGCTGGGTCTAATTTCAGGAAGGAACATTTTACTCCTCATTTTGTGTCTAGGGTGATGCAAACACTTTTTGTTGCAAGAAACACGGGAAAAGGCAAAATTGATTCTGTTCACAAGCATTCTCGTGTTGTGCATACTCGTCGTGTGTCTCAGTACTAGATTCCTAAACATCTTATTTCTAACCCCAGTACTGAGGCCTCGACATTCTCTGTTTTTATGTAGGCTTCTCGTGCGAGGAAGGAGAACATTTGGCTAGTTGATTCCGGATGCTCACGCCACATGTCCGGTGATAAGAATTGGTTCTCCTCCCTCACTTGTGCATCTCGTGCTGAAAGTGTTACTTTTGGAGATGCTTCTTCCACTCTTGTTGTGGCAAAAAGTACAGTAAAGGTAAATGACAAGTTTATGTTCAAGGATGTGGCTCTTGTTGAGAACTTGAAATACAACTTGCTTTCTGTCTCTCAAATGATTGATGAAGATCTTGAAGTATGTTTTAAGAAAAATGAATGGAAAGTTTTAGATGCTTCAAGTGATCTTGTGTTTAGGATTTCACGCTTTGGAGGAGTATTTAAAGCTGATTTTGATGCATCGCTTTCTTCTAAGCATAAGTGTCTAGTTGCCAATGTTTCTAAAGATTTATTCTTTTGACACCGTAGACTTGGTCACGTTGGTTTTGATCATCTTACTCGTGTAAGTGGGTTAGAACTGATATGTGGCTTGCCTAAGCTTAAGGGTGATAGCAATTTAGTATGCTCTTCTTATAGATATGGTAACATGATTGCAGGTTCATATCCACCTCTTACCATGGTGATGACAAATGCTCCAGGACAGCTACTACATCTTGACATGGTTGGACCTTCTCGTGTTCAATCTTTTGGAGGCAAATAGTATATACTGGTTATTGTTGATGATTACTCTAGATACTCTTGGGTTTATTTTATGGCATCTAAAGATGAGGCTTTTAGTCATTTTAGAAATCTTGTTACTAGATTATCTGTTGATCACCCAGGAGCACTTAGAGCTATCAGAAGTGATAATGGTACTGAGTTTAAAAATTCTTCTTTTGATCACTTTTGTGTTGAGAAAGGAATTGATCATCAATTTTCTTCACCAAGAGTGCCTCAACAAAATGGTGTAGTTGAAAGAAAGAACAGAATCTTGGTTGAGATTGCTAGAACTATGCTAGATGAACATCACACTTCTAGAAAGTTTTGGGTTGAAGCAATCTCAACTGCATGCTATGTTTCTAATAGAGTGTTTTTGAGATCGAAGCTAGGCAAAACTCCTTATGAGCTTCGTTTTGGTCATAGGCCTAGTGTATCTCATTTTAGAGTTTTTGGATGCAAATGTTTTGTGTGAAATCATGTGCTGAAAAATTGGCTGAGTAATGAAATTGGCATTGCAAAGTAGTTGTGATTATGGCATGTGTGGTGCTTGTGCATATACTATTTGAGATGATTGTTTGATATGCTGGTGATAGCATGATCATGGTTTTGCCTGATGCAACGCGCTCATGTAAGTGGTTGCATGGATTGACATTGAGTTAAGTCGTGGACTTGTGCTTGGATTTGTTTGATATGCTGGTGATAGCATGATGATGGTTTTGCTTGATGCAACGCGCTCATGTGAGTGGTTGCATGGATTGACCTTGAGTCAGGTCGTGGACTTGTGCTCGGAATTGTTTCTTGTTTATTCATGTGCAGGTGTTGCTTGAGGGCGAACGTGGTCGATGACGAGACCAGAACTAGGTTCATAGAGGAACTGAGGTTTGGGACTAGATTCAGGGAGGAATCGAGGTCTTGGTTGTCAAGGATGTCATGCGGGACGTTCGAGCTAGAGAACATGCACATAGAGGCTGGTTAGTCACGTATTTACAGTATGTGGGCTGTACATACATGCAACAGTTATTTTTGGCCATGTTGGGCCAGGTTGAGATGTATACGAACTCTTTCCATGTGGGAAGTGGAGTTGTATTCAATCTCTTTATGTTTGCTCTGTATAAATAGGGGGAGCTATCTCCTGTTTATGCAGAGCGCCAGATTTTAGGGTTTGTACTCTTTTGTTTGGAGTATTGTTAGACAAAAAGAAATAAAATATCTTTCTTACGACTCGGGCATCCTGTGCATTACGGCGAGAGCTTTTTTGGCGTCTGGATTTTGAGTCGCTGGTTGATTCCGACATTGTGGCTGCATGCAACTGCAAGCTTTAGCACCTTGAGGCTCCCTAGCTACTAGAAGTGTTTCACGTTGAAGGATCGAGATGGCGAACAGAGGGGGGTGAATGGTCGCAAATAAATTTTCCCCAAAAATACTCCAACTAAAACCTTGACAAGATTAAGAAAGAAAACCGGTGCTCCTCAAATTCATAAAACCATAAAAACCGGAACGACTAGACAACTATGTGTATCCTAGCTTACATGGATAAGATCCATAAAATATGTGAGGGATTTTTCAAGCACAATCCTGGTTGTCAAGTGTCCAAATAAAGAGGAATCAATTCAAATACTTCTTTTCTAAAAGAGATCAAGCCAAGACACAAAAGTCTCTTTTAGAAAAGCAAAAGCAGATATTTTCAGAAGCTGTCTTCAATTTGAACAGGAGGTTGGTGGGTTTCTGCTGCTCACAAAATTATGAGAAATTTTGTCCCTATTAGCATATGCGTATTGAAGCTCTCAACCAAATTTCAGATCAAAAAACCATGTAGAAAAACCATCATAAATCTATGAACACAGACAGTCAGGAACTTCGAGCAGAAACTTTGGGGCTCGGTTTTCACCTCATGGCGCCCAAACGGTGCAACAAGTGAACTCCCAAATTTTTCTACAGATGGATATGGGAGTTCCGCACAATCTCCAGTGAGAATTACGCAAAAAAAAGTTTTTTAGATTTTTCTAAAAATCAAATACTAACTGTTGCGCGAAGAACAAGTTCTGGACAGAACTGGAACTTGAAGGAAAAGAAGATCTCAACTTAATCAAAGAGTGCAAAAGAGATGTAAAATCATATGAACACACTCAAAACATCCAAGATCAGCATTTAGAAGGAGGGGAGGTAAATCCAAAATGCATGAATGTAGATTGCGGGAAAGTAAATGCGTAACGTAGATGCTGAATTTAAATTGCGTAAAGTAAAAACATAATGTAAATGCGGAATTTAAATTCACAATAACGTAAAGAAATTTCTTTGTATTTCTGGTGGGAAGGTTTACAAAGCCTCACTTCATGTGGGCAAAGCTCAAAGGAGCAACTCAAACCTTCAAGGGGAAGAGGCCACCCCTCCACCCCTATTTATACTACTCTTGGGCCACCTACCACCCTTGGATGAGTCCCTCAACCCTAGGACACTCATCTAAGGGCTAGGATTAACCCACTCACACAGCCATGCAAGGGCTAACCCAAAACCCACACACATACCGGGTTTTTGCACGGTTTCAAAGCATACTACCTAGACCCGCTAACCTATCAACTAGACCGCGATCCGACGGCCTTCATTGATCCACGCGGCATCTAGCTAGCATCATCTCCTTTCCTTATCTTCTTGGCTTGCCCGGACTCCGTCTCCGGTCATCTTCCGGCGATCTCCCGACCGTCTGGACCTCTGACGCTCCTCGCCTAGTCCCGGTCATCCTCCGCCTCACCATGACCTAACACCGTCGCCCTGCAACCATCAAACACAAGGAAAAACCTTTCACATAGCAATGCCCACATATATATATTCAATGATTATCCCAAATCATTAATCAATCAAAATTTCGCTCAACGGTCCGATGCTACCGCCCCACGCGGGTAGCACTAGGAAAAGCAACCAACACTCAAATTGCTTCAAATCCAATTCACTTCAAATCAACCCAAGCTCAAATCTCGTCAATTACTCATCACACACAAGGATAGACCTCCACATGGTCTTTCAATCTCCCCCTTGATGAGTATATTGACAAACACATGAAAAAGCATAAGTTTTGAGTTTGAATAAGAAAGAAGAAAGCAATTTGAATGCAAAGCCAAACTTGATCAAAGAAATAAGAATCAAGGACATGATCAAGTTGGCAACTTATGATCTATGAAATATAACAAAGATTAACAAAGATCATAAGAAATAAGAAGAATCAAGTGCAAAGTGATGCTTTTTCTACGATTTCTCCCCCTTTTGGCAATATAGGCATCAAGATGACATTTTCTTTTCTCCCCCTTTTTTTGTTGTTTTTATGCAAGTAATGCAGCCTAAGGGAGCTTTGAAGATTATCCATGTGACCAACAAGACAAGTTATGACACAAGCTAAGTTATGGCAAAAATAGACTAAGCTAAGGCATGTCCAAGTGCAAATAATCATTTTGCTAGCAAGATTTAATTAAAACCATGTCATTTTTAGCATGATTGAACATGAGCAACACTTGTCATTAGTTTCAAAACTAGAAGCAAAGCCATTCAAAGGATCAAATGGAAAACCTAGAGTTCAACCTACTCAACACTTTGGGGAATCTAGAAGTGCACACAAGGTCCTTGAGCTTTTTTTTTTTATTGTATGCAAATTTTTCTCGTGAATCTTTGAAAGACATAGCGGGGTGCAAATGTTTGACATTATTTGCATTCTTTACCCACATATATTTTTTTTGCATTTTTAAAGCAATTGACTCAAGTCATAATCGATCATCTCAAGAGAGACTCTTAAGAGAATGATCTTGGTCATACACAACACATTCCAAGTTCATCTCAAGTGCAATGAGAAGCCGTCTTGTGAATGTGAGGTGTTGAGTTTAATCTTGCACAAAAGAGTCAATTTTGCTTCACTTTCATTTTAGCATTTTCATTGTTAAGCTAGTGAAGGACTCAAGTATGGATCAAACAAGATTCACCCAAGTTGCTATAGGGACTCTAAAGAATTCGAATTTCACAAATCATGGCTAATACACTTAGAGAAGAAACTTAGCAAGTAAGCGCAACATGTTTTATCAAGTTTTTCTTTGAACGCTCATTTTTCAATTTTTGTAAGCTTAGCAAGATAAATGAACTTGGACATATCTAAGCAAGTAATTTTCTTCATAATATAGCATGATGTATAAAATGAAACATGGATCATTTGCATAATAGATAAAGCTCATAAAATGAAAAATCAAGTCTATATGCAATGCATGAGACAGATTCTTAAACTCCCCCTCAACAAGTGATTTCATTTTACGACAAATCTGGTTCAAATTGAGTTATTAGCAAGATTAAGTTCAAGAAAGATCGAAAAGAACTCAATTAAAGCCAGAAACACAGAATGGAGGGAATAAGTCAAGAAACTGCGAACTGGGTGGCTATAGAGTATAGAAAAGATGGTAGAGAACACTATGGCTCACACTCGCTCTCATCTTCCCCAATGACTAACATAGGAAAGCTGTCTCTAGATCCCAAACTAAGGAGTGCACAGACCACTGTCTACCGGGGCCCAACACTGCTAGACTTATAAGGCTGTGAGGGAACTCAACCTAGAGAGAAGAGAGAACAACTAATTAAGCATGATAGCAACCTAAAGCACAAGATGAGAGGTCCATGCAAAGCATGCCAAGTCTAAGTGAGGTGAACTCATAACTCTAAGGAATAAAACCCATAAGCACCCGAGCAATACAAAAGAAAGGAAAAACTGAAATAAAATATAATACATAATATCTGACGGCTCCCTCTCACGAGAAGGTCGTGGGGCACACAACTCAAGCTCACTCCTCAAGGCAACAAACCTAGAGCTATCCAAAGGCTTGGTAAAGATATCGCCAACCGGTGGTCACTCTCTACAAACTGAAGCACTATGTCTCCTTTCTCCACATGGTCTCTAAGGAAGTGATATCTAATATCAATGTGCTTGGTCCGGAGTCTTTGCCTTGGGTTCTTGGCAATGCAAATAGCATAAGTGTTATCACGAGAAAAGTGGAACACTCACTATCTCTAACCCAAAGTCCCATGGGTCGATCTCATCCAGAGCACAGCTCTGACAAGAATCGGTCAGCAACAACATACTCGGCCTCGGCGAAGGGTCATGCGACTCGGACCGCTTCTTAGATGACCAAGAAACAAGAGAAGTGCCAATGAATTGGCAAGTGCGAAGTGCTCTTCCTATCTATCCTCTGACCAGCAAAGTCGAGATCGGAAAAGGCTCCAAGGGATAGACAAGAGGAAGAAGAGTACCAGATACCATAGTCAATGGTAGCTCGAAGGTACCTGAAGATGCGCTTCACCGCCTGGCGATGAGAGACGCGAGGAGAAGCCTGAAAGCGAGCGCACATACAAACAGCAAAGTATATGTCCGGCCGCGAGCCAGTAAGATACAAGAGGGAGTCAATCATGCTCCGAAACTCCTTTTGATCAACAGGCTCACCATCCTCATCGGGCTCGAGGACAGCAATGGTGGCCATAGGAGTCATCACGGGCTTCCCATCAGACATATCAAACCACCTCAGGAGGTCCCGAGTGTACTTACCTTGGTGCAGGAAAGTACCCTCCCAAACTGCTTGATTTGGAAGCCAAGAAAGTAGCTCAACTCACCCATCATACTCATCTCAAATTCTGTGCTCATCACCTTAGAAAAATGAGACACAAGAGACTGAGATGAACCACCAAAGATAATATCGTCCACACAAATCAGGCGAGAAGAAAATGAGAATCTGGTGTCTCGATGAATAGAGTTTTGTCTACAATACCCATTTTGAAACCATGGTGAGAAGATAGGACTTAAGCCTCTCATACCAAGCTCTAGGGGCTCGCTTAAGTCCATACAAGGCTTTGGAAATCTTGTAGACATGGTTCTGTATTTGGGGTTCTCAAATCGGAGGTTGCTTGACATACACCTCTTCCTCAATGAAGCTATTGAGAAATGCACTCTTGACATCCATTTGATAGAGCTTGAAGCCACTGGATGCGAGAAATGCAAGCAGATTCTAATCGCCTCTAGTCTAGCTCTGAGGGCAAAGGCCTCCTCAAAGTCAAGACCCTCAACTTTGAGTGAAGCCTCGTGCAACTAGCCTAGCCTTGTTGCGAATGACAACCCCATCCTCACTCTGCTTGTTTTTGAACACCCACTTGGTCCCAATGACATTATGACCAGATGGGGGCTCTACAAGCTGCCAATCTTTGTTCCTCTCAAAGTTTTCCAGTTCCTCATGCATAGCATTAATCCATGATTTATCGGATAATACATGAGTAACATCCTTTGGCTCAAAAGAGGCAACAAAGGCAGAGTGAAGGTAGAAAGAAGATAAGCCTGATTTTGAGCACGTAACACGCTCAAATAGATCACCAATGATCTGCTCAGGTGGATGAGAACACTGAATGTGTCGTGGAGGACCAGAAGCAGAAGTGGCCTCTACCTCTTGAGGAGAAGAGGTAGGAACAGAGCCACTCGCTGAAGGAGAGTCTGAAGGCAAAGGCTGATCATCCTGAGGTGCAGAAATGGAAATAGGAGGCACCTCAGGTGAAGAGGAGACTGGATCAGGTGGAACACCATCATCTCCATCATCCTCATCCTCTACAAAGATGGTCTCGGAGGGATAAGAAGAGCCTGAAATATCAGGTCTAGCATCTGGGCTAGCCTCATCAAAGGTCACGTCACAGGTCTCTATGATCCTATTCGCATCACAACTCCAGACCCTATAGCTACGAGAAGAAGTCGAGTAACCCAGAAAAATACTATCAGAAGAGCGAGACTCAAACTTATCTAGGTTACTAGACTTCAAGATGAAACACTTGCAACCAAAAACGCGAAAATGAGAAACACTGGGCTTTCGCCCATACCTCAACTCATAAGAAGTGCGATGCAAATGTGCTCTCACGAAAACGCGATTGGAAATATGACAAGCGAGAGCTATAGCCTCATTAAAACTTCCTAGAGTCTTGTACTCATCTAGCATCGTCCAGCCATCTCAACAGAGGTCTGTTCTTCCTTTCCACTCGCCATTTCTTTGAGGCGTAGGGAGAAGAGAACTGATGCTCTAAACCGACTCCACACGAAACTCTCAAAGTAGGAATTCTTGAACTCGGTGCCATTATCACTCACGTTATAGCTCGTAATGCACCGGGAGCTCAATAGACAACCTACTAACCAATCCTGAAGTGAGAAAAGTCTCATCCTTGAGGCCATGAAAAATACCCAAGAATACCTCGAAAAATCATCAACAATGACAAGGACATACCACTTCCTCCTGCCGATCAAGACTCTAGCCGACCAACAAAGGTCCATATGTAAAAGTGTCTTGGTGCATCACCATCACTACGGTGGATCGGAGGATGAGAAGCGATAACCATCTTGCCATGTCGGCGGGGAGAGTAAACTAAGTCTTTGACCATCTTGAGTTTGGGCAAACCACGAATAAGATCGCGGTTCGCTAACTCGGTCAAATGATCAAAGCCAATGTGACCAAGTCTCCTATGCGGAAGGAGAGATCACGGGACTCGAAGCAATCAAACAACGAAGAGAGTCTCCGGAAGAAACATAAAAATCAGCACGAAAGACTCTCCCAAATCTAGAAATCCAAGAAACTAACTCTCTGAAGAATCAAGGATTCTACAAGCATTACACTTAAAGCTTACCTCGAAAGAGTCATCGATAAGTCGAGAAACGTAAAGCAAATTGTATTGCGGCTTACTCACTAAGGCAACGTCTTTAAGAATAAAATTTTCATTAATGCAGATGGTACCTTTAGCAATGACTCTACGAAGAAGCATCCTAAAGTGATCAACTCATCATAGGGGCTCGGACTAGGAAGAGAACCAACGAGAATCTCCTATCATATGGCGAGAACAACCGAGTCAACAATCCAAACATCTCCTTCCCCATCCGATTTAACTGATCAAGTCAAAGAGAAGACTCGATCTTGGGATAAAGTGAAGACTTGGAAACCCAATCTTTGAATTACACGACGCCTCAAAGTACCAGCCACAAAAGAAGAAGATCGGACTCTAGTGTCTCTCGACGCTCAATTCTAACAAGATCGGAAAAGCGGCTCTAGTGGAAGATCTAGGAGTATCCTTGGTTTGGCCCAGCCGGTGCAAAGGCGGACCATCCCAACGAGGTGCCTAAATCTCCTACCCAAAACACCTCACGCCGCGATATCTACCTCGATGGGAAAAAGCGAGGAATATCAAGAGGACGGCGAAAAGATCGACCACGAGCAACTCCGGGACTAAAACTCATTGAACAAAGATGAAAACCGAGTCTGGGCGCCTGCCAAAACAGCGACTCTCTAACTCGTCTAGTAGCGAGCAATGCGCTTAGGAGCACTCGAGTCCGGGATGACCTGAATATCCCTAAGAGCATCAACACGCCACGCCGAAAGTGATCTTGACGCTGAGCGAAATCTACTAGGTGACCATCCTTCTTCTGAAAGGTGCATGTGTACTTTACCTTGTTAGGCGAATAACAAGAGAAGCATTCTTCCGTCAAGTCCCGTGGACCACACCAAGAGAACCTAAACACAAGTGGTGCTCAACACGGAAGCAACCACTATCTCTCCACTCTTGGAACCACGCACAATGGTAGGAGAATGAGTCCTAGCGTGCTCCAAGTAATCAAATCCTAGACCTTGATTGAATCTGCTAATCTTGGACTGGTCTAGAATGAGATTGAGCTTCTTCTTGCCTCCAACAAATTTCTCGAGAGTGCTCATAAGATACTGACACTCTCGGAAAAGTGAGGCACATGAAGAGCAAGGGGAAGGAGTAGAAGAAGAGGCAGAAGAAGAGGATCGAACAGCGCGTGCATATTTTTCCCTATACACGGCTGCCTCAAATTTGAGAGACTCACAGGAAGCACAGGAAGCACAAGAAGTATCTCTAATTCTACCAACTTGGGCCTCTAACTTCTTCCTAAGCTCTGCGTGGACCTTATCCATGTCATCCTCAACCCCAACACACAGCAAGCAACCAGTTTGTGATTTAACTAGTAAATCCTTAGTAAGTTGATCACACTTGACATTCAAAGCATCATTGTCAAGTTTTAGTTGCTTACAGCCCTCACATGAGCTGACTGGGTCCTTAGAAGCATGCAATTCAAGTTCATCATTTCTAGTAGAAAGCTTCCTAAGGTGACAACTCATAGCATCAATTTCAGCAAGTAGCTTAGGGCAATTTTCACAAGATGCAGTTGTGTGAGTATGAAGAAAACTATCATCAATAGGAATAGGATCAATAGAACATGTGCTAGCATCCTTCGACCAAAGAGCCTCAAGATCAGAAACCACACTATCATGCAGGGTCCTTAGGTTCTCCAACTCCACAAGCAAAGCATCACAGAGAGTACAACTATCAGAGTCTCGGGAGGAACATGATTTAAGTGAAGCTAACTCCCGAGACAAACTATCTACCTCCTTTTCTAACTCAGAACACCTCGACCTAGCCTTAGCATGAAACTTGCCTAATTTACAGAAGGCATCATTTAACTCGTCGTAGGTGGGTACCTCATCCGTGTCATTTGCAGCATTTCGAGTCGCTCACTTCAATGGCGCTGCCATGAAGCACATGCTTGAGAAGTCGTCACCGCCTTTCTTCTCTTGCGGATCATCCTCGCCTTAAATCGCTCCATGTCTCCGTGTCGGAGAGGTTGATGTCGTCGAGGCGGCGAGATGCGATGGAAGAGCTTCTTGTTCTTGGAGAAATTGCGGTACTTCTTCTCGTCTTGCCGGTTCCTGAACTGGAGGCTTCTTGTTGCGGTTCTTGTTGGTGTAGTCGTTCTTGCCCAAACCACGGCGTCGTTCTTGCCCTTCTCCACTTAGGGCGATTCGCTCGAATGTGGTTGGGGCCACCACACTCGGCGGTGATCATGCCACCTCTCTTCCTCTCTCTCACTCTCTTGTAAATATTGGAAAATTTTGACGACAAGAGCAAGCTCATTTTCTAGAAATCATTCGAAATTTCATCACTTACGTGCAAAGAGCGGAGAGAGAAAAATCGAAGCAAAGTTAAGAGAAATCCAAGAGGACCCAATGGGATCGGTGACCAAAGCCATCGACCGAGATTTCGTCTTCCGAGAGACGACATCAATCTCATGAGTCTTGAGGCGAATAAAGCCCGTCAAGAGTCGAGTCGACAGATCGATGGTGTCCTTGATGGTGGTCACCTTCATCTCCCAAACCCGAAGGTCGAGTCGCGGTCAAGAAATGCCGAGCATTGTCCGAGTCGAGGTATATACAACCGATCGCCCAGAGGTCGCTCAAAATCTTAGTAAACCGACCAAAGCACTCATCGAGACTCTCACCGTAGCGTTGTTCAAATTTGTTGTACTCGGCTTGAATCTGATCCTACCTCACGGTCTTGATTTGAGTAGTGCCCTCATGGTAAGCATCGAGGTTACCCAAATCTCATGGGCGGAGCGAATGTGAGAAATCGATCATACTCACTTTGGTGAGTCCTCAGATGAGAATGTTCTCGCCTTAGCATTTGCCTCAACGTCGGCCATATTGCGGCCGTGGCGTTCTCATCGGCGAGAACCTCATATGGGAGCTTCACCTTCGCCATATCGAAGCCACAGGCGATGATGTATGACTCCATCCGGATTTCCAAAAGGAAAATCAACACCACAAAAATTGGAGGCTTGGTGGAATACTTATGCATCGCCATGGCTCTCGAGACCGGTCAAGATCTATGTAAGAGCAAAACCGGCTCTGATACCAATTGAAGGATCGAGATGGCGAACAGAGGGGGGGTGAATGTTCGCAAATAAATTTTCTCCAAAAATACTCCAACTAAAACCTTGACAAGATTGCGCAAAGAAAACCGGTGCTCCTCAAATTCGCAAAACCCGCAAAAACCGGAACGACTAGACAACTATGTGTATCCCTAGCTTACATGGATAAGATCCATAAAATATGTGAGGGATTTTTCAAGCACAATCCTGGTTGTCAAGTGTCCAAATAAAGAGGAATCAATTCAAATACTTCTTTTCTAAAAGAGATCAAGCCAAGACACAAAAGTCTCTTTTAGAAAAGCAAAAGCAGATATTTTCAGAAACTGTCTTTAATTTGAACAGGAGGTTGGTGGGTTTCTGCTGCTCAAAAAATTATCAGAAATTTTCTCCCTATGAGAAGATTAGTCTTGAAGCTCTCTGCCAAATTTCAGATCAAAAAACCATGTAGAAAAACCATCATAAATCTATGAACACAGACAGTCAGGAACTTCGAGCAGAAAATATGGGGCTCGGTTTTCACCTCATGGCGCCCAAACGGTGCAACAAGTGAACTCCAAAATTTTTCTACAGATGGATATGGGAGTTCCACACAATATCCAGGAAGAATCATGCAAAAAGGATTTTTTTAAATTTTTCTAAAAATAAAATACTAACTGTTGCGTGAAGAACAAGTTCTGGACAGAACTGGAACTTGAAGGAAAAGAAGATCTCAACTTAATCAAAGAGTGCAAAAGAGATGTAAAATTATATGAACACACTCAAAAAATCCAAGATCAGCAATTAGAAGGAGGGGAGGCAAATCCAAATTTCATGAATGTAGATTGCGGGAAAGTAAATGCGTAACGTAGATGCTGAATTTAAATTGCGTAAAGTAAAGACATAATGTAAATGCGGAATTTAAATTCACAATAACGTAAAGAAATTTCTTTGTATTTATGGTGGGAAGGTTTACAAAGCCTCACTTCATGTGGGCAAAGCTCAAAGGAGCAACACAAACCTTTAAGGGGAAGAGACCACCCCTCCACCCCTATTTATACTACTCTTGGGCTACCTACCACCCTTGGATATGTCCCTCAACCCTAGGACACTAATCTAAGGTCTAGGATTAACCCACTCACACAGCCATGCAAGGGCTAACCCAAAACCCACATACATACCGGGTTTCTTGCACGGTTTTCAAAGCATACTACCTAGACCCGCTAACCTATCAACTAGACCGCGATCCGACGGCCCTCATTGATCCACGCGGCATCTAGCTAGCATCATCTCCTTTCCTTATCTTCTTGGCTTGTCCGGATTCCGTCTCCGATCATCTTTCGGCGATCTCCCGACCGTCTGGACCTCTGACGCTCCTCGCCTAGTCCCGGTCATCCTCCGCCTCACCATGACCTAGCACCGTCGCCCTGCAACCATCAAAGACAAGGAAAAACCTTTCACATAGCAATGCCCACATATATATATTCAATGATTATCCCAAATCATTAATCAATCAAAATTTCGCTCAACGGTCCGATGCTACCGCCCCACGCGGGTAGCACTAGGAAAAGCAACCAATACTCAAATTGCTTCAAATCCAATTCACTTCAAATCAAACTCAATTTCAAATCAACCCAAGCTCAAATCTCATCAATTACTCATCACACACAAGGATAGACCTCCACATGGTCTTTCACACGTGCATGCAAGAAGACCTGCGCTAATTTGGTCCGTTGTTGATTCGCATTTTTGCGTCATTTGTTACTTCAATCATCTTACGAAGGTAATATCTCTTGATCCGTAGATTCGATTGATTTGATTCTTATTGGGTTAGATTTATAATTGAATTTAGTTTCTAGAGTTAAAATTTCACATCAATCCAACGATGGGATCTTTGGTTAGTCTCGATTGAGTTTGGTCCATCGCTGTTAGATCGCTAATTGTTTCAGTCTTCTTGCGAAGGACACAACTTTAGATCCATTGATCTGATTGACCTAATTCTTTTTGTGTTAGCTGTGGAATTGAGTCTAGTTTCTACAGTTGAAATTTCACATCAATCGGATGGTGGGATCTCTAGGATTTTTTATTTTTGTGAACTGGTTACCAGTCTACTCGCCTGGTCGCCCGACTGCTCGCCTGCTCACCCAAACTTCTCGCCTGCTCGCCCAAACTGCTCGCCCAAGTGCTCTACTGGTCTCCCAAGTGCCCTACTGGTCACCCAAGTGGTCTACTGGTCACCCAAGTGGTCTGCTGGTCGCCAAGACTGCTCTATTGGCCGTCCGACTATTCTACTAGTCGCCCAAACTGGTCTACTAGTCTCCCAACTGCATAAACTGGTCTCTCAACTGTGTGAACTGGTCTCCCGACTGTTTGCCATCAGTGTGAACTGATCTCCAAGCAATTTGAGTTTAAATTGGGGTGTGTTAGAAAAACAAAGTTCAAAAATTTAATTTTAGCTTCTGCGCAATCATTCACCCCCCTCTGATTGCTACATTAGTATATTTCGATCCTACAAGTGGTATCAGAGCAAGGTTTTTCTAATTAATCTTAACTGGTGATTAGAAACTGTAGCTGTCAGCGTATTTCATCTGACAAGATTCCGCTAACGGAGTGACTACTCTCTGGACGGAATATATGGTTCGGTAGAGGGCATCTTCATGGCTAGAAACCCTAATATCTCTCGACGATGGATTTCGGGAATCAGCAAACTGATGGACACAACGGTTTACCCAGGTTCATGCCCCCGGTGTGGGTAATAGCCCTATGTCTGCTTCTCTATGCTCTCTGTTCTAGCCGACCGGCCCCCTTCTTCATGCACCGAGGCGCCCTTATATAGATGAGACGGCCTGGGCAGGGGGGATGGTGACGCTATGCTTATCTACAACAGATTAATTGCATCCATCATTCCAGCCACCACGTCGACCCATGGCTCATTTATTAAGCACACATCCGTGGCCTTGTCCTTCGAACCTCATTTAATGTCGGTGAGTGGCCTCGCCCGGTCCGCCCGGGACACGATGCCCCTGTCACGGGTTTGGTAAGAGGCGTCAGAGGGATGAGCCGTCGTCGTGTCGATGCGAGTCCTTCACATTAATGACCACGACACGAGGTGCGGTGGTAGCGAAACTTTCGGTAAGCCTCCCTCTCATTCCTTTGGTTGCCTTCGTGGCCTGACAAGGGGGGCCCCGAACGCCCGCCCACTCGTCAGGCCGCCATGCGGGCCACCCGCCCAGCGAGCAGGCATGATCACCAGGCTGCTCGCTAGGGGGCCACGCGGACTCCTCGGACGGCGGGCAGGGCGTGCTCACCTGGCTGCCCGCTAGGATGCCACGCGGGTCGCTTGCCCGGCGAGCAGGGTGTGATCGCCAGGCTGCTCGCCCGGCCAACCAAGCACATGTTGAAGCAAATAGCAAAGCACGAAATTTGATCATCCAAGGACTAGGAAGAAGTGACTTCGACCGCTTGATCCATCTCAAGTCTGCATATGAGGTATGAAAATCTCTTTGTGATTATCATGAGGGATCTAACACTATCAAAGAGGTTCGTCAAGATATATATAAGAAAGAATACATGCGATTTGAGATGAAGCCTGGTGAGTCACTAGATGATTTCTTTGCACGATTCAATAAGATTCTTAGCAATTTACGTGATGTAGGAGTTTTCTTTGATGAAGTTACTAACGCTAGACAACTATGAAGGATCGAGATGGCGAACAGAGGGGAGGTGAATGGTCGCAAACAAATTTCCCCCCAAAATACTCCAACTAAAACCTCGACAAGATCGCTCAAAGGAAATCGTGAAAAACCTGAAAAACTAGACAACTATGTGTACCCCTAACTTGTATGGATAAGTACCATAAAATATGTGGGGATTTTTGAGTCACAATTCTGGTTGTCTAGTATCCAAAATGAGAAGGAGTCAACTCAACTCTTGCTTTTAGAAAGGAGACCAATTCAAATTACAAAAGCCACTTTCAACTCTTGCTTTTAGAAAGAATACTAACTGCTGCGTGAAGAACAAGTTCTGGACAGAGTTGGAACTTGAAAGAAAAGCTGATCTCTACTCAATCCAAGAGTGCAAAAGAGATGTAAAACCATATGAGCACACTCAAAACATCTAAGATCAGCATTTAGAAGGAGGGGAGGCAAATCCAAATTGCATGAATGTAAATTGCGGGAAAGTAAATGCGTAAAGTAAATGCTGAATTTAAATTGCGTAAAGTAAAGACATAATGTAAATGCGGAATTTAAATTCACAATAATGTAAAGAAATTTTTTGTATTTTTGGTGGGAAGGTTTACAAAGCCTCACTTCATATGGGCAAAGCTCAAAAGAGCAACTCAAACCTTCAAAGGGAGAAGGCTACCCCTCCACCTCTATTTATACTACCCTTGGGTCACCTACCACCCTTGGATGAGTCCCTCAACCCTAGAGCACTCATCTAAGGGCTAGGATTAACCCACACACACAGCCATGCAAGGGCTAACCCAAAACCCACACACATACGGGGTTTTCTTGCATGGTTTTCAAAGCATACTACCTAGACCCGCTAACCTATCAACTAGACCGCAATTCGACGGCCCTCATTGATCCACGCAGCATCTAGCTAGCATCATCTCCTTTCCTTGTCTTCTTGACTTGCCCGGACTCCGTCTCTGATCATCTTTTGGCGATCTCCCGACCGTCTGGACCTCCGACGCTCCTCGCCTAGTCCCGGTCATCCTCCACCTCACCATGACCTAGCACCATCGCCCTGCAACCATTAAAGACAAGGAAAAACCTTTCACATAGCAATGCCCACAAATATCATCACAAAATCATTAATCAACCATAATTTCGCTCAAGATTCTGGTGCTAACGCCCCTAGGCCGGTAGCACTAGGAAAAGCAACCAACACTCAAATCGCTTCACATCGAAATCCAATTCAAATCAAACTCAATTTTAAATCAATCCAATCCCAAATCTTGTCAATTACTCATCACACACAAGGATAGACCTCTACATTGACGAGGGCTGGGCGTCCCTAGACCGGCCAGCGCACGGTCAACGGACCCCCAAGCTCAGGAGGCCTCGACCGCGACCTAGGCGTATGCCGAGACGCTCGACCTAGACCGCGCTGGACCCGAGCACGGCCCCGCACGACCTCGAGCTCGGGTCGGCTCTCGTTCGAAGCCGTAGTCCACCCTTGGATTTCGGATCGTGCATTTGACCGGCGGTTGCCAAAACGCGGGTCGTGGGGATGAAGCAGGTGCGTGCATCAAGTCCGGAGCAGTTACTGCCAGCCCTCAACGTGCATGAAGGCCACTTCCCGGGAATCTCTCCCATCCGTTGCGTGCAGAGGAGGTATAAGACCAAGGATGCGCAGTCTCTCAAGGGACACGAAGACAACACACAACACGCCATAGCTCGAGCTTAGACGTAGCCATTGTTGAACTTGAGCTGTATACACACCCTTGTACTCAGAAATAGCTAAGAATACTACCGCGAGGTGACTGGAGTAAAGCTATTACCTCCACAGGGGCTTGAACCAGTATAAATCTCGGCCTCACGCTCGTTGTCATCTTGCTCCGACCAACGTCACGTCTCCTCCATTCCTCCGTTTGGGCGAAGCGTAGCTCGGGTCCCGTATCACACTAACCCCCCATCTCATTTCTTGCGGTTGGCGATCCCGATCGTCGACAGCTGGCGCCCACCGTGGGGCCTGATTACTTCGCTCATTCGTAGGAACGACATCAAGATCCCAAGAGCATGGCGCACTTCGTCGGCGGACTTTCCTCGAGCATGGATTCGGGCGCGGACTCCGACTCCGCGTCCCTGTTTTCGCCTTCGCCACCGCCACTCGAGCAGCACGGAGGGAGATGCGGATGATCGTAATCCGCAGACCCCTGAAGACGCTCGCCGGATGGTGCATGTCGCCATCAACCAAGCCATAACCGCCCTCCGGCAGGAGGACCAGGAGAAGGCCGGCGCGTCCTCTAGGCCGCCCAGGCTCCCTCTCCCGGGGGAGCGCCTCCGCGCTATCGCTCGGGTCATGGCTGATCTCGATAGGGCGAGGTCGGAGCTCTTTGGCCGAGCCCTAGTCGAAGAGCTCGATCGGGCTGCGACCAAGGTCATACCTCCGCAGCACCGAAGTCAGCACTCGGGGACCCGCTCCCAGAAAAGTGATGACAACTCGTCGCGCCGTGGCCCGTGCACCCGTCGGACGCCTCCCGCGCAGGAGGCGCCCTCTCACCAGCAGTGGGCTCGGGATGAGGCTTTGACGCAGCCGCGCCACCGTCCTGCGGGCACCGTACCAAGCAGGGTCAGGCCCGAGCCAAGCCGCACAGACTCCGAGTCGACCAGCAGCAGGTCTGCGGGCCTCTCCCCAGACGTTCCGCCTAGGCGCCGTAGGGTCCAGGACCGCTTGCGTTACCTACCGGGTGATTCCCGTGCCCGGCATCGTGGTCGTTCCCACCGAAGGTCGGGCCGCCGAGGCAGCCTCGACTCCGAATCCGGCAGCAGCGGGGACCTTGCCGGTGATGACCACACCGGCGCTTTGTCGACCTATGGTGCGTGGCGTATTCCGGACGGCTGCGTCGCGTCGCGTGGCGGCTCGGTTCAAGCCCGCGCTGATCGAGCATTTTGACGGGACCAAGAACCCCGATGAATTCTTGTCTATCTACTCGACCGCTATCCTGGCGGCCGGGGGCGACGAGTTTGTCATGGCCAATTACCTCCCGACCATCCTGGACGGTGCCCCGCGAACCTGGCTCTTTAACCAGAAGCCTGGTTCCTTCAGGTCGTGGTGCCAAATCCAGAGCGCCCTCCGCTCCAACTTCCAAAGTTGTTACGAGCGGCCGGGGAGGGAGAAAGACTTGGACCGCGTCATCCAGGGCAAGGGCGAGCCGCTCCGTGACTTTGTGCGGCGTTTCATCCGCACGAGGAACCTGATCCCGAGCATCTCTGACGAGGCCATCATCAAAGCCTTCAAGTTTGGAGTCCACGATCGGCGCCTCACCGAAGACCTGGAGATCACCTCACGCCTCAGCGTCAACAAAATTTATTCCAGTATGGCGGGCAGACGCTGATGCAGATGGCGCATCCGCTGGAAACGCGACTACGATCAAGGTAAGCTTGGTCTAGGTCCCACCGAGGCCGGCCCGTCCAACTCCAAGGACGCCACCACGGCGCCACCACCAAGCGAGCCGCGATCGCGAGGCGGAGGTCCGCCGTGATTGTTTGGCGAGATGGCCAGCCATGAGGTCCTTGGGTACGCGATCAAGCCCGGAGGGATCCAACCTCGCCAAGGTCGGCCTCGACCCCGCCGGTATGAAACCAGCCCGGCAAGAGGGCCGACGACCGGTCCCGGCGGATGCTCGATCTTTCGGCCGAGGGCGCCTTTAATATGACGGCAAAGTTACGCTGTTTCATAGGGCGGCCGGCCACGACCTGCGGGCCTGCAGGGCTTGGCAAAACAAGCTGGAGGCCTTCTATGATGGGCGAGTGAGATGCCCGTGCTCCCGAAGGATGACGACCAACCAGACAGGGTGAACGCCAAGACGAGCACGCACGACCTCGATTTGGAGTTCCAGCAGGGCGAGCACCGGATCGACGTCATCTTCGGCGGCTCGTCGGCTTACGATCGAGCGTGAGGTCAAGGCCGCCGTGAACCATCTACTGTGTTGCCATGGAAGCCCATCGAGCGACCACAAGTGGGCTGGGGCCACCATCACCTTCTCTCCAGAAGACGCTCTCCAAGGTATGGCCCGAGACCTGAAGACCGCCTTGGTCGTGACCCCGACCATCAGCAATACCGCGGTCGGGCGCGTCATGGTCGACGGCGGCAGCTCTCTTAACTTGCTGCAGGCAGGAGCGCTTGACCGGATGCAGATTCCCCAGTCGAAGGTCAAGAACATCGCCATACCCTTCTTCGGGATCGTACCCGGGAGCTCGACCATCCCCTTGGGGCAGGTGGTCTTCCCCGTTACCTTCGGCGGCTTGGACAACTTCCGCACCGAGCTGGTCACCTTCGAGGTGGTCGAGGGAGACCTCCCGTACAACGCCATCCTCGGGCGGCCTGCCTTGGTCAAGTTTATGGCGGCCAACCATTATGGCCATCGATGTATGAAGCTGCCTGGCCCCAACGGCATCATCACTGTGCGAGGTGATCTGCAGGCGGCACATGGATGTGAGACCAAGGCCTTAGCTATTGCAGGCATGCTGCCCCAGCGCGGTCCGGAGGCGATGGCGAAGAATGCCCGCCAGAAGGTGGCGATCCAGCCCAGTGGGGCGACGAAGGCCGTGCCGCTCTGGGAGAGCGACCCGACCAAGTGCATCCACATCTCGGCCGAGCTGAGTTCCAAATAGGAACTCCAGCTCGTCACCTTCCTTCGCGCCAACAAGGGTATATTCGCTTGGGAACCCACGGACATGACCGGCGTTCCGAGGGAGGTGATCGAGCACAAGTTGCAGGTGAGATCCGGCTCTCGACCTGTGCGCCAGAAGCTGCGTCACTTCTCCCCGGAGAAGGTCGCGGTCATCAAGGAGAACCTTGACAAGCTCTTGAAGGCTGGTTTCATCCGTGAAATTGACTACTCCGAGTGGCTGGCCAACCCGGTCATCGTGCAGAAGAAAGGAGGAAAGTGGAGAATGTGCGTCGACCATACGGGGTTGAACTCGGCTTGCCCGAAGGACAACTTCCCGCTTCCGCGCATCGACCAGATCGTCGACTCCACTGCGAATGCCAAGATGCTGAGCTTCTTGGATGCTTACTCGGGATACCACCAGATCAAGCTGGAGGTCGACGACGAGAACAAGACATCCTTCATCATGCCGTTTGGCACCTATTGCTATACGACCATGTCGTTTGGTCTGCGCAATGCGGGGGCCACGTTTCAGCGTCTGATGACCAAGACATTCGAACCCCAGATCGGTCGAAACTTTGAGGTCTACGTGGACGACATCATCGTCAAGAGCCCCTCCGAGGGTGACCACGTTCGCGACCTTGAGGAAACCTTCGCCAACCTGAATAGGCATAAGATCAAACTCAATCCCGAGAAGTGCGTGTTCGGCGCGGCGTTAGGGAAGGTGCTCGGCTACATGATCGGGGGCTCGGGGGTCGGCCCGAACCCGGAGAAGATCGAGACGATCGAGAAGATGACACCCCCGACCTCGATCAAGCAGGTGCAGAGCCTCACCGGCCGCATGGCCGCCCTCAGCAGATTCATCTCGAGGCTCGGCGAGCGTGGGCTTCCATTCTTCCAAACTCTGCGTAAGCACGGGGGCTTCGAGTGGACTCTAGAGGCGCAGCGGTCCTTCGATGACTTGAAGGTATACTTGTCGTCCCTACCCCTCCTTACAACGCCACAACCCGGCGAGAGGTTGCTGCTCTACCTCGCGGCCACCACCCACGCTGTCAGTGCTGTTCTGGTGGCGGAACGGGGGTCTCAATAGCACCCAATTTATTACATCAGCGAGGTCTTGCACGGCCCGAAGGAGCGCTACCCGCAGGTACAGAGCTGTTGTATGCTCTCCTCATGGCTTTGCGCAAGCTCCGGCACTATTTCCAAGCGCACTCTGTACTTCATCAGCGAAGTACTCTCCGAGTCCAAGGCTCGGTATCCTCAGGTGCAGAAGCTACTCTACGCGGTGCTCATCACCAAGAGGAAGCTAGTCCATTACTTTGACCGGCATCCGACCTCCGTGGTAACTTCCATGCCGCTCGGCGAGATCATTCGCAGCCGCGACGCTTCCGGAAGAATAGCCAAATGGGCTCTCGAGCTCAACAGCCACGACATATCGTACGTCCCTCGGACGGCCATCAAGTCGCAGGCCTTGGCCGACTTCGTCGCCGAGTGGACCGAAGCCCAGGCGCCACCCGCGCCCGAAGACCCCGAGTACTGGACGATGTACTTTGACGGGTCCTACACCAAGAACGGAGCAGGCGCTGGAATCGTCCTCATCTCTCCGCTTGGAAATAAGCTCCAGTATGCGATTCGGCTGCACTTCGACGCCACCAACAACGTCGCCGAGTACGAAGCGCTCGTCAACGGTCTCCGGATCGCTGCTGACCTCGGCGTGCGCCGGCTCTACGTACACGGTGACTCCAAGCTTGTCGTCGACCAAGTCATGAAGGCTTCCGAGCCTCGTGACGATCGTATGGCGGCATACTGCCGAGAGGTACGTAAATTGGAGGAGAGGTTCAAGGGTTTCGAACTTCACCATAGCTACCGCCGCTACAATGGGGAGGCCGATTACCTGGCCAATCTGGCTTCCAGCCGGGGACCAGTACCGTCGGGGATCTTCATCTCCGACCTCTACAAGCCCTCCGTTCGGTCGGATTCTACCTCCGAGCATTCGACTGACCCTCAGCATGCGCCCACTCTAACTGCCGAGCGTTCGAAGTCAGAGCCTTCTGAATCAAGCCACGCGCGTGCTGGTCGCCAACTCCGACTGGAGGAAGCCCTTCGTCGACCGACTAACCAACGGATCGCTCCCCGCCGATCCCACCGAGGCCCGGTGCCTCGCTCGGAGGGCGAAATCCTTTGTCCTGGTTGGGGAAGACCTCTACAAGAGAAGCCCCTCCGGGGTCCTCCAGAAGTGCATCCTGGCAAACCAAGGGAAACAGTTGCTGCTGGACATCCACGCCGGAATTTGTGGACACCACGCCGCTCCACGATCCCTCGTGGGCAAAGCCTTTCGCCAAGGTTTTTACTGGCCAACTGCGATGGCCGACGCCGAGCAGATTGTTCGCACCTGCGAAGGGTGCCAATTCTTCGCTCGACAGACACATCTCCCCGCGCAAGCCCTGCAGATGATCCCTATTACGTGGCCATTCGCCGTTTGGGGACTTAATCTGGTCGGTCCCTTTAAGAAGGCGCTCGGGGGCTTGACGCACCTACTCGTCGCAGTGGACAAGTTCACCAAGTGGATAGAAGCTAAGCCGGTCGCCACCATCACTTCGGTCCAGGCGGCCAACTTCTTCCGCGACATCGTCTATCGGTTTGGAGTCCCAAACTCCATCATCACCGATAATGGGATGCAGTTCACAGGGAAAGAGTTCCTCGAGTTCTGTGATAACTTCAACATCCGCGTCGATTGGGCAGCTGTGGCCCATTCGCGGACTAACGGCCAAGTCGAGCGCGCCAATGGCATGATCCTCCAAGGGCTAAAACCACGGATCTTCGATCGACTGAAGAAATTCGCGGGACGATGGGCAGCCGAGCTGCCCTCCGTCCTTTGGAGCCTGCGGACCACGCCGACCCGATCGACCGGGTTCACACCATTTTTTCTGGTGTTCGGCGCAGAAGTCGTTTTGCCTACCGACCTGGATTACGGCGCACCACGACTACAAGCTTTCGACGAGGCGCGGGGGCTCGACGCGCAACAAGACGCCATCGACCAGCTTGACGAGGCACGCGTTGTGGGCATTTTGCGATCGGCCAAGTATCAGCAGACGCTGCGGCGTTACCATGATCGACAGGTCCGCGGACGGTCCTTCAACGTCGGTGACCTGGTCTTGCGCCAGGTCCAATCCAACGTCGGCAGGCATAAGTTGTCCCCTCCATGGGAAGGGCCCTTCACCGTCGTGGAAGTCCTCCGACCCGGTACCTTTCGACTCAAAGACGCCGACGGCAACATTGTACCCAACGCATAGAATATCGAAAAGTTAAGGCGATTTTATCCCTAAAACTTCATCCTTATTCCTGCGATTTTGGCAAACCCTCCAGGCCCGAAGCGCAACGTACTGATCACACCCTGGTCGTCGTGCGTCGCTCGGAGGATTGCCTATCCGCATGGCCATCTGGGATCGCGCACCAACCGAACATCGCGACCCACCTTAATGGTAACTCGTTTTGCCAAGAGCACTACAGCCTACGCCCCAACGGCTACGGTCCCGAAGTAGCGCTTCACGGTGAAAAAAGATGACCATGCGGGGCGGTCCTTTATCGGTTTGGAGCACGCCTCTGGGCCGTCGGCCTCATCGCGATTTTCGCGTTTCCTTCAAAGTATCAGCGCTCTGGCCCTACGCCCGTGCAACCTTGGAAGATTCCTAAAGGCTACGGTCATCCGATGAAGCGCTTGTCACGAAGGAGAAAATGCGCAATATAGGGCAAAATCCCCAAAAGCTGCAACATGCAGTGTGCGTATATTACAAAAAGAAGAAGGAAGGGGGGCGCCTGGGCCGTCTCTAGGCTACGATCAGGCGTCGCCCTCGGCGGTGTCGTCGTCGGAGCTGTCGCTGCTCTCGAAGACGTCACCTAGCCCGGCCACCTTCTCCACCGCCGGCTGCACCCTGGCCCATGCTTGGTCCGTGTGAGGAGCCGCCCAGACCGTCCTCGGGTTATTTAAATGCCCGGTCGCCCTCATCGGATTTAGAGGCTAGCAATGGATCACCGATGGTGCTCACAGTGCTAGCACCCAAGCCCAATTAGGAAAACAACGATCCCATTCGAATAACTCGACAACAATCCCGGTATTCCCCCGGTATGCGACCCGAAGCTCGCCCAGGATCGCCCCGCATACCGGTTTCCATTGCCATATCAATTCAATTCGCATAAAGGGGGCAACGAACCCAAAACTTTACGACCACACACGCGCCGCGGAAGCACAACAAAACGACTAAAAACCAAGGCACAAAGACAAACCAGACAACCACGCGAAGCAAGAACTAGCCTAGACTCAGGAAATCTACAAAATTTCGGCATGACGCCCCTAGAAATACGGACATCCACTCAGCAGGCATAAGGAACACATAACTAAACAAATATATATCACAACCAACCACAAGCATAAACAACGACATAGATAGATACAACATCACATACAGGAGTTAAGCATGGCGATACCACGAGGTCCAACAACTGAATTAGACAAGTACTTTAAACAAAGCCATAACAAGTTTTAAAGCTAACTATACAACAAAATGAAAGAACCACCACCAAATTCAACCCAAAATAAGACATCTCAGGAAGTGTCCTGCCTTGAACACTTCCGAGGCGTTTATCGCTGAGCTAGCTTTTACTCGGTGCCCTTGCCCACCACCGAGAAGCGAATCAGACAGAACTCACACCCATCGGGTCCTCTCTGAAAAACCACAAAGCGAAGCATGAGTACGAAGGTACTGATAAGACTTACCCGTGGTCCATATATGACCGACTCGAAGGAATATGCATTTGGATGTAGCAAGGTATAAGCTTAAGGTAAAAGTGCGAGAAAGCTTACTTTGTTGCATAATCAAATTCAACTACACAAATTTCAAATTCATAGCGATTATGGACAGCACCTATTACTAGAGTGAGAGCTGAATTTAAACATTAAAGAGAGCAATTAAAATCATGAACAAGTATCAACATCAAGTAATCCAACTATTTTCAATTTAAGTTATTACTACGTTGAAATGTCGGATGATACAAGCGTGCTCATATCCGAGGCGCGCAATTGAATGGCTTATTCACCTGCAGGGATCATCAATCGCACGATATGTGCCACAAGGAACCTCATGTCAACCCTCCTCCCATCCATATCTACTCGTTGAACCATCCTTATGCGGCCGAGCACCTAGCAACCTCCTCGGCGGCTCAAGCCTCGCTTAGCCCTCGAGAGGCCTAGGCCTCGCCCTCAACCACGTCCAATCGCATGAGGGCATGACCCATCGAGTAGTATGCCATGAAAGGGTGGCTTACCGTACCATTATATCGGGCATCACGATCAACAAGGGTGCTCGATCAACATGGCAAACAACGGATCGATCCTTAACCAACACAAAGAGACTACAACATTTGAGTCTCCACACCCAAATGATCCAACCCTCTCGCCCGGTCTCAAGTTTTCCACTTCAAAGCATAATTATAACCAATGGCAACCCATTAAAGTGAAGTAATAATCTCAAGTGATGGAGCCATCCACCACTTGGCCCATACCCGACATCTAAGCAAACTAAGCATGGACACAATATAATTACCCATATACTAGCTCCAAGGGAAGTGTTCAACAATTATCAATGAATGTATGTGCAGCAATTAGGTTCTAATACCATTCCCACATTTCAATTCCTAATGCATAACCTAACCATCCAATAAGCAATTCATTCACAAAAATACAATTATGATAAGGTTGAATATGCTTAGGTGCTTGCCTTGAGCTTCTGCTTGATCCTCAGTAACACACGGCCCTCCGGTACCCCCCTCGGTCACCGCCGCGTTAACCTCCGCGTGCTCGTTCTCTACACGTTCGCCATGTATGAAAAATGAGATGCATGCGATGCATATGAAATGAAAATACTAAATGCATCCTCAAGACAAATCCAAAAGTGCAAACATTCATCTCAATTGAAGAATGAAAATGCAATTGCAAGACTCCACTTCTACTCTAAAGCCAAAATCTGAAAACAACAAGCATACATCCCTAAACAGGCATAACTCTTGAATGCTTAATCTAAAAATTGATTTCTTTGACTCTAAAGGACCACAAGAGGGTGATCTAACTTTAACATACAACACAACATTCAGAATATAGATTGAAAGTTTTTAACTAAACTCTGAACTTCAGCCCCAAAATCTGAATTTTCAGAAAACTGGTTTCAGGACAGCATGTATACAAATGACCATAACTTTTTGATCACTTAGCCAAATTGAGCAAACTCAGAGCCTAAACAACCACAAGATATAGACCTACAAATTAGCTTTGGCCAATCACCCAGATTCTGCCCAGATAACTCCCAGTTCGGCCAGGAATAGAGGGAAGTTTCAGAGTTCAGAATACTCAGAGCTTCAGAACAGCATGCACCAATTTCAACATAAAAATTGCTATTCTTAATGGAATTGAGTAAATGATAACATTTTTACAATCTACATGAAATTTCTTACAACTCCATAGGCAAAAATAATTTCTAATTCGGCCTCTAACTAATTGTTATTCACAGCTCAAGTTTCTACCCGAAATCTTCAGCATTTTCAGAGCAGCAAGCACTAAAATTGCCATAACTTTCAGCTGGGTTAACGAAATTGAGTGATTCTAGTTGGAGATAAAAGATAATTTAATTACCCACAACTTTCTCTACAGTCAACCTAGCAGAAAATGCTCGTAACTTGCTCGAATCTGTCAAGAATAGGAGCTACGAAATCTGCTCGAAAATCTGAATCTTTCCCCAAACCCTAGAATGGTTGTTCCCCACCCAAATCCCAAATCTCTACTCACCATAGCCCCCAACACCACCATTGCTGCCCCCAAAACCAGAAAACACTCAACCAAACCCTAGGGGAGTCTTACCTTCAAGGGAGTGGAAGAGGAAGGGATGGAGCCAACTTGGGGAGGTGCTGCAGGAGGGAGAGCTGGCTGCTGCTTGGGGGGTACTGAAGCTGGCTTGGGGAGGAGCTGGAGGGACGCTTGTGCTGGCTGCTTGGGGAAGGAGACTCAAAAGAAGCCAAGGGGAGGGCTGGTTTTGGTTTGGTCTGGAGGAAATGGCTGCTTGGGGGAGGAAAAATGAGAAGAAGAGTGTGTTGGTTTCAGTTTGGGGCTGCCCCACATTTCTTTTGTAGCTTGCTCACCCCACTAGTAAGCAAAGTTAGAATGGCTAAGTCCCCAAAATTTCAGCATATGGATTCAGTTTTTGAGCTACGTTTTGAATTAGTATTTGGCATTGGATTTTGGTTCAAACCCCACAATGCTGTAGAGAAAAGTTTCTAGTTTGTGATTAGCTAACCCGCACATTCTAGATCCTTATAGTCCTCAAGTTACAAGGCTCCAAACTTTGATGAAAATCATATTTGCACACTGAAATTTCTAGCTCTTAATTTTTGCTACGTTTGGAAATTCTTAAGTGGCAAATTTGGGATAGGTTCTGAAGTTTGCAGTGAATCTCAAATGCGGCCAAAACTTGGTTGGCACTAATGTTAGCCGCATGAGTCGAATTCGAATTTGGGGCCATGACAATCCGCGTCCCCCTCAATCCCGGCAACGGTTGCAATCGGGTCGAAGGGCGCGCGTCATGCGCGCAAAGAAAGCCGAAGACGTATTCCACTTGGCCGCGGAGGCAGCCCAACCTCATGAAGCAGAGCTTCGCCAGGCGCGGGGTAGGTCGGAAAGGGCGTCGGCTGCCTGGTTATGGCGGAAGGCGTACCCCACCGGAGTACGCTCCAGAGGCTCCGGCAGCCTCACCCCTAAAGACTCCGCGCTCCTGCCCATGTTCTCGAAGGCTGGGCGGAGCAGGGAGAGGAGGCCCTTTCGCATACATCGAGCTGAGGTCCTCCACGGCGGCCTCAACTCGGGCCCGCTGCGATGACGCGTCTTCGCGCGCCGTGGTGAGCTCCTCCTCGGGGGCGGCGACCCGAGTCCGTTCCGCCGCTACCTCCTCGCGTGCTTGCGCTAGTTCCTCCTCGGCGGTTGTAAGTTCAACCTTCATTAGTTATGGTTTTGGTGTTAATGACAAATCTAATATTGAGATTATCCATTAATGTGATTTTGTTATTAATGACAAATCTTATATCGAGACTAACTTGTTTATTTAGAATATCCTTGATTAGTCTCATCGCATTGAAAAATGGAAAACCCAAGGTATGTATCGTATTCATTCTAGTATTAGTTGTATACTTTGGATTCAAGTTAAAGTATGAATATCCCCATTATATTAACCACAAACGTGCATCATGTTTCCCAATCCACACTTTACATGGATGCATATACTTAGGGGGAGTTTGTAGTTTAACTTGAAAGCCTCTTTGTATTGATCTAATTCTTATTGACACATATAAGGATCAAGACAAAGAAACTAAATCCTTGAGTATATGTTTGAATTGCCTAGTTATAAGTATACTCATGGTAATATAGGATATACTCCAATACGATCAAATTGGATATGTGCATATTATGTCCAAGTCAATTATATCTATGCACATATACATGTGGGGTGTATTCTATAGTTGATGATTTAGAGTAATGATAATTTTCATATAATTTACATATAATGGATCATTACTTTTCATCAACATGAGTATATGAAAACTTGTGTAGTTAATATATACTTATATCAATTTAAATGATAATTTAAATTGAGTTCATTTGTCTTGATAACCATTAAAGAACATTTCATCATGTGTTGATGGTGTTCCTTGATTAATTAAGGACAAATGAATAGCTCTTAAGTATAATAAAACATGAGTTGCATTATTGTACTTAAGACACAATTAAATCATTCAAATTGATTTAGGTTGTGCTCAATTGATCTAAAGGCATCAATTATGTGTTAATGGAGTGCAAGAGATAATTGAGACAACCGTGCATCTTGGACTAACTATTTTATGAGTTGTGATTGAGTTAGATCCAAAGATAAATGAGATGATTGAGAACGGGATAAAGACGGCATCATGAGGTGATGGGCGTCAAGAGAAGATCCCGAAGACAAAGAGAAGAATCGAGGGATGATCCCGGGGGAGTATCAAAGTGATGATCATAAAGACCCCAAAGGGGATTGCTTGCGTGCGGTGGCGAAGGTATAATTAGATAGGCTAAGGACTTTGTAGTCTTTGAGTCTAAGGTTTTTATCGCCGTACTATTAAGAGGGGTTGTCTCCTAGCTTGAGCTTCATCATGTGTTGGTGATCTCAATCCCGTGTTCACTCGAGCTCAAATCTTATTTAGATTTGGTTTTTGCATTATGCTAACCATTTGGCATGTGTTGCGAATGGGTTCATGTGTTGCAAAGAAGAAGAGTATGCTTGGTTGTTCTTTGCATTGCATGTGTTGCATGCTCGGATTTGCATGTGTTGAAATTGTTGAAGCTTCATGTTTTGTTTTCAAAACAATCTTTCTAAAACAAGTGGTTGCTTATAGCTAAGTTTTGCATGTGTTGCAAAAGGAGAGAGCTCAAGTATGATTTGGTGTTTATGTGGTTTGTATGTACTAAAGATTTGCATGTGTTGCAAATAGAAAACTCATACATTTGATTTGATCTCAATGTGGTTGCATGGAGTTAAGATTTGCATGTGTTGCAAATAGTGAGCTCATGCATTTGAGTTTGTTTGGTTTTGCTTGGAGCTAGGTTTTGCATGTGTTGCAAAATGAGTATGCTCAAGCAAGTTGGATTTGAATTTACGTATGGCTCTTGAAGCATGTGAATAGAATTTGCAAATATGTTTTGCAAATTGTTTTGATCATGAGTTGATCATCACATGGTTCAAGTTTTAATCTTGTTGACCCTTGCTAGCTTGTAGTCATGTTTTTGATCAAGTCTATGTGAGGGATTTCGAGAAAATCAAAATTGGACTTGAATGACTACATTAGAGTCTTTGTTTTTGTGATTTTGGAAAATATCTATGGTTGCTTAAATCTTGAAAATGGGTGGAGATTGTAGCCCTCGTAATAAGCGTCGCATAGAGTCCAAAATCACCTAAATCGGAGTTCGGAATCAAAAGTTATGACCGTTTTTCTGAGTGTCGTCTGTGCTGAAACAGCAGGTGCGGTAGTACCACCCCTGAACTGCGGTAGTACCGCAAAAACGGTAGTACCGGCCCTTAGAGGTCGGTAGTACCACCTGTACTGTAGCAACAGCTATTTTCAACTTTTTTAATGTCCGTTTTGCCCCCCAACGGCTAGTTTTCTTTGTGAGGCTATAAAAGGAGGTCATGGGGGGCATTTGCTGATTGATTGAGTATTTTGCATGAGGTGGTGCATGTGTTGCATACTCATATTTGATTCTTGAGCTAAGAGTGAGACTAATTGCATGTGTTGCAATTAGGAGTGGTTGAGTGACCTCTTGTGCATGTGTTGCACTTGAGGGAGGTCCTTGTGCATGTGTTGCACTTGGTGATCACCGGGAGCGCATTCGTTGTGCTCGGTGAAGTTCAAGTGAAGGAGCGGCTTGTTACTCTTGGAGGTTGCCGACTCTAGGCAGGCGTGGCGTCATCTTGGAGAGCTCTCAAGGTTGTGAGAAGCCCCGGCGAAGTTTGTGAAGGTTCGGGTTGAGCCTACGCGAAAGCGTGAAAAACCACGACTAGTGGAAAGAGGCGGGTGCTCGAGCGGGAGCCGGTCCAAGTGGTTGGGCTTGCCTCAACGTGGACTAGGGGAGACCGGCAAGTCTCCGAACACCACGGAAAAACATCGTTTGCCTCTTGTCTCTTTTACTTTCAAGTATTTACATTTCTAGTATATTGTTCATCTCTTTTACTTTCAAGTATTTACATTTCTAGTATATTGTTCAATTGCTTGATTGTAATAGAATTGCTTAGTATTAATTGATTGATCAATTTAGCAATTCTAGTTTAGAGACATAATTTAGTTAGTGCACTAGTGAGCCTAGTTGATTTAGGCTTTAATTGTCAAAACCTATTTATCGCTTCCGTATATATATTTGATTAGGTTTTGACATAGGGGTTGATTAGAGCGAATTATTTAGTGAGCGATCAAATTTTGTAAAACGCCTATTCACCCCCCTCTAGGCGCATCCTCGACCCTACAAGTGGTATCAGAGCCACGGTCACTCTCATTTTAGGCTTAACCGTCTAGAGAGTAAAAAGGATGGCGTCTAGCGGATTAGTGCACTTCACCGATTCACAAATATTTGGTGGCTCTAATTATTCTTCATGGAAATTATTTATGATTAATCATTTTAAATCCATGAGCCCACAAATATGGTGGATCATAGATGTCGGCTTTTCTTCTCCACTAAATAATATTGCTCCAACTAAAGGAGAGGAGAAATGCCTATATCTCGACGCTCAAGCTACTAACGTTTTATTTAGTGTTGTGAGCTTAGAAATATTTAATCTCATTTGCAATCTCAAGAGCGCTCATGATATGTGGATAAAGCTTCAAGATGAATTTGAATCATCCACATCTATTGAGGATTGCATTGAGGATGAAACGTCGGTTGATGATTCTTCAACGACAACATCAAGTGATGAACCGACATCTCCATCAACCTCAACCTCCACCTCAAGCGACGACGAAAATTCACTCTCATCAAGAATTCGTTGCTTTATGGCGAAAAGGTAAAAATGAGGTAAGTGGCAGCGAAGATGAGCCCTCTTCGATGAACTTATGGATATGTTAGAGGAGCTCAATAGTTATCTTGGGAAGGAGAAAACAAAATATAAGATTTTGAAGCTTGAACATGAATCACTTCAAAGTGATTATAATATGCTTAAAGAAAATCATGAATCCCTCATTCTCAAAGAAATTTATAAGGCTAGAGTGGATATAGGAATTCAATGCAATTTAATTGATGATTTGCCATGCTTAAATGTTAATCCTAGTATTTCATCAAAAATTGATATATCCACCTCTAGTGATGATATGCCTTGTTGCTCTAATAAAATTGTGTCAAGTTCCTCTATGTCTTGTGACGCTAACCTTGTAGAGGAAAATATTGAGCTCAAGGCTCAAGTCATTAAATTGGAAAATGACTTGAAAAGGTGCTACAAAGGAAGGCCACCCTTGGCGATATCCTAAGCAAGCAACGGGTCTTGCACAACAAGAGAGGATTGGCTACATTTCCAAGAAGAAAGTGAATAGCAAGACAAGGCATAGCATAAGACACACGAAGAACATCAAGTGCCTTGGATGTCATGAGAAGGGTCACTATGTCTCCGTGTGCCCTAACAAAGTAGATAACAAGGCCACATCATCAACAATGAGGCAAACCGGCAAGGAGCACAACAAGAAGGTCAAGAGAGGACCAAACGGGGTAACGTGCTTCAATTGCCGGGAAAAGGGACATTTCGGTAAGGATTGTCCCAAAGGTATCACTCCTAAGCCTATTATTGTTAATGATCATTATTTGCTTAGGAAAGACAAAAATGGTAATGTGTTTGCCAAGTTTGTTAATTCTCCTAAGACTATGCAAAACAGTGTTAATCAATTGATTAGGAGAAATAAATCTAGAAATGTGTTTGCTCAAAATTCCAGATTTCCTAAGACTATGAAGAATCATGTGAATTATGTGCTTAGGAAAAATAATAGCAAAGCATTTGCTAGAAATGATAGATCCTCTAAGCGTCCTCATTATAATGATTATTATGTTTTTAGAAAGGATTAAGCTAGGAATGGATTTGCTAAAAGTACTAAAACTCCTAAGCCTCCTCAATTCAATGTCGATAAATTGCTTAGCAGTAATAACAATTGCAAATCCATTGCTAGTCATGTTAGTTCACCTAAGACTATTAATGTTAGGGCCATTTGGGTTCCTAAATCTCTTGTGACTAACATTCTTGGACCCAACAAAAATTGGGTACCAACAAGTGCCTAAAATATTATTAGGTACTTGGAGAGGCATTGGAAGCATTGGCTTGATCAAGAGGATGATTTCATCATGTGCAAAAGGGAGACAAGCTTGAAGACATTCACTTCAATCATGAACCAATGCCATCTCGGGTAACAAGTATTTAAATTGATAATTTAGCTTATAGCCTTGTGTAGGTTATAGTGCATTATCATGAAAATCAATTTAAATTGCTTGTTCATATTCTTGCTCATGCTTATTAGTTGTATTGATTGCAATCTTGAGCAAGTGTGGGTAGTGGCACATTAAGGGGGAGTGCTAAATCATAACCATGTATATCACATCTCTATGTGTGCCCAAATTAATTATGTGCAAATATTAAGTTTTTCAAAAGCTGAGTTTAGCCAAAAGTGAAAAATCTTAGTAACTATTACTAATCTTGTGAAAAACTAGTTGAAAAATGTATATAAATGCTTTCAAAAGGTTTTTCAATGGTTTTAGCTTTACAAAAACTAATTTCAAAAGAAAATATGTTTTTAGCCCAAAAACTAGTTACTAGTATCTTGTTTTGGCTTTAAATTTATAATTTTCATTGAATAAATTGTAAAATAATTTTGAATATAGCTCCAAAATGAAAAACATAGACTTGGTCATTCTTAACAATTCTTGTATTCAAAAGATTTTCAAAAGACCAATCTATCAAATGTTATTTGATTTTGAAACTAGCCACAAAACCAATATTGACCTATATTGGTCACATTCTAGCACTTTGTGAGTTTCACCTCTTGGACCGGATTCTTAGCCATATCTTGGTTCAAATCGGTATTTCAAACTCATACATACCAATTCCAATCAAATATCTTCTCATTTGTTTCATTTGATACTTTTTGGAATAATATTGAAAACAATATGCATGCATATCCTTTTATATGGGCGTCTTTGGTCAAAAAGGCAAAAATGTGTTTAAAAGGCCCATATTTGTAAAAAAAATCCTTGTAAAAGTTCTTAAATATGTATTTCAAATGTTTTACAATGCTTTCGGAGTGAAAAATTCCTATTTTAGAAACAAAATAGCAAATTGGCCAAAAATGGATCTTATATGATCTTGTTTTTGAATTAAATGAAACATTTTCATAAATTAAAATCTATTGAGTTTTTGAAAAAGTGGTCAATACAAAACTTGTAGATTTGGTCTTTACAAGCATTTCTCTAGTTCAAAGTTTTTCCAAACGATCAACCGTTCAAAAGTTAAAACCATTTGAATTTAGCCAAAATCCTTCTTTTGACCCAAAATGACCTATTCTTGCCTATTGTGGGTTTTTGCCATTTGAGTTGGATTTCTTTATGTTTCTTGGCTTAAAATAGTATTTCTAACTCATTCAAAGCTATGAAAGTTCAAATCTCCATGAAATCCAAGTTATATTGCATTTTGAGTTTTCGATACAAATTCAACTTGTCTTTATACCTACAAAGCGCAATCTGCCATATCTTTTGAAAGAAAATTCCTTTTGAGGAAATTATTTTTGAGAAACCTTATAATTAGTCCAAAGTTCATTTCTGGAAACTTTCAAATCATTTTGACTTTATTTGAGAAAGTTTTGACTTTTCTTCTCTTTGAGTAAAATTCATACCTACAAAGCAAAATTTGGCACATCTTTTGATTGGAGACTCCTTTTTGGAAAAGTTTCTTAGGAGTCTAAAGTATGTTTCTGCACAATTTCAAATTATTTCAACTTAATTTGAAAAAGTTATGGCTTTTTCTCTCTTTGATCAAATGCTGAAAATTCAGACTTTTGAATGGATTTTAGCTGATTTGTGATTTTTGTATCTCCAAATCAAAGCATAATTTGAGGGGACCATATTTGTAAACCTTGATCCTCAATAGTTGGTCTACTATGAAAAATTTTATCAAATTTTTTAGACCTCATTTGAATATTTTTTCAGCCCTCTTTTGAAGCCTAAATGAAATGTCGAAATCTGAAAATCTGAAATTCCAGTTCTTTGAAATCTTTGCGGTTTTCATGTCTTGAAGTTGACTTCAAGTTGGTAGAACATATCAAAACAAAACTTGAGCATGTTTAAATGTATTAGCTCCTTGATTTATTTTAGAATCCTTTTGGAGCTTATTTAATCGAGTTTTGTGTGTTTGGAAGAGGCTCTCTTTTTGGCTATGTCTTAATATAAAGTTGATCTTTAATAGACATAGTTTTAATCTTTGAGGAAAATGAGCTTACCTTAAAACAAATGTCAATGCATTTCTCAAAAGTGGTATCCTCATGTAAAATGATCTTTTACAAGTGGTATTTCTTTGAATTTGATATTTACAAACTTTATATTCTTCTACAAGTGGTATCATGGATTTTATTGCTTTTTTCTTCTAGTGATATCCTTGATTATTTGAATTTCTTTTAAGTGGTATCATGGAATTTGATTATTTCCTACAAGTGGTATTTCATTGCCTCCTTGTAGCATTGCTCCGATACCTAAATTCTTGATTAAGAATTTCCTCTCAAGTTAAAATTGTAAGTTCAATCGCCTAAGATTTCTCTGTGTGAGAGTCTTTATGAATTGAAATACATAAAAGAGGAAAATCTCTAGTTGAGCATTGTTCTTCAACTAAAATTTGAAAATGCTCATTTCTTTTAGATCTTCAAGCAAAGCCCTTGAGATATATTTAATGTGGTATCTAATTTTTCAAGTGGTATGTCTTTTGGGTTCCTCGTTTAAACCCTATTAGGCAAATTATTGGATTCTTCAAAAGAATCATGTTGAAAATTTGCAAAGCCTAATAAAATGAGGAGTGAGTTATTTGAATTTGTTTCAAATAACCCGTGTGATACCCTTCCTTGCTTTTTATGCTTATCTTTTCAAGTGGTATCCAAATCTTAATTCCTTGCCAAGGTCATAAGTGTTCATTCTAATTCTTGTATGACTTTCATTAAAAGGGAAAATGTTTGGCAAAAGGGAGAGAAATAATTAAAATGTTCCTTTAAGATGGTTTCTCCATTTTTTTGGTGCTTAATGCCAAAAGAGGGAGAATTAGGAGCTTAATATCTCATTTGGTTTAAAAAAGGAGCTTAATATGATTAAGGGGGAGAATTGATTCTCATATGAATATGCACTCAAAAATTGTCAATGCTTATACAATTGTCAATGCTTATATTGTTTAAAATATGCATATGCATTCAAATAGCTTAAATTCTCTCAATATGTTAGTTTTAATCCAAATGTGCTTATTAAGCTTGGATTTGTCATTAATCACCAAAAAGGGGGAGATTGTAAGTTCAACCTTCATTAGTTATGGTTTTGGTGTTAATGACAAATCTAATATTGAGATTATCCATTAATGTGATTTTGTTATTAATGACAAATCTTATATCGAGACTAACTTGTTTATTTAGAATATCCTTGATTAGTCTCATCGTATTGAAAAATGGAAAACCCAAGGTATGTATGCGTATTCATTCTAGTATTAGTTGTATACTTTGGATTCAAGTTAAAGTATGAATGTCCCCATTATATTAACCACAAACGTGCATCATGTTTCCCAATCCACACATTACATGGATGCATATACTTAGGGGGAGTTTGTAGTTTAACTTGAAAGCCTCTTTGTATTGATCTAATTCTTATTGACACATATAAGGATCAAGACAAAGAAACTAAATCCTTGAGTATATGTTTGAATTGCCTAGTTATAAGTATACTCATGGTAATATAGGATATACTCCAATACGATCAAATTGGATATGTGCATATTATGTCCAAGTCAATTATATCTATGCACATATACATGTGGGGTGTATTCTATAGTTGATGATTTAGAGTAATGATAATTTCCATATAATTTACATATAATGGATCATTACTTTTCATCAACATGAGTATATGAAAACTTGTGTAGTTAATATATACTTATATCAATTTAAATGATAATTTAAATTGAGTTCATTTGTCTTGATAACCATTAAAGAACATTTCATCATGTGTTGATGGTGTTCCTTGATTAATTAAGGACAAATGAATAGCTCTTAAGTATAATAAAACATGAGTTGCATTATTGTACTTAAGACACAATTAAATCATTCAAATTGATTTAGGTTGTGCTCAATTGATCTAAAGGCATCCATTATGTGTTAATGGAGTGCAAGAGATAATTGAGACAACCGTGCATCTTGGACTAACTATTTTATGAGTTGTGATTGAGTTAGATCCAAAGATAAATGAGATGATTGAGAACGGGATAAAGACGGCATCATGAGGTGATGGGCGTCAAGAGAAGATCCCGAAGACAAAGAGAAGAATCGAGGGATGATCCTGGGGGAGTATCAAAGTGATGATCATAAAGACCCCAAAGGGGATTGCTTGCGTGCGGCGGCGAAGGTATAATTAGATAGGCTAAGGACTTTGTAGTCTTTGAGTCTAAGGTTTTTATCGCCGTACTATTAAGAGGGGTTGTCTCCTAGCTTGAGCTTCATCATGTGTTGGTGATCTCAATCCCGTGTTCACTGAGCTCAAATCTTATTTAGATTTGGTTTTTGCATTGTGCTAACCATTTGGCATGTGTTGCGAATGGGTTCAGCCTATGCTTGGTTGTTGCTGCATTATGCTCGGATTTGCATGTGTTGAAATTGTTGAAGCTTCATGTTTTGTTTTCAAAACAATCTTTCTAAAACAAGTGGTTGCTTATAGCTAAGTTTTGCATGTGTTGCAAAAGGAGAGAGCTCAAGTATGATTTGGTGTTTATGTGGTTTGTATGTACTAAAGATTTGCATGTGTTGCAAATAGAAAACTCATACATTTGATTTGATCTCAATGTGGTTGCATGGAGTTAAGATTTGCATGTGTTGCAAATAGTGAGCTCATGCATTTGAGTTTGTTTGGTTTTGCTTGGAGCTAGGTTTTGCATGTGTTGCAAAATGAGTATGCTCAAGCAAGTTGGATTTGGAATTTACGTATGGCTCTTCGAAGCATGTGAATAGAATTTGCAAATATGTTTTGCAAATTGTTTTGATCATGAGTTGATCATCACATGGTTCAAGTTTTAATCTTGTTGACCCTTGCTAGCTTGTAGTCATGTTTTTGATCAAGTCTATGTGAGGATTTGAAAAATCAAAATTGGACTTGAATGACTACATTAGAGTCTTTGTTTTTGTGATTTTGGAAAATATCTATGGTTGCTTAAATCTTGAAAATGGGTGGAGATTGTAGCCCTCGTAATAAGCGTCGCATAGAGTCCAAAATCACCTAAATCGGAGTTCGGAATCAAAAGTTATGACCGTTTTTACGAGTGTAAATGCGTGCTGAAACAGCAGTGCGGTAGTACCACCCCTGAACTGCGGTAGTACCGCAAAAACGGTAGTACCGGCCCTTAGAGGTTGGTAGTACCACCTGTACTGTAGCAACAGCTATTTTCAACTTTTTTAATGTCCGTTTTGCCCCCCAACGGCTAGTTTTCTTTGTGAGGCTATAAAAGGAGGTCATGGGGGGCATTTGCTGATTGATTGAGTATTTTGCATGAGGTGGTGCATGTGTTGCATACTCATATTTGATTCTTGAGCTAAGAGTGAGACTAATTGCATGTGTTGCAATTAGGAGTGGTTGAGTGACCTCTTGTGCATGTGTTGCACTTGAGGGAGGTCCTTGTGCATGTGTTGCACTTGGTGATCACCGGGAGCGCATTCGTTGTGCTCGGTGAAGTTCAAGTGAAGGAGCTGCTTGTTACTCTTGGAGGTTGCCGACTCCTAGGCGGCGTGGCGTCGTCTTGTGAGAGCTCTCAAGGTTGTGAAAGCCCGGCGAAGTTTGTGAAGGTTCGGGTTGAGCCTACGCTGAAGCGTGAAAACCACAACTAGTGGAAAGAGGCGGTGCTCGGCGGGGCCGGTCCAAGTGGTTGGGCTTGCCTCAACGTGGACTAGGGAGACAAGCAAGTCTCCTAACACCACGGAAAAACATCGTTTGCCTCTTGTCTCTTTTACTTTCAAGTATTTACATTTCTAGTATATTGTTCAATTGCTTGATTGTAATAGAATTGCTTAGTATTAATTGATTGATCAATTTAGCAATTCTAGTTTAGAGACATAATTTAGTTAGTGCACTAGTGAGCCTAGTTGATTTAGGCTTTAATTGTCAAAACCTATTTATCGCTTCGTATATATATTTGATTAGGTTTTGACATAGGGGTTGATTAGAGCGAATTATTTAGTGAGCGATCAAATTTTAAAACGCCTATTCACCCCCTCTAGGCGCATCCTCGACCCTCTGTTGATGCAGGTCGTGCTTGTCGAGCAAGCACTTCCGCCCTTAAAGCGGCGATCAGATTGCGACTTGCGACACTAAGGAAGCGTCCAGCCACGTCAGCGCGGCCGTCATGCTGGCTGCCCGCGCCCTCGTCGTAAGAGCGGTGGCATCCACCTCTCCCACTGAGGTGGCCGGCGCAGGCACGACGACGGTTCGCAAGAACCAAAGCCAGTCGCGCTGGTCAAAGCAGCAAACAGTTCAACATTCGCAACAAGAGGAAAACTGAAGCCATTGCCAAGACGAATAAAGAAGACTCACTCCGGACGAGGATCCCGAATACGGAAGATCGACGAGGGCAATATGAGCCCTCCCCTTCTCGCACGCATCAACGACGGGTCGGCAACACGAGATCTCTTGGGGCTCGACCCCAGAGGGTCCGCCGCTGCCTCCCACTTGCCGGCCCTACGATCATCATCGCCACTCGCCATCAACGCTCTCAATGAAGGGCAAAAGCAGAACGGGAAGGTGGAGAGGGCGAACTACACATAGTCGCTTTTTCCCTCGGCACCATATTTATAGGGCCGGGGCGGGGCGGTCGAAGTGGAATCGCCCTGGGTGACGCGTCACGGGCGTGCTTCGCGTCCGCGACGGGGCGTGCCACATCCACCCCTCGCCTCGCATTAAAATGCGACGTGACGGTTGGGGCGAAAGGACCTTTGTCTTGCGGCGAGAAGCGCGATCGACCGCTTCGATTCGGTTCCGGCTCGGTATTGCGTTGGCTGTCGGTGCGAAGCGATGCCTGGATGGGCCGTGGCGGCCCCGAGTGGATCGGGGGCCCGGTAGCCGAAGCCGCCCCGACGGAAGGCTGAGTAAAGAACCCGACCGCCATAACACCTTTTGCATCCAAAATAAAATCCATGACATTTTCAGGAGTGGAAATCGCAAAAAGCAAGGGAGCAGCGATGGCGAAAGGAGGGAAAACGCCCTAGCACTCATTGCCCCAAATCTGCAGGTACCTACCGAAGCATGTGCTAGCCGGACGCACAACGACCGATCGCTCGCCGATCAAAGCATCACGCATCCCGTCGCAAACGCCACGACAGGCCGTTGGTGAGATGTATTGTCCCTAATCATTTCAATTCTCCTTTAATTCCCGCACGCACATTAAATGCTTGCAGAGATGTCGGGGTATTGCTTCGGGCGAAACGCCCCGCGGCCTCTTGATCACCGCCTCTAGGTCAGCTCAAACCGACCCGGGGCAGGAAGAAAAAGCCCACCAGGCCCTAGCAGCCTTGAGGTGGCGAGAAGGCTCAAATGCCTCACGATTAAGACATGGCCGCGGGTCCCAAAGGCACGATCCACCAAGTGGATCCCTAGCCAACCCCAGCAGGCAAACGAGCGAGGGGCAAGTTCAAGGCGAACCCTCGGAGGGTCATTAGTTCTGTTGGCGGATGACCCAATCGCCTTAGCTCGTGTCCGAGACCATACTTCAAACTCTCTCGCGGGGCCCCCCGAAAGGGCAGCAGCCAGCTGCGCCCCGAGTTACGAACGGCTCGGGGTCCGGTACGGGATCGAGTAAAGAAAGGTTTTTTATGGGTTGCCCCAGGTCGTCAGACACCGATGAGGATCGTCCACTCAGAGATCACTTGATCTCCAGGGCCCACTCGGATAACCCGTTAGCAGCTCCACGAGCACAGTGTTTGGCCGACATAGGCAAACACACGTCTGCTCACCCCCTCCAGGTCCCACACCTGCGGACGGGGCGTACACGTGGGACCGACAGTGGCCTCTCCTCTCGCAGATTGCCTCGCCCGACGGGGACTCGAGATGGATGCCCTTCGTCTAGCTCTGGCGTTAAACCAGCACGACTAACTCGTCTAGCTACGACGTTAAATAAGCACTCGGGAACCGGAACCTCTCGCGAAGGCATCCGGACCTCCCCGTCGACCACGGCCGCGTCTAGCTGCGACGTAAAACAAGCACTCGGGAACCAGAACTTCTCGCGAAGGCATCTGGATCTCCTTGCCGGCCACGGCGGCGTCTAGCTTCAACGAGAAGCAAGCGACCTGCGTAAGGCACCCATGCCAACCGACATGATCTCGCATTAGGGACCTCCGACCGAGTCGGTCGGGCTCATTTAGCATGAGTAACCACCCGACCAGCTCTACGACCTGCTCGGGGGCTCGAGGGCTACACCCACCGGTCTTCGCCTTACCCCGGCGAGTATAGCGGGCGAGGCGGTCGGACCTCGGCATCCAGGGCAGCACTTCAATCCTCTCGGAGGCTCGGGATTGACCAAGGTTGCGCACTCTGCTCAGCCGGATCCGTCGCCGACCAGTATAACCCCCCGACCAGTTCTCCGACTTGCTCGAGGGCTCGAGGGCTGCACCCACCGGGTGCGCTCGGGCGCACCCAGTCGAAACCAACCGACCGGGTTGGTCGGACTCGGCCGAGCAGGATAGCCATCTCCAGGAAGGCCTTTTGCTTCGTTATGCAGCGTCGCGAAAGGTCCCTCCAGGAACGATTGCGTTTCAAGACGGCCCCGGGGGCTACTGACGAATACCCGTACCAAGCGTACCCCACAGCAAAGTATACATCTATTTTAAGATCGTATTTCTCTGAGTTATCTAGGCTCAGAGTCCAGGCTGGCAACAGCACGGAAGCCCAGAAGATGAAACTGCCATGGCCCTCATCCCTCACTGAAGGAGGGTATCGCTAACATTGAATGTGATACCGAATGGGCCACACTGGACCGCATCCTCGTCAAAGGCCTCCCTAGATCTCAAAGGATCATCCACCTCTATTACTCCGGCCGAACCTCGGATTGGGCGCTCCCGCCGGCCCCGATCGACCCGGGGCCGACGCCTCCGCAGGCTCCTACTCCGACCCGTCCCCGCGTCAAGTGCCTCCGCGGGCTCCAACCGGGACCCCGACCAGGGTCCCCGCAAGCCTCAGCCCCGTGGTCTCTGCCACGTTAGCAATCTACACCGAGCAGGTCACCCGCCGCACGGACATAACGGCCATATTGGGGCGGATGGTTCCTTCCCAAGGCAACCAGAGTGCGGCTTCAGCTAAAGCACCCGTCTTCTCAAGACGTCAACATCTGACAGGCGCTCAGAGGGCAGGTGCGTGCCTTAGAAAAAGGGCGTCCGTTATGTCTACCAACCCGTATGGGATGTGCGAGAGCTGCCGGTCATCATGACCAAGACTAGGGCGCTTGGACGTAGAGCCTGCCGATCATCATGACCAAGACCAGGATGCGGGACGTAGCATCCCCTACCTCTTTTCAAATCCTCGTGTAACCTGCCACCTCCGCCTATATAAAGGGAGGCAGGGCCCTCGGGGGAGGGGGATAGATATTCTTTCCTTCACACGCACCCACGCGCGTTCGTTCACCGGCACCTCCGCTTGGCTTGCCCTGAGTTCTCCGACCACGTCGGCGCACTCGGCAAGGAAAGCCCTCCGATTTCTTCCCCGAAGCGAGTGCTAAGGGCTTGTCCTTAGCCTCCGTTTGTAACCTCTATTTACCTTCCCGTCCAAGGCAATCCAAACCGCCACCACGAACTGGAAGTAGGGACGTTCAGCCCGAACCAGTATAAATCCGGGACTTCATTGGTCTAACCATTCGAGGAGAGGGGACGCGCAACCCCCTATACTTACAAATTTATTGCCGGTTATACGAAACGCTGACACTTAGTTTAAATTAATTTCGAATAATTCCAAATAAATTCCAACAATTCTAAAACAAAATACAAAAAAAATCCTAGAAGCACAAGGAACGCAAATAAAATTGAATTTCTTTTAATAGAAGTTTATATTAGTCAAATTAAATTGTTTTGACTTTAGAAAATTCCAGTTTAAGCTTTATTTAAGCGAGAAAAACAGCAGGGATTTTTAGGAAGCTAATCTTCGCAAAAGATTTTTGAAAACAAAAATTTTGTGATGTTACACCTCTACCTCTTGAGCAGAAGAGGAAGGGACAGAGCCACTCGCTGAAGAAGAGTCTGAAGGCAACAGCTGGTCTCCCTGAGGTGTAGATATGGAAACTGGAGCACCTCAAGTGTAGAGGAGACTGGATCAGGTGGAACACCATTATCTCCATCATCCTCATCCTCTACAAAGATGATCTCCGAGGGATAAGAAGAGCTTGAAATGTCAGGTCTAGCTCCTAGGCTAGCCTCATCAAAGGTCACGTCACAGGTCTCTATGATCCTATTCGTATCACAACTCCAGACCCTATAGCTAGGAGAAGAAGTCGAGTAACCCAGAAAAATACCATCAGAAGAATGAGACTCAAACTTATCTAGGTTACCAGACTTTAAGATAAAACACTTACAACCAAAAACGCGAAATGAGAAACACTGGGCTTTCGCTCATACCTCAACTCATAAGAAGTGCGATGCAAATGTGCTCTCAAGAAAACGCGATTGGAAACATGACATGCAGTAGCTATAGTCTCAGCCCAAAACTTCCTAGGAGTACTGTACTCGTCTAGCATCGTCCTGGCCATCTCAACCAGGGTCCTATTCTTCCTTTCTACTACGCCATTTTATTGAGGGACGTATGGAGAGGTGAACTGATGCTCTAACCCATACTCCACATAGAATCTCTCAAAGTAAGAGTTCTTGAACTCTGTGCCATTATCATTGCGTATAGCTCGTAATGCACTTGGGAGCTCAATAGACAGCCTACTAACAAATCCCTTGAAGTGAGAAAAAGTCTCATTCTTCGAGGCCATAAAAAATACCCAAGAATACCTCGAAAAATCATCAACAATGACAAGGACATACCACTTCCCTCCGCTGACTGCACTCTAGTTGGACCAACAATGTCCATATGTAAAATCTAACCTGGTGCATCAGTCATCACTACGGTGACTAGAGGATGAGAAGCAGTAACCATCTTGCCATGTCAGTAGGAAGAGCAAACTAAGTCTTTGACCATCTTGAGTTTGGGCAAACCACGAATAAGATCGCGGCTGCTAACTCTGGTCAAATGATCAAAGCCAATGTGACCAAGTCTCCTATGCCAGAAGGAGAGATCACGGGACACAGAAGCAATCAAACACCAAAGAGAGTCTCCAGAAGAAACAGAAAAATCAGCACGAAAGACTCTCCCAAATCTAGAAATCCCACAAACTAACTCTCCTAATGAATCAAGGATTCTATAAGCATTACTCTTAAAGGTTACCTCGAAAGAGTAATCGATAAGCTGAGAAACAGAAAGCAAATTATATTGCAGTTTACTCACTAAGGCAACGCCCTTAAGAATAAAATTTTCATTAATGCAGACGGTACCTTTAGCAATGACTCTACTTGAAGAAGCATCCCCAAAAGTGATCAACTCATCACCGGGGGCTCGAACTAGGGAAGAGAACTAATGAGAGTCTCCGATCATATGGCGAGAACAACCGGAGTCAACAATCCAAATATCTCCCTTGCTCATCCGACGAACCTCGTCCGAATCACTGTAGAGCTCGGAGTCGCTGATGTCATTGGTGTTCGCCATGAAGCACATGTCGGAGAAGTCGTCGCCACCTTTCTTCTCTTGCGGATGATCCTCGCCTTTGTCACTCCATGTCTTCGTGTCGGAGAGGTTGATGTCGTCGAGGGCGGCAAGGATGCGGTGGAAGAGTTTCTTGTTCTTCGAGAAGTTGTAGTACTTCTTCTCGTGCGCCGGCTCACGAACTGGAGGCTTCTTATTGCGGTTCTTGTCGATGTAGTCGTTCTTGCCGGAACTGTCGGAGTCATTCTTGCCCTTCTCCAGTTTGGGACAATTCGCTCGAATGTGGTTGGGGCCACCATATTCAAGCAGGTGATCCCACCACTTCTCTTCCTCTCTCTCACCCTCTTGTAGGCATGAGAAAACTTGTGAGCTAAAAGAGCAGAGGGTGCGGGCGCTAGGAGTTATGGGACGTAAGTGTGTCTGAACTCCTAAACGTTGCTATCGATTGAACTCTCCTTCTCCAGAGGGTCCTGTTTCCCCTTATATAGCTTGGGGACGTAGCTTACATGGGTGTCTGGAGAAGGAAGGATGGGGTGCCCTACGTCTAGGAGTTTGGTCTTCAACTTTGGTGTATGGTCCTTGGATTTGATGCCTGACGGGTGGTCACGTGCCCACGCTAGGTCGGTGGATACAGAGAGTGGCGGAGAGCTCCATGTCGTCGGGAAATGGCGTACCTGCCCTCTGCGCACCAGTCTCATGCTGACGTTGAGGCGCCTGGCTTCGGGAGTCGCCTCGGGAGGGTACGCGTCCCTCCACTGTTCATGACCAGTCGATGAGTTCGGCGCTTGTCTTTGGCCACCTGCCGCCTCGGGAAAGGGATTTCCCATCTTCGTGCGGTCATGCTGAGGTGTTGCACCAGCGAGGTAGGTGACCAGGACAGAGGCCGACTCTCGATGATCTAATGTCTGTTCTCCGGAAAAAACGGCCTGCGCCTGACCGGAGCTCTCGAGCGGTCCGGCCTACTGGTTGGACTATCTTGTGGGTCGTCTAAGCTGTGGCTGGCAGGGCGCCCGACCTGTGGCGCGGGTCGGGCCGCTTTTTGGGGTCGGATTGGTCGAAAACCGAGCATCCTTGAGTGGGGCCCCCAGTCGAAGCTCGGACTTCGAGGCAGCCCATTCGTTTTTCCCTGGGCCACTGGGGATACTCATGTCCCGGGTATCCGTCAATAGCCCCTGAGCCCCCAGGCGGGTCGGAGAACCGGTTGGGGGGTTTAACTCGGTTGGTGGATTCCGACCAAATGCGCCGTACTGACGCTGTTGGGCTTCATATTTAGAATAGGTCGGACGGCTGCCCATTTGTCGGTGCCCGGCGAACTTGATTAGTCGACCTTGGTCGGATCTTGTATGGCGCATCCGGTGATGGAAACCCGAGTCCCGGCGGGTTGGAGACCCGGTTGGGGGGGGTTCCCTTGCTCGCAGATGTGGTTTTGATCGATGGGTGTCTTGTGCCGCTTCTTTGGCGTATTTAGTAGGCCGGCCGGCTGTCTGCTTGTTGGTGCCCGATCGACTTGATTGGTCGGCCTTGGTGAGTCTTGTAGCGATCCGGTGGATGGAGCCCCGAGCCTGGCGGGTCGAAGACCCGTTGGGGGTTATCCTGAACACGAAGGTGGCCTTGACGTTGCCTTGGCTCGGGGCGGGCGGTTGGACGCCTTACTCAGGGTTTTGACGTCCGGGTGCCTGTTTTACGTCGCGTCCTTGCAATGCCCACAAAGCTGGGTTTGAATTGGAGCTGAGCGGAAGGCGTCCATCCCTTGCCCTTGCCCGGCGTGGCTATCCATAAGGAGCGGCTGTTGTCTGTCCCACACGTACGCCCCGTCCGCAGGTGTGGGACCTGGAGGGGGTGAGCCGCCGCGCGTTTACCATTCGTCGGTTTGAACGCCGTGCTCGCGCGAGCTAATAACGTGTAATCCGAGTGGGTCCTGGTGATTCCCCAGAAACAGGGATCATTCCGAGCGAGCGTTATCCCAGCGTGGGCGCCCGGCCCTCTGGGGGCGACCTATGAGAGCCTTTCTTTACCCGATCCCATATCGGACCCCGGGTCGTTCGCCAACCTGGAGCACAGCGGGCTGCCACCCATCGATGGGCTCCGCGGGAGGGTGTGAAGTATGGCCTCGGATACGATTCGGGGCGATTGGGTCGTCCGCCGTCCCAACTAGAGGCCTTTGAGTCCACTTGGTGGATTAGGCCTTTGGAACCCACAACGTTTTGACTGGGCCCTGAGCGTGAGTTGTTAAGCCTTTTTTGGTGGCTCTCGAGACCGTAGCGGCCTGGTGGGCCCTTTACCTGTTACGGGGTGGTTCACCCGGTCCGAGCGGGCAGAGGGTCGCGCGTTGCCCGATACGATCCTTCGCTTTGGCTGTTGCCTGTCGAGATTGAATGCAAAGGGGGTCGGGAATCGAAGCGGCGTACCGTTGGACCGGCGTGGCGGTCAGGAGAATGATGCGCATGTCGTTTCTCCAGAGGCGTTTGTTTGTCTGGCCGACGCTTGTCCGACCGGCGTCCGGTTGGGCCTTTATAGGTTCGGCGGGGGAGTCGGCAGGACGGATCCTGCCCCCATTTCCTTTGCTTCGCCTGCGAAAAAACCAAAGGGAAGAAAAAGAGGGAAAGATTTAGGGAAGGAGTCTTTCGCTTCCGCCCCTTCCTCGTTCACCGATTTCGTCGGAGATGTCGTGGCCGGAGTGCACTATTCTTCCCGCCCGCGCCCTTGGCTTGGAGAAGAAGCGGTTCCTCCCTCCGCGGGATGTCTCGCAGTGGAGGGTGTCGACTGGGGCTGTGATCCCGGAGCCTAGTGGTGATGACGTCGTCGTGTCCGCATCATTCTTTGAACGCGGGTTGGGGCTCCCTCTTCTCCCGTTCGTTCGCGGGCTCCTTCATTATTACAAGGTGGAGGTACATCATCTGAATCCCAACGGTGTGCTTCACATGGCGGTTTTCATTACGTTGTGTGAGGCATTTTTGGGTATTGAGCCTCATTGGGCCCTCTGGGGGTACTTCTTCCAAGTGCGGTCGTGGAAGAACAAGCAGTCGGCCGACGCGTCGCTGGCGCCAATCGGCGGCGCTGCCATCCAACTGCACTCCAACCGTGCGGCGGAGTATATCGAGGTGAAGCTGCCCACATCGAACCGGGGGTGGCATTCTGAGTGGTTCTATGCCCGGAACTTAGGGAATAGCGCCCCGGCCTTCACCGGCCAGTGTCCTGAGGTGGTGCCGGAGTGGAACCGGGGTCCTGAAGAGAGGGAGAAGAGGAAAATGGAGGTGATTCTTGAGCGGATCATGGCTCAGAGGAGGCAAGGCTTGACCGGTGAGGTCGTCGTTCGCGCGTTCATGGCGAGACGCGTGCAGCCTCTCATGGATAGGGCGCACCCCATGTTCGCGTATGAGGGAGTGTCTGATCCCATGAGGATGGACCGTTCCGACCTTCCTGAAGCAGAGGTCGAAGCTCGGGTGGCCGCCGTTTTGATCCGGAGAGTCACCGTGGCGGTGGGCGGCGCCCCCGAGCCCTTCTCGGTGGAAAACCCCCCGAACTTGATAATTTCGGGCGGCTCTCTCTTTCTTCGTCCTTCCCTTCCCCCTTTCTTTCAACCCTCTGTACTTTGGTCTGAATGGTCCCTTCATACTCTCCAGGGTCTAACCGGGGCATCTTCCCGGGCATGGCTGCCGGGGGAAAAGGCAATGAGGGCTACAGCCCGCGAGAGGGCCGCACTGCAGGAGTCCGCCCGTAAAGAGCGGAGGGAGGGAAGGAGGATGGAGAAGAGGCGAAGCAGCGCAGCAAAGGCGGCGAGGAAGTCTCCGACTCGACCATCCTTTCTGTGGTCGGTGCGGGGTCATCCTCCAGCGATAGCAGTGTTCCCGATGATCCATACGGCTCGTGGGAGTTTGGGCCGCCAACAGATGACAACTCGTATGAAGGCGTTGATACAGACATTGCCGTCGTGGCGCCCCAAGTGATAGTACCCCCGGCCAAGGCACCCCTGGAGGAACGGAGGGGCGACTCGTCTCTTTCAGGGAGGCCAGCGAAGAGGGCGCGTCTGTACGGCACCCGTTCAACGCGGTTAGTGCTTTTTGCCCTCAGGTTGCGTTGCGTTGGTTTGTCCTGAACCGTTTTTGTCCGGTCGTTGCGCTTAGGACCTTTACGGGGGAAAGCTTGACGGGGGCGGCGAATTGGCGGCCCCCTTTGACCGGCCGCCCTACCATCTGGCGAGCCGAGAAATACCGACCAATTTGGGCGACCAGCAGCAGCGTCGTTGCCACGCCACGCCGTGACGTCGTCGCGCCGGTGTTACGCCGAGGTCATCACGGAGCCGTTAGCGGCATACCACTGAGACTCCGGCAGCTATCAGCGATCCGGCCTTGTCCGGGGTATGACGGCGAAGACCTTCCCGCCGCCATGGAGGGTCGCCGACCGGGGCGGTTTTGGTGCTTGGGGCGACACCACCGCCGCCGCCGCCGAGTCTCTCCGGAGGGTGTCCCAAACATTGACGATTCTTGGTGAGTGCCGGTGGTGGCGACAGACGACCCACCATCGGTCGCAGTAGTGAAGCGACCATCCGGGAATCCTCGGCCCTCCACCCCACATTAGTGCGGCGGCGGCGACCCGCCGGTGAACGGTCTGTATGTTTTGGACGATGAAGCTGAGATCGGGGAATGGGAGCTCCTGCGGGACGGCTCTCGGCGGATCAGGGACGAGATGGACTGGATCAGGGTAGACCTGGATCATCTCCTTGAATCCTCTGGAAGGGCGCTGGACGCCATTACTGGGGGAATTGATCCGATCAGCGCGGTGAGCCGTGCTCAGGGACTTCCCGTCTCTATATTTTTGACAGATTTTTCCATGAGCTGACGGGATGTTGGTTTTGCAGTGCCTGCGGGAGCGGTCGGAGGACAAGTCCAGGTTCCTTCGGCGCCTGCACGGCCAAAGGACTACGGCTGAAAAGTCGCGACCATTTGGACTCGAGCTGCTTGAGGCTCGGGAGCCGTGGACGCCGCGAGCGGCCGAGGCGAGGAGGCCCGCCAATTGCGGGATCAGATCGCCCAAGTCCTGCACCAGGAACGCCTGACGAACCAGTCCTTGAGGGCGAGGATGTCCGATCTTGAGTCCCTCCTAGCGGAGGCTGGCGGCGCTAGGGACGCCGCTCAAGAAGAGGCGGCTGCGGCGAAAAAACTTGATGGGGAGAACCGGGCCAGTCTTGAGGCTATGACGAGCTCCGCAGCTGGTGAGAAGTCGATATTTTGGTTAATTTTGCGCACGCCGTCTGTCGGGTGCGCTTTCTGATACTGCTTCGATCTTTAGAGTTGCAGAAGAGTCTCAGCGACGTTGCAGAGGCACGGAGATTGGCGGTGGAAGAGCGTGATGAGGCAATTGCTGCGAAGGAGGTGGCCCAGACGACGCTGCGGGTAGCGGATGGCAGTTGGTCCGAGCTGGCCGCCGAGCTGGCAGCCTTAGGGAAGGTCGGCCAGACTGTCTGCGACAGAGTGCTCGAAGCCGCGCGGAGCACAAGTTCGCTCGTGACTGAGCTAGCTTGTGTGCCGGGGCACGTTGAGAGCTCGGTGAGCAAAAGCGCTGCACTCGGGGCCTCCTCCGCGCTTGTCCGCACCATGTCCTTCTACAATGGTCTCGACCTGGAAAACATTAGCAGCAGGATCGCCAGGAATTGGACCGACGAGGAAGTCGAACGCTTCACGCTCCAAGTCGAACCGCATGCCCAGGCGGTGGCCGACGAGATATCGCTGCAGAGCGTCCTCCACGGGGAGTATGAATGAACTTAATTACTTTTTAATGACGTAAAAAGTTTGATGTGTAATGAACTGGTTCTCGTTTCTATGTTATTTGTATGTTTGACCCGGCCCTTCGCGCTTCCTCGTGCTGATGGATACTCGGCGACCATAGCGCTAGAAATCGCGGGGGTAGGAACAAAACTTGGGAAGAGAAGCTTGTTCGCACTCTGGGAATGTTCTCGATCAACTATGGGTCATCCAGCGTGGGCACTTCCTCCGCAAGGCACCATTTAGCGACCGTAGCCGCTGGGGCATAGGCCGTAGCGCCTGAGAGGGTTACTGCTAGTGGGGAAACCAATGGTTGGTCGGGCACCGACCTGTGCGAATGGCGTTTAATCGTGGGGGTAGGAATGAAACTTGGGAAGAAAAGCTTGTTCGCACTCTGGGAATATTCTCGATCAACTATGGGTCATCCTGGGCACTTCCTCATAAGGCACCATTTAGCGGTAGCACTTCGCTCTTGCTAGAAACCAATGGTTGGTCACCACGTCGTCTTGAATGGCGTTTAATCGTGGGGGTAGGAATGAAACTTGGGAAGAAAAGCATTACGCACTCGGGAATGTTCCCGATCAACTATGGGTCATCCTCGTGGGCACTTCCTCATAAAGGCACCATTTAGCGGATAGTAGCCGGGCGTGGCGTGGCGCTGAGAGGGTTACCGCTAGGGGGGAAACCAATGGTTGGTCGGGCCACCGACCCGTGCGAATGGCGTTTAATCGTGGGGGTAGGAACGAAACTTGGGAAGAAAAGCTTGTTCGCACTCCAGGAATGTTCCCGATCAACTATGGGTCATCCCGCGTGGGCACTTCCTCCGCAAGGCACCATTTAGCGACCGTAGCCGCTGGGGCGTAGGCCGTAGTGCCGGAGAGAGTTACCGCTAGGGGGAAAACCAATGGTTGTTCGGGCCACCGACCCGTGCGAATGGCGTTTCCTCCGAGCCCCCGAGCGGTGTGTGAGGACCAAGTTGTGGTCGGCACGTAGCGCTGAATTTCAAATTAAACGTAAGGGAGATTGAGGGTTGAGTGCCTTATCTTTTCTGGGCTCTTGTCCCGGAATGCTGCCCTTCTGCCCGCTGGCGTCCCATCGGCATTAAATGTGTAGTGGAGAATTAATAGGCGTCACGTCTTGGAGCAGAGGGAATGATGAGACGTGCGGTGCTTCACCCAAAGCGACGCTCGTCCGGACTGCATTGCCACACCTATAAAAGACAGGGCGTTAGGGGTGGTGGTTTGTTTTTGCCATTTCTTCGTTGACTCCTCATCTTCCCGGCGGTTGTTGCGAAGTTCCTTTCTTGAAGGGGGGATGTCGGGCAAAGGGCGAGATGGCAGCGAGGATCGGAGGGCCGGCAAAAGGCGCGTCTTTGGCTTGGTCGCCGAGGAAGCGGCGAGTGGCGAGATCGTCCTGCCCTCGCCGGCTTTTCGCATCCGGGATCGTCTCCCGAAGTAAGCTTTCTTTGAATCTTGGAGCGAGCGGTATTTTCTTGCGTTTACGCGGGTCTCTATTTGATCCCTCCTTCAGCGTCTCTGGCTCGGGCTCTCGCGGGCCGCCCGTCGTGGCGTCGTCGGGTGCGAGGGAGCCGAACGTTCCCGGAGCTGCATCCCATGATTCCCCAGGGCTGCAGGCCTCCCCGGGCGCTTACGTTGCGTCAGCCGCAGCTCAGGAGGCAGAGGTGGCGTACCAATGGGCCCGGCCCAGTCCGCAGAGGAGGAGCTTGCCTGGACACGCGAGGTGGTCTCGTCGCTCTGGTAGCGTCGAGGACGCGGAGGGCGAGTCGATGGGATGCAAAGGGGACCGCTGGGCCATGCGCGACAATCTCTCGTCCATGCTTGTCCCGGCCTACGATAGCATCGCCCGGAGCTTGGAGCCACTGGGAGTGAAGCTGAAGGGGCTGCGGAGACGCTCCCCCTCGCAGTACGCATTTGGCCTCACCGTGGCGGTGAACGCTTTGTCCGGCCTGCCTCGAGCCTTGAACGAGTGCTCCGCTCGCGAAGGGCGGAAGGTCGCCGCCCTGGCGGTGGAATACGTACTGGCTTGCTTTGCCAGCCGTGGGTGTCTGCTTTGATCCGATGGCGACCGTCGCCGGGATCGAAGGTGATCGACGAGCGCGGGGCACGATCTGATCGGTGGCGAGCGGTGGCCCATGTGTGTGTGCCGGGGTGATGGCGCCGAGAGCAGCGACGACTCCGATGACGATGACACCGTCCAGTTTGGGGGCACTCCAGCAGCCGACACTTGAAGTTCATTTTGTGATGTAATTTTTGTATATATTCTGGACATCTTGGACTTAGTATGTTGGTTGGTTTTTGCAATCTCGTTGCTTGCGTTCTCCATTTCGCGGCACGCACCGCCTCGAGCGATCATAGCACTTGGGGACCGCAGGGGGCCTTTTGTGCGTGGATCGGAGTGTTGGCGTGTAGATGAAAATGCGAGGCAACCAAAGGACCCATGACCGAGCGCCCCTGTCCGACCTACCATTGGTCACCCCGCATGGGCATTTCCTCCGCAAGGCACCATTTAGCGACCGTAGCCGCTGGGGCGTAGGCCGTTGCGCCCGAGAGGGTTACCGCTAGGGGAAAACCAACGGTTGGTCGGGTCACCGACTCGTGCCGGGAGAATTGCCGCTCGGGGAGGGTCCCAAGGCCAGCCGGGTTTTCGAACCGCGTGAGTGGGTGCGAATCTCGAAATCATGGCTACCTATCTGCGTGGCCAGTCCGTTCCAGGGGCGAAAACCGAAGTGGGTTTTTAATTGCCATCTTGTCCATGCATGGAGCCGTGGGTATGACGGGATGCATGGCGGGGCACGCGAGGCGGCGACTGCCTGGGCCGCCTCGTCCCGCTCCTATAAATATGGGGCGTGGGGTGTGTCGGTATCTCCCCCCAGCCATAGCGCCTGCCCTTCTTTGCCCTCTTCGCCCTCTGAACCCATCTTCTGAAGAAGATTCAGAGGTTATGATGTCGAGCGGGGGCGACGACGACGAGAGGGCTGGCAAGCGACCGGCGGAGGCGAAACCTCAGGGTTCGACCCCAAGAGGCCTCGGCCGGACGCCGGTTCTTCCGCGGCCGCTGCGAGGGGCGGGCTCAGCCTACCTTCGCCGGCCTTCTATATCCGGAACCCCCCTCGAGTGTAAGTTGTTACTTGGCGTTTTGGTGGAATTCTGGTGTCTCAAGGCTGACGACGGTCTTTCGTCTCTTATACAGCGGTCAGTCTCGACTCAGGCGAGGCGATGGGCGCCCGGCTACGCCGGTGCTCTTTCGACGGCGCAAGGTGGCCTCTTGACGATGAGGTCGCGGGCGGCCAGCATGGTGGATGCGTTGGTGAGGTCGCATGCCTCCCTGGCCTCTCACATGGCGTCCTCCGCCGCCCTGGAGATGGAGGCATCGGCTGCGGGCACGCGCTCAGGCTGCCGAAGACGAGGTGGCGGCCCAGCGGTCACGTGCCCAAGCCGTTGAGGTGGAGGTGGCCTGAGTGCGTGAGGAGCTTGACTCTACGCGTGCGGTCCTCCACTCCATGCTCCGCCCAGCCTATGAGAGCATGGGCAGGAGCCTGGGGCCTCTGGGGTGTGGCTAGACGAACCGCTACAGTGCACCATTGCGCAGTATGCTTTCGGCCTCACCCGGGCGGCCGAGGCCCTGGAGGACTTGCCCCACGCTCTGTGTGAGCGCTCCGCTCGCGAAGGGCGAAGGGTCGCGGTCCTGGCGGCGGAGTACGTGCTGGCCTACTGCGCCAACCAGTGTGGTGCCTTCGACCCGATGGCGACCGTCGCCCGGATTGAAGGCAAGCCGGCCCAGGCGCGGGCGGGGGTGCAGGAGGCGGCGGAGGCTGTGGCGGGGCGGCTGCACCTGGAGGTCTCAGGTGATGAGGCCGAGGATAGCGAAAGCTCCGGGAGGGGCGGCTCCTTCTGGGGACCCGGTCCTTCGGAGTAGGAGTCCGCCGCGCGCTCGCCCCTGAACTCGTCGTGCAGGCGAGGCAACTCCGGCGCTGGAGCATCGCCTTTTGGTCACCGCGCCCCGATCCTTGTTTTGCAGATTTTTCGCCCTTGGATAGCATAGCTGTAGGAGTAGGCTCGTTGTTATTCGCATTTCCTTTTTGTATTATGTACTTGTGTTCTTCCTGGGAATATAACGCCTTCTGTGGAAAATCTTGTTTCGCTCAATGTTTTGGTCTTCACATTCCCTTCCCTTGTATTTGCCAGAGCTGTTGGTACATAGGTCGGGGGGCCAAGGGAAAACCTCACGGGTAGAACCGCCTGAGTTTTTCAATGTTCCAGGTGTTCGAAAGGACGTCGCCGTTGGTATCTTTGAGTCAGTAGGTGCCGAGCAGGATAACTTCCACGATGGTGAAGGGGCCCTCCCACGGGGGCGAAAGCTTGTGTCTATCCTTGTTGGACTGGACCTGGCGCAGGACCAAGTCGCCAACGTTGAAGGCCCGACCGCGGATCTGATGACTCTGATAACGCCGCAGCGTTTGCTGGTACTTGGCCGACCGTAAGACGGCGACGTCGCGCGCCTCATCGAGCTGGTCGACGGCGTCTTGCTGCGAATCGAGCCCCCGTGCCTCGTCGAAGGCCTGCAGCCTTGGGGCTCTGTATTCCAGGTCGGTCGGTAGGACGGCTTCGGCGCCGAATACCAAGAAGAATGGCGTAAATCCGGTCGACCGGGTTGGCGTAGTTCGCAGGCTCCAAAGAACGGATGGCAACTCGGTCACCCATCGCCCCGTGAACTTCTTTAGTCAGCTGAAGATTCGCGGCTTGAGCCCTTGAAGGATCATGCCGTTCGCCCTCTCGGCCTGGCCGTTGGTCTGCGAGTGAGCCACGGCTGCCCAATCGACGCGGATATTGAAATTGTCACAGAATTCGAGGAACTCCTTCCCTGTAAACTGTGTGCCGTTGTCGGTGATGATGGAGTTTGGGACCCCGAATCGGTAGACGATGCCGCGGAAGAAGTCGGCCGCTTGCACCGACGTGATGGAGGCGACCGGTTTCGCCTCTATCCACTTGGTGAACTTGTCCACCGCGACAAATAGATGGGTGAAGCCCCCGGGCGCCTTTTTGAAAGGCCTGAGCAGGTCGAGTCCCCAGACCGCGAACGGCCATATGATGGGGATTGTTTGAAGGGCCTGTGCTGGTAGGTGTGTTTGCTGGGCAAAAAATTGGCACCCTTCGCAAGTGCGAACGATTTGCTCGGCGTCGGCCACGGCAGTCGGCCAGTAAAAACCTTGCCGAAAGGCTTTTCCCACGAGGGACCGTGGCGCGGCGTGGTGACCGCACACCCCTCCGTGGATGTCGAGCAGCAACTCCTTCCCTTGGTCGGCCGGAATGCACTTCTGGAGGACCCCGGAGGGACTCCTCTTGTAGAGGTCTTCGTCGACCAGGATGAATGACTTCGCCCGCCGAGCAAGGCGCCGAGCCTCGGTCGGGTCGGCAGGGAGTGATCCGTCCGTCAGGCGGTCGACGAAGGGCTTCCTCCAGTCGGAGTCTGCCATCAGTATGTCTTGGCCTGGCTCGAGCGGTGCCTGAACCGATCGTTCGGTGGTTGACACAGCCGCATCCGGCGGGTCGACCGCCGGTCCGTCCGTGGGATCCAGTCGGATGGACGGCTGGTGGAGGTCGTGGACAAAGATCCCAGATGGAATCGGTCCTTTGCTGGAGGCGAGGTTGGCAAGGTAATCGGCCTCGCCGTTATAGCGTCGGTAGCTGTGGTGGAGCTCGAACCCCTTAAACCTCTCCTCGAGCTTGCGTACTTCCCGGCAGTACGCTGCCATGCGGGGATCCCGCGGCTCCGAGGTTTTCATGACCTGGTCGACCACCAGCTTGGAGTCGCCATGTACGTAGAGCCGCCGTGCGCCGAGGTCGGCCGCCATCCGGAGACCGTTGATGAGGGCCTCATACTCGGCGACATTGTTGGTAGCGTCGAAGAGCAAACGGACGACATACTGGAGCTTGTTGCCAAGCGGAGAAACGATGACGATTCCGACGCCCGCTCCATTCTTCGTGTAGGACCCGTCGAAGTACATCGTCCAGTACTCGGGGTCTTCAAGCACTGGTGGCGCCTGGGCTTCGGTCCATTCCGCAACGAAGTCTGCCAGGACCTGCGACTTGACCGCTGTCCTGGGGACGAACGAAATGTCGTGGCCGTTGAGCTCGAGCGCCCACTTGGCTATTCTTCCTGAAGCGTCGCGGTTGCGGACGATCTCGCCTTGTGGCGAGGAAGTTACCACAGAAACAGGGTGTTGGCTGAAGTAATGGATCAGCTTTCTCTTCGCGATGAGCACCGCGTAAAGCAATTTCTACACCTGTGGGTACCGGGCCTTGGATTCGGAGAGCACCTCGCTGACGAAGTAGACCGGCCGTTGTACCTTGAGTGCACGGCCTTCTTCCGCCCGCTCCACGACGAGTGCCGCGCTTACAACCTGGGTCGTGGCGGCAATATAGAGGAGCAGCGGTTCGCCTAACACCAGGGCAGCTAGAACTGGGGGTGAGGACAAGAAAGTCTTCAGCCGATCGAGGGCTTCCTGTATCCAACTGAACTGGTCGGCCTTCTTGAGCAATTTGTAGAGCGGCATCCCGCGCTCGCCAAGGCGCGACACGAAACGGCTTAAGGCGGCGAGGCATCCTGTCAGCTTCTGGACGCCTTTTAGGTCGGCGATCGGGCCCATCTTCATGATCGCAGAGACCTTTTCCGGGTTGGCTTCGATGCTGCGCTTGGAAATGATGAAGCCAAGGAGCTTCCCTTTGGGGACCCCGAAAACACATTTCTCGGGGTTGAGCTTTATGCGAAACCGTCGGAGTTTCGCAAAAGTTTCTTCCAGGTCGGCGATGAGGTCGCCAGCCCTTTCGGTTTTGACGACGATGTCGTCTACATATACCTCGATGTTACGGCCAATTTGATCGTTGAAACAGGTGTACATACATCGCTGGTATGTAGTGCCCGCATTTTTCAGACCAAAAGGCATCGTTACGTAACAAAACGAGCCGAACGGTGTGATGAAAGAGGTCGCGAGCTGGTCGGACTCTTTCATCGCAATCTGGTGGTAGCCCGAATAGGCATCCAGAAAAGACAATGATTCGCACCCCGCGGTGGAATCGACGACCTGATCGATCCGAGGCAAAGGAAAAGGGTCCTTGGGACATGCCTTGTTCAGGCTCGTGTAATCAACACACATTCTCCATTGTCCGGACTTCTTCTTTACAAGGACAGGGTTTGCGAGCCACTCGGGGTGGCGCACCTCTTTTATGAACCCTGCCTCCAAAAGCTTTGCCACTTCTTCCCCTATGAGTCTGCGCTTCTCCTCGTCGAAGCGGCATAGGCGTTGGGCGACCGGCCTTGCGCCAGGTCGGATGTTCAGGGTGTGCTCGGCGACTTCCCTCGGGATGCCCGGCATGTCGGAGGTCTTCCATGCAAAGACATCTCGATTCGCACGGAGGAAGTCGACGAGCGCGCCATCCTATTTGGCGGGGAGGGCGGCTCCTATGCGCACGGTCTTGGTCAGATCCTCGGGATCGACCGCAACCCCCTTCGTGTCCTCGGCGGACTCGAAGGATCCGGGTCCCGACTTGCTGGGGCCAGGAGTGGACCCGGAGGTTTCCTTCTATGGTGTCCGGGCTCGGCGGATGTGATGACCGCGGTTAGCTAGCTTCATAGCTGCCGATTCGCAGTTGAAAGTAAGTTGGAAGGATGAGGCCACGGTGATCACACCTCGTGGCCCTGGAATCTTCAGCTTCAGGTATGTACAGTTGGGGACCGCCATGAACTTGGCGTAGCACGGCCTCCCCAAGATAAGCGTGGTAGGGCACTGCAAACTCCACAACCTCGAAGGTGAGGTTTTGATCAGCGAAGTTTTGGGCCCCTCGAAGGTGGCGGGCGGTCGACTGCCCGGCGGGTAAACTGTCGGCTGGGATGACGCCACGGAAGGGCGCCTTGCTCGACCACGAGGTCGGCGAGGACCCTAGAGGCGTCGGCGTATCAACATACATGATGTTGAGACCGCTACCGCCGTCCATGAGCACCTTGGTAAGGCGCTTTGGCCCCACGATGGGGTCGACGACGAGTGGATATCTTCCTGGTTGCGGGATGTGGTCGGGGTGGTCCTTCCGATCAAAGGTAATCGGGGACTCCGACCATCGGAGGTACTTCGGTACGGCGGGGGTCGCTACGTGTACCTCGTGATAGGCAAGCTTTTGCCGTCGTTTGTCGGCGTAGCTCGCCGGGCCACCGAAGATCATAAGGCATCCGTCAGGCTCCGGGAACCCGTCGTCTGCCTTTTCCTACCCGGTCTCCGGCGCCGGGTCCCGCTTCTTTCCCTTACCCCGCGGTTGAGGGGGGTTCCCGGAGAGGAAGCGTTTCAGGACCTCGCAGTCCCGATACTTGTGCTTGACACGATACTCGTGATGCGGACACGAGCTCTCCATCAATTTTTCGAAGTGGTCGGGCGCCCGTCGCGCCTGCTGCTTGGCAGGGCGGTCAGTGGCCGCGACCATATGGCCCTCGCGGACCTGCTTTCCCTTTCGTCTTCGTTTGTCGGTGCGGTCGGAGGGGGCGGCGGGCTCGGCGCCGGACTCTCGTTTGGCCTTCCCCTTATCGAAGATGGCCCCCACGGCCTCCTCGCCGGAGGCGTGGTTGGTGGCGATGTCCAGCAGTTCCTTGGTGGTTATGGGTTTTATGCAACCCAACTTATGCACCATGGCCTTGCATGTAGTTCCGTAAATGAACGCCCCATGCCCCAACGACGTCGGCGTCGCTAATGTTTGGGAGTTCATTGCTTTGCTGGGAGAAGCGTCGGATATAGTCCTCGGCGTTTCCCATTTCTTTGTTTGCAACTTTTAGTCAGGGAGTTTCAGGGCGCTTATACATACCCTGGAAATTTCCGACGAAGACGCTCTTCAGATCGGCCCAGTTCCTAATGGTCCCCGCGGGCAGGTACTCGACCCAGGCTCGAGCCGAGTCCGCCAGGTAAATGGGGAGGTACTGAATGATAAAAAGATCATTAGTAGCTCTGCCGGCTCGGCAGGCGAGCCGGTAGTCTTCTAGCCATACACCGGGGTTTGTTGCCCCCGTGTATTTGGCTATGTTGACCAAATACCGAACAAGGCAGGAAATCTGCCTTCGGATCTCCAGTGAGAATGCATGACCCCGACCATCCGAACTCGGATGCTGGTTTATGGCGCTGCCCGTATTCCGCGACTGCGGCCAAGACCGCCGCTCGCCTACCATCCTTTTTCGCGCGTCAAGGGTGTCGCGGTAGTCATGGTTGCGGCCGAGTGCCTGGCCTTGAGTATAGGAACTGAGGTTGCTCTAGCCGCGGCGCTGTCCTCGCCGGACTTGGTGAGCCCAAGCTTACGGGGCCCGAGGGGACCCCGAGTGGTGAGCCGGGAGGGCGGCATGTCTTTGCGGCAGCGACGCTCTACAGCTCCGGAGTCTTTGGTAGGTTAGCCCTAACCTCGGGCTCGCTTCGGCTCGGGGATCTGCATGAGCGACATCATGGGCATGGCGAGTTCAGCAGGAGAGGAAGTATGGGACGGCGTCCGGCCCTTCGGCCAGTTGTTGGTGTACATGGCGTGCGCGCGCGCCGCCTAGTGCTTGCGGGGGCGCGAGTCGGCTCGGCCCCGGGTCGGCCTGCGCTTTGCCAAGCCTGGCCGTTTGAGCCTCTTGCTCCTGGCGCTGTTGGTGAAGCTCGGCGTGGCGGGCTTGTGGTTGCCCAACTAGTTCGCGCTGGTGGCCCGCCTCTACAACCGGTGCGCTCGAGTGGACCTCTTGGCTTAGGGAAGTCGTGGCGGTGATCGGTCCAGCCCATGTTGCACTTCAGAGAATATAGTTCCTCGGCGTGCTCTCGTGTCGAGCTAGAGTCGTGGTCGGAGAACTCTCGATATTCGTGGATGGAGGCGGTAGCGTACCATCGCCATATACGAAATGTGAGCCAGGCCGGAGGCGGCGGCGCGCAGTATAGGCCCATCGTGCGAGCTCCGTGGCGCCGAGCCGCAGAGGCCTCGATCCGAAGGTTGCCAAGACGCAGTGGCGAGGCCTAGGTGCCCAGTGGGGGCCTGGTCCTGGGGGGCTGCGGGAGTGAGCACAAGCTTTCCCGCCGGGGTGGCGATAAAGTCGAAGGAGCCGAAACGGATCCAGCTCCCTGGTGCGAGCGTATCGTCGGTGAAAGAAGCCATCGAAGCGTGTAAATCGAGACGCCGATGATGCTGCGAGACCCCTACAGGCGCACTAAGCGTCGGAGTTTAAATCATCGACAAGTAAATTTGTAGGTCTAGGGGCCGCGCGATCCTGCTCCCTGAATGGTTAGACCAATGGGGATCCAAGATATATATTGATTCGGGCTGAAAATCTCTACTCCAGTTCGTGAGGTGATCGTATATTGCTCCTGATGCAGGGGACTATATCGTATTACAAGCGAAGGGCGAGGTCTGGCCTCGAGCACCTTGTGCGTGGAAGTGGGCTGAGAAGGCTGTGGGCGCTAGGAGTTATGGGACGTAAGTGTGTCCGAACTCCTAAACGTTGCTATCGATTGAACTCTCCTTCTCCAGAGGGTCCTGTTTCCCCTTATATAGCTTGGGGAAGTAGGTTACATGGGTGTCTGGAGAAGGAAGGATGGGGTGCCCTACGTCTGGGAGTTTGGTCTTCAACTTTGATGTCTGGTCCTTGGATTTGATGCCTGACGGATGGTCGCGTGCCCCACGCTGGGTCGATGGATATAGAGAGTGGCGGAGCGCTCCATGTCGCTGGGAAACGGCGTACCTGCCCTCTGCGCACCAGTCTCATGCTAACGTTGAGGCGCCTGGCTTCGGGAGTCGCCTCGGGAGGGTACGCGTCCCTCCACTGTTCATGACCGGTCGATGAGTTCGGCGCTTGTCTTTGGCCACTTGCCGCCTCGGGAAAGGGATTTCCCGTCTTCGTGCGGTCATGCTGAGGTGTTGCACCAGCGAGGTAGGTGACCAGGACAGAGGCCGGCTCTCGATGATCTGACGTCTGTTCTCCGAAAACGACCTGCGCCTGACCGGAGCTCTCGAGCAGTCCGACCTGCTGGTCGGACTATCTTGTCGGTCGTCTAAGCTGTGGCTAGCAGGGTGCCCGACCTGTGGCGCGGGTCGGGCCGCTTTTTGGGGTCGGATTGGTCGGAAACTGGGCATCCTTGAGTGGGGCCCCCAGTCGAAGCTCGGACTTTGAGGCGGCCCATTCGTTTTTCCCTGGGCGACTGGGGATACCCATGTCCCGGGTATCCGTCAGTATGCATCGAGGGTCACCCAAATCTCATGAGCGAATCGCAGGTGAGAAATCCGATCATACTCACTGCGGCTGAGTCCCTGTATGAGAATGTTCCTCACCTTAGCATTTGCCTAGCGTCGACCATATTGCCGGGTAGTGGCGTTCTCATCGGGAACCTCATATGGGAGCTTCACCTTACGCCATATCAGGAAGCCTGAGGCGATGATGTATGACTCCATCAGGATTTCCAAAAGGAAAATCGACACCGCAAAAAATGGGAGGTTTCGTGGAATACTTGTCTGTCGCCATGGCTCTCGAGACCGGTCAAGATCTATGGAAGAGCAAAACCGGCTTTGATACCAATTGAAGGATCGAGATGGCGAACAGAGGGAGGGTGAATGGTCGTAAACAAATTTTCCCCCAAAATACTCCAACTAAAACCTCGACAAGATCGCTCAAAGGAAATCGTGAAAAACCCGAAAAACTAGACAACTATGTGTACCCCTAAGTTGCATGGATAAGTACCATAAAATATGTGAGGATTTTTGAGTCACAATTCTGGTTGTTTAGTGTCCAAAAATAAGAAGGAATTAATTCAACTCTTACTTTTAGAAAGGAGATCAATTCAAATTATAAAAGCCACTTTCAGAAAAGCAAAAGCAGAATTTCCAGAAGCTGTCCTTAATTTGAACAGGTGGTTGGTGGGTTTCTGCAGCTCAAGAAATTTTGAGAATTTTTCTCCCTATGAGCAGAAGAGTCATGAAGGACTCCACCAAATTTCACCTCAAAAATCCATACAAAAAAATAGGAAAAATCTAAGAACACAATCAGTCAAGAACTTCGAGCAGAAAGTTTGGGGCTCGGTTTTCACCTCATGGTGCCCAAACGGTGCAACAAGTGGACTCTAAAATTTTTCTACAGGTGGATATGAGAGTCCCGCACCTTCTTCAAAAATAATCACTCAAAAAGGATTTTCTAGATTTTTCTAAAAATCAAATACTAACTTCTGCATGAAGAACAAGTTCTGGACAGAGTTGGAACTTGAAAGAAAAGATGATCTCTACCCAATGCAAGAGTGCAAAAGAGATGTAAAACCATATAAACACACTCAAAACATCCAAGATCAGCATTTAGAAGGAGGGGAGGTAAATCCAAATTGCATGAATGTATATTACGGGAAAGTAAATGCTGAATTTAAATTGCGTAAAGTAAAGACATAATGTAAATGCGGAATTTAAATTCACAATGATGTAAAGAATTTTTTTGTATTTCTGGTGGGAAGGTTTACAAAGCCTCACTTCATGTGGGCAAAGCTCAAAGGAGCAACTCAAACCTTCAAGGGGAGGAGGCTACCCCTCCACCCCTATTTATACTACCCTTGGGTCACCTACCACCCTTGGATGAGTCCCTCAACCCTAGAGCACTCATCTAAGGGCTAGGATTAACCCACACACAAAGCCATGCAAGGGCTAACCCAAAACCCACACACATACCGGGTTTTCCTGCATGGTTTTCAAAGCATACTACCTAGACCCGCTAACCTATCAACTAGACCGCAATCCGACGGCCCCCATTGATCCACGCAGCATCTAGCTAGCATCATCTCCTTTCCTTGTCTTCTTGACTTGCCCGACTCCGTCTCTTATCATCTTCCGGCGATCTCCCGACCGTCTGGACCTCCGACGCTCCTCGCCTAGTCCCGGTCATCCTCCGCCTCACCATGACCTAGCACCGTCGCCCTGCAATCATCAAAGATAAGGAAAAACCTTTCACAAGCAATGCCCACAAATATATTCAATGATCATCACAAAATCATTAATCAACCATAATTTCGCTCAAGATTCCGGTGCTAACGCCCCTAGTGCGGTAGCACTAGGAAAAGTAACCAACACTCAAATTGCTTCACATCGAAATCCAATTCAAATCAAACTCAATTTCAAATCAATCCAATCTAAAATCTTGTCAATTACTCATCACACACAAGGATAGATCTCCACATGGTCTTTCAAACTGCTTGGTGCATTACACATGTCTATTTGGGAGAGGAAAGTTACATCCATTAGAGAATCAACTATCTTGAGTTCACTCACTGCAGATATTCTTTTCTCTAAATTAAAAACTCATGAATTGGCTGTTCTTGCCAGGAAGAATGATTATAAATCAATTGCATTGACCTCCCAATCTAGCATGTCTCACAATAATGCTTCTTCAAGTTTTGCTTTGTCTTCCTTGCCTTCACTAACCAATGAACAGATTGAGGAATTTCCAAAAGAAGACTTGGCACTACTCTCTTCTCATTTTAATAAAGCTTTGCAGAATGTGAGAATGAGGAAGAGAGTTGGTGGTGGCCCTCCAAGAAGCTATGAGTGTGGTGATCTCAACCACATTCGTTCAAATTGTCCTAAACTTGCAGGTAAAGTATCAAGGGAGGAGAAGGACAATGACAAAAGAAAAGAGAATAAGAAGTTCTCTCCAAGCAATAGAAAAAAGAAGATCTTCATCAACCGCAAAGTTATCCACCGAGTCCTTTCCGCTTTTGAATAAGTCAATTTGAGTGATGTGGATTCAGAGAGCAGTGAAGATGACACAACAACTCCAAGCAAATATGAACTGACAGGGTCGTGTCTCATGGCTAGAAGTGATGAAAGCTTCACCGAGGACGATCATGATAGCGACTTCAATGAGGTAGAACCTTCTTACGATGAATTAGCTATTGCTGTTGCTCATCTTAGTAAATTGCTTGATAAACGCGACAAGAAAATTAAGAAACATGATGTTGTTGTGGAATCTTTGAATGCTAAAATTGCTAGACTTAAATCTTTGATTCCTGATGGTGATGCTTGTAAATCATGTAACTTGATTTACAATGAGCTTACCTTGCTTAGGAAAGAACATGTTACCTTGCTTGAACAAGTTAATGCTGAAAAGAAGGAAAATGAGAAACATGTTAAAAATGCTAGTTGTTCAACTTCTGATTTGCATGATTCAACTCCATGTTCTAAATGCTCCATTCTAGAATTGAAGTTGCATGATGCAAATGCTACGGTTTATCAAATGAGCGATATGTTACGCTCACTCATGAGGTTCTTTCATGCTCAACTTGTCGCAAAGCAAAAAGGAAAAGTGGGCGTTCCTTGTAATAATTGTTTAACTCTTTCTCGAAGGTTGATTACTTGGAAAAATCTTTAGAGCGGTTCACTCTGAAAAGAAAAACCTAAACATGATTTTGGATCAATCAAGAGTCAGCACTCATAACAAAGGTTTAGGTTTTGATTCTTATGCTCATCATAAATCACATACTCCCACTGTTAAGGCACTTGAAAGTGAAAAATTTGAAACTGTCAATGAGCCTAAAAAAACTATTTTTAAGTCTACTGGTGTTTTATCTTCTACTGTGATGAATGCAAATATTGCTTCTACTGTTAAAACTAAACATCATGTTAAATACAATTGCACTCATTGTAGTAGAGATGGACATTTAGTAGATTTTTACTTTAGACTAGCCAAACAGCAAAAGAAAGAAAAGGCTAAGGGTAGGTCTAATTTCAGGAAGGCGCATTTTACTCCTCATTTTGTGTCTAGGGTGATGCAAACACCTTGTGTTGTAACAACACGAGAAGGGGCAAATATGATTTTGTGAACAAGCATACTCGTGTTGTGCCTACTCGTCGTGTATCTCAATACTGGATTCCTAAATATCTTATTTCTAACCCTAGTACCGAGGCCTTGACATTTTCTGTTTTTATGTAGGCTTCTCGCGCGAGGAAGGAGAACTTTTGGCTAGTTGATTCCGGATGCTCACGCCACATGTCCGGTCATAAAAATTGGTTCTCCTCCCTCACACGTGCATCTCTGTGCTGAAAGTGTTATTTTTGGAGATGCATCTTCCACTCCTGTTGTGGCAAAAGGTAGAGTGATGGACAGCTACTACATCTTGACACAGTTGGACCTTCTCCTGTTCAATCTTTTGGAAGCAAGTGTTATGTACTGGTTATTGTTGATGATTATTCTAGATACTCTTGGGTTTATTTTATGGTATCTAAAGATGAGGCTTTTAGTCATTTTAGAAGTCTAGTTACTAGATTATCTCGTTGATCACCCGAAGCACTTAGAGCTATCGAAGTGATAATGGGCCCGAGTTTAAAAATTCTTCTTTTGGTCACTTTTGTGTTGAGAAAGAATTGATCATCAATTTTTTCACCAAGAGTGCCTCAACAAAATGGTGTAGTTGAAAGAAAGACGAGAACCTTGGTTGAGATGGCTAGAACTATGCTAGATGAACATCACACTCCTAGGAAGTTTTGAAATGAAACAATCTCAACTGCATGCTATGTTTCTAATAGAGTGTTTTTGAGATCGAAGTTGGGCAAGACTTCTTATGAGCTTCGTTTTGGTCATGGGCATGCAAATTCTTTGTCTTGAAATCTGGAAATCTTGATAAATTTGAAGCTAGATTAACTAATGGTATATTTCTTGGATATCCTGCTCATACACGTGGCTATCATGTACTTGTTTTAGAGACTAACAAAATTGTAGAAACCTGTGAAGTTACTTTTGATAAGGCTAGTCCTGTCACTAGTCTAATTGATGCAGGTATAGAAGCATATGTTCAGGGGGAGAGTATCTTTCTTGATGATGATGTTGAGGATGAAGTGTTGATTCCTACTGCACAACCAACTGTAGCACCTTTGGCACCTACCACTACATCACCTACAGCTGAGCATCCTCAACCCACAACATCATCTGTACATGCTGAAAATGAAGGAGAAGGAGAAGTTTCTAAAGTTACAGCTTCTTTGCACATTCAAAAGAGACATCCACCTGAACAAATGATTGGAGATTTGAATGAGAGAGTCACTCGATCCAGGTTTATTGCTTCTGATTCTCATGCTCACTCTACTTTTGTTGCTTCTTTTCTTCTTCTCAACCTTTGTCTTTCTAAAACAAAAATCCACTAGATGACCATCCTTATGACAAAAGGAACAATTATATTTAATTCTAGAATCTTGGCACCTTGAGTCTGAATGGATGAAGTTTCTCCGAAAAAATCGAGAAAATCCAGTGATTTAAACTTTGTTTCAATTGACTTAGGAGGAAGAACTTCCAATTTACCACTACTAAGAGTTTTCACAATTATAGGTGGATTTTTCTTCAAATGGTCTATGTGATCAAATCCAATTCCACTATTTTTAACACTAACTTTAGATTTGTCAAGAACCATATTCAATTTCTTCTTTCCACCTACAAATTTCTCCAAAATTGATTTCAAATAATTATTCTCTCCAGATAAAACTTGATAATTCTCACATGAATCAATCTGAATAGTCATGCGTTTTTCTTTAGCTTGGATGGCTTTTTCTTTGGCTTGGATGGCCCTATCTCTAGTTAGAATAGCTCTCTCCACATTGTTTTTCTCAAGAGCAACATCTATTTTCAGAATTTCACACATCCTGCATTCACTAGGAGCAACAGAATATTGAGAATGAACAATGTATCCAGCAAGACAAATAGCACGCATCTTTCGCAAATTCTCCCTAGTCACAAATAATTCTTGTACAACATATGAATGCATTATTGAGCCAAAAACTAAAGTTTGTTTGAACTCATCAATCTTATTTTTCAGCAGATTCAATTCTTTTATCTTACAAGAATGAGTAACTCTAAGTGATTCTAATTCATATTGAAATCCTAAGCAATCATCACATGCATCATTGCTAGAAATAGTATTTCTAAGCTCGGAGTACTCAGTTTTCAGTATGAACAAATCATTCTTTAAACCTTTGTTTTTAAGCTTGGATTTCTTCAAAGAATTTCTAAGCATTATCAAAAATTCACAAAGTTCATCATAAGTAGGCATTACCTCGTCAGAGTCACTAGATGTGTCATTGTCACCAAAATCAGCACTTGAGTTGCCTTTAGCCATGAAACATAGTCCAGTGAAATCTTTTCCATTTGATATTTCTTGTTGTTTCTTCTCATTTTCCTCATCGGTTGAATCATCAATGTCACTCGAGATCCATCTTCCCAAGTCACGATAAACACTTTATTTAGTATCTTCTTTGATTTGTGCTTTGTCTGTCTTTGCCTCCCCAGGCGGAAAGTCTTAGTTGTGACATCCTACTCCTTTTCTTCATTGTCTCTGGTTTTAAAACAATTTGCACGAATGTGACCAGTCTTACCACAATTATAGCAATTAATAGGAGCTCCTCTTCTTTCTTTTGATCTCATGTAGGTAGCATTTATCGCTTGGAGAGAAGCAAGCGTGTCCTCTGGAATTTGATCTAGTTGTTCATCACTTAAGGCACTTAAAGAAGCAAAAGAATATGATGATGATGAACCAGTAGCATTATCAATTACAGAAAAGTTATTATTTAAAGCCATAGAATTACCATTGGACAATCTAGTGACAACATCAATTTCAAAGGTCTTAAGACTAGAATAAAGCTTGTCCAATGTCATCTCGCTCATTTATGTGCCTCCACGAACAGCGGTAACTTTCATTTGCGGACTCTAAGATCAAGTGAAGATAAAAATGTCTAGCATTTTCAGAATCGAGTAATTAATATCCTTTGCTCTAAGGTTGTTCAAAATTCTATTAAACCGAGCAAAGCTATCATCTAGTGATTCACGAGCGCATCTCAAATTTAGTGTATTCCTTTTAAATTGATCTTGGCGAGCTTCTTTTCTGAGTCGATACCCTCATGGTAATCTTGTAAAGATTTCCAAATATCACTAGCGATAAGTAAATGACACACACGATCAAACTCTTTCCTAGCAAGTCCTTGAAGTAAAATATTCCTAGCTTTGTTGTTGTTCTCAAGCGGTATTTCATGCTCGAGGCTTATCAATAACATCATCACTAGGAAGATCATAAAATTTTTACCTTGCGCCATATTAGTTACCTTGAGCCTATAGATATCACGATCATCAAGAATCTTCCAATAAGGGAAGTCTGCAGCCATCAACAGGAGGCTTTGTAGAAAACTTTTCCGTCGCCATTACTTACCAACCTAGCTCGATACCATTTGTAGGAGCGGATATGGCGACTAGAGGGGGTGAATAGGCGCCGAATAAAAATCAACTTCTTTTCTAAATTTAATTTGATTCAACCCTTCTATGCAATGGAAATAAATTCTACTAGCTTTATATGATCTCAAACAACTAGTATAAGTGCTAGAAAAGGTTAAACAAAGCCCTAATCAAAGAACCAAAATTTTCCAGAAATTTTCGAAGTGCTCTGGTGCTACTGCAGTACAAATCGCGGTGGCACCGCTATAAACAGTGTTTTCGGGTGAACAGTAAATTCAGCGCTATCTCAGAAACGAAAACTCTTGTAACTTTTGATTCATTGATCCAATGAACCCCAAATTTTGAACACAGCTTACTGACACTATCTAGGTTCAATCCAAATCAATAATTACAGAGATTAGATCCAAAAAGATCACGAATTTCAGTTTAATCTACTAAGAGGTAAAAACTGAAAAACTGAGGACACTACTACAGAAATGCTTTTCACAGGCGGGTGGTAACCCATCTTCTCGAGCGTTTTGCTCCCTTTGTAAGCGAAGTCTGTGAAATCGCTAACTTTGCACAGGCGTTTCTGAGCCTTTGTAAAATACATTTATCTGGTAGACGGCAGAAAACCGCTTGTACAAATAACTTACTGTCTTGAGGCGGGTTCTTCTGCCGTCACTTTGTCTAAATGCATTTGCAAATGGGACGCGTAAGAACCCTTTGCACAAGTGCTTATTTATGCAGGCGGTTTCTTAAGCCGTCACTTTATGCAGATCAAGAGAATCTTTTTTAATAATGTTATGTTAATTATATTATAATATTAATAAATACATACATTCTATCAATCACATCATCATTCGGCACAAATCCATACATAACAATGACTAGGTTATATATACAAAGCACATATAAATCATAATTGCATTATGTATGTAAGGACCCGAATTCACCAATTCGAATCCACTGTGTTTTACCGCACTAGTCCTAGGATCAAACGCTAGTGCACACAGCTTAACATCGGTAAGCATCATATCATACACAACGATAAGAATAATAAGACTTTATTTATTGAATATAACTAGTGTATGATCTTATGATCACTTACAATTATTCAGCCTCACAAGGCAATCATAAAACCAATGAGACAAATCAGCGTGGAAAGTAGTAGAAATCGTAGATGTCCCATCAAGACACACCTGAGGCGGTGACTAGGATTAGCCTAGTGACTCGCGTCCACGAAAGTCCTCCTCAAGCTCATGCGATGATTCCTCCTTGTTGTTGGTTTGTAAGCAAAGGTGAGTACACCAACACGTACTCAACAAGTTGTGCACGCAGAATGCAATCCTATCATAGCTATATGCGTGGCTTATTCCAAAGGAATGGCTAAGGGTTCATTTAAATGCGACATTTTGAGAACACATAAGTACATAGATTGAAAAAGCGATAAAACAAATAATAACAAGTAAATAGATTAGATGATTCTCAAATAAACCCAAGTTCTCCATCCTAAATCAAGTTCCATTATCCACATGGCATCCCGCCATCCCATCCGATTGTTTATTTAATTAACTACCCTTAGTTGGCCGAGGCAAGACTAACCAAAAGTTCATCATAAAACCAAATCGACAGCCCAATTGCCACTCTTGGCCACAAAAACCAAATCGACCGCCCAATTGCGATCTTGGCCCACGAGAAAACAATCTTGCCACTTGCCTCGGTCTAAATCATTTTTCCCACCTAGTTGATTACCAAACACCACGTGCTCTTCACAAATCAACATCGTTCATGTGACTCATTGTCACAACAACTCAATCTCTTTGTGCGACCACACATGGCCTACAAATTATTATCATAGTTCCATATTCCATTAGTCAAGATTAATAAACAATATTCCATGAGCATGTGATGACGTGGCATGGCTAAGCATCTCTAATTCGGTCTAACCACCCATGTTGATTTTCTATTTAACCAACTATAATTAACCAACCTAGGGTGACAGGTGGATCATGGCATACAACTAGCAAGGTAGGATATAATTCAAAGGGTACGATAGCTAGTCCCAAATTTATGTTGAAATCATTTATACACATAAAATAACAAGTGATACGGTAAATCAAAATAGCATGCAATCTAGTTTATGGGTGCAACATGATCAAAGCACAACTTGCCTTAAGCTCCTGGTATTGCTCCGAAGATTGTCCTTGAGTTGTTAATTCCTCCTTCGAAACCTCGCTCAACCAACGTCTACGCGAATCGAGAAGAATAGCAAATAAACACCAAGAACAAATAGCAAATGAACTCAAAAATTCAAATAAAAATCCACCATTGGAAAGATCTCAATTTTACAAATATTTCAGAGTTTGAATTACCCAAATCGGAGTTCATATGCAAAAGTTATAACATTCGGAAGTTTAGTTAATTATGAAATTAGAAATTCTTATTTTCCCGAATTATTTCTGTAAAGGAAAATACGAGTTTTCTCGCCATTTATCTGAGGGCGAGGCGTGGCGAAATCTAGACCGATGAACTCAATCTAGCAGTTCTGAGTAAATCTACTCGTGGCCTAATATCAATCGTCCGACTCAAATCCAACGGTTGATATTTAATATGAGACAGCTTCTGATTCCAAGCGATCGACTTAATCCCGATTGCTTGATGAAGATCCGATGGTCGACGAAGCTCCGATCGGCGATGAAGCGACAATGACTTGAATTCACGAAGACGAAGAGCGATGACCTCGGCGACAACTTCGGCGTAGCGTAGCGGAAATCTCTGGCGATCTTTGCGACCGTGATTTTTCGCCAGACGGCGTAACTTCGCTCGGCGCTGAAATTTTCTTGCCGCCTAGTTCTTGAAGCGGCGCTGTAGCGCTGGCGACCTATCACGAGAACTTGGCGGCGGCGCTTGCAATTTCTTTTTGGTCGCTCGGTTGTTCCAACGATGCCTGGGCACGATTTATATAGGGCAAAGTGTCCTTCTCCTGCCCGGTACGGCTCCGCATCCTTGCCGATTTCAGCGCCATCGCCAGAGTTTGAATCGGCTATGTTTTCTCCCGCATGGAAGGACTTCCGACTCCTTGCCAAAATCGGCTATGCACTGCGCCTCCCGCCCGAACTGGACTCCGCTCCTTTGATTGCTTCAGACGCCAGCGCTAGCAATTTTGATCGGCCACGCGTGGCTTCTCCGTATGGAAAGGCTTCGAACCTTCAAGGCCCAGGCGCCAGCGCATCAGGGGACTCGGTCACGCCGTTTTGTTTTTCCCGCGCAGATGGACTCTGACGTTTACGCGTAGCGTGTCCTAGTGGTTTGATTCTTGTAGCATCGCGAGAAAAAAACACCAAGTCCTTCTTTTCCGCCGCTTTTCCTAATCCAATTCAATCCCGGAGAGAAAGAAATTTCCCAAAAATACTTGAGACCTTCTATACTCAAATAAAATATTTTTGGTAGACTTTACTTAAATTTCTTTTTTTAAAATATGTCTTAACAAAGACCATATATACTAATTCAAAATGATTTAAACAAATCTCAGAAAATCCAATAAATCCAGAAAATTCACAAGGATTATAAATTGTAATGAAATAATATTTAATACACAAGAAGCCAAAAATTGGGATGTTACAATGTATATATATATACACAAGGTTATATATATACTCCTCTGATATTCTCCTTGTAAAACTCTCCAGGTGCAGTATCCTGCGCTATGTACTCCTCTGATATTCTCTATCTAATATAAATTACAGCCTATTTGTCTTTCAAAAAAATATATACACAAGGTTATTATATATACATCGGTGTTCACGGTCCGTTTATCCTCGTCTCCCAATTACAAAGTTTAGGATGTAGCTACTTCACCTTGAGTAAAAAAACTACCTCTCTTATGGATGACTTCACGGCGAATGAGTCGGCACATGTCCTTTTGCACATTGCAAAGGTCATCATTAGTGAGTGCCAAAGTGGTATTTGCAATCTTCACTGCGATAATAAAGTAGGCAATAAAGAGGTTAAACAATAGTGAAATCGAGAATCGGACAATAAATAATCTTGAATCACCAATTTGTATAGGCTTACGTCACGGGGTTTATACATACCTCCCGTTGATCTGAGGAACTTCATGACGTAGTATCCACAAAGAACACCGCCGGAGGTTGCTTGTGGCACTTCAAATCAAATAATAATGTATGGAATTAGTACAGTTGGTAATACCCTTCCTTACTAGTGCAATTATGTTGAAGCATTACAAGTGTCTTCTTACCCATGGGTGGACATAGCAAAGCATCCTATTTGCCCCCTTCGCAGGATCATGTTGCCCCCCTCTTTTGGTCGTGTAATTCTTGAAAGCCCTACTCGAATGTCAACAACAACAAGTTACTATCATATCATAAAACAAATTATGTAACAATGTATGTTTGTGTATATATATTTCTTACGCATTTAAGATGCGGGTGAATTCATTGTAAGATTCCGGTGGGGTACTGGATGAGTCAAGGACCATATATCTGCTCTGCTTGGGGTACAGCATGAAACAAATAAAGTGATCGCTGCAACGAAAACTTATATATGTAAGTTTCACGAGTGATTATGGTGCAAACTAAGCTTTTAGCAACGATTGACGAATGAGAAGATTACTTAAAATTGTAGGAGCCATTATAGCGTCCTTGTCTTGCATCGGAACATTGCTTTTGATATGTATAGCCCCACATCTACTTGGCGATCTCGGTCGGGGACTTTCGCTTTTCTTCTATCTCTGTTTCCGTCATCCTTATTCTTCAACGCCTTTTCATTGAGTCTGACTCTTAAGCTCGGCGAGCTAATCCGTGAGGTCAAGGAACCCGACATCGTTTTCCCATCTTTTAGCATCGGTATATTGCATTCTACACGAAGACAATGGTCAATCGCCAATTTATATCTTGAATCTTTGGGAAACATGACATTTTGGCAAATATCGATTTTGGCAAAATGCATCTTGTTCGACAGATTTGGCGAAGTTAACTTTACTAAAAGGAAAAACCACACTAAAATCGGCCAACTTACGATTTACTGAAAATTATATGGATTCTGCCAATTTTTGAATGATCTAACAAGCCATTACTATAAAGAGGAACTCAACTTGGCACTCAACTGCTATACATTTGGGGTTTTCTTTATTATGCTATCAGAATGCAATATAATGATATGTTGTCATAATTAGTTATATCGGCACTTGCTACCGCAAGAGCCGATATAATTAACAATGTAAGGGTAGGTCAATGGCCAACTTACGGGCACCACACGCGATCATGTTGATGTCGAGTTTTCCAAAGCGGAACATCTGTTGCAAGTCACCAAAATCGATCCGGCGTAGTGAGTATCCTCGTGTTTGTAGATATCACGGAGGGACGGCGGCTTGAATGCCCTTCACCTCAAGGCGAGATGCCCTCAAGTACCGATCATGGAATCTCTTCAACTCCCATGGTCCTTTGTTGATCCGCTCCATGGGGAGAAATGGCTTGCCATGCTCATAAGTCTCTAGTGAAGGCATAGTGCATGCAGAGTGGAGTTAGCGATCTGTTTGACTTGGTGGTACTCCATTGATTGCAATCTACTTCTTTGTTTTCTTTGCAACCAACAAGCGGAGATCTGCTATTGTGGTGAAAAGCGCGCTTGGCAGAGAAGATGTGCGTTGTGGTGAAGGCGCCGCCGGCAGAGAAGATGTGCGTTGTGGTGAAGGCGCCGCTGGCGGAGAAGATGTGCGTTGTGGTGAAGGCGCCGCCCGGCGGAGAAGATGCGGTTTGTGGTGTAGGCAATTTTGGAAGAGGTAGGGCGTCTTGACTTCTTCTTGCGGCGTCTCGACCTCTCTTGTATCAATGCAATATCTTCCTTGGGCCATACAATAAATGACCCAACTGCATCTTGGATGGTCTCTACATCATCGGCGGTCTTTGAATGGTAGCTTCCACAAGCCAAGGCCGCGGAACAAGCACGATGTCCACTTGCACCTTTGCGTGACCAATCGGACAAAGTTGGTTGTGTATCACGGTGCGGATATGCCATGCCCTCCGCAAGCTCGGCGACCAAGCCCCTTGCTCCGGATGTGCCTGAGCTTGCACTTGGTTGCCTCTGTGATATCATCCACAGGATATCGGCGTTAGGATTAGTGCGGACCGGCGCTATCTCGGGATGCGGGCGGGCTCGGGTTGTCATCCGACCGCGCTTATAACGCCTTTTCGCCTCCTTCTCTTCCCACGCCTTAAAAACTCTTGTTGGGCCAGCTTGTCTTATTGTATCGACCATGGTCCTCTTATATCTTTAACGCGACTTGTATTGGTCTTGATATTCCGGAACCCATGCTTGAAGCCCACTCGACTTCCGACACCACGAGTGCGACACAGGTGTTCCTTGGTTCCCAACGCCGTCGTTAGGTCGTCGTTCTCCACATCTCGCACGAAAGATCCCTCCGCTTGCTCGTCGCGAGATCTTCAGAGCTTGACCGAAACTTCCAGGACCGCAGGGTCCACCGTGCTTTTATGCGACCCTTCTTGCTTTGTTGGGTTGGCGAGCTAGGACCCAATTTCTGCCTCGCTCGCTACAGCTCGTCAATGGGTTCTCTATCCCAGCTTCTTTACTCCTCCACTCAACAATCTTGGGGCATACCCACCGTGCCCGTGTGATGGGGGTACTTATTCTTCTTCAGCGAGGCAATTTGTACACCTCGCTCAATGCTACGGCTTTGCTTGTGGTCTTCTGGGACAAACTCGCCCATTCACCCACGATGATTTTTCCATATTTACGGAATGGTGCCGCTCCGTCTTCACAAAGTACTTGTTCAGCTCATACCTCCGCCTCGGAAGCTCTTCCCCATCACATCCAAGGCATTCTTCTTAGCGATGGCCTCATACTCTGGGGGAACCTTATGATTTTTTGCAGCTCGGTCCACAGGTGTGCCTTTGTCGCGTCGGCCACCTTTGTCCAGTTATCAATCGTGATGGAGACATTGTCATTGACAAGACAGCCGTAGCTATTTCGGAACTTGGATAGTGCCTCACGAGGTGCTAGGGGCTCTCCTAAAGGACCGACCTCGTGATATACCAAGTCCTCGCCAGTAACTTGTTCCTACTTGTTCCCCGTTTTCGTTTATGCGAGGTCGTGGTTGTTGCAGCGAGAGAATCACGGGAACATGCGGTATCTTCAATTACCTCTTGAGCGCAGCTAGTCGGCGTGATCGCCTTTCCGCCTCTTCATAGAAATAAACACGAGGAATACATAAACATAAGGAAATGCAATTATGTCCATGCCAAGCTACAAATAAAACAAGCTCACTCTTCTTAATACCTCTTCATTGGGATCGTAGTGAGTCGATTTCCCCACGCCGTCGTTTCCGTCGTGAGCATGGGCCCGGGCTAGGGCTCTTGTACGATGACGAGGAACCATCGCCGCCAAGGACAACGATGGGCTCGGTGTTCTTTCGGTAGCGTGGTGCATCATCCTTCTCGGCCAAGTCTTGCGCCTTTCATCGCCCTCCTCTTGCGCGGCGTATTACCACCGAAACTCGCAAGCGTGCTCCTCTTCGCGCCTTCTTGTCGAGCAATTCTTTATCTCCCATCTTACTACAAAATGAGAAGGTTTAATCCTCAATGGTTTGATGAGTTTGGGAGTTGGCTTGAGTATAGCGAATCCAAAGATAGAGCATCTTGCTTTTGTTGTTTCTTATTTAGGGACGCAACAAGAAGGAAGTGGGTATGATGCATTTGTTATAAATGGTTGGAATAAATTTGGAATAAAAAAGCAAAAATAAAAGAGCATGTAGGAGGTGTCAATAGTGTTCACAACAATGCATTGAAATATTGCAATCGATTTGTTAAAAAGAGACCAAAGACATTGATGTTGCTAAATGTTATCCACACACAGAGTGAAGTCGCTAAGATTGCTTATTTAAGCTCAACTAAGGGCATCGAGTTGATGTTGCTCGTCATTATTAAAACAAGGATTACCTTTTAGAGGACATGATGAGTCAAAGGAGTCCTATAACAAAGGTAACTTCTTAGAAATTCATGGGTGGAAATATAGCAAAGATAAAAATGCACTGAATAGTCTTATGATATCTCGTCCTATTCGTATGAAATTGTTCATTGTTTTGCAATGGAAATATTGCGATCAATTCTCTGGAAATTGGACATGATGTATTTTGTTTGCTAGTTGATGAATCGAGGATGTCTCGGGTAAAGAGCAGATGGCGCTTGTTGTGCGATATGTTGATAGTTGTGGAATTGTGAAAGAGAGATTTGTTGGTCTAGTTCATGTAAAAGAGACCACTTCTTCCTATCTCAAGTCTTCTATTGACTCGCTATTTGCAGAATATAAGTTAAGCTTGAAGCAAGTTAGGGGCCAAGGTTATGATGGCGCAAGCAATATGCGAGGTGAGTTTAATGGCTTGAAATCATTGATTATGAGAGAAAATAGTACAGCATACTATGTCCATTGTTTTGCTCATCAACTTCAGTTAGTGATTGTGGCTGTTGTAAGAAAGCATAAAGGAATCTGTCCTAGGTGAAGTATATGCCTTTTGTGAGAAATATGACATCCCTAAGTTAGAAATGGAAGAAACCTACATTAATCCAAAGAAGCAACGACAAAGAATTGGAATTACCAATAAGCATCATTATGAAGTGGATTGTTTCAATGATGTTTTTGATTGGCTATGCCAAGAGCTTGACAGTCGTTTCAATGAGACCACATCCAATTTGCTTGTTTGGTCAGCTTCTTTAAGTCCAAGAGACTCATTTCATGATTTCAACTTGGATAATCTGATGAGCTTAGCTAAACTCTATCCAAATGATTTTAATTCTTTGGAATTGATCGTTTACAACATGCGGTTCAAAAAACTATCCGTAGAGTATTCATACGTCCATCCAAACCGACTCCACAAACTTTGGTAACTCCAACTTCAACTTCGATTTTATTAATAACTACTTATGATATTTCAAAAGAATTGCTCTATGTTCAGTAGTGAAGACTATACTCTATCAATCACCATCTACTTTAGACATATCTTCCGAAACTTTTTTCGCAAAGATAACAAGATATAAGGGTGGTCGGATGCACTTGCCTTGCTAGGCTGAGCGAGGTGGCGGGGCGGCATCGGCAGGGGAATTAGGGCTTCGGCAGTTGAAGACCCGGCGGAAAGTTCGTCGGAGGAGCGAGGCCATGGAGAGGTCACGTAGCGAGGTGACATGGACGAAGGGGGCGTGTAGTGACTCCCATTTTTACATAAATGTAAAAATGGAAATCTCATGTGCATACAGTGCTAGTCCCATGATCAGTAGCTAGCACGCACATTTACAACAATTGATATTGCATCCATACACTTTATTGCAAATAATAATTGTAGCATACATAATAACATCTTACAATTCAGAGAAATGCAGCGGAAAGAATCAAAGTCTTGTAGTGTGCCCATACAGACCCTCAGGCAACTGGCAAGATATAAACCCCAGAAAGATCTCGATAACATTCCCGAATCCTGCGTAGAATAGTTTCATCGAGCTACTCTGATTCTTTACCCTAAAAACAATGAATAAGCAAGGGTGAGTACTTGCGTACTCAGCAAGACTTTAGCAAATCCTATAATACATGCAGGCCATTCAAAGGAAAGGCTTTCATGGTTATTTTGCAGAAAGCTAATTTGCAAAAGAATTTACTGAAGTGTAGAACATAAACGGAATTTAAGTAAAAGCAGTTTAATATGTAAGTATGAATCAGTAAATTGTACGAACCTTAGTTCCTTTGATCGTCTCCATGAATCAATCATTGATAACATATATCAATCCGAAATAATTCCTTTCCAACAAGGATATCCAATCCAAATCATGATGCTTGACGACATATCAAAATCCACATTTTGTAAAATAAAACGACTAACTAATGCAGCGCACTAAGTGTCCCATGACCGGGAGCGGCTTTTGAAAAGATTTACACTCGCAGAGGTGTACAATTTTACCCACAAGACATAGTGACTCTTTGTGCAATCGATATTAGCACACTTCCTTTGGTGTGCCGCAGAGAGTCATGACATAACCGTTACATTACTTAATCCTAACTTTGCACCAAAGCCGCAGGCGAAAACCCACAATATGGCGGAAGAACTCGAGCATAGAAACGATGGAACTTCCCACGCAGTGGCGTACACCGTTGTATCGGTAAGCGTTTGATCCATGATCACCTCGGTGTGGGCGTCCCTTGAGCAATCCATTAAGAAACTCAGACTACTCCAAATTTCTTCAATGTGCAAAGCTAGTTTCAAGTAACTTAATAGGTTAAGGCATCCCATACCGAAGACTTGTGGTTGTACGGAAAGACTTGGATATAACGTACAATTAGTTAGGTCCTTAATCCGACACGGGCAATAATCTCCCCTAATCTAAGTGCAAACTCTTACACACTTTTGGCTATTACCAATAGTTGCGCATCAATATTATAGTTTCATTTTCATTTTTAATTAAAATAACCAAAAATCACCATCATGTCTCAACATGTCTAAGAATCATCATCATGCCTCAGCATCTCCAAGTATCATTTGATCAGTATCCCCAATTGAATTATCCCAAGTCATCAAGATGTCATGTGATCATTATCTCTAACAAATCCTTACCAAGTCTAAAGCATGGCTAAGCAAGATTATTAAGCATCGTGTATACCCAGATTGACAATATATATTGTCTAACCATGATTCTAAGGTATCAAGGTTCATGATTCATTTATATCAAGGAGGTTTAGGGAATCAACAGGTATAACTACCATTACCCACAATATAGCAGAGTTTTATGAATATACGCATGCAATCAAAACATTTAATGAAAACATTTATAAAACTGGGATCAACATGGTCAAAGGGGGTGCTTGCCTTGCTTACGACGAAGTCGAGATTGTAGTTGACGATGGAAGTCGTTACGTCGAACTCTACACGTCGTTCCAAGGAAAGTAGCAAATAACAAACTTTAATAAGGGCGAAAAGAAAAATAGATAGTAAGAACGAATAAAACTTCAAAAGAAACAGGGATTGCTCTTTATAAATTTATAAATTTATTTTATTATTTTATGCTCTCTTGCACAACTTTCTATTAAAGAACATAATAAGATTATAAACAATGTTTAATTCAAATAATTTATTCGCAAATCAAAAATTAAATATTTTTGTATATTTAGATTCTTCTTTATTTTAGATGAATATAGAAATTTATTTCACTTTGAAATTGGACTAATATTTCAAAAGATATTCATGCTTGCATAATTAATCCGTTGGAAAATGAATGGAAATTAGAAATACGCTTTCAACCACAATGGGCGCCTTTACCCTTTGAGTTGAGTTCATTTGTGTGATCGCTGTGGGGCCCATTAAATGGGTGGAAGATAATAGAGCAACATGGAGGGAGATCGCGCGTGACGGAGGAGCGACAAGTGGCCGGCCGGCAGTGGCGAGCACAAGGGGCTACCTCTCACCGAAATACTGGGTCGGCCGGCAAGTCATGAGGCGAGCGCAGATGAGCTAGCGTGGCGCAAATGGTGGCTCAAGTGGAGAAGAAGAACCAAGGCGAGGGAGCTCGGATGGGTTACGGATTTAACCGGTGGCGTGGTGAGTCCGTTTTTGCGTTTGGTTCGCCGAGAAACATCGAGGACCTCCGCCACAGTGGCAAGCCATGGAGAAAACAGCTCACGGTGGCGGCAGGTCGGGGCGGTATGAGCTGAAATTAAATGTGGCTCTAGGTTCAGTGATGTAGGAAATAGCTTATAGCCGAAGTAATTGGGAAGTTTCCTACTGATTTGGCCGAATTTTAGTTCTTCCCTCTTTCGGTGAAGCTCTGGTCATGGCGGCAAGGGAAATGGGATTGAGGTCGTTTGGTCAAGGAAGGAAGGAAAGTAGTGGAGGAGTGAGTCGCGGTCTCAATGCATCTATTTGGCGCCTTTTATAGCCGCGGTGATTGAGGAACGGCCTCGGAGAGTTCGGCGGAGGAGTCAGTGTCGGGCGCGCTGGAGGCTTCGCCAGATATCGACAAAGAAATGGCGGCGAGCTCGAGCGGTGCGCAGAGTAGGGGATCTGTGGCGCACTTCAACCACTTGGCGATGCCACAGGCGAAGCGGAGAGGACGCAGCCTCTGAGTTCTTGCCGTGGCTTCAATGGATGAGGATCGGTGAGGGCGCCGAGATTGTCTCTTGCCAATATTTGCCATGGCAAAGCCACAAGCAAAATGGCTCTGCCGTGGCAAGGATTGGCAGAGCTCTGGTCGAACGTCGCTACCCAAATCGTGCCGTGGCGTAAATCGCGATCGGATGCTTGCCGTGGCAACGATCCCAAAAGAAGAAGAGAGCGCCGAGGCTTTATTTGGCGAATCAGAGGCGGTGCAGGCGGGGCGTGGCAGCCGTGGAGGTGCCGGGCGAGGGTCAGCGATGGGTCAGGGTGACATCCGCGTGAGGCGCGGGATAAGACGGTCAGGGGTGGCGCAGTTGCGAGCCAACGCAGATTTTTGCTCGGGAGCACCAGCGCTGGAGGAAGAAGATGAAGTGCCAGAGAGGTCAGTCTTGAATAGCTAACACTTGGCAACTTCTGCGGTCCAGATTTAAACAAACATAAAGGTGAGGTCAAAATCGACTTGTTCTATGATTAGGGTTGCCAAACTGACTCAACATTTTACCAGGATTTTTACAAGGATTGGCCAGGTAAAGATAAGGGTCCAGACGAATTTTTAGATAAAAAAAACATTATAGATATTTTATTAAAATTCTGACAATATATTAATTGAATTTCTGATTATTCTATTTTTGATTTACTAAAGTGTCCAAATGATTTTATTTATTTTTGAAAATTTGTTTTAAGATGGATTTAAGATACTAATGCTTATGTGAAATTTTCATAATTTTATCATTTATATTTAAATTATAAAAATTCTGACATTGCTATTTATATCTTTATTTACTTTACTGCTTTTTGAATTTCTAAATACTACAAATGTAAGTTTTATTTATGATATTTTTACCAGAGATAGATATGGATCTTAAGGTGGCATGGAAAAAAATATATTAGTGTGAGATAAGATTTGGATACTGCTACAAAAATCTGACATGTCTTCAAATTAGATTTCTTGTCTTTTATCATTTTGCCATTTCAATGAATTTGACTTTTCTTGCAATCGTAAAAGTTCAAGAGAATGCAAGAAGATTCAGAAATGGAAATTCAAATCAATTCACATTTCAAATTCATTTTAATATTTTATTTGTTTTGATAATAATGATTTTAAGTTTTGAAATCTTCCTTTTCATTAAGTTTATAATGGAAGAATTGAGGAAAGATTATTGTTCAAATCAAAATCTTGATTTCAATTACACTTTTAATTCATTTCCATTCTAAAATATAAAACTTTTATTTTTACCTATTTTCAAATTCTGAGTACATTACAGAGCATTTACGCCGGTGACGGTAGTCGAGGCGCGAGCCCGCTGAGAGGTCACCGAGCGCCGAAACGGTTGTTTCGAGGCGCGAGTTCGAGGGGATGTCACCGATGGCGGCGTGGAGGTGTCGACGGGAAATTTGGCTTTTTGCTGGAGACGGGGAGCAATTCGATCCCGTCTAGAGATTTTAGGGTTAGGAATTTCCACAGCGGTGCACAAGATTTACATAGGCGGTTCCAACGATTTCTCAAAGCGTAGTCGTATATCGAGCGAGACGATTGCACTGAACCGGATGGTCCGTCCATAGTTTGGGGAGAGATTTGGTTATTTGCCACTTTAAACATGTGGCCGCAAAATTGCCATCGGACCTACATTTCATTGACTCATACGGTCCCATATTTCATTAGCTCAAGTGGCATCATATCCAAAAGGTCAAATCTTTAAGTGGCAAATGGACAAAAAGCCTTGAAAATCGACCTCTCCCATGGAGTACAAACCGAAGATCTGTCTAGTCAAATCTTTAAGTGGCAAATGGACAAAAAGCCTTGAAATGCGACCTCTCCCAGAGGTACAAAGAGGATGATCCTAGACAGGTCCGAGGGTGGGCCTGCTTAGTCTTGGCGGAGACAACTCCCGGAGACCCCCAAGCCCATGACCCATAGCCTGCTCCTACGACATCACCGCTAGCCCATCGGTCCGATGGTGACGAGAGTACACCATTTCAATATCAAGACCTCCACGAGCCTGCCGGTGACTCTGTTGCAGAGCGCGAGGCTGATCCAGCTCCGGCTCCGATCTTTGGGCATTCCCAGCCCGAGAACGTACGGCCACGTAGTGCTGAGTTGATTTTAGTGGTGTTAGCTCTTGTCGGATCTTCATGTAAGGACGTGTTATCTGAATGTTGCGCCACTCGTAGTTGTTCCTTTCGGTGTAATCGATCGATAGCAGCCTTATTCTCTGTGATCGTAGCAATCACAGCAGAAAGTGATTGGCCGGGAGACCAAAGCTCTACACTTGTTGTCTTTCTAGGTGCTCTCCTCAAGCACGGGAGCCGATTACACAGACCGGACGATCCGGCCAAGGTTAGGATAACTCACCGGATCATCCCCTATGCGTACAACTTTGCCGTGGGCTACAACGGAACTACAAATCAGGATGATCCGGTATGTGTAAATATATGTATACCGGACCATCCTACCCGCAAAAAGCTTTCGGTACAGATTGTCATGAAAGAGTACAAAGTTAAATAAAATTGTCATGAAATGCATCGTTCCAATCTAGGCTAACACAAATAAATCGAAATCGACATATCAAGCAAGTTAGAGTGCATAACAACCGAAAAGACAAGTGGCGATTAAGCAAAGAACTACTCGTCCGTGATTGGACTAGTACCAAAAGATCGGAGCGGAGCTGGAGTCTTCTATCGACCTCGCGCTCAACACCGTCGGCGTCAAGCTCGTCGAGGTTCTCCTCCTGGGACTTTGTAGCTTTAGTCTCCTCATGAGGGGCCTGTGAACCTGTTGGTGAAGGCGCTCGAGCAATCGCTGTGTCGCTGGCAAGGGTCTCGATGGGCTGTCGTGTCGCCTTTGTCGGGTTGGAGGTCGGATCCACAACACCGTATCGACAATATTCTCTCGTGATTTGAGCAATCACAGCAATGTGTGTTGAGTCCGGAGACTGATGTTCTGTACATGTTGGCGCAGTGTTATCCTCATCAGGGGCCTTAGGGGCTGAGGTGAACTCACAGGAGCACACTCGGAGGCAATGACTGGATCGTCATCAACTTGAGGAGTCGGCACCGCTTCGATAGGTGCGGAACTCAACGATACTACACTCTGAGCAGCCATCTCGTCAGTCATGTCAGCATGCACGGACGTATGTTGATCTCGATCGAGCACGGGCGAGCATGGTCGATGTGGGTGCATCCGCTAAAGTAGGTGGAGTAGTGGACAATGGGCGGATGCCTTATCATCGGTGGTCTGAGAACATCCTGTCAAGACCGTAGGAGCTGGTGGAAGCGTGGACACGGAGTGGGCGAAAAGCCCCTATGAAAAGCAAGTGGGGCAGCAATGCCAGTGGCGGAGGTGGAATCGAGCCGGCGTGAGGTCAGTAAGACCAAGCGCATTGTACAACCGACCAAAGCGACTGAGAAGAAAGTGAACATCTGAGCCATTTGCATCGGCCCGTGTACCAAAATTTGCTCGGGTCGTCTGATGCAACCTCATCTCCTCTAGTAATTGGGTGCTGTGTCTCCCATTGTTGGGCAATTGAAGCCGCACGAGACTTCGCAACTCAACAATCGAAGCAAGTCGTGAGTAAGCTCGGTGGGCCGAGAAGCGAAGATGGAGTCACCGGTGTCACGTCGGGAGTGGCAGCGGTGCAGTGAGTCATCTCGGTCCTCGGTATAGAGCCCGATCCACCCGCCTCGTGGTCGTGGGCTCGTCTTTGCCGGAAAGTACTCGGGGTCTTCCTCCTCATCGCCGCCGTCATCCCGTCAATATCAATGATCGCGCCAACCCAAAGATGCTCCTCGGCCTCTGCTAGTGCTCCGGTCCTCCCTTGGCGCTCTCTCTCAGTTCCTCAGGTATCTGCTCCTGAGCCCTCCTCATGGAACGTTGTCCTCTGCATCTGTTGTCAAGAGATGGAGGCATGTACTGACGAAGACGAACTCGCCCTTCCAAGTACTCCTCACGATGCTCGTGCGAGCGAAGGTCTGCATATGTAAGCAATTATATGCGCAAATGGTTGTTGTCCGCCAAACTCATAGCATCTGCAATAGCATCTTCAATCTCACGAGATGATAAAGTCGAGAATGTCGAGCGGCTCATGAGATAGGATCGAATAAAGTAGCCATTCTTTGCAAACTAGTGATCGTCTCGGCATTCCCAATCCTCGCAATGATGACTTCCTCAAAGCCATGTGGACCGCCTTTGCCTCGAGAGTGAGACGGTGCGGATGGCGAAGGATCCAACGGGAAAGGCTGCTTTGAGCAGAGCGAATCTGGTCATCTGTCGGGAAACACCCTCCGGCCTTAGCACGACGAGGCAGTGTGCTGTCTGCGTACACCACCTGATGCAAAGTTCGGGGCTCCTCAAAATCAAACAACTCAAGCAAAGTGCGCCTGTACACCCTCTGGGGTTCTCCGTCGTGCATGAATTGAATGTATCTGTGCTCTGGGTCGATCCAAATCAGGCGTAGAAGTCTCTGACCCACTTTTCCACTACCGTGTCGAACTCTGTCAACAGCCTGGTAAGACCTTCGAAATGGTCGAAGTGTCTCTGAACGTCCACCCCACCCGCGGCCCTCTGCAAAGAGGCGAAGTTGAGCGTCCTGTGCATGCTCAATCGGACCCCGAAACTCTCAGACGTAATAAAGAAGCTCATTGAAGAACCGTCCGTAACCTCCTATTAACTCCAAATTCTCGGCTTGCGAAACCAGACATTGATATCGAGAAACGAAGGACTTTACCCTCCGGGATGAGAGGTTCGAAGGTCTCTAAGTCTTATCTCGTGGTCGATGTGGCAGATGGTACTCCTCGTCCTCTTCCTTTTCATCGCCAGCCTCTCCTCGATGCGGAACTATGTTGGGACGAGCACGCACTGGAAGATGTCGAACCACCACGGTGCAAGACGCTGCTAGAACGACGAGGAGGTGCCGCACCACCCTCGTGAATTGAGTTCCCCCTCCTCTCGACCCCTCTGCTGCGACTCTGTGTGTCTCTAATCGCAATTGGCGGCCACGCCCGATGCTCGAGCCAAGTTCGCATCTCAGCCATCTCACTCGCTCTGCTGCATACATAACTTGGATTTCTTAGCCTTCTCACCAAGACAACAACTTCTTTTCCTTCCTTTTTCTGCCATCCGCAAGTTGCACGGTTGAATGTCAAGAACTTGCATCGTATTCATATGCATTTGAATGGAGTCCAAAGAAACCAGAGGGATGTGGATCTCACCGCTTACAAAGTGAAGGAGAGTCGTTCGCCAGCCGCGTGCTCGGATTTGTCGGCGGCGACAAAACGGGTGGCGCGAACTAGCGTGTGGCAGCGTCGAGGCGGGTGGAGGATTGGAGTACGGCGTCGCAAGGCACGAAGCGAACTGCTGCGACGCAAGACGGCGTGGAGAGAGGAGTAGTTAGGTGCGGTCGATATACGTGGTCCTGGCGGTCCTCTGAATGTACTGGCGTGTTTTGGATAAGGTTAAGATCATCATACCGATGATCCGTTATCGAAACATCACCGACCGGATCGATGCCTCTGTTCGACTTCGGTGGCGGGATGGTCCGCTTCTTGAGGAAAAAGAATCGGATCATCTTGTCTAGCGGTGTGCGGCACTAAGCGAGTCACGATAATGATGAGGCGGACAATACGAAGACCGGACGATCCGTATAGGAAAAGATAAAGACGCTCTCGAATGCGGACGACGGAGGCCTCGAAGCTAAGATTCACATACCGGACGTTCCGTTAAGTCGAGAAACAACCGTACCGGATTATTGTTCGGACGAATAGTGCTTGGCTTCCTTCGGCCTTTGTTGGCTTCAATTTACAGGATGATCCGGCCTAATAGCGAATTACCTACCGTACCATCCTGCACTTTCATGCAATAGTTTTACTCAATTCCAATAAAAAATATAAGTTCTATTACATATTAAGTTTTTACACAACGTGTCCCTATTTGCCTTTAACAACTTTTCCGACGCAATCATCACGCATATATGGCATCATTGAAATATCGAGGGTTTCTTCTACAAGTTTGATCCTCTCCGGATCTCCGAAAGGCGGTAGGTCGTCGAACTGATTGTATTCTGCCTCGTCGTGCACATTGTCAACTCCAACGATCCTTTGTTTTCCGGGAACAACTATGTTCCTTTTCTTATTACTGGGGTCAGCTATGTAGAAAACTTGCGAGACTTCAGAAGCTAGTATCCGTGGGTCGGTTTGTGTCCAAGATTGTTGAGGTCGGCGATTGTGAACCCATAGTTGTCCACCTCCACACCATTAGGATGTTTGACCCAGATTCTTGTAAATCTGGGATCTGCATATCCCTTCCATAGTCGAGTTCCCAAATTTCTTCAATGATTCCATAGTAGGTGTTCTTCTCCCCTATCGCATCTATGGCTTCTACCCGAACGCCAATGCTTTTGGGCCATCGCCTTCTTGTCCTTTTGAATGGTATAAAACATGTACCCATTGATGTCATACGCTAGCCATGATGTTACCAGACTTGATGGGCCATGAGCCAACATTTTCAATGTTTCGCTTTCTTCATCCTCACCATCCGGTATGTTTTGGTTCTTGAACCATGTGGTAAACATGCGCTTATTCTCTTCAGGATCCAATCAACTTGGCGTCCCGGATTTTCTCTTTCAAGCTCTTCGTGTGTTGCTCCACATACGGCTCCACTATCTTTAGTCAAGCAAGATGGTGAAATGTGCTTGGTCCACATTCTTGTACTCATGGTCGATGAATCTTTTCTTTCCCTTAGTCCCTTTACAGTCAACCTCCCTCATGTCGAGGGACAGCACACCAATCGGCCTTTCGTAAGCATGAAGTAATCCGTGCAACACTCAATGACTTCCTCAAGATTGTAGCCCTCAATAATGGAACCCTCTGGGTAAGCACGATTCGTTGTAAGCTCTTAAGCAAGCCCATCCACCTCTCAAATGGAAACATCCAAAGTAAGAATATCGTCCCAAGACCTTTACCTCCTCGACAAGGTGAACCAGAGGTGCGGCATGATATCGAAAAAGGATGGAGGGAAGCACATCTCAAGTTGGTTTATAGTCTCCACTATGTAGTTCTGCAGATAGCTCATTTGTTCATCATCGACACTTCGTGAAATCGCAATGCGAAATGACACAAACCGTGTGATGGCCACCTTTACAAATGTTGAGTTGATACCCCGATTGCAATTGGGAGCATTTGTGTTATCATGGCGTGGCGATCGTGAGACTTCATACCACTTATCTTTAAATCTTTCATCGATACTAGGTTTTTGATGTTGGATGAATAACCAGACGGACTCGACCCCACATAAGCACTTGCACACTGATCTTTTCTCCTCAGCTGTCAGAGAGTAGCTTGCTGGGGGAAGGTAATACTTTCCATGTGTTCTTTCTTGAGGGTGTAGTTCTTTCCTGATTTTAAGTACTACTAAGTCTTTACGAGCTTTAAGACCATCCTTTGTCTTGTACTGAATGTCCAACAAGAGACCTAGCACGCTTTCACAGACATTCTTTATGACATGCATGGCATCGATGCTATGGCGAATTTCCAAGTCCTTCCAGTAGGGCAAATACTTGTAGAAAATTGACATCTTTTGAACAGACAACAAAGCGAGGAACCTCCTCATCGGTATTCTTCCTCTTTCGACCCTCTTTTGGCCTGCATCGGTTTCTTCCTAAAACCACCTTGATGTTCGGACCATTTCAAACACTTTTTCCCGCTATGGCGCTTTGGAGCCACACCTTCCTCAACCGTATTGTCAAAATACTTGCCCATCTTATGGTATTTGTGAGCTTTCAAGAAGAAACGGCGGTGCGCATGTACACTAACTCTCGTGAGCATGGAAGGAACGTCGACACGCTTTCATCCATGCATACTACACAAGTCGTCTTCCCTTTAATCAACCCGATAGGGCTAGCGAGTATGGGTAATCACCGATGGTAACAAAAATAATGGCTTTTAGTGTGAAGCATTGTTGTTGGGCCGATCCCACACCTGACCCCATCGTGCCACAACATGGCCATATCTTCCATCGCTGGTTCGAGAAACACATCAATATCTACTCCAGTCGTCTCGGACCTTGGATAAGAATGGACAACATTAGGTACCTTCTCTTCATACATAGCCATGGAGGAAGGTTGTAGATGGACAGGACTATCGCCAAGTGCTATGTGTGGCATTCCATTCACCGAAAGGATTCATACCATCGATTTTCGCAGAACCTTACATTCCTGGGTTCATTGCCGAAATCTGGATACATGCGATCAAAATTTCTCCATTGTCTACCATCGGCTGGGTGTCGAATCTTTCCATCTTTTCTGCGCTTGTCGGAATGCCAACCCATTAGTTCGAGTCCTCTCATTCGAGTACAAACGTTTGATGACCAATAACCGCAAGTACCACATCACCAACGCAGGATTCTTTTCTTCTTGTCCGTGCTCAAGACTGTCATCTTCGTTATTACCAGAGTACTATTCTTGTTCTTCTTATTCTTCGTAGTGCTAGGTGAAGAATCATCATCGTCGTGGAGTCATCATTCTTCTTATACCGCTCGCCTTGCACACCGGCATTGATCCAAGTCCGTGTAATCTTTACGGAAGAGGATACGATGGTTCGGACATGCATGTATCTTTTGCACATCCAATGACATCGGAGTGATAAGCTTCTTCGCAAATAAGTGCTCGCGGCAAGGTGGGCAATCCATTAGCCTTCGAAGTATTTCGCTAAGAGCCTCAACAGATCGGTGAAACTCTTGTCCGACCATCCATTGCTAGCCTTCAACCGTAGAAGCATCAAGACCGTATGCAACATCAGTAAACTCGGAGGACAACCCTTGATTCCTCATATAATGATCATTCGCCGCTTTGTGTAACGATCAACATTATCTAAACCTCGTCATCTCCTTTAAAACCTATGGTTCGGCATGGCGCAACATTTCTCTACATCGCCGATGCGACCATCATCTAGCAAACGAGCATGCACGTGAGCTTCATCTCCCAAACCATCGATTATGCGCCTCCGACTTCGATCATCCATGAGATCGGGATCAACATCATCGGTTGTTTGCGATGTGCGTTGCTCGCCATGGTTGGACCAACATGTGTAATCCTCTATAAAACCTCTCATGATCACGTGTGTTGTGATTACACTTAAATCTCCCCACCCTACATTGTTCTTCAGTCTTTGCATGGACAAAGTATTTCCGCTTCCTTCTTAGTCCAGCGCCCTTCCGAGCGGCTTTAATAAAAGTTTGAGCTCTTTGAGGAATACACCTTTATTTCTTGGGGCATTGTACATCCATGCCCTTTCCATCTTGAACACAAAGAAAATCAGATTGAAATGTCAATTATTTAGATAGAACTTTAACAAGAGAACCCTAAATTAAATACTATAAAATGATTTTATTAAAATCACGAAAGAATGTAAGGTCCTCTCCTCTAGATCTAGAGAGGGGATCGTTCTCTCCCTCTAGAGAGAGGGAGGGATACAAGATCTGTCTACAGATCTAGAAGGTGAGGGCTTCAATGGAAAATTAAATTAGTCCAGTGACACTCAATTCGTTGGTTTTTGGTGATGTGTCTATGACATGTGGGTCCATCTGAGTCTATGACAGTGGACCAGGGTGTCAAAAAGTGAATCACGAATTTTAAAGAGGGCGCCAATCTCCCGGCCTTCAACCCCTCTCCCATGCACATTCTATCTACACTACATCTTCCTCTCCACAAGATATATAAACCTCTACAAATGTCAGGAATGAGATGCTCTTACCTTAGAGAGTTAAATATTCCAAGGATTTCAAGTTCAAAACCTAGCTCCCCTTGTTTTCACAATTTTGGGGCACTTTGAACGCCGCAGAGAACAATCTGTTCGAGCTTTAAAGCGAAGTTTTCACAGGCGGCTCCCTAAGACAACGACTCGCAGAAAAATAATAACGATCAAGCAAAAGCAGACTACCGGATGATCCGTCAAAGGAAAAAGAACCATACCGAGTATTTTCTCGGATGTTGGATTTCTCGTGTTGTGCCATTGTAACGTAACGGATGATCCGATGCGTCAATAAAAACTCATACCGAGTATTGCACGGACGTTGATTTACGTGTTTTGCGGTATTGTAGAACAAAGGATGATCCAGACGCATACAAAACGCATACCGCATCTCCTTCGTCACAAGATATGCGAACAAACATTTACAAAATTTGGACAGCGGTTTGTTTAAGAACTACGCCTTTAAAGACTTAACATCACCACAGGGGTTCCTTAATTAATTAGGACGCCAATATAATTAACTAAGGTCTTGCTTAACGCATCACTGTGGAAATCTGCGATTTCGCATGCGGCCGTCAGAAGAAAGCCGTGTGTAAAGATCGCCTCTTCCCGGCGGTTCCTTAAGAGAGCTGCATGGGAAGAGCATAGTTTCCACAGGCGGCATCTAAAGGGCACCGCCTATGAAGAGATCAATATTTTACGTAGCGGTTTCTTCGAGAGCCGCTTTGTGAAGATACTCTTTACACAAAGTGTTCTAACCCCAAGGACCGCGATCAGTCATTTGAGGCGGCTCTCCTTTTAATCCGCCTGTGGAAAGAAATCCTTGGTGTCTAGGAAAATCATTTCTGTAGTAGTGGGATTCAATCAATCTAGCCAATAGAAAAGGTTCAAATCAATCACGTGATGATCCTTGATGTTCTGGCTATAAAATTAACCAATCAATCGGGCTAGAACACCTCAAATCACAAGATGAAAGAAATAGCCAAAAGCAAGGAAGAAAATCAAGTCTAATCAAGAGTAGACATACTGAATTACTAAACCTTGATCTTTATTGTCTCTGGATGGATTTTACAGCCACTCCCACGTGGAGGACACCACCAAGCCCTAACTCCCAAGTTAGAACAAAAGCCTTTTCTGTTTTCTCTTAGAAACCCCTGCACCTTCTAAAATCCCTAGAACCACTTTATATAGAGGTGGCTTCCCCCACCAGCCTTTATCACAAAAATAGAAGGCACACATATGTTAGACTCAAGTCTAACTCAACATACGACTCAACCGTTCAAGACATTACACATCCGAACCTCTGCCGGACCGTCTCTTGCTTGCGAACCACCTTGAGTCGTCATCCTCATTCATTGATCATGCACCTTGATCCTCGCAACACACCCACACGACATCATGACCGTCACGGACCTCACCTCCTCCCTGAGCCTAGTCCCAGTCGTCGTTGACCTGCGTTGACCCTGATCCCTGCACATCAATAAACGAGCAAAATCTTTTCCGAGCACAAGTCTCTCCCACTTGACTCACATTAGTCCACACAAAAACATTGTGCAATCCATATCATCAAAACTACAAATTTAATGATACCAATTTCCTGAAAAAACCCGATCGTACCGGTGTCACCGCTAAGTCCATGGTGCCACCACAGTACCAGTGCCACCGCTTCCAAACCAAAAGTGCCCAAAACTTCTAATTCAAGTTATACACCGTCAATAACTCATCACAATACTTTCACATGACAATATACTTATCACTTAACCTCGGGAGAACCACACATTGTCATTCACTATTTAAATGGAATGACAACTTAAATTAAATCTTGTCATGGTTGAACTTTCTTGACTATCTTGATCCTGCTCAAAAAGTGCTAAATATGAAAGTTAAGTGCTAAAGCTAAAAGAGTGATTGTTGATAAATGCAAGAACAAGGTTATGTACTATCGCACTTGTTCTTTATGAGACAGCTTATCATTGCACTTTGATATGAATTTAGAAGAGGTTGTGTGTGACCGAAACCATGAAACCTTAAGCTTGTGATTGCTTTGCATGGTTGAAAAGTAAGGCTGATGGTGCATGTAATTCCTTGCAATTGTTATTGTTGCAATCAATTAATGAATCAGTTTTTCAAGCACAAATAAAGTGCACAAAAAAATTCAATGTTTTCAGGTTTTAAGATTGTTGAGAAAGGGAGATCATGCCATGCAAAAAATCCTTAATAGTACTTGATTCCTAGTTATGCTTACTCTACATTGTTTATGTGTAGATTTGAGGGTGCAAGTACTTTTGATAGCATGACTTGGTAATAAAATTGTTACATTTGTGCATGACTTATAATACTCAGTACATAAAAAAAACTAAAAATAAATAAAAAGATTTTGTTCTCTCTTTTGTATTCTTGATGAATCCATTGTCAAAGGGGGAGAATTTTGGAGTCAAAGGGGGAGAATTTTGGACACATATTGCACATTCACACCCATTTTTCTTCTTTCATTTCTCTTCTTTCTAGGGGGAGATTATTTCTTCTTTTTAGGGGGACATTTTTCACTTTGTTTTCGTTTTAACATAAAAATTTCTTTAAAATTCTCTTGTGAGGTGAATGCCAATGTTCAGTTCTAAATGGTGTTGCCAATGTTTTCATCAAGGGGGAGATTGTGAAATCATGTGCTAAAAAATTGGCTGAGTAATGAAATTGGCATTGCAAAGTGGTTGCGATCATGGCATGTGTTGTGCATGTGCATTTGTTGTTTAAGATGATTGTTTGATATGTTGTGATAGCATGATGATGGTTTTGCTTGATGCAATCTGCTCATGTGAGTGGTTGCATGGATTAACTTTGAGTCAAGTCGTGGACTTGTGCTAGGATTTATTTGATATGCTGGTGATAGCATGATGATGGTTTTGCTTGATGCAACGCACTCGTGTGAGTGGTTGCATGGATTGACTTTGAGTCAAGTCATGGACTTGTGCTTGGATGCATTTCTTGTTTATTCATGTGCAGGTGTTGCTTGAGGGTGAACGTGGTCGATGACGGGACCGGAACTAGGTTCATGGAGGAACTGAGGTTCGGGACTAGATTCAGGGAGGAATCGAGGTCATGGTGGTCAAGGATGTCATGCGGGACGTTCGGGCTAGAGAACATGCACATGGAGGCTGGTTAGTCACGTAATTACAGTATGTGGGCTGTACATGCGTGCAAGAGTTGTTTTTGTCCATGTTGGACCAGGTTGAGATGTATACGAACTCTTTCCATGTTGGAAGTGGAGTTGTATTCAATCTCTTTAGGATTGCTCAATATAAATAGGGAGAGGTGTCTCCTGTTTATTTTGAGCGCTGAGGTTTTAGGGTTGTATTCTTTTGGTTGAGTACTGTAACCAGATCAAAAATAAAAATCCTTCCTGCATCTCCAGCGTCTGGCGATTTTCATTTTGCTCTTGGCAGCTGTGCATTGCGGGGTTTTTGTTTGCTCCTGGTGCGGCAACTGGAAGACCACGTAAGGAAAACAAATCAAGAGCATAGTTGATCGATCGCCTAAAGTTTTGGTTCGTGGTGGAGTTTGCTTCTGAAAATCAATTCCCGTCATTATTTGATTCAGTCATACTGCAAAGGTAATATCTCTTGATCCATTGATCCGATCGGTTTGATTCTTATTGGGTAAGATTCATAATTGAATCTAGTTTCTGTAGTTAAAATTCGAAATCAATCCAACGGTGGGATCGTCAGTTAATCTTGATTGAGTTTGGTCCATCGTTGTTAGATCGCTAATTGTTTCAGTCATCTTGTGAAGGACATAAATTTAGATCCATAGATCTGATTGACTTGATTCTTTTTGTGTTAGCTGTGGAATTGAGTCTATTTTCTATAGTTAAATTTTTGTATCAATCGAATGGAGGGATCTCTAGGAATTTCTATTTTTGTGAAATAGTCGCCCGACTGCTCGCCTGGTCGCCCAAACTACTCACCTGGTCACCCAAACTGGACGCCCAAGTGCTCTACTGGTCGCCCAAGTGCCCTACTGGTCGCCCAAGTGGTCTACTGGTCGCCCAGATTACTCTACTGGCCGTCCGATCGCTCTCTTGATCGCCTAAATCGTTTCTCTTGATGCATGATCGGTTTATCGGTCTCCTAACTGCATAAACTGGTCTCTCAACTGTGTGAACTGGTCTCCCGACTGTTTGCCACCTGTGTGAACTGGTCTCCAAGCAATTTGAGTTTAAATTGGGGTGTGTTAGAAAAACAAAGTTCAAAAATTTTATTTTAACATCCGCGCAATCATTCACTCCCCCTCTGATTGCTACATTAGTATTTTTGATCCTACACTTGTAAATATTAAGAATTTTCAATAAGGTTCAAGAATTCTACAAACTTCTTTATATAGCCCAGAAGAAGAAAACAAATGGAAACGAGGCTATATTTTTTAGTTAAGAGCGAAAAAGATATTTGAAACACATTTAAATAAACTCCTCATTTCATTAGGCTTTTCAATTTGCAAACAAACTCATAAAAGGAGTCTTTGAGAGCATAATAGCACTTAAGCGAGAAAAACATCCAAATGAGCTTCAAATTTTCATGAAACTACTAATAAAAAGTTTTAAAGAAGCATCATTTATAATACCTCTTGAAGAAAACAAAAAGCTTGTAAATATCAATTTTAAAGTGAAACCACTTGTAATGCTCATTTTTTAATTGATACCAGAAGTAAGGATTGTTTTTGAAATGATACTATTTGTAAGAATTACCACTTGTAAGGATAATTTTGCATGAGGATACCACTTTGAGAAAATCATTGACATTTGTTTTAAAAAACAAGCTCATTTTCTCAAAGATCAACACTATGTGTCAATTGAATATCAACTTGATACCGTGATATACACAAAGAGAGCCTCTTTCAAGCATTCAAAACTTGATTAAACAAGCTCCAAAAGGATTCTAAGATAAATCAAGGATCAAATACATTTAAACATGCTCAATTTTTGTTTTGAGAGGTTCTACCAACTTGAATACAATTTGAAAACATGAAAACCACAAAGATTTCAAAGAACTAGAATTTCAGATTTTTAGATTTTAACATTTCATTTAGGTTTCAAAAGATAGCTAAAAACCTGCTCCAACAAGATCTAAAAAATCTGATAAATTTTGGTACAATGGAAGAACTATTGAGGATAAAATTTCATTATAATGAAATCCTTAAATTATGATTTTATTTGGAGATACAAAAATCACAAATAAGCTCAAAACCATGCAAAAGTCTGAATTTTCAGCATTTGATCAAAGAGAGAAAAAACCATAAATTTTTCAAATAAAGTTAGAATTATTTGAAATTGTATGGAAATATACTTTGTACTCCTAAGAAATTTTTCTAAAAAGAATTTTTGAAAAAGGAATCTCTTTTCAAAATATATCTTAAATTTTGCATTGTAGGCAGGATTTTTACTCAATAAGATATGGCCAAATGTGCTTTGTTGGCATAAAAAGAGATTGAATTTTCATCAAAGCCTCAAAATGCAATTAAACCTGGATTTCTTACAGATATGAACTTTCATGGTTTTTTATGAGTTATAAATTTTATTTGAAGCCAAGATATATAAAGAAATCCAACTCAAATTGTAAAACCCATAACATGCAAGAATAGATCATTTTGGGTTAAATGAAAGATTTTGGCTAAATTCAAATGGATATAACAATTGAAAGGTTGGTCGTTTGGGAAAACTTTGAACTAAAGAAATGCTTGAAGTGACCAACCCTATGAGTTTTGTATTGACTAATTTTTCAAAAACTTAATAGATTTTGATTCATAAAAATATATCATTTAATTCAAAAATAACAATTTGAGGCCAAATTTCTATTTTGTTTCTAAAATTGGGATTTTTACTCCAAAAGCATTGTAAAAAAATTGAAATATATATTTGAGAGCTTTTATAAATAGTTTCACAAATATTGGCCTTTTAAAAATATTTTTGCCTTTTGACCAAAACGGCTCATATAAAAGGATATGCATCCATATAGTTTTCAACATCATTCCAGTATGTGTGAATTTTGGGTTGTATGCATATATTGGGCCATGTGTATTGGGCGGTGGATATGCATACATGTGTTAAGGTTTTGAGTTGTATAAAGGACTTCAAAACACGATGAATAAAGAACCTTTTACATGGTGGCTCGGCCGTTTTTGTTTCATGCGAGAATCGTTGCTTTCGGCGGCGGCTGGTATTTTGTTTGTGATTTCCGTGGCGTATGCATGTCACAGCGACTAGGGGATTGCCATCAGAATTTTTTCTAGTCGTTCGACTTGCTACTCGCGACAGGATCTTGCAGCCGTTTTCCTTTTGCTCTCGGCAGCCGGCGTGTCATCCAAGAAAAGTTTGGTTGCAGGCGCTTCCATACATGCATGCATGCACGGCCAAGCGAAACGTCTTTTCTTGCATGCATGACTAGAAGTTTTCTGGCGACGAGAAGATTTGCTTCGGGCAGCATTGGCATCACCATCTTTTGATCTTTTCTGATATTGCTCTGTTGCTTGTATCAAATAAAGCAAAATAAGAGCATATTTGATTGGAATTGGTATGTATTAGTTTGTAATACCATTTTGAACCAAGGTATGGCTACGGACTTACGCCATCACGGCGAGGCAACGGCTGTACGAAGTTTGGTCCGTCACATTCAATTTTCGACATTTGTTGCATCAGATGAATTGCGAAGGTAATATCTCTGAATCCGTAAATCCGATTGAGTTGATTTTTGTTGTGTTAAATTCTACATTGAATCTAGTTTCTACAGTTAAAATTTCACATCAATCCAACGGTTAGATCTTTGGAAAGTATTATTTTAGTGAACGTGTGTCAATTTTGATCTGGTGTCTGTTTCAGCAAAATAGCGAAGAAAATAACTTTAGATCCGTATCTCTGATCGGATTGATTCTTTTTATGTTAGTTTTGTATTTGAATCTAGTTTATTCAGTTAAAATTTTACATCAATCCGACGGTTGGATCTTCGGTAATTACAGTTTTAGTGAACATCTGTTAATCTGCTTTTTTGTTGAAACCGAGAGCAATATTTCATAATTAATTTAGGAGGTTTTGTGAATCAAGAAAATTTTGATTTTATCTTCCGCTCAATCATTCACCCCCCCTCTGATTGTCGCCATCCGATCCTACAATTTTGAACCAAGGTATGGCCAAGAATTCATTCCAAGAGGTGAAACTCACAAAGTGCTAGAATGTGACCAATATAGGTCAAGCATAGTTTTTGGGCGAGTTTCAATGTCAAATAACTTTTGATACGTTGGTATTTTAAAAATCTTTTGAATGTGAGAATTGTTAAGAATGATCAACTCTATGTTTTTTTTGTTTTGGAGCAATTTTCAAAATCTTTTTATACTTAATTCTATGAAAAATACAAGTTTAAAGCCAAAAGTAAGATACTAGTAACTACCTTTTGGGCTAAAAACTCATTTTCTTTTGAATTAGTTTTCGTAAAGCCAAAACCTTTGGAAAATATTTTCAAAGCATTTGTATATATTTTGCAACTAGTTTTTTTCATAAGATTAGTAATAGTTAATTATTTTTACTTTTGGCTAAATGGCTCAATTTTGAAAATTTAATACTTGCGCTTAATTAATTTGGGCACTCATAGGGATGTGATATATATGGTTATGATTTAGCACTCCCCATTAATATGCCACTACCTAACTTCCTCAAGATTGCAATAAATTCACCTGAGAAGCATGAGCAAGAACATCAACAAGCAATTTAAATTGATTTTCATGATAATGCAATATAACCTACACAAGGCTATAAGCTAAAATTATCAATTTAAATACTTGTTACCGAGATGGCATTGGCTTAAGATTGAAATGATCATCTTCATGCTTGGCTCCATTTTATAAATGATGAAGTCATCTTCCTTTTAAAGAAGCCAAACATCCAATGCCTCTCCAAGTACCTAGAAATCTTTTAGGCACTTGTTGGTGCCCAATTTTTGTTGGGTCTAAGAATATTAGTCACAAGAGATTTAGGGACCTAAATGGCCCTAACATTACTGGTCTTTGGTGAAATAACATGACTAGCAAAAGATTTGCAATTGTTATTACACCTAAGTAATTTATTGACATGGTAATGAGGGGGCTATGGAGTCCTAGCAATTATAGTAAATCCATTTCTAGTTTTATCCTTTCTAAGCACATGATAATCATTACTATGCAAGGGTTTAGAGGATCTAGCATGTTTAGCAAATGGTGTGCTATTGTTATTTCTCCTAAGCAATTTATTTGCATTGCTTTGAGTGGGCTTAGGAGTTCTAACAACTCTAGCAAACATATTTCTAGATTTGTTCTTCCTAAGCAAATAAATATAATTATTTTTCAAGTACTTAGGAGAATCAATAAACTGCCATTTTTGTCTTTCTTAAGCAAATAATGATCACTGAAGATAGTTGGCTTAGGTGTGTTACGTTTGGGATAATCCTTACCGAAATGTCCCTTTTCACGGCAATTGAAGCATGTTTAACCGTTCGGACCCCTCTTCATTTTTTCATCATGCTCAATGCCAGTTTGCCTCAAGGTTAATGGTTGTCGTGTGAATTCCACTTTGTTAGGGAACATGGAGGTAGGGTGTCCCTTCTTGTTGCAATCAAAGCACTTAATGGACTTGGAGTGTCTTACTTTGTGCCTTATCTTGCTATTCTCCTTCTTCTTGGAGATCTAGCCAATCCCGCCCTTGTCTTGCAAAATGTGTTGCTTGCTTAGAATATCGTTGAGGATGACCTTCCCTTTATCGCACTTTTCTAAGTCACCTCTCAATTGAGTGACTTGTTCTTTGAGCTCTTTATTCTTCTCTACAAGATTAGTCTCTAAACACAAAGAGGAACTTGAAGCAATTTCGTTAGAACAATAAGGAATATCAATTAAATCAATGCAAGAGGTGGACACGTCAACTCTAGATGAAATGCTAGGATTAATATTTAAGCATGGTATTTCATCAATTAAGTCACAAGAAATTCCTATGTCCATCCTAGGCTTAATGATTTCCTTGAGAAGGAGGGATTCATGATTTTCTTTAAGAACACTATAATAATTTAGAAGTGATTCTTGCTCAAGCTTCATAATTTTATATTCTACTTTCTCCTTCCCAAGATACTCATTGAGCTCCTCTAATAAATTCATCAAATCATTGTAAGAGGGCTCTTCATCATTGCTTACTTCAACATTACCTTTTGCCATGAAGCACCGCGATGGAGGAGATGGAGTGGTTGGCTCATCATCGCTTAAGGTAGACGTTGAGGTCGATGGTGTTGTCGGTTCTTCATCATTTGAGATAGAGCTTGAAGTTTCATCTCCTGACACCTATTCTTCTATGAAATCCTCATTAGGGGATCTGGACACATCATATAATTCTTGAAGCTTTGTCCATATTTCATGAGCCCTCTTGACATTTCATATTTTATTAAATATATCTACAATCACAATGCTAAATAAAACATTAGTAGCTTGAGCGTCGAGATGTAGTCATTTCTCTTCTTCTTTAGTTGGAACAAATTCATTCAACCGAAGAAAAAAGCCAACATCTACGATCCATCATATTTGGGGGCTCATGGATTTAAAATAAGAAATTATAAATAATTTCCATGAAGCATAATTTGAGCAATAAAAAATATGTAAATCGGTGTGGTGCACTAAATCCAAAGCTATTATCTTTACTCTCTAGGCAGTAAAGCCTAATAAATGAGAGACCAAGCTCTGATACCACTTGTAAGGTCGAGGATGCTGACTAGATGGGGTGAATAAGTGCTTTTAAAAATTTTATCTCTAAACGCTCTTTGGCCAAAATCTAGAATTTATGCGAAAGCGATAAACTAAGGTTTTGACAATTTTAGCCTAAATCAACTAGGCTCATTAAAAGCACTAGCTAATTATGTCTCTACTCAAGAATATACAATCCTAAAGACAATTAAGCAATTTAATTTTAGGAATGTAAATTGCAATAATGTAAACACAGAATTATGAGTAAACACAAATAGACACACCGATATTTTACTGTGGGGTTCAGAGACTTACCGGTCTCCCCTAATCCACGTTGAGGAAGCCCAAACCACTTTGAACCGGCTCCATGAATTAAGCACTTGCCTCGATTCCAATAGTGGTAGCTCTTTCCCCCTACAGGTAGGTGAGCTCCGACCTTCACAACTTTGCCAAACCTTCTCACAATCTTCTTGAGAAGGTCACCGCGCACGACGCCTCCATATGCTATCTAGGTGTTGGCAAACACCAAAAACAAGTCAAGCCGTCTAGTTTGAGCTCTACCAAGTACAGCACATGTACTATGGTGATCACCGAGTGCAACACATGTACAAAACTCTCCTCAAATGCAACACGTGCACAAGAGGCTCAATCCTCTTCTAATTGTAACACATGCAATTAAAACTCACTCTTAGCTCAAAAACCAAATTGGAGAGTGCAACACATGCACAACTCAACTACAAAGAGCAATGAACTCACCAAAACCACAAGAACACTAAATGCCAGCCCCAAGGCTTCTTTTATAGCCTCCCTAAAGAAAATTAGCCATTGGGGGGTAAAATGGGCACTAAATGTACTAAAACTAGCCGTTCCTATAGTAACCCCAGCACTATCGCCTATGTAGGATCGGTAGTTGTCGAATATCTAAATATGGGATATGGACATACGCCATAAACTCAAGGATCATACCACATATATCAATACAAGCATTTGGAAACTCCGAATATCTCAGGCCTAGTCCGATGGGATAAAATACATGTAGGAAGAGACATCTCCATGCAGGGAAGAATTCGATCGTGTTCTCGATACGAGGAAACCCACTCGAATATGCCTGACAGTTGTGGAAGTTTTGATATGACATAGAGATCACAATGGCGATGAACTCCTCATCGACTATGATCCGGTACTCCAATATACTATAAAAGGGCGAGGGTAGACATCGTCAAAGAGGGAGAGCAATTCACAAGCTACAGCCATCCGGAGCTAGTCAAACTAGAAGATCTCCAAGCAGAGCATCTATTAGTCATAGCTTAGCCACCCCAAAATTCATTTTCCTTGTAATTAGAGCTAGCCATCCCATTCTGTAATCTAGTCATCAACCTCATACATAACCTATACAGGAGTAGAGTATTACTCTATCAAGAGGCCCGAACCTGTCTATATCGTGTGTCCCCGATTTGTGTGTTTGACTCTGTGCATCTCGAAGGTACCCGAAGTATAAGTTTGTTATCGATCACTAACCTTCGACAGTTGGCGTGCCAGGTAGGGGCCTTCAGTTATTTTTGTAGACCAGACATGTCTTCGGTGCACATCCACACTTGAATTCCTAATATCGATGGGGGTCGTTTGGACATCTTGAGTACATTGGCTTCATCGAGTCCAGTTCTGAGGACCCCTACTGAGAAGTGTACTTCATAGAATTTGACCCTATGGAGCCTAGTGTCCTCAAGTGCGTCAACACAGAAGGTGACAGCAACAGCGACAACGACGACTTCAGTAGTCAGGGCAGCAGTTGAACGGATCGACACGTTCATGGCCAAGGCCAACATCGGTACTACTGCCAGAAGTTTCCAAGAGAGAGATCTATGGGCAAAAGCCATGGATGGTTAGGAGCACCACATCCCTCAAGGCACAGCCCAAGATCCTGTGGCAACAGCCACCTTAGCACAAGCAGCCGCAGATGTCGTTGCTCTTGGCACGGTAGACCATCGCCGTGATCCAATTGTCACAGCCACTGCAGGGATCACAGCCAAACTATCAAAGCATCTTAACCTTGATAATCCAACGACACCTCATCTGCAGGTGCTACGTTTTTAGGGACAATAGACTTTTTGGCAACGTGACCACAATGGTAGGCCCGACCGCATCCTAGGAACAGCATCTCATCGGAGCCACCACAACGACATCTTCAGTATTCCTAAGGCCATTGTCCAGTGTGCTCACATGCTACAAAAGTCTCTTCCGTCGTTGGATCCGACCGACCCGATGACGCCGGTGTTCAACCAGATGAGAATGCTAATCGATGCAGCGCAAGCCTAGACTGCTCGAGCTGCCAACCCAAGGTTCAGACATCCTAGCCAGTAAGGCGATAGAAGCCAACTGCTAGGACCATCTCACGATAGTCATCGGGCAGTGAGATCAATGGTGGCTAGCTCTAGCCATCATAATTCCAGAACAGTCTGTTCCAACTCTCGCTAGAAACATCTTGGAGATCTCTAAGAACAAATCCCAGACAATCGATGGGATTTGCTTAATGTATTACAAGATTGTAGGGAAGAACGGGACCATGAAGACTGCGAAAGGCGAAAAAATGAATCCACATCTTTAAGGGGCCAGTCCCCGGTGTGACATGCTCAGTGAGGCGAATCTTCACCTTTGAGGGGTCATTCGTCGCCGTGACACAGGTTCCCCCCTCAATAAGATGCATACAAATGGCAGGGTAGATGACCCCTGAGGACGTCGATGAGGAGTGTAAAACATTCACTCCCGCCCTGTGTGTGGTCAAATGGTCGGACATGTTCAAGCCCTGGTACGGTCAAAAAATACTTGGGGAAGATTAACCCCGTCAAATGGCTTTAGATTTATACTACAGTCATGAGAGTAGCCGGGCGAAATGAGAAGGTGATGGCCAATTACCTGCTTACCACCCTCGATGGAGCGGCAATGTCTTTGTCAAATATTCAAATATGGGATATGGGCATGCGCCGTAAAGTCAGAAACCACATCACGTAGTACCAGGATATTACGTATATCTCTAGCTCGAGTTTGCGGGATAAGGTATACACGGAAAGGATATCCCTTGCAGGGAAAGCTCCGATCCTACTCCCGATACGAGGAGACCCACTCGAATATGCCCAACAGTTACGGAATTTCAGATACGATACGGGGATCACAATGGCAAAAGGACTCCTCATCGACCACAACTTGGTACTCTGACCCACTATATAAGGACCAGGGAGGACGTCGTCAGGGGGAGCGAAGGAGGAAAAAGCCACAACAAGCCCACCAGCCTGAAGAAGCCATTGTGACCCTTAGCAATCTAGCATAAGCCGTAGTCTAGCTATTCCCCAGATTCGTAGTTCTTCCTTGTAATCAGGGATACCCCCATTGATCTGTAATTTCTTCATCGATCTCAATTATCGCCGACATAGGAGTAGGGTATTACTCATCGACGAGGCCTAAACCTGTCTACATTGCATGTTCCCTCTTGCGTGTTTGACCCTGCATATCTCGAAGGTACCCGAATATAAGTGTGTTCTCGATAACTAACCTTCAACAGTTATGGTTACTCAATCTCTCACCTCAGTCGATATCGTCATGGGTAGAGTTGCGGGCCCAGTTCATCACTAACTTTTAAGGCACGTATAAACACCCCGGAACGCACAGTAACTTGCATCGGGTGGTGTAGAAGCTAGGAGGGTCATTGCGTGGCTTCTCCAATGCTTCAGTGACAAGCGAAACCTGATCCCTGACATCTTGGATGAGGCGGTAATAGTGGCCTTCGAGAACAGGGTCGAGAATGGAGATCTGAAGGGAAAGCTTGCTACCCAAAAGATCAGAACCACCAAGGAGCTCTTCGAGTTGGCAGACAAATATGCCATACGCGTTGAGGCCCAAGATCATCTCAATAACCCCAAACTTAGCAACGACAAGCTCGAGTCGTCCAAGCGAGGGGCAAAGAAGAATAAGAGCCACAGGGAGAAGCGCAAAAGCGACTCCATCGTAGCCGTGGTTGAAAGGGGCAAAGCGCTCAACCTAGGTGACAATAAGGACCGGAGTCGTGGAGGGAACAAGTACTACCCCGTCTATCACACGAACAAATACGACTTCGATGAGTGCTAGGAGATCAGCAAAAAAGTCCAAGAGAAGCTCAAGGCCGCCCTCACCAAGTGCAAAATTGAGCAAGCCAAGGAAAAGCCCGAGGACGATGAGCTCGAGTACTGTGGGGTTGATCACAAGCTAATATCTTTGGGGGATCTACCATGTACGAGTCCAAGAGGTAGTACAAAGCAGTCGAATGAGAAGTTAACCTAGCCACACTAGCTCTCCCTTGATTCCTCAAGTGGTCAGAGGTACCAATCACGTTCAACTAGTCAGATCACCCATCTACGGTCCCACATCTAGGGCGATACCCTGTAGTGGTCGAGCCCACCATCGTGAACATCAAGGTCACTCGAACCCTGGTCGATGGAGGTAGCTCGTTGAACCTCATCTTCACAAAGACACTGGAGTACATGAGAATTCTCAAAACAGAAATAAAGGCCAGAGCTGAGCCGTTCCATGGCATAACTCCACATTCATCCTCGACTCCATTGGGCCAGATCGAGCTGCCAGTCACATTTGGCATGCCGGACAATTTCCGCACCGAAAAGATTCTCTTCAACGTAGCGGATTTTGAGACTGCCTATAACGTGATCCTAGGCCACCCAATGCTAGCCAAATTCATGGCAATGGTGCACTATGCGTATCAGACTATCAAGATGTCAGCACCAAAGGGAGTCCTCACGATCAAAGGAGACCAGTGCGCTGCGGTCAGGTGCGATAAGAAGAGCCTGGAGATGGCTAAGTATCCCTACAGATCGGTAGCCAGTGCCAGCGATGAGAAAGCCAAGCGCTAAAAATTTAGAGGTGGTGATCAGGCTTCTGCGTCCAACAGTGCCACCAATGACCCAATCGACAGTGTCAAAAAGGACAAGAAGACCTGTCGAGGTGTGAAGACAGTGCCCCTAGACCTAACAGAACCATCTAAAATGGTCAAGGTAGGTGCTGACCTTGACCCCAAATAGGAACTTGAGCTCGTCACTTTCCTTTGGGCAAACCACGACATGTTTGCGTGGCAACCGTCTCGACATGCCCGAAGTCCACAAGTAGGTGATCGAGCATCGACTGGCTGTGGAACCGAGCGCCAAGCCCATGGTGCAGAAGCAGTGCAGATTTGTAGAAAATCAGAAGCAAGCCACACAAGAGGAGGTCGGCAAACTCCTGAAGGCCGACTTCATCCGAGAGATTCGTCACCCAACAAGGGTGGTGATCCCAGTCCTCGTAATGAAGCCCAATGGCAAGTAGAGGATGTGCGTCGATTACACCGACCTCAAAAGAGCCTGTCATAAGTGAACTACTAAGTTTTCTAGATGCCTACTCGGGGTATCACCAAATTAGTATGTCCATAGAGGATGAGAAGAAAACTGCCTTACTACTCCTTTGAGTGTATTTTGTTATATAAAAATGCCTTTTGGTTTGAAATGTGCTGGCGCAACGTGTCAACGTTGTATTTAAAACTATTTAAAATCCCAAATTGGGCACAATTTAGAAGCATACATTGACAATATCGTAGTGAAATTGAAAACCAGGGGCACCTTAATCGACGACCTCGGAAACTGTCGAAGGTTAGTGATCGACAACACACTTATATTCGAGTACCTTCGATATATGCAGGATCAAACACACAATCGGGGGCACACGATGTAGACAGGTTCAGGCCTCTTGGTCGAGCAATACCCTACTCCTGTGCCAGCGATGTATGGGATCGAGGAGGCTAATCCTGATTACAAGGAAGAGTATTAATATGGGGGTGGCTAGGCTATGGCTATTAGATGTCTTGCGTGGAGATCTCCCTGTGCGTCTAGCTCTGGAAGACTGTTGCTTGAGGCTTGCGCTCTGAATTCACTCGTTGTGGCTTCTTTTGCTTGTTCTCCTTGACGACATCTACCCTGGCCCTTATATAGTGGGTTGGAGAGCTGAGTCATGGTCGATGAGGAGTCTTGTTGCAGTTGTGATCTCGTATCGTATCTAAACTTCCATAACTGCCGAGCCTATTCGAGTAGGTTTCCTCGTATCGGGAACATGATCCAATCCTACCTTATGCGAGGATATCCCTTCTCCATATATCTTATCCCACTGAGTTGGGCTCGAAATATCTGGAATTTTTTGATGTTGGTAGAGATATACATGGTATGACCTTTGACATTATGGTATATGCCCATATCTTATATTTGGATATTCGACAGTAGCCCCCAAACTCTGCTTAGCGGATGGTCCATTTAAGCACTTGGTTGATTACCGCCAAACCTGGTTTGGTCGAGTAATGCTTCGACTACTTGCGGTCGAATGATTCGAGCAAGTTAGGAATCACTAAGCATTGAGTAGGATGTGCGGGGTCGAGCGCCCTGCTACAAGCCCAACTCGAACACTTAGGGTGCTTCACATCACTTGATATTGACCAGTCAACTCAACTTCGAGCAGAGTTGGAACTGTTGTTAGAAATTCTGAACGTTGACTAGTTTCAGCATTTATTGTTCCTGTCAAAGGCACTACGGTGAAAGCGGTGCCATCATTCCACTTTTCCCGGTGATCATCACGCCGTACGGTGGGAAATGAACCGTTGTGCTTGATCAGCTTTGGCTACAAATTCTTGGATTTGGAACTGTAGCCATTTCATTCCTTCATCTTCAGCCTTGTCCTCGAAGCCTCCGTCTCGCCTCTTTGAGCCTTTGCATCTCTTGCGTCCAGGAGATCTTCTTCTCATCTGCTCCAATGGCTTCTGGCTCTTCTACCAACCCTAAGGCCGTCGTACTATCAAAGGAGGAGACGATAGTGACCAGGTCAGTCTTCAGCAATGAAAACTTTCAGCAAGTATGGCAAAAATCTACAATGTCAGAGAAGCATCTCGCAAAGCTGGAGAAAGGCGGCTTCATTCCTCCTCGAGATTTCTTCCACTGGAGACCATCCATCGGTGAGCTTTATCCGACCCCTAAGGATGAGGACGAGACTATAGTCTTCAAGTCTTTCTTCCACTATAGTCTCAGCTTTCCCCTTCTACTTTTCTGCTTGCCGTTCTGGACTTCTACAGAATCTAGCTTTTTCACCTAAGCCCCAATTCGATCACAATGCTTAGTGTGTTTACTCATCTTTGTGAGGCCTTTCTGGGTATCAGACCTAGCCTCAATTTGTTTTGCTATTTTTACTATTTGAAGAGATCGACCAAAAATGAGGTCGTTGGGGGTGTTGGATTTCACCTCTGCAGCGGTGTTGCTAGTGCTTATATCCCTGTTCCGATGACTTCTTCCTAGCAGTCGAACTAGAAGAAGTGGTGGTTCTATATCACCTTACTGGATACAGTCAGTTTTCCCTTGGCTTATTAGTCGTACTTACGAAGCTCCACCGACCTCTAGACAAAAGTCCCTCCGTCGACGGTGCGAAATGCGTGTTATGTTGACAAGATTGAAGAGCTGAGGAAGAGGGGTTTAATCGGGTGGTTGCTGAATGGCCACCGCGTGTTGAGCATTGGGGTAACCACATCACCACCCACGTCTTGGCCATCGGATCTGCAAGGTAGGGTGGGATGGGAGCCGCATGTCGCCTGCTAGGCCAGCCGCATCGCGTGCCACTTTTTTTTCCCTCACATAGGTGCCACTGTTTGATCTAGTGTGAATGGCCAATATAGTACCATGTATCATTGTCGTGGCGGTCATGTCCTGAGAACTCATCTTTAGGCATGAATCGAATCATTGGTTAATCCAAAAGATATAACTATAAACTCATAATGTCCATACCACGTAGAGAACGCTGTCTTAGTAACATCCTCGAACGAATCTTCAATTGATGATATCCTGATCAAAGATTTATCTTAGAGAAAAATCCAGCTCCACTCAACTGATCAAACAAATCGTCTATCTTGGGCAACGGGTACTTATTCTTGATCGTCACTTCATTAAGTGCATGACAATCAATGCACATTCTCAAGCTTCCATCCTTCTTCCTGACGAACAAAACTGGCGCTCCCCACGGTGAAGAACTTGGTTGAATGAAGCCCTTCTTAAGTAACTCCTCGATCTGCTTCTTCATCTCAACTAACTCATCTGTTGGCATCCGATACAGTCTCTTTGTTATTGGTGTTGTCCTAGGCACTAACTTAATAAAAAACTCAATATCTCGATCTGGTGGCATACCAGGCAAATTGTTAGGAAAACATCCATGTATTCCCTAACAACTGGTACTTTCTCTATGCTAGCAACTTTCATGTTGTTAACCATTAACTGATCATCGTGAACTACGGTCACATGGAGTTCCACTTTTTTGACACTAGGGCATTTGAACGAGACAACCCTTCGGCCACAATCCAAAATAGCTTTATGTTTGGATAGCACATCCATTCTAAGGATAACATCTAGGGTTTGGGTATTTAATAAGTTAAGTTTCGCTAGGAATTCTATCCTATCCATGAGCAACTTAACTCCTAAACACCCCAAGATAAATCGAAGTTCAAATCCTAGAGCTTGGACTAAAAGCACACACTTAATATTCTTAACATCCAACCCATTCTCAATCACAAAATTTGAAGAAACAAATGAATGCGAACTTCCAAAATCATATAAAACTATAGCAGGTACTAAGTTAACTAGAAAATTACCAAGCACAACATCTGATGCCTCCTGAGCTCCATCTGCAGTGATATGGTTGACTTTACCATGTACTGTTGCTTGAGGTGTAGCTCCAGCTTGACCTATTGCACGGTTCCCTCTAGATACAGGACCTATTGCACGGTTCCCTCTAGATGCAGGTGTCTTGGTAGGTGTGATTCCCAAGCTATAGTGAACCGATGTGATACCTCCTCTCTTCGGACACTTGTTAGAAAAATGCCTTAGTTCATTGCATGAATAGTGACGGGGATTGGGCGATCTTCGACCGTTCAAAGCTTGGTCAACGGGCCCCTTGCTCGGGGGTGTCGGCCATGACCTGATCCATGCGATCCCGCATGACCTAGAGCTTGCCTCAGCCAAGAACTCGATCCCACAAGCCCTCGGGCTCGAGGGGCGTGAAGTCAGCTCTTACTCGGGGGGATCTCTCCTCGGGTCATAAGGGGTGCGCCTACTCGGCGGTTACCAAGACCTGGATGGTGGCGTTAAGGCAGACGTGGGCGGCATATCCGGGGCTGTTACAGCCCACCTTCAATGCGCACAAGGCCACTACTCAGGGAATCTCTCCCGTCCATTACAGGCAGCGTCCGGGAGGATATAAGATCTCACGAGGCATGCGTATAAAAGACAAGGAACATCGGCAAGCAAGACACACACATTTGCACGAGCAATAGGGCAATAGCCATTGTCGACAAGCTCGAGCTCAGACTGTAAATCTCTCCATACCTAAAAATAGTGAAGTCCTGCGCCCCCGGGCAAGACTGGAGTAGAGTTGTTACCCTCTCGGGGGCTCGAACTAGTATAACTCTCTGTGTCCCGTTCGTTGTCGTTGTGCTCCGACCAACACTGCATCAAGCTGACTCCTCCATTTGAGTAAAGCTCATTCCTGGGTCCCCCGATCTGACTAATCCCTCTTCACATTTGCGGTCAGGCGATCCCGATCGTCGACAGCTAGCGCCCACCGTGGGGCCCGATAGCTTCGCTCACTCGAAGGAAAGAGATCAAGGTCTCAGGAGCATGGCGCACTCTATCGAGGGACGTTCCTCAAGCGTGGGCTCGGGCGCAGAACTCGAGCGCGACGACTCTACGTCCCTGTTTTCACCTTCACCTCCGCTGCGCGGGCAGCATGTCCTCATGGCAGATAGCCACGGCGTGGGCGTGGCGGAGGGTGAATGCGACCCGCAGACCCCTAAAGACGCTCGTTGGATGGTGCATGTCGCCATCAACCAGGCCATAACTGCCCTCCAGCGAGAGGACCAGGAAAAGGCCGGCGCCTCGTCCGGTCATCCCAGGCTCCCTCTCTCGGGAGAGCGCCTCCGAGCTATCGCCCGGGTCATGGCTGATCCAAACCGGGTGAGGTCGGAACTCTTCGGCCGTGCTCTGGCCGATGAGCTCGATCGTGCCGCGACAGAGTTCATACCTCTGCAGCACCAGAGTCGCCACTCAGGGACTCATTCCCTGAGAAGTGACGACAACACATCGCGCCGACGCCGGCACACTCACCGATCGCCTCCCCGGCAGGAGGTAACTTCTCGCCAACAACTCTGGGATGTGTCCCTGACTCCACCTCGTCGCCGCCCCGCGGACGCAGTCCCGAGTGGTGTTTGGCGTCAGCCAAGCTACATAGTTCACCTTCGAACAGCGGCGGGTTTGGGAGTTTCCCCGAATATCCCGCCTAGGCGCCGCAGAGTCCAAGACCGCCTGGGATATCTCCCGGGTGACTCCCCCGCTCGGCGCCACGACCACTCTCGCCGAAGGTCGGGGCGTCGAGGCAGCCTCGACCTTGAGTCCGGCAGTAGCAAAAGCCTTGCCGACGACGACCTCCCCAGGCGTGCCCTTGTTCCGGTCTACGGCTGTGCGGCGTACTCCGACGACCTTCGGTGGATGCGCTGGCCAGCTCGTTTCAAGCTCGCCTTGATCGAGCGATTTGACGGAACGAAGAACCCCGATGAGTTCCTGTCGATCTACACCACCGCTATTTTGGCCGCGGGGGGAGACGAGTACGTGATGGCCAATTACCTCCCTACGCTTTTGGATGGCGCCGCCGCTTTGGCTCTTCAACCGCTTTCGCACCTTCCGCTCGTGGCGCCAGATTCGTATGCGCCCGTTCAAACTTCTAGAGCAGCATGAGCGGCGGCCCGTGAAGGACTTGGACCGAGTGATCCAGGGGAAGAACGAGCCTCTCCGCGACTTCGTGTGGCGGTTCATCCGCACCACGAACCTGATCCCAAGTGTCTCCGACGAAGCTGTAATCAAGGCCTTCAAGTTCGGTGTCCGCGACCGGCGCCTCACCGAAGACCTGAAGATTACAACAAGGCTCACCGTCGGCAAGCTATTTCGCATGGCGGAGCACTACGCAAACGCGGACGACACGGTTCGTTGGAAGCGCGATTACGACCAAGGTAAGCTTGGCGTCAACTCGAACGAGGCTGGGCCCTCCAACGCCAAAGGCGCCAACCAAGGCCCGACCGCTAAGAAGTGGAAGAGAGACCGCAAGCTCGGTGATGGCAGACCTCGGGTAACCGTTTCAGCGGACGGACACCGCGAAGTCATGGAAGTGCGGGACTCGGCCTAGGAGAGGCCCCGTCCTCAGCGAAATCGACCACAGCCCCAGCAGGCGCCACGCCGACCTCGACAGGGGGATCGCCGGTCTAGGTCGCAGCAGGTAGATGGGCACCCGCAAGGTCCTGAGGGGCGGCCTCGGTTTGACGAAGGTAAATTCTGCCTGTTCCACAGGACTCCGGGCCATGACTTGCGAGGCTGTAGGGCCTGGCAGGCCAAGCTGGAGGCCTTCTATGACGGACGCGGGGAGATGCCCGTGCTCCCGAAGGAGGGAGATCAGCCCGATAGGGTTAACGCCGGAGAGGACCAGGCCGACCTCAACCTGGATTTCCAGCAGGGTGACTGCCGGATCGACGTCATCTTCGGCAGCTCTTCGGCGTATCAGTCCCGGCGCGAGATCAAGGATGCCACACGCGCATTTTATTAGGCCACCATCGGGAAGCCCGCGGACCAGTCCTGCAAGTGGGACGGGGCAACGATTACCTTTACGCAAGAGGATGCCCCCCAAGGTATGTCTAAAGACCTCAAGACTGCCCTGGTCGTAACCCCGACCATTAGTAACACCTTGGTCGGGCGGGTCATGGTCGATGGGGGCAGCTCCCTCAACTTGCTGCTGGCAAGCTCACTCGACCGGATGTAGATCCCCCTGTCGAAGGTCAAGAATATCGCGATTCTATTTTTTGGGATCGTACCTGGAAGTTCGACCACCCCCTTGGGACAGGTGGTCCTGCCCGTCACCTTCGGCTCCTCGGGCAACTTTCGCACCGAGCTGATCACCTTCAAGGTGGTCGAAGGAGATCTCCCCTACAACGCTATCCTTGGCCGCCCGGCTTTGGTCAAGTTCATGGCGGCGAACCACTGCGGCCACCGCTGTATGAAGCTCCCAGGACCTAGTGGCGTCATCACCGTGCGGGGCGACCTCAACGCGGCGCACGGCTACGAGACCCAGGCCTTGGCCCTCGCTGGCATGCTGCCTCAGCAGGGCCCTGAAGCGACCACGAAGGTCGCCCGCCAGAAGGCGGTCATCTAGCCCAGCGGGGCTACGAGGGCTATGCCGCTCGAGGAGGGGGACTCATCCAAGTGCGTCCACGTCTCGCCCGAGCTGAGTTCCAAATAGAAACTCGAGCTCGTCACCTTCCTCCACGCCAACAAAGATATATTCGCTTGGGAGCCGACAGACATGCCGGGTGTCCCGAGGGAGGTGGTCGAGCACAGACTGTAGGTGCGGCCCGACTGCCGGCCCATGCGCCAGAAGTTGCGACGTTTCTCTGCCGAGAAGGTTGCCATAATCAAAGAGAACCTCGACAAGCTACTGAAGGCCGGCTTCATTCGTGAGATAGATTACTCCGAATGACTGGCCAATCCCGTCATCGTGCAAAAAAAGGGCGGGAAGTGGAGGATGTGCATGGACCACATGGGGTTAAACTCGGCATGCCCGAAGGACAACTTTCCTCTCCCGCGCATCGACCAGATCGTCGACTCCACGGCGAATGCCAAGCTGTTAAGCTTCTTGGACGCCTATTCTGGGTACCACCAGATCAAGCTGGCGGTTGACGATGAAAGCAAGATGTCATTCATCACGCCGTTCGGGACCTACTTCTACACGACCATGTCGTTTGGTCTCCGCAACACCGGCGTGACCTTTCAGCGCCTAATGACCAAGACATTCGAGCCTCAGATCGGCCTCAACCTCGAAGTCTACGTGGACGACATCATCGTCAAAAGATCCGTCGAGGCCGACCACGTCCGAGGCCTTGGGGAGACTTTCGCCAACCTGAACAGGCACAAGATCAAGCTCAATCCGGAGAAATGCGTATTTGGTGCTGCCTCTAGGAAGGTGCTCGGCTATATGATCGGGGGCTCGGGGGTCGGCCTGAACCCGGAGAAGATCGAGGCAATAGAAAAGATGCCCCCCGAGTTCGGTAAAGCAGGTGCAATGCCTCATCGGCTTCATGGCTGCTCTCAACTGGTTCATCTCGAGGCTCGGCGAGCACGGACTGCCCTTCTTCAAGGCCTTGCGCACGCACGGGGGCTTTGAGTGGACGCCCGAGGCTCAGCGATCCTTCGATAAGTTGAAGGTATACCTGTCAACCCCACCCTTACTTACGACCCCGCAGCCAGGCGAAAAACTACTGCTCTACCTCGCGGCCACCACCCAGGCTGTCAGCGCTGTCCTGGTGGCTGAGCGGGACGCATGGTACCACCCGATCTACTACGTCAGCGAGGTCCTCCACGGGCCAAAGGAGCGCTACCCCCAGGTCCAGAAATTACTGTACGCCCTCCTCATGGCTTCGCGCAAGCTCCGGCATTATTTCCAGGCTCACTCTGTGGTCGTCCCGAGCAACTTTTCGCTCGGGGAGATCTTGAGGAATCCAGAGGCCGGAGGTCGCATCGCCAAGTAGGCCATGGAGTTAGCCATCTTCGATCTCCAGTTCGTGGCGCGCACGGCCATCAGATCACAGGTGCTCGTCGACTTCGTGGTCGAGCAGACTTTGCAGCCGGCCCCGAACTCGAGGTCGAGGAAGAGAAGCCCTGGGTCATGTACTTCGATGGTTCAAGATCCTTCAAACGCTCGGGGGCTGGGATCCTCATCCTTACCCCGCAGGGTGACAGGATGAGGTATGTCGTTCGTATCGGATTCCAAACGACAAATAATGTAGCGGAATATGAAGCTCTCCTGGCCGGACTCCGAGCTTGCAAGTCGCTGGGTGTTCGCTGGTTGGTCGTCAAGGGCGATTCACAGCTCGTCGTCAACCAGTTCAACAAGGGCTACCAATACTCGGAAGATTCCATGGACAAGTACCTCGCTGAGGCACGCAAGATGGAGAAGTGGTTCCAGAACCTGGAGATCACGCATGTGGTGCGAAAAGACAACTCCGACGCAGATTTCCTCTCCAAGCTAGGGTCGTCCGACGAGGAGGTTCCCCTGGATGTGATCCTGGAGACCCTGGCGTCGCTCTCAATCTTCGACCAAGCGGCCTTGGTCGGCCTCATCGAAGGCATTCCTTCGTGGGCCGAGCCAATTCACAGTTTCCTGGCTAAGGGAGAGCTTCCGACCGATCCTGCTGAGCGGAGCAGAGTCAAGCACCGAGCGAGCTCGTATAGACTTGTGGACGGCAAGCTTTATCGTCGGAACATTTTGGCATCCTGGCGATGTGTGTCACCACGGAGGAGGGTAAGTACCTGTTAAACGACATTCATTCAGGTCTCTGTGGGGCGCATTCTTCTTTCAGGACCATGGTCAAGAAAGCTTTCCGCAAGGGGTTATACTGGCCAACAGCGCTCCAGGATGCTTGCAACATCGTCGCCTGCCGAGCCTGCCAGTTCCATGCTCAAAAGTTGCACCAGCCTGCTTATGCGCTCCAGACCATTCCGTTAGCTTGGCCATTTTCGACCTGGGGGCTAGACATCCTCGGCCCTTTTCCGCAGGCGGTCGGGGGGAATAAGTTCTTGTTCGTCGCCATCAATACTTTCACCAAATGGATCGAAGCCGAACCTGTCTCGACCATAACGGCTCGTGCGGCGATCAAGTTTTTCCGCTTGTTCGTGGTCACCAGGTATGGGGTTCCATGCAGGATTATCACTGACAATGGAACACAATTTACTAGTGAACTGTTCTAGGAGTACTGTGAGGACATCGGCACCAAGGTATACTATGCTTCGGTGGCCCATCCGCAGAGCAATGGAGCAGTGGAACGCGCCAACGAACATATCGTTCAAGGCGTCAAAAAGCGAGTTTCAGATGAGCTCGAACGATTCGGCAAGACCTGGGTGGATGAACTTCCCACCGTCTTATAGTCTATTCGTACCCGCGGTCGGTAGAGCAACGGGTTCACACCTTCCCGCCGTGTTTGGTACCGAAGCCGTCCTACCTCCAGAGGTCACGCTGGGCTCTGCCAGGGTCAGCTTGGTCGACCAGATCGATTTCGAGCAAGAACGGTCCCTTGACCTTACCCTGGCGGAAGAAGTAAGATGCCGTGCACTGCTACGATCGGCGCACTACCTGCAAGCTCTTCGCAGACATGCGACTCGATCGGTACGACCTAGGGAGCTCCTTGTTGGGGACTTAGCCCTGAGACGGATTCAGGCTCCATCCAACACCAACAAGTTATCCCCACAGTGGGAGGGCTCCTATAGAGTTGTTTCAACAGATCACACGGGGGCTTACCGGCTAGCGCTGCCCGATGGCAGAGAGCTCTCTAGCTCGTGGAACATCGACCAGCTTCAAAAATTCTATGTGTAGTAACTTTTTACCTCAGATTTCAATAAAAGTTGTTATTTGCTTGTCATGTTTACACGCCCTTTTTCTACATTCTATATTTTTGTGTTGACTCGAATTTGGGATTTCTTTGGGTCCTTTGGCAAGCATGCTTGCTCTTGGCCCGGGTGTCGGGGGGCTTAAACGTTCAACCCCAGTGGTCGAGTTGCTTATAAGCTGAATCTCTTCGCATCATCGCTCCCCCTGTGCCAAGGTTCGAACCAACCTCGTGCTCAGGCCCAACGAGCAAGGCGCAAATCGTTGTCGGGACTCGAGCGGCTTGGCCTAGAAAACAATCCTAACACTCTAGGGCCTAAGTTTTTCCTCATGCGCCTATGTTATGCTCCCTGCGGGTTTTTCTCGGTCTTGCAGGTCATGGTTTCTACAGGTTTCTAACTTGCGCCCAAGGCCGGCGTCGCTCGACCTTGAGCCCAACGGGGGCTGGACGAGATATACCATGACCGAGAAAGGCTAAGTGCATGATTAGAGGAAAAATCTTTTGATCGAGAAATGATAAAGCAAACCAAGACATTAAACTGTTTCTGCCACAATATTGTCATTAAACTCTTCTTGTCTTACAAAAGGTCTTGCTTACAGGGAAACTAGCCAAATTTACAGATCGGCCATCTCACGCGCGAGCTTCTCTTGCTCGAGTTCGGCGACCTTGGCCCTCAAGGTCGACAGCTCGCCCTGGAGTCGGAGGGCTTCGGTGGAGGCCTCGGCGGTGCGGCGTCGTTCTTCTTGAAGTTGGGCCAAGGCTCTCTTTGCCGCCTTGCTCGCCCTGCCCAGCTTCTCCTCGAGCTCTTGAACCTTGGCCTCGAGCTCAGGGGAGGCCCTTGACGCGGTGGCTGCTTGGTCCGCAGCGGCCTTTCTTAGCTCTTCGGCCTTGGCTCGCTCGGCCTTGAGCGCCTTGGCCGACCTCGCGTGCTCATCCTTGACGTCCTTGAACGCATGGTCCCGTTCCGAGGCGATGGCCCACTCCAGCTCTGACTTGTGGGAAGCCTCGAGCGTCTTCACCACCTTGCGGAGGCCGACGATCTCGTTGGAGTCGTCTGCCGCCTTTTGCGCGGCCTCCTCCCGCTCGGCTTGCAGGTCCTCCACGAGCCTAAAGTGCGCTGTCTCCGGGCCTCCAACACATCGAGCAAGGCCCTCAGCACGTCGGTATGCATTTGAAGGCCTTGCAGCCCTTGGGCGACTGAGCCGATGGCCTGAGGGGTTCGAAGGGTCAACACAGTACTCGCCAGAAGAAAGAAAGAGGAAAAGGAAAAAGGGAAAGCTTGAACCGGGGTTTGAAGAAACTCAAAGTACCTGGGCAAGATGGTCCTTGAAGATTACACAGGAATACCCGGCGGGTCTGCTGCCCGACGTACCTAGGGCGGCGTCATCCACTACTGCCACTGGGTCGTCAGGGGTGTGGCCTTCGGGCGCTTTGTCGTGGGCGGCCGCGTCTCGAGCTTCCCCTTCGAGGGAGCTCGACCCGCCCCCAAGCTCTGTCCCGGTGGCGGCCTCGGCCTTATCCCCCGCAGCTGGAGGGTCTCTAGCCTCCTCCCCTGCGGTGGTCCTGGCCTGGTCCGTGGCTCGGTCCTCCGTGCTCGCCGTGTCCGGGACGCTTTTAGGATCGGCGGCTCGAGGAGTACCGACCGCCACGGTCGGGGCGATCTCGGCGGTCATGGCTGGGGCGTCCACGGCGCCATCTCCTTCGGCAGCCTTGTGCGGGTCGATGTCGTCTTCGGTATCCACTTCGCTGGTGGCATAATCCTCGCTGGTCGCGGGGAGTACCACTTTTTCGTCCGGGTCGTCGAGCCCTTGGTCGAACTCGCCGGCCGGAGCACAGCTTTGGGAGCTCGAAGGAATGCGCCCCTGGCTCGAAGATCGGTGGGGCGCCAGCACGTAGTCGGCTTCCTCTTCCTCTTCGGACCCGAACTCGCCCTAGACAATAGTCATTGTCAATACGGGCAGGTGTTGAGCTCGAGCGCTTAAGGTCTACGATTAAGAGCGATTACTAAGCTAAAAAGGCACAAGGAGGGCTGAGCAAATGAAGGGCTGGAGACCTACAGGTGGCGATCTCCCTGCTTTCAGAGGAGGTCGGCGAGAACCCTACCCCGAGGTTGAAGGGGCGCTCCTCTTTCGGGTCCCCCTGGTCTGGGACCTTAAGGCTCGCGGTGGCTCTAAGTCCCCTACGGCAGAGGTCCTAGAGCCCCGCAGTTGGGACCCTTAGGCCACCTAAGGACTCGAAGTCCTAGCAGCGGCCGCCGTGCTTAGCTGCTGCAAGAAAGACATGTCAGGAGACGAGGAAGCATAAGCATAAGCTCGGGGGCTCGACCATGGGGGTTCTTACCGTTGCATGGTTGGCCCATTCAACGTGGGGCTTTTTCGCCTCCCGGTCATCTGCTTTGCCCGGGGGTGGCTTCTTTTTCCCCTTCTTGTTCTTGCCCCCGTCGGGCAGCGGGAGCATCCTCCTTGCTGTCTCAAGCAGCTCCTGATGGTCCTGTGTGCACAACGAACGGTCGGGAAGGCGCTGGTGGTGTGCGAACTGAAGAACAGCCCAGAAGTGCCTGCCTCGGCCTTCCGGCGCAGTATGTTTTTCAGGACAGGGTCACTGATGGTATAATTGTGCGCCCCTTTCTCGAACATCTCGTTCATCCTGGCGGCGACCCAGGATTCCTTCGGCGCTGCAAGGAAGCAAACCATCAGGAGGGATCGAAGGTCGAATTCGAGCAACTCCCCAGGGCAAGAAGATGCACCGGATGTACCCTCGCAGGTCATGTCGTCGCGCCCCTTGATCTCGTAGAACGGGTGTTCCCTCTTCGAGGGGAAAACCGGCTCATAAGAAGTCGCAGACGATCGCCGCCTTGTAAGGCGCGTGCACAGATGTGTATGGCGGCGATGGACTCTTCGTCGACCTCCAGGTCGTCCGCCTCCGGGGTCTCCTTCTTCCCGGTGATGGGGGTTCCGTCGAACGACAGCGCACCGGTCTTGCCCTTCTTCAAGCAGAACCACCGCTCGGTCCACGGACCGAGGGAGTCCCGAGATTGGATTTTGGGGAAGGGCCATGGGATCCTCGTCCGCTGCCGGAAGTAAAGGCATCCGACCATAGGGTCCTTCCCAGAACGGAATAGATTGAAGAAACGAAAGAAGAGCGAGGGGGTGGGAAGGATTCCAAGGAACCCCTCGCACAAATGTGAGAAGATAGAAAGGAGGAGGATGGAATTGGGCACCATGTTGATGAGCTCTATCTAACAGTGGGCAAGGACTGCCACCATGAAGTCGCACTCCGGTGTCCACAGGCCGAAGAGCGCATAGTGCTCAGTGCAGACAAGCTCGTCGTCCCTGGGATGTGGTTCGGTCTCGCCGTTTGGCAACCGCCACATCGTTGGGTCAAGCAGCCCTAGACTCTCAAGCTCCTTCATCCCCGTCAACAACATGGTGCTTCTTCCGAGTTTTGCCATGGTGGCTGCTTTCAAGCTTGGTCGAGGAAGGGAGAGTTGCACGAGCAAAAGGCTAGGAGTCGAGGAGCACGAGGAAATTGGGAGTTTTTCGAAGGTCGTGGAAGGCTTGGGCTTATAGGCCCGGATCGTCGCCGGTTTTAGACTAAGGCGCCTCAAAAGGTGTGCCGTTGGCGATTTGACAGGAGCAATTAAAGATCGGGCGGCGGTTTCAAGGCGTTGCAGGCACTTCCTCTAACCGATCGGATTCGTACCAGCATCGTGAAGTCCAAGGGGCACCAAGTGTCTCGGAGCCGAAGTTTTTCCTGGTGATCTCTGCTCGACCTCGACCGAAGGTTCAAGGAGTCCGGAAGTCTGTTTCCAACAGCTGCAGGCTCGAGGTCGATCCAGTGTCTTGCTCGACCTTGAGCCTCGGGGGCTAGCTGACGGGGATTGGGCGATCTTCGACCGGTCAAAGCTTGGTCAACGAGCCCCTTGCTCGGGGGTGTCGACCACGACCTGATCCATGCGATCCCGCATGACCTAGAGCTTGCCTCAGCCAAGAACTCGATCCCGCACGCCCTTGGGCTCGAGGGGCGTGAAGTCAGCTCTTGCTCGGGGCGATCTCTCCTCGGGTCATAAGGGGTGCGCCTACTCGGCGGTTACCAAGACCTGGATGGTGGTGTTAAGGCAGACGTGGGCGGCATATCTGGGGCTGTTATAGCCCACCTTCAATGCGCACAAGGCCACTACTCCGGGAATCTCTCCCGTCCGTTACAGGCAGCGTCCGGGAGGATATAAGATCTCACGAGGCATGCATATAAAAGACAAGGAACATCGGCAAGCAAGACACACACATTTGCACGAGCAATAGGGTAATAGCCATTGTCAACAAGCTCGAGCTCAGACTGTAAATCTCTCCATACCTAAAAATAGTGAAGTCCTGCGCCCCCGGGCAAGACTGGAGTAGAGCTGTTACGCTCTCGGGGGCTCGAACCAGTATAACTCTCTGTGTCCCGTTCGTTGTCGTCGTGCTCCGACCAACACTGCATCAAGCCGACTCCTCCGTTTGAGTAAAGCTCGTTCCTGGGTCCCCCGATATGACTAATCCCTCTTCACATTTGCGGTCAGGCGATCCCGATCGTCGACAAATAGCAATGCTTGACAGTAGACTATAGATTCCCTCCTAGTGCAGTCGTCTGGAAATTTTGATTAACAGGGCGAGGTGCAGGAGTTGAAGTCTATTTTGCCATCTGTGGCTGAAATCAAGCAAACTATTGCGGAGACATTCTCAATCTAAAATAGTTTGGACGTCCTCCTTGATTAGCCATTTTGTGCTTACAATCCTCACCAAGCTCTTTACGCTTGTCCTCCAAGATCAAAGCTTTATTAACCAACTCCTAAAAATTAGGAAAGTTGTGGTTAATTAATCCCACCTGCAACCTAGAATTCAATCCCTTCAAGAATTGAGACTGTCTAGCTTTGTTTGTAGCCATATCCTTAGGGGCATAGTGAGCTAATTGAGTTAACTTGTTCAAGTAGTCAGCTACTGACTGCCTTCCTTGCTTCAAAGTCCTGAATTCTTCCTTTTTGAGATCCATCACACCTTTAGGTACATGGTATTAGTGAAAAGCAGTAGTAAACTCCTCCAATGTGTTCTCTAGTGGGGCTTCATGTGCGGCACAATAGTTCTCCCAACATTCTGCAACTGTTCCTTCTAGCTAAGGAGAGGCATACCTTCTCATTTCCCTCACATTGAGTAATGTGTAGATTCCTTTTAATAGTCCTAAGCCAATCATTGGCTTCCAAAGGATTGATATTATCAGAGAATATCAGTGGACAAGTCCTTATAAAGTCAAACAGTTTAGAGTAAGGACGCAATCCATTGTTGCCATGCTAAGTGTTGTTGTTACTGTTGGTAGCTTGAGTTGTCACACTTTGTACTTGTTGCATCATTGTTTGCATAAGCTAGGTCTACACTGCAAGAAAAGCTCCCAAATTCTGCATTGTCAACTAGTGGCGATGGTTGCGGTGGTATTCCATCATTGGTGTAGGATCGAAATATACTAATGTAGCAATCAGAGGGGGGTGAATGATTGCGCGGAAGCTAAAATCAAATTTTTGAACTTTTCAAACACCCCAATTGAAACTCAAATTGCTTGGAAATCAGTTTATACAGTTGGGAAACCAATAGACCAGTCTGGGCGACCAGTAGATCACTTAGGCGACCAGTTTGGGCACTTGGGAGACTAGTAGAGCACTTGGGCGACCAGTTTGGCACTTGGGCGAGCAGGTTGGGCGACCACGTGAACAATCTGGGCGAGCAGACAGACAGATGATCACTAAAATAAAAATTCCTGAAGATCCAGCCGTTAGATCGATGTAAAATTTTAACTGTAGATAATAGATTCAATTATGAAGCTAACACGATAAGAATCAGGTCAATCAGATCTATGGATCTAAAGTTATGTTCTTTGCAAGATGATTAAATCTGGGCGACCAGGTAAGGTGTCGGGCGACCAGGACATCAATCTGGGCGAGTAGTAATTCACAAAGATCTAACCATTGGATTGACGTGAAATTTTAACTATAGAAACTAGACTCAATTCTAAAGTGAAAAAAAAGAGGAATCAGGTTGATCGGATCTACGGATCTAAAGTTATGACTTTCACAAAATGACTGAAACAATTAGCGATCTAACAGCTGGGCGACCAGGCTAGCAATCTGGGGGACCATGAATTACCAAAGATCTAACCGTTGGATTGATATGAAATTTTAACTGTAGAAACTAGATTCAATTACAAATCAAACCCAATAATAATCAACTTGATCGGATGTACGGATCAAGAGATATTACCTTCGCAATTGGACTAATGCATCTACTAACGAGGAAACGGAATTTCACCTTCAAGGCTGTGACGGACCAAACACTAGAGAGGGCTTCAGTTGCCACGGATCAATCTTCTAATCACCAAAAGCAAGATCATGTCCAGATCATCATCTATCTTCTAGTTGACGTGATGCATGCATGCACAATTAATCTTGATTTGTTTTCTTCACACTGTGCGGCTGTCAAAACTCACGCAAGAAAACTCATCCACACAGAGATACTTGGATTGCAAAATTGATCTTTATTTCTTTTGTCTAAAAAGTACAAACCCTAATTCCTTGCGCCAGCACAAAAGCACACAGGAAAAACCACACGTATTAAACAGGAGACACCCTCTCCTATTTATACACAACAGAACACAGAGATTGAATACAACTCCACTTCCAACATGGAAAGAGTTCGTATCTATCTCAACTTGGCCCAACATGGCCAAAACCAAAACCTTGCACGCATGATCGCCCCACCCTTTGCACATACGTGACTAACCACCTTCATGTGTATGTTCTCTAGTCTTAACGTCCCGCATGACATCCTTGACCACCAAGACCTCGATTCCTCCTTGAACCTAGTCTCGAACCTCAGTTCCTCCATGAACCTAGTTCCGGTTCCATCATCGACCACATTCGCCCTCGAGCAACACCTGCACATGAAGTAACAAACAACACGTCCGAGCACAAGTCCACGACTTGACTGAAGATTAATCCATGCAACCACTCACACGAGTGCATTGCATTAAGCAAAACCATTATGCTATCCCTAGCATAATCAAATGAACATTTGAGCACAAGTCCACCACTTGCCTAAAAAACAACCCATGCAACCATTCACATGAGTGCATTGCATCAAGCAAACTCCATCATGCTATCACCAGCATGATAATCATCTCAACATAGCATATGCACAAGCACCACACATGCCATAACCAAAATCACTTTACAATACCACTTTCACCAATCAGCCAATTTTTCATCACATGATCTCACAATTGGGGTTGTTGTTTCGGCGAAGACCAGATATTTAAGCATTGTTGTTGCCACGAGTGTTCATTGTCTGTTGATTGCTTCTTGGGTTAGGGGAAAGAGATGTAGCATAGATAAGATATAAGAATTTCTAAGGCAAGGAGATAAGTTAAACACAAAAACTCAATCAACTTTATTCATACTTGGTATGGTTACTTACAAAAGCCTAAGGGCTATGTAACACGTACTGCACACCCGGTAAACAAAAGAACCAAACTAAGCACACAAACTTAGCGATTACTAAAATAGTAAAGACTAACTTAAAGATGTGACTCTACACATGAGTCTCAACTCAAAACTAAGCCTCTTACTCATCCAGCCACCCAGGTTGGGGCTCACCCAATGCATACACTGGAGGGTGGGCTAGCATGGGCAGAAATCTATCCTAATGACTCACAACCAGATCCTCCACATCCACATGAACGCCGTGCTTCTCCGGCTCAAACTCAACCTCGTTTGGGTCCTCCTCATCCTTGACATCTTGTTGTGCTGGTGCAGCTTGGCCACCCTCCTATAGAGCCTCCTCTAACTCCATGATCTACTATATGAAGATGATGCGAGTGTCGTGCAACTCCTCCTCAGTGACTCTCAAAGCTTCATACACCATCTTCAGCTCCTTAGCAGTATCCCTCATGTGTGCATTCTATGCTGCTACAAGCTGTGCCAAGTGTACAGTAGTAGAGTCCTCCTCCTCCTTAATCCTTTGCTGCTGCAAAGCGCGTCCCGAAGGGTGAAGTTGAAACAACATGTCCTTGAGCTCGTGCGAGTAGTCATGGTGGATCCTCCACAAGGCAAGTTGTGAGGCCTTCTGGATCCCAATCTTGAAGGTAGATCTCCTCATAGTGATGTTAATTGGTTTGCTTGCTTTCTCAACTTCTCTTGCGTAAATAAGTATTTTGCAGATGATCCCCCATTCAAAACCAATAACAACCCAGCAATTACCCCTGTATAGTGGTCGCACAAAGCCTCCAGAACCTAAAGTACTCTCCACAGCTCCGTAGCATATCCACCCTCGCACTCTTTGTATGACTGCAACATTCTCATCTATTCAAAAGAGAAATAGATAAGTCCACAATTTGAATGCCAATGAGAAAATGAAAAAATCAGCAAAGGTGAGATGTAGAGAATAAGAAGAGTCAAGTGTCTTGTTAGTCAAATTTAGATTTTTCTTTAGAAAATATTTTTGGATGCACCTAGGACATCACCATGCTATTTAGGGCCAAGACCTACAATTAGTATGCTCTAATACCACCTTTGTCGGGACCCAAATTCACCAACTTGGACCTTCTGTGTTTACCGCACTAGTCCAGGATCACGCTAATGCATACAGGCTCAATATTGGTAAATATCACATCACACACAACGATAATATTATAAGACTCCATTTATTGAATATAACTGAGTGTATGATCTTATGACCAACTTGTATTATTAAGCCACGCAGGGCTAGACTTGAAACAAGAAACTTAGACAATGTAGTGGAAAAGTAAAAGACGTAAATGACCCATCAGTTTACACCGGCAACTGACAAGGCTCGATCCCTAGTTACTCGTGTCCTCCTAGAACTCCTCCAACAAAGGTGTCGACTCCTCAACTATTGATTGTGGTTGTTGGTAAAGGTGAGTACTTGAAAGCACTCAACAAGTTGTGTACAAATGTAATTCTATATACCTATATGCAAGACTTGTTCCAAAAAAAAGGCTAACATGGCTATTTTCCACTAAAGTAGCATTTGTAAACAAGTACAATAAATAGATTGTAAAGACAGTAAAATAAATAATAATAAATAGTAATTTTAGCATTTCTCACATAAACCAATGTTTCTAATCTATCAAGTTTCCAACTCCAAAAGGTAACCTGCCATTCATCCCAAGTTTTATTTTGCAAAATCTAACTCTTAACTATAATTTCCAAGCTATGCTCAATACCGTGAGAACGGCTATCCGAATAGTTTTTCATTCTGCAAAGATTATACGTTTTACCCACATGTACAACCAATTCACCACATAGGCGAGTGATTATAACAAAGTCTTTACAATACCCTACCTTAGCCTATTACTACCCGCTGAGGTTTCAACACTGAAGGGCTAAACCACCACAACAGGGCCCCCCTCTTACGCCATGTGAGTTAAACCGTGAACCTGGGACTCACACCACCACTAGTAGTACTAAAGCTAAAACATTACAAATTAATCAGCTAGGTTGTCTATACTAGATATGTGGTTGCATGATTGACTTAGGTCAAAGGCTTGCAAGGTTATGTCCTTATTGTGACTAAAGCAAGACTTCCACATACCCTTTGCCCTTTAGTCACCTTGGCACACTACCCCATGCCACTTGCTCCAATCTAAATGAATACCACCCCAGTTGATTTCTAAGCACCACGTGCCATCAACAATTCAACATCGTTGCGTAACATCCATTGCAACAGCAACTCAATCTCATCGTGTGACAACACCTGATATACAAATTCATAATCACATTCTATATTCCATTAGTCAAGATTAACCTTTCATGATTCAAGTACATGTGATGATGTGATATGGCTAAGCATACTAATATGATCTAACCATCCCATGTTGATTTTAGAATTAACCAACTATAATGAACCAATCTAGGGTGACAAATAAATCATGATGTACAAATGACAAGTTAGGGAATAATTCAAATTGGTAGATTAACTAGATGCCAAATTATTTAAATCATTTATACACATAAACGCATAAGATTGAAACAAAATAGCAATTTTATAAAGATTGGTTCAATATGATAAAGTACAATTTGCCTTGGAAAAGGTCTTGATCTTGTTCTAGAATGTCCTCTTGGGTTGACGAATCTTCCTTAGATGCATCATACAACACAACATCTACGTGAAATGAGAGAGAAAATAAAATAAACACCAAAACAAAGAGCAAACAAACTCTAAAAATAAAATAAAATTCACCATTAAATAGATCTCAATTTTAAAATTCTTTAGAAATTTGAATCACCCCAATCGTAGCTCGTATGAGAGAGAATAGGCTCATGGAAAATTTAGAAATCCAAAAATAAAAAATTGCAAAATCAAATAAATAACCAAATTATTTTTATATTGAAAAATCACATTTATGATGTCAGCATGATGTCACCATGACGCCAATAAAACCTTAGACCAATCCCGTTGAAACACGTGGCGTCGATCCATGCGCCCAGTCCATGGACCTCCTTTGGTCCACCATGAATCCGCCACATAGAGCTTCAATTTCATCACCACCACATGTTGACACAGCATTGGTTCCCCCGTGCGGCATGATCTGGTTCACTCAAAACTAATCGAACGACTATGATGTAGATCCACATGGCAAAATCTCAAACATATACTTTAGATCCGACGGTTCACGTTACCAGTGGCGTTTACTGTTGGCGTGGATACGTGACTTAATCCCAGTCGTTCATTGAAGATCTGATGGCCCATGAGCTCCTCAACGCAGATGGCAACACGGCAGTGCTTTTCTCATCAGACTTGAAGATAAAGATGAAGATGGCGGCGAACCAATGAGCTTCCAATGATGTTTTCACATAGGTCCAATGAGCCTTGGAATGAAGACTCCAAATCTACCCTTGAATGCAATGGAGATGACTCATCGATGGCGAACGAAGTGCTTGAACCTCTCGATCCTCTTTAGGAACTCCGATGAGCTTCTAGGTGCTTTCTATGGTGGCGCTCGCAAAACCACTCTAACCAAAAGTTGCGGCGTGCACTGGCGAGCCTTTAGGAGGTTGTGGTGGCCTTAAATAGCCCTCGATGGTCATGAACGGTGCTAGGAATCCTAACCAACATGGCAGTGGAGTCTAACATGGCTACAGCGGTGGCGCTCTGAATCTGTCGTGAACATGATAACACCCATCCATCTGATTGATGATGAACGACAGTGATCCCCATTGACGTGGTGCCATCAAGACCTTCCACAATGGTTTAACGGCCGGGATCAAAAGGAGTCCTGAACTGACATGATCTAACCTGAGCCACTAGATTCTAATCCAATGGTTCACGTGTTCTAGGGTTGCCAATCTACATCTCCAAATCTTAGCTGTACACACGCAATCTGATGGTTGGCATTCGTTCTTCTTGAAAATGGGCCACAGGGCCATTGCACAGACTGGACTGACAAACGCACAGTACTGGCCATGGCCCAAGTATTGTTGAGCAATTTTCTCAAATTTCTTAATAAAAATAACTACAATAATTAATCTAATTAATTTAAGGTGGTAAAATTATCAGAAAAAATCCAAAAAAATCTCAAAAATACTTTGAGACATTTGAAACTCAAATAAAATATTTTTTGCCAAAAATTTACATTAATTTTATCTATAAGTAATTAGTTTTCATAAAAGTCCAAAATACTTAATTTGAAAGAAATTCAAATAAATTCCAAAATATACAATAAATTCAGAAAAATAAAAAAAAGCACAAATAACACAATAAATTAAATAAAAGGTAAAATTTGGGATGTTACACTAGACATTGGGGCCGTGGCCAGCATGGGGTTCACTGCTATTGATTGGGGGTCAGCATTCGGTTGAGCACATGGTCGCTCCACTATGCTTCACAAAAAAGTGATAGAAGGGGTGTTTTGGTTAGCTCCAAAAGTAGTTCTAGACATTAAAAAAAATTTGAAAAATTTTATAAAGATATCCCACTATATCTAGTTTCCATTTTCTTTCATTTCACCTAATTCTATGTTATGATTTTCAAATGACAATTCTTGAAACTTCACTGTTCTCAAAATGGTTTTGAATTTTTAGGGCACTTAAATATTATGGAAAATCCTAGAAAAATTATATTTATTCATCTGCACTATTTTATTATTTTATAAAAGTATTTGCCAGATTAGTAGAAGTTTGTATTAGTTTCTTTTAAATGTGTTAATTTAGGTTTAAAAGGGCATTAAATGAAACAAAAATGAAATCTGAAAATGAACAAATTTGGAGGAAAGTCCAAATATGCACTAAATGCATGCTAAACTACTTTATTCCATTTTATAAAATTTTGGAATGTTACAAATGTTCCACACACAATTTTTTAGTGTATTACAAATGTACGTGAGAAAAATGATATGGAACTGTTGATACTCGGGATGAAAATGGGTTGGATACGGGTCGATATTGCTTTTCTCATATCTTAATCCATATTTTTCCCGAATTCAGAACAGAATATGGGTTAGTCAGATACTTATATGAATCCAGATTATTCGCGATATGGACACGGGACGTATATGTGATAGATTCGGGTCAAAAATGAATAAAGATACACGAATAATGCACCCACATATAGAGTAATATATGTTGAATTGAAACCATATGTGTATATGACCATAGTATCAAGTTATATATCAATAAAACCCAATTGATGTCACAAATAATATGCTACTTAAGGATCGATAGGACCAACTAATTATTAATATAAATGGGCTACTCTGGAAAACATGTGATGAAATGGGCTGGGCCTTACTGATATCCGGACAGGAAAAATCTGGATATCCTTATCCCATCCAGTATTTACCGGATATTGGCTACTCTAAACCGATACTGAATCTAGATTCAAGAATCTAGATCCTACCCTAGATCTGGTCGAATAGTCAAATATAGTCCCGAATTTGGTCCCAACTGGATCTTGTCCCAAATCAAGTGAAAAATATTCAGCCTATTTTCACACCTAGCGTAACATCCTAAATTTTATGTTTTGGAGTCTTTAAATTTGAATGTGAACCATTTGTATTTTCCCAAATTAATCAAGCTTAATTTGAATATTTCTTCATGCAAAAGATTTAATTTTACTAAATTATACATTAAACAAAAGATTTTTTATAATTTTTGAGATTTTTTTTGAATTTATTTGCTATTTATTTGAATTTATTTAGATTTATTCTTTTTTTGTATTTTATTAAATTTTAAAAAACTGGTTTTATTCCTAAAAGCCTCTTGGGCCAAATCTCAAAGCAGCCCATTCCCATTCTTTCACATGCGACCCAACTTCCCCTTGGTCTGGCCCAACCCTGTAGCACAGCCCATCTATCTCCATGGCCGAGTAGCTAGTCGGCCCACTTAGCATGCACGCTGCCGCCCGACCGTAACCAAACCCTAGTCACTGCTGGTCTTTGTCTTCCTCACAACGTGCGGTAACCGTCGCTTGGAATCCCGGCCTTGCACGCTTCCCAGGATATTTAAGCCCCCGAGGTACCCCAACTTGCATTCCTCATCGTGCACCACATTCGCTGCTCTTCTCCACGCTTGAGACACTGTCGTCGCCAAGATCGCCCTCGCTGCTACCATAGCCAAAAGTTTCTTCCCCATCGATCTCTTCCATCGGTTGGCCTCTGTCACTCTCGTGTCCACCATTGCCTTCCTCATGTTGCACGCAACTAGATCCATCAAGAAACCAAACCGATCTGACCGCAGACTACAGTAAGTTGTGTCGTCGTCTCCAACAATGGCGGCCTCAAGCCGGCACACTGCCATGAGAAGACGAGAGGTCACCGAAAGCTGAAACAATACCAATGTCACCATCCGCATCAGCGTCCACGCATGCACCCGTTAGCGCCTCATCAGCCGAGCCACCTGCGTTAGCACTAACGCGATCTGCCACATCAGCCCTTGCACTAGGTGCATGGTGAACCAAATAGTGTCGTAGATCCTTTCCACCTGAACCCTATGTGACATCAGCGTTGTGCAATAAATCAGTTTTTCTTTAAAAAATAATTTCAAAAAATCTTCTTTTTCTATTTTCTCTCGATTTAATCTTTCAAAAGCCCATTCTCTTTCATATGAACTCCGATTGAGGTAATTCAAGTTTCTAATTTTTTTTAAAATTAAGCTCTACATTTCAGAGATATTTAGTTTTAATTTTGAGTTTTTTTAGACTTTGTTTCTTATTTATTTGTATCCATTGCTTTCTTTTCAATAAATGCTAATCCTAAGGGAGCAAACCGAGAATTTGAAGATCAAGAGCAAGCAATAGATCAGGAAGGCAAGTCATAACCTTTGATCATATGAAACCTATATTTGCAAATGTAATTTATTTTCTATAATTGCATGCTATTTTTGTATTAATGATTAATTACCGGGAATAGCTATATACCTAATTGTCATTTACGCCACCTTGACTATTGGAATGCCATATAACCATTGTTAACCCTAGGTTGGGACATTATTAGTTGGACATGATCATATTATCAACACTTGGGCTATCGCAGCTATGCTTAGACATGTTTAGTTGTACGATGGGATTCATATCACATGTTGAAATGTTAATCTTGACTTAATAAAATATTGAATCATGGCCAGTAGCCACTGTTGTAAAATTTATTGTATCATGGCTGGGTTGCCATTGGTCTTGGTTGAATGAAATTGTTTTCTTTCTGGCAAGTGATCGTGCAGTAAAGGGGGTGCTATTAGCACATTTAGGATGTGAATGTCTTGCTTGAGACAACTTAAGGACTTAATCTTGTGTGCTATTGAGCTGGGCCCAATCGTATAACCACATGTCTGTATGAGACAGATCTAGCTTATTAATTTGCAATGTTTAACCTTTGAGTACTGCCAATTAGTGGTGTGGGTTTCAGGATAGACAGGTTGATTTACATGGCTCAAGAGGGGCCCTAAGGGGCACAACTTTATGGGGCAATACCGAGTTTAGACAGGGCATTGTAGAGGCTTTGCTATGATCTCTCTACAACACACCAAAAGAAGTGTGTTAATCCGGAGGCAAAAAGAGATGATCATGTCTTATGAATAAATTAGTATAACCTCTGTAGAGTATAAAACTATTCAAATAGTCGTGTCCGCGATCATGGACATGCTTGGGAATTTCACATAAGGTATATAGTGTTTCATAAAATGTTGGAAGGTGAAATTGTTGGGATGTGAATAAGGAGTACACCGTTATTTTGTTTTCTAAAGTTATACTATTGAATTTAGTGGTTTGTTAATTGTTTTAGATGGTGTCAAGTGATGCCTCACCATTTTGTTCATGTTGTTTACCATTGATACCAGTTATTTATTATATTTTCACAAATATGCTTTCAATCTATTTAATATACTTCAATTTAAGTTATTGCTTTCTGCAAAAGAACCATATGACTATCCTTTGTCACACCTTGCCTGAATATATTACATCATTTTCCTATAGTTTGCTGAGTACTTTTTGTACTCACAACTATATGGTTTTGTTGATCAGTTGTTGAGAAAGGACTAGGAAATATAGAGTTATATGAGGAAGAGTATTATAAAGATTACGTTGATTAGGAAGGCATTCCCCAGATGATTGCCTATGGCATGTCGAATGGCCCAAGTTATCCTATTTTCACTGCAATAGTTTATTTGTTTCTTAAGCCCTTAAAGTATAGTGATGTAAACTTTGATAAGTATTGTTGCTTTATTTAATAATAATTTGCTACTTTCTTAGTCAATTTATTGTATTATATGGTATTTCATTTATATTGCCGCTGTGTGCACTAGCGTGATCTTGGACTAGTGTAGTATTGAAAGACCATGTGGAGGTCTATCCTTGTGTGTGATGAGTAATTAACAAGATTTGAGATTGGATTGATTTGAAATTGAGTTTGATTTGAATTGGATCTTCAAATTGAAGCAATTTGAGTGTTGGTTTTTTCCTAGTGCTACCGCCTAGGGCGAGTAACCGACCATTGAGCATAATTATGATTGATTAATGATTTTGTTTGATGCAATGCACTCATGTGAGTGGTTGCATGGATTGACTTTGAAAGTCGTGGACTTGTGCTCGGATGCGTTGTTTGTTTATTCGTGCAGTGTGTTGCTCGAGGGCTTAACGTGGTCGATGACGGACCGAACTAGGTTCATGGAGGAACCGAGGTTCGGACTAGGTTCGTGGAGGAATCGAGGTCCCGTGGTCGAAGATGTCATGCGGACGCTCGCTAGAGAAGGTGCACACGAAGGCTGGTTAGTCACGTGAGTGCGGCAGCGGCCAGACGCTGCATGTGTGAATTTTGGGTTGTATGCATATATTGGGCCATGTATTGGGCCGTGGATATGCATATATGTGTTAGGGTTTTGAGTTGTATAAAAGGACTTGAAACCCGATCAATGGAAATTAGAGGTTTTTCCGCGGCCGTGGTTGCCGCTTTTTCCATGCGACAGAGCTTTTTCCTGAGGCGGCGCGAACGCCGCCTTTTTGTTTATTTGTGTTTTGTTCGCAGCGGCTAGCGAAGAAAAGAAAAGAAAGACGAAGTCTCATCGTCAAGTTTCTCTGCGTTTTGCTCTGCAATTTGTCCTCTGCTGTCGCTATTGGCAGACCGATGCAAGAAGCAACGACGGCTCGGCAGAGATCGGAATTTCGGTGTTACAGTAACCTCGCGTTGCTACAGTAAATCGCGGGTACTGTTCACAGGCGAGGTTTTGCTACGGTAATTCCGCTTTTGATTGCTTCATTTTCTTTTAGTAGATTGAATCATTGTATCTTTTTATTCAACAAGTTTAATTTTGATTTGATCCATCTAAAACCTTCTTAGGGCATTAATTTAGTGTTCCTCAAAGTTTTGTTGGTTAATCTTTTGTAGATTGTGATTAATCACGAAATTAGGGTTTGCTTGATTTTCGTTATATTCTGTCACAGCAAGCTTGCAGGATTTATAACTTTTGATCTGTAGATCCGATCGACCTGATTCTTTTTTTTGTTAGATGCGTATTGAATCTAGTTTCTTCTGTTAAAATTTCAGGTCAATCCAACAGCTAGATCTCCGGAATTTACAATTTACCAAACGCATATACTCTGTTTTGTTGAATACAAAGCAATTAATTGAGTCTCAATTAGGTGAATTTTTAGTAGATCAAAAATTTGATTTTAGCTTCCGCTCAATCATTCACCCCCTCGATTGTCGCCATCCGATCCTACAAGTGGTATCGAGCCGGTTTTGCTCTTCCATAGATCTTGATCGGTCTCGAGAGCCATGGCGATGCATAAGTATTCCACCAAGCCTCCAATTTTTGTGGTGTTGATTTTCCTTTTGAAATCCTCGGATGGAGTCATACATCATCGCCCAGGCTTCGATATGGCGAAGGTGAAGCTCCCATATGAGGTTCTCGCCGATGAGAACGCCACGGCCGCAATATGGTCGACGTTGAGGCAAATGCTAAGGCGAGGAACATTCTTATACAGGACTCACCAAGCAGTGAGTATGATCGATCTTCACCGCGATCCGCTCACGAGATTTGGGTGACTCTCGATGCATACCATGAGGGCACTACCCAAATCAAGACCGTGAGGCAGATCAACACAAGCGTGAGTACAACAAGTTTGAACAACACGCGGTGAGAGTCTTGATGAGTGTTTTGGTCGATTTACTAAAATTTTGAGCGATCTCCGAGCGCTTGGTTGCACATACCCCGACTTCGGATAATGCTCGCCACTTCTTGACCGCACTCGATCTTCGTGGTTTGGGAAATGAAAGTGACCACCATCAAGGATACTACCGACTTGTCGACCTTGACTCTTGACGGGCTTTATTCTCGACTCAAGACTCATGAGATCGACGCCGCTCTCGCAAGACGAAATCACACCGATGGCCTTGGTCACCGATCCCATTGGATCTTCTCTTGATTCTTCGCTGGTTTTTCCTCTCTCGCACTTTGCGAGCTAAGCGATGACCAACTCGACAAGTTTCAGAACCGAGCTTGCTCTTTTAGTCAGAAGTTTTCTCACGCCTACAAGAGGGTGAGAGAGAGGAAGAGAGGTGGTGGATCACCGCTTCAATGTGGCGGCCCCAACCACATTCGAGCTAATTGTCCTAAATCGAGAAGGGCAAGAACGACTCATGGTTCCCAAGAACGACTACACCGACAAGAACCGCAACAAGAAGCCTCCAGTCATGAGCGCACAAGACGAGAAGAAGTACCGCAACTCAAGAACAAGAAGCTCTTCCACTGCGTCCTCGCCGCCTCGACGACATCACCTCTCCGACATGGAGACATGGAGCGACGGCTGCAGGATGATCCGAAGAGAAGAAAGGCGGCGACGACTTCTCCCAAGATGTGCTTCATGGCAAACACCAATGACATCAACGACTCGAGCTCTACAAATGACTCGACGAGGTACCTTCCTATGACCAAATTTCAATGAAGCTTTTTGCAAATTAGGAAAATTTCATGCTAGAGCTAGAGCTAGGGTTACTGAGTTAGAGAAGGAAGTAGATACGTTGTCTCGAGAGTTAGCTTCACTTAAATCATGTTCCTCCCGAGACTCTGATAATTGTACTCTCTGTGATGGTGTGCTTGTGGAGTTGGAGAACCTAAGAACCCTGCATGATAGTGTGGTTTCTGATCTTGAGGCTCTTAGGTTGAAGGATGCTAGCACATGTTCTATTGATCCTATTCCTATTGATGCTAGTTTTCTTCATACTCACACAACTACATCTTGTGAAAATTGCCCTAAGCTACTTGCTGAAATTGATGCCATGGGTTGTCACCTTAGGAAGATTTCTGCTAGAAATGATGAACTTGAATTGCATGCTTCTAAGGACCCAAATACTCATGTGAGGGCAGAAGCAACTAAAACTTGATAATGATGCTTTGAATGTCAAGTGTGATCAACTTGCTAAGGATTTACTAGTTAAATCACAAACCGGTTGCTTGTCGTGGTGTTGGGGTTAGTGATGACGTGATAAGGTCCACACAGAGTTTAGGAAGAAATTAGAAGAACAAGTCCATAGGATTAGAGAAGCATCGTATGCTTTTTGTGAGTCCCTTGCTTGAGGCACCATGCTAAGGAGAAAAATAGACGTCTTTGGTATCTCTTCTTCTCTTTCTAGTTCTTCTTCTTCCTCTCACCCTCGTTTCTTCATGCGCCTCACTTTTTCGAGAGTGTCAAGATCTTATGAGCACTCTTGAGAAATTTGTTGGAGGCAAGAAGAAACTCAATCTCATTCTAGACCAGTCCAAAATTAGCGTGATTCAATCAAGGTCTAGGATTTGATTACTTGAGCACGCACGGCGCATCCGCCTTCGGGCTTGTAATGCGTGCTCCAAGAGTGGAGAGATAGTGGTAGCTCCTGTGGTGAGTACCACTGTGTTTAGGTCTCTTTGGGTTGTCCATGGGACTTCGAGCGTATGGTGCTTCTCTGTCATTCCCGCCTAGCAAGGCGGTATTCATGCACCTTCAGAAGAAGGATGGTCACCTAGTAGATTTCTGCTTTAGACGCGCCAAGATCACCAGCGTGAGCGTGTTGTTGCTCTTAGAGGTATTCGTGGTCATCCCTGCACTCGAGTGTTCCTAAGGCGCACATCGCCGCTAGACAGTCGAGAGTCACTGCTTTTGGGCGGCGCCCAGACTCGGTTTTCATGTCGTTCACGAGTTTTAGTCCCGGAGTTGCTCGTGGTCGGCTTTTTCCGCCGCCCTCTTGATATTCCTCGCTTTTCCCATCGAGGTAGATATCGCGCGTGAGGTGTTTTCGGTAGGAGATTTGGGCACCTCGCTGGGATGGTCCGGCTTTTGCACTATGGCGGCCAAACCAAAGGATACCTCTACATCTTCTACTAGAGTTGCTTCTTCCGATCTTGTGAGAGTCGAGCCGAGAGACACTAGGGTCCAGCCTTCTTCCTCTGTGGGTCTGGTACCTTGAGACGCCGTGTGATTCAAGATTGGGTTCCTGTGTCCTCACTTTATCCTAGTATCGAAGTCTTCTTTGACTTGATCAGTTCGCCGATGGGGAAAGGAGATGTTTGGATTGTTGACTCGGTTGTTCTCGCCATATGACCGGAGACTCTCGTTGGTTCTCTTCCTAGTCCGAGCCCCTTGATGAGTTGATCACTTTTGGGGATGCTTCTTCAGATAGAGTCATTGCTAAAGGTACCGCCTCGCATTAATGAAAATTTTATTCTTAAGGACGCTTGCTTTAGTGAGTAAGCTGCAATATAATTTGCTTTCCGCTTTCTCACTTATCAATGACTCTTTCGAGGTAAGCTTTAAGAGCAATGCTTGTAGAATCCTCGATTCATCGAGAGTTAGTTTGCGGATTTCTAGATTTGGGAGGGTCTTTTGTGCTGATTTTTCTGCTTTTTCCGGAGACTCTCTTCGTGTTTGATTGCTTCGAGTCCCGTGATCTCCTTCCGCATAGGAGAATTGGTCACATTGATATTAGATATCACTTCCTTAGAGACCATGTGGAGAAAGGAGACATAGTGCTTCAGCTTTGTAGAGAGTGACCACCGGCTGGTCGATATCTTTACCAAGCCTTTGGATAGCTCTAGGTTTGTTGCCTTGAGGAGTGAGCTTGGAGTTGTGTGCCCTCACGGCCTTCTCGTGAGGGGAGCCGATCTCAGATATTATGTATTATATTTTATTTCAGTTTTTCTTTTGTGTATTGCTCGGTGCTTATGGGTTTTATTCCTTAGAGTTATGAGTTCACATCACTTAGACTTCTGCATGCTTTGCATGGACCTCTCATCTTGTGCTTTAGGTTGCTATCATGCTTAATTAGTCGTTTCTCTTCTCTCTAGGTTGAGTTCCCTCACAGTCTTATAAGTCTAGCAGGTGTTGGGCCCCCTGGGTAGACAGGGTCTGTGTGCACTCCTTAGTTTGGGATCTAGAGGCAGCTTTCCTATGTTAGTCATTGGAAGATGAGAGCGAGTCTGAGCCATAGTGTTCTCTACCATCTTTTCTATACTCTATAGCCACCCGCCATAGCTTTCTTGACTTCTTCCCTCCATTCTGTGTTTCTGGCTTTAATTGAGTTCTTTTCGATCTTTCTTGATCTTAATCTTGCTAATAACTCAATTTGAACCAGATTTGTGCTTAAAATGAAATTACATGTTGAGGGGGAGTTTAAAAATCTGTCTCATGCATTGCATATAGACTTGATTTTTCATTTTATGAGCTTTGTCTATTATGCACATGATCCATGTTTCATTTTATACACCATGCTATATTATGAAGAAAATTACTTGCTTAGATATGTCTAAGTTCATTTATCTTGCTAAGCTTAGAAAAATTGAAAAATGAGCGTTAAAAGAAAAACTTGATAAAACATGTTGCGCTACTTGCTAAGTTTCTTCTCTAGGTGTATTTGCCATGATTTGTGAAATTCGAATTCTTTAGAGTCCCTATAGCAACTTGGGTGAATCTTGTTTGATCCATACTTGAGTCCTTCACTAGCTTAACATGAAAATGCTAAAATGAAAGTGAAGCAAAATTGACTCTTTTTAGCAAGATAGACTCAACACCTCACATTCACAAGACGGCTTCTCATTGCACTTGAGATGAACTTGGAATGTGTTGTGTATGACCAAGATCATTCTCTTAAGAGTCCCTCTTGAGATGATCGATTATGGCTTGAGTCAATTGCTTTAAAAATGCAAAAACAAAAAACATATGTGGGTAAAGAATGTAAATAATGTCAAACATTTGCACCCCGCTATGTCTTTCAAAGATTCAAAGAAAAAATTTGCATACAATGAAAAAAAGGCTTGAAGGACCTTGTGTGCACTTCTAGATTCCCCAAAGTGTTGAGTAGGTTGAACTCTAGGTTTTCCATTTGATCCTTTGAATGGCTTTGCTTCTAGTTTTGAAACTAATGACAAGTGTTGCTCATGTTCAATCATGCTAAAAATGACATGGTTTTAATTAAATCTTGCTAGCAAAATGATTTTTTGCACTTGGACATGCCTTAGCTTAGTCTATTTTTTGCCATAACTTAGCTTGGTGTCATAACTTGTCTTGTTGGTCACATGGATAATCTTCAAAGCTCCCTTAGGCTGCATTACTTGCATAAAAACAAAAAAAAAAGGGGGAGAAAAGAAAATGTCACCTTGATGCCTATATTGCCAAAAGGGGGAGAAATCGTAGAAAATGCATCATTTTGCACTTGATTCTTCTTTCTTATGATCTTTGTTAATCTTTGCTATCGTTCATAGATCATAAGCTGCTAATTTGGTCATGTTCTTTATTTCTATTTCTTTGATCAAGTTTGGCTTTGCATTCAAATTGCTTTCTTCTCTTTCTTCAAACTCAATACTTATGCCTTTTCATGTGTTTGTCAATATACTCATCAAGGGGGAGATTGAAAGACCATGTGGAGGTCTATCCTTGTGTGTGATGAGTAATTGACAAGATTTGAGATTGGATTGATTTGAAATTGAGTTTAATTTGAATTGGATCTTCAAATTGAAGCAATTTGAGTGTTGGTTTTTTTCCTAGTGCTACCGCCTAGGGAGAGTAACCGAACCATTGAGCATAATTATGATTGATTAATGATTTTGTTTGATGCAATGCACTCATGTGAGTGGTTGCATGGATTGACTTTGAGTCAAGTCGTGGACTTGTGCTCGGATGCGTTGTTTGTTTATTCGTGCAGTGTGTTGCTCGAGGGCTTAACGTGGTCGGCGACGGACCGGAACTAGGTTCATGGAGGAACCGAGGTTCGGACTAGGTTCAGTGGAGGAATCGAGGTCCCGATGGTCGAAGATGTCATGCGGACGTTCGCTAGAGAAGGTGCACACGAAGGCTGGTTAGTCACGTGAGTGCGGCAGCGGCCGTCACGCTGCATGTGTGAATTTTGGGTTGTATGCATATATTGAGCCATGTGTATTGGGCCGTGGATATGCATATATGTGTTAGGGTTTTGAGTTGTATAAAAGGACTTGAAACCCGATCAATGGAAATTAGAGGTTTTTCCGCGGCCGTGGTTGCCGCTTCCATGCGATGAGCTTTTTCCTGAGGCGCGTAACGCTCGCCTTTTGTTTATTTGTGTTTTGTCTGCAGCGGCTAGCGAAGAAAAGAAAAGAAAGACGAAGTCTCATCGTCAAGTTTCTCTGCGTTTTGCTCTGCAATTTGTCCTCTGCTGTCGCTATTGGCAGACCGATGCAAGAAGCAACGACGGCTCGGCAGAGATCGGAATTTCGGTGCTACAGTAACCTCGCGTTGCTACAGTAAATCGCGGGTACTGTTCACAGGCGAGGTTTTGCTACGGTAATTCCGCTTTTGATTGCTTCATTTTCTTTTAGTAGATTGAATCATTGTATCTTTTTATTCAACAAGTTTAATTTTGATTTGATCCATCTAAAACCTTCTTAGGGCATTAATTTAGTGTTCCTCAAAGTTTTGTTGGTTAATCTTTTGTAGATTGTGATTAATCACGAAATTAGGGTTTGCTTGATTTTCGTTATATTCTGTCACAGCAAGCTTGCAGGATTTATAACTTTTGATCTGTAGATCCGATCGACCTGATTCTTTTTTTTTTGTTAGATGCGTATTGGAATCTAGTTTCTTCTTAAAATTTCAGGTCAATCCAACAGCTAGATCTCCGGAATTTACAATTTACCAAACGCATATACTCTGCTTTTGTTGAATACAAAGCAATTAATTGAGTCTAATTAGGTGAATTTTAGTAGATCAAAATTTGATTTTAGCTTCCGCTCAATCATTCACCCCCCCCCTCTGATTGTCGCCATCCGATCCTACAAGTATACACAGAGGGTTTTGGATTTGTAAATCCGGATCCCGACACCTAGTTGATACCATGAAACAACCATAAGGCCACCTATCCCCTTTATGCGTACTGCCCTAATTTCTTTAGTGTAGTGTATGGTGATAAGCTAGGACAGCCATGTGATCTTGGCATCATAATGAGCAGTGCTTCTATCATCACTCTCCAAATACAAGTTACACAAATCTTAAAATAAATAAAGAGGTAAGGTGAATAAAGAAATTAGTAATCACCGTCTACCTTTTATTTATAATTTAATATTTGTGCAAATTTTAAATAACAATGCATTAAAGCACCTTCCGTTGTTAAAACAACCAGTGGCCCACTGTAACCACGGCAAGTCGGTAAGACAACCAGTGGCCCAAAACAAAGGATAAATACAGTGTTTACTGGTACTAATGTTTATGTGGTACCGAAGGAGTTGCTGGAGCCTCAGTTGCAACCATTGTTCCACAATCTACATTGATGTTGCATTGGACTCCGCAGTCACTGCAACTGAAGCCAAATTCTTGTTTAATGGAGCGTCTCTGTTAGCTTTGGCCTCCGATCAGTTTCGCCAATGCTAGCTACGTTGCGGTTCGATCAGCCTGAAATTCAGACAACAGAGCAATCTTCAAAGGCGCTGCCCAAATTGATACAAGAGGTTTTGGTTTCAGTGGGACTACATATTCTGTATTTCATCCACCTTTTAAAGGTGTTGTAAGTATTACATCGACTCGGTTTACAATGGCTCAAGGCCGACTCATACTCAGATTCGCATCGTGTTTGCTATCGTTTCAATTCCGCAAGACAAGGCAAACAACTACTTCTAATTACTAGACTCAGATTAACTTAAGACAGGATTACAACTAATACTCTCCCCCTTAATCTTGGCTTTGTTTCGTGATGCTCTTCACTCCCAGCAGAGCTCTCATCTCTTCAAACTTGATTCTCCGAAGTGCTTTAGTTAATATGCCCGCACGCTGTTCATTTGTCCCAACATGCTCAATTGTAATCATGCCATTATCCACACACTCCCTTATGTAATGATACTTAGTGTCAATATGCTTACTTCTCCCATGGAACACAGGATTTCTCATTAGTGCTAGCGCTGATTTGTTGTCGACTTGCAAAGTCACTTGCTTTACAAGACTTGTCGGTGAGCTCACCGAGTAGGCTTCTCACCTGCATCGCTTAGCATGCGGCAAAGAAGGCGACCATGAATTCGACTCGCAGGATGACAGGCGACGGTCTTTTGCTTCGTGAGCTCCAGTAACAGGCCTCCGCAAAATAGAACACCATCCCGAAGTGCTTCTACGATCGTCAGATCACTTGCTGCCATCACATCAGATCCGCTCGGCCAAAGACTCCTCCTCGCTAAATGCAATGCCAAATCGATCGTTCCATTGACATACCTTAGCATGTGTTTTACCGCCTGTAAGTGACTCTGCTTTGGTGACTGCATGTATCTACTTACTATACCAACCGAGTAGGCCAAATCTAGTCGGGTATGTGTCAAATACCTCAAACAAATTTATTAAACCGACATTCGTAGGATCTGCAGGTGTTCCATTTTCGTCCTTTCCCAACTGAAGTTTCCGCTCCATTGGGAATTTCGACAGGTTGCAGTCTTTCATCCCTGCCTGTTCCAGAATTTTCTTGGCATATGAGGCCTGTTTCAGGGTTATTCCCTTTTTGCTTTGCTGAACTTCGATTCCCAGGTAATATGAGAGAAGTCCTAGATCACTCATTTCAAACTCTTTTCTCATCTGATTCTTGAATTCTTGAACTTCCTTCTCGCTTGCACCTGTCACAAGCAAGTCATCCACATATACTCCTACTATCAATAATCCTTCTTTAGCGCTGCGCTTGTACACTGCTTGTTCTTGTGGACATTTGTGGAAACCGAGTTCCTTCAATATCTTGTCTAACTTGATATTCCAAGCTCTTGGTACTTGCCGCAATCCGTAGAGTGCTTTGTTCAATTTGTAAACCTTGGTTTCGTTGTTGGTGCAGATGAACCCTTCCGGTTGTGATACATATACATCTTCTTGCAATTCCCCATTAAGGAATGTTGATTTAACGTTGAGGTGGTGTACAGACCATCCTTTCTATGCTGCCAACGCCAGGATTAGTCTCACAATCTCCACTCTTGCAACCGGGGCGAAGACTTCGTCGAAATCTACCCCCTTCTGCTGCACATATCCTTTGGCCACAAGTCTTGCTTTGTGCTTCACAATTGCACCGGATGCATCCTTCTTTAGCTTGTAAATCCACTTGAGGCCAATCGGTTTTACACCACTGGGGCAGTCTACCAACTTCCACGTCTTGTTTTTCTGTATTGATTCAATCTCCTGTTGCATTGCAGCTTCCCACGCCTTTTCTCCTATTGCTTCTCTGAAAGAGGTTGGTTCTTCCAAAGCAGTCAGGTGCAGATACTCGTAAGTCTGCAACCCCTCTGTTTCCTCATATATCTCTGCTAGCGACCAAAATTTCAAAGGAGGTGTTTCAGGCGAGGAGGCGGGTGATGTTCCTCTTGTGCTTTGTGTCGGTGAAGGTGGTTCGGTGCTAATTGACTCTTGGTCATCTTCATGTTCTGTCTCCTCTTGCGTGGAGGTTTGATCACCTTCAGAATCTGTCTCTTGCCCCGAACTTTGTTGGCGGTATCAGTGATTGTTATATCTTCTTCGGTTGCTATTGTCGGTTCATGAACTTTGAAATTACTCGACGTTGAACTGCTTGCCGTTAGCCAGTCCCAGCTACAATTCTTCTCCTCGTCAAATATTACATCACGACTTACACAGATTCTTCCTGTTCCTAGATCAAGAAGGCGGTATGCCTTGCTGCCTTCTTCAATTCCTAGGTGAATCAAACTTTTACTGCGATCATCCAGTTTGCGAGTATGGACTGCAGGTGTCTTGGCATAAGCTGTACAACCAAATACTCGAAGCTGCTCCAGATTGGGTTTTCTACCCGTCCAGACCTCGTAAGGAGTAGTTTCCTTCACTGCCTTGGTTGGTACTCGATTCAAGATATACACTGCCTGCCTTACCGCTTCTCCCCACAAACTTCCAGGTACATTCATGGTCTTCAGCAGACTTCTTGCGACATTAAGAACTGAGTGATTTCGCCTCTCTACTACACCATTCTGCTGTGGTGTGTAAGGTGCAGTCAGGTGTTGCTTTACTCCATATTCTGCACAGAAATCGGCAAACTGATGGGAGTTAAACTCCCCTCCTCGGTCTGTCCTGAAGATTTTTATTTTACAATTCCTCTCATTCTCAACTGAAGCCTTGAATCTTCTAAATGCAGAGAATGCCTGGTCTTTGGATTTGAGGAAGTGTACCCACATGAAACGGCTGTGATCATCCACCAGGAGTAGAAAATACTGGTTACCTGCTGTCGTAGATGGTGTAATTGGCCCGCAAAGGTCTGCATGGATGATCTCTAAAGGTTATTCACTTCGGTACTGAGCTTGCAAAGGAAATGGCTTCCTGATTTGCTTTGCAAGAATACAGCCTTCACATAATTGGGTCAAGTGCTGAATCAGTGGTACTCCACGTACCAATTCTTTGTTCACCATATCTCTCATTGCTTGGAAATTCAGGTGTCTTAACCGGGCATGCCATAACCAAGCCGGTTGATCAATTTTTGCCATGAGACATACTGGAGCAGTTGTGTGTAGCATTATCTTGTACAGGCGATTGCCAGTACGCTTGACATTCATGAGAAGTCTTCTTTCTGGATCATATACCTTTAAGGATGCTCCATCAAGTATTACTCTGCAGCCTGCTTCGGTAAATTGTCCGAGACTCAGTATGTTGCTCCGAAGACTTGGAATATAGTAAACATCAGTAATCAGTCGATGTTCACCATTTTTGCAAGACAGCAATATAGATCCTTTACCAAGTATTTGGATTTTTGATCCATCTCCAAACCGAACATGTCCCATAATGTTTTCATCAAGCTCAGTGAAATAGGATCGATGTCCAGTCATGTGATTACTTGCACCATTATCTAAGTACCAGATATCCTTTTCTTCTCTTTGATCACTGATAAAATTGTCTGGGACAACTCTGTCTTCGTTGAGCAAGATCATGTTTTCGGATCTTCGTTCACATATGGTCAGTAGAAGTGCAGGGTCTTCCTCTTGTGTCTTCACCAGGTTTGCTTCTTCTTCTTTTCTCTTTGGAAGTCTGCACTCGGAAGGAAAATGCCCAAATCTTTCACAATTGAAGCACTTGATGTGTCTTTTATCTCTAACGGGCCTGTACTGCTCTCCTGAGTCATGGCGTCCACCTTGATAGCCTCTGGGCCTGTACTGCTCTCCTGAATCATGGCGTCCTCCTTGATAGCCTCTGCCACCTCTTCCTCTTCCTCAGCCTCTGCCGCGCCAGTTTCCACGGCTTGCCCATTCGGTTTTGTTTCCAAAACCTCGGCCATTTGCTGGTGAAGAAGTGTATCTTGGGTTTCCTGCCTTCTGCTGCGACTGTGCTTTGGTTTGTGTCAGCAATAATCGACCTTCTGGTCCACCCGAACTGCTGCTAGTACAAGTGCGAAGTCTCTCTTCATAAGCTTTTAACCGGCCGATGGCTTCCTCGAACGGCATCGTGTCTAGATCCGCGAATTGCTCAATCGAAGCAACAAGCTGGATGTATTTGTCTGGTACTGAATCCAGCAACTTTTTTACTAATGCTGCATCTTCTAGCTCGGCGCCCAGACTGCTGTATTTGGCTGCCATGCAGCTCAATTTTCCAGCAAAGTCATCCAGCGACTCATCCTCCTTCATCCGCAAGTTTTCAAATTCAGTTTTCAACGTTTGAAGCCTTGCTTTTTGTACTCGATCAGCTCCCAAGAATCTGATCTTCAGTGCATCCCATACTTCCTTTGCTGTTTTCTTCTTGGCGATTTGAAGAAGGACATCTTCTGGCACACACTGGAATAGGAACGCCTTTGCTCTTTTGTCGGTCCTCTCGTCCACATCCACGCCGGCCATAGGTTCAATAGCTTCCCACATTCCCTGGGCATCCATCAAGGCTTCTACTTTGATTGCCCAGACTGTGTATGTTGCAGCTGACAACATTGGGAATACACTCGGCACTCCGCCGGCTTCCCTCACTTGTGCGGGAATCATTGCCATGAACCTTGTGGGAGAGAAAGACTGACCTGATGCTCTGATACCAAGTGTTAGCTTTGGCCTCCGATCAGTTTCGCCAACGCTAGCTACGTTGCGGTTCTATCAGCCTGAAATTCAGACAACAGAGCAATCTTCAAAGGCGCTGCCCAAATTGATACAAGAGGTTTTGGTTTCAATGGGACTACATATTCTGTATTTCATCCACCTTTTAAAGGTGTTGTAAGTATTACATCGACTCGGTTTACAATGGCTCAAGGCCGACTCATACTCGTATTCCAGACCGTGTTTGCTACTGTTTCAATTCCGGCACAGCGCAAACAACTACTTCTAATTACTAGACTCGGATTAACTTAAGACAGGATTACAACTAATAGTCTCTAGAGGTGTAGTTGCCTTGGACTCCGCAGTTACTACATTAATGTTGTCTTGCACAAAGCTTATATAGTGTCACATCTGAACTTGTCAGGTTACTGCCATGGAACATGAGGACGACACAGACAAAACACCATCACTAGAATTATTGTTGTACTTAAGCCTGTTGTGTTCGTTCTCATCGTCTCAGTCGGTGTGCCGTCTTTTGCTGTAGTATCTAACTCGGTTTTCAGTTAGTTTGTCGTTGATATGACCTTCAGATTAGTTTGTCTTTGATCTGATTTTAGTTTGGTTGGGTAAGGTTGTTAGCCATGAATGTGTTCAGATAGTTTTGGATGAGGCTGTTAGTTAGTCCTTGTAATCTAGCATTTTCTATTTAAGCTAATGGAGAAAACCCTGCAGTCATGTGCGCAGCAACAAAAACACAAGTCTTCTTTCCAGCGTTTGTCATCAGAGTCGTCGCGGTCGTGTGGGTTCGCTGAACCTGTGCCTTCTCTGAACATATGTGTTTTCTGAACCCAACTCCAACAATTATCACCTGAGCCACTGCCTTAAAGGAGCAATGCCTCCGAATCCTCTAGCTACTCTTTGCGACTAAATTAATTCTACCAGTTAGGTAGGAAGTGCTTATATTCCCTAAGGTTGAAAAGACACTCTTCTACACACTTAGTTGGCACTTCATGAAGTGTGCAAAGTTCAGAGAGAATGATGACCCAGTAGGAAGTTTCATGTAGTTGAATATTTTATTAGGCCTTAAATGAAATTCTTGCTATCAGTTGCAGCTAGCACAGAATTATTATCCATCTTTTCTATTACCAGAGCCAACTAAGATGAAGCAAAAGGAATGCTAGATGGGCAGGCGTGGGCTGCACAAAATCTGACGAACCAACTAAAATTTCTGAAGCAAAAGGAATTCTAGATGGGCAGGCGTGGGCTGCACAAAATCTGATGTTGGAACCAGCGACAACGCTTAGTGTGAAAGAGCAATCACAATGAGGACACAAGAAATACGAGGATTTATTTATGAGATTCAGCAAAGCCAATATATCTCGGAGCTGAATGGCGACTAATTGGTTGATATGAGGAGTTCCTTTCTCTTTCACGATTAACTTTACAGAAGGTCAATGGTTTTATATTTATACCCCAGTTACGTTATTTGACTTGGATTCGTAATCTCTTCTTGGACAGAGGCTCTTTCTGTGATCTTTTCACATATGAGCCATACACAACAACTGAATCATAACAGCTCCAAGACAAAGGATGAACGTGCAGGTGTTATTGCGATGTGCATAGCAACCATGACCTCACAAGCTTGTCCTTCACCAAATGCCATTGGTTTCTTGAATACACACGTGAACTGCTCCAAGACAACTACTATTACCATACTTCTGACAAGATTGCCATGAAAGAGGTACTATTACCATACTATTCCCATGATGATGTGTTGATGACCTGCTTGGTGAAGTTGACAAGCTATTGAGTTTAATTCCAGATTTCCAATGTCCGTTGTAGCTTTCTCTGACTAGAAATTACCGACAAACACTATTCTTATCCTTCCAATGCTTCCAATCCAGATACAGTCAAATATGCACGGTGATCCTGGCATCGGAAAGCTTGATCTTCACAACTTGAGCTTTACCATTTCTGCTTTAAGGAAATCAGAGAGCTACTTCTATCCATCACCCTTCAAAAGTTGCATAAATCTTACAGCTAGCGAAGAGATAAGTAATCACTATCTTCATTTTTTATATTTGTGTAACCTTTAAGAAGAGATGCATAGAAGCACCTCTCAAACTGATATGGTAGCAAGAAGCAAAAGCTACAGTTTAAGATTCTGTAATATGCGTACAGGCAATTCATTCGGTTGTTGTTCCGCAACAAGGAGTAGTTGGGGCATATCTTCCAAAGATCTTTACGTTCAAATCGAGGTTTTGTCACTATCATGGAGTGATCACCTATGATCACTATCATGGAGGCAAACGCCATGGCAAATCGAGGTTCAAATCGAGGTTTTGTCACTATCATGGAGGGAAATATGGCAGCAATCCGGAGGCCATCGAGCCTGCTTCTGCCAGCCATGCTTTTGTATCGGAATGGACATGGCGACATCCACATTAGCAGAGTTTCCCAGAGTAATCGAAAATATCAAACGACCGTACAGGCTAGGATCTACTAGCCTACGAAGCAAAAGCAATATCTGCTGTAACACCTCAGGGTACTTATATGATGCTTGATTATCACAAAAAAAAAAACAACTCAAATGTGTTAATACTCTGTATTGCTGCTATACATAACATAATGTTTGTCAGTCGACAAGTACAATTTTATATGGGCTTTACACACTGCTAGCCTTTAGCCTGTTTGACACGAGAAATGCTCATCGGCTAGAAATTTACACGCATGATCAAATTGTCCTAATAGTGGTAATGACTAATGAGTATTAACTATTGAATCAACTCCGGAGAGGGTGATATTGTTTTGTTTAAATTTCTGTTAAGAGACAGTTTCTTCACATTAGGTAGCTCATATTTTCTTGGAAGAGTTTATCAACCACAATGTTGTAGGCTTTTTCGGTAGGATGGAAGCTGTCCCAGAAAATATAATCAAAAGCATTTGGGCATGCAGGGCGATATTCAAGAAATATGGCAGCATCTAGGATTGTGCTACCACAACATCCCTCAGATACCTCCTTGAAACCTACATAATGGAAAGTTTCAAAATATTCAGCATAAAACTGTTATAATGACAACAAGTACTAATAGCATGCATGTACACCTCGATATGAAGATATAAATAAATCCAAAGATCCCTAGATACCATATATCGCTGCATTATAAAACCATACATCTACTTTAGTTTATTGATAATTTTTCAAGTACGACAATAAATAAGTTAATTTTTCTGAATGATATCTCTAAACAAAAATTTTGTTCCATCAATACGGTAAAATAATAATGGAAGACGTAATGTAGACTTACCATAAAAACGAGGTTGTTGAATAAGATCAAGCAGATTGTAGTATATATCCAAATAAGCAAATTTGGATCCATCGACATTTCGTTCTGCATTTAGTCGTTCTATTTCTTTTGTTATTTTAGAATTGAATAATTCAGACGCTTGATTTCGTAATGGCTCGCATTCTCGTGATGGACCTCCTCCAATAGTTCTTTGTGAAGGACAACAACCAATTGGTGGAATGCCAACAAATCCAATCCGCTTTGCTCCCATCTCATTCAATTTCTGTATAAAAGAGTATAAAGAAGAAAGTAGTAATGTCCTCACAAATACATATTAATTGGCTGCATACCCATGAAATAAAAAGGTTTGCAAGAAAGGTAATAAAATGTGGTCAGTTCAAATTATTTATGGTGCAGCATATATTTTAGAAAAATTCACTGTGCTGAATTTTGCTCAGAAAAATTGATGTTATACAAAGATGACGCGGAAGGTAGCTAGAGTAACATAGTAAATTCTCAAGACATATCTTATGCAGGATGAAATCAATAGATCGACAATTCCAAATGCACAACTGAAGTAATGGTTCCTAGAGTTTGAGTCCGACGACAACATGAGAATTTGCGCACAAAGAGATGGCCAAAGGAGTTTTCCAAACAACTCAGACCTCGAGAATTTCCTAACAAGTGTATGAAGTTTAAATGACAATCATTACCACTGTGAAGTTGATTGCCGAAGAGACAAGAAAGTCCACATAGGAAGGAAGGTCATATTCATGGCGCCTCAAAGGAACCGTAAAATAATTATTTGCCAGGTCATTTGCCCCCATAACAGTAAAGTAGATGGCTTGTGAGATGACACGTGTCATCACCTCTTCTCCAACTAAAGCTTTTAGCTTCTCCTTGTATTCATGGAATAAATCAAGTTGACCACTACTCGGTATGGCAGTCTGAAGCATGACAGAAGTAACATTGATTAGTATATCTCAATTCACACAATAGTTTCAATTATACTCTCCAATGCAAACTGAAAACGATATATTTGAAGGAACTATATTCTTGGACGTATGTGCTAAGAACAAAAAGTTACCGAGATTATAGACGTGAGAGGATCATATCCACTGCCTCCAGAGGCAAAGGCCACACCGGTGAGTAGGTCACTGAGTTCAAGATCATCTCCAAGAAAAGGAGGCAATAGCTCTTTGACACCCAACCTAGAAGCTGTTCGATCAGAAATAATTAAATTAGCACAAATTAATGGACGTTTTAGTTGTCACTTAGTGTTGGGCTGTAATGTTATTGTATATAGATAAGAGAATTGCTTCCACAGTTTTCTTTTAACAGTTACACAAATATTAAAGTATGAATGAATAGTAGATGATGATTATTTATTCTTTTGTTTGCTTCAAAATTTATGCAAGCTATATTAGAAGGGAATGCATTGAAGCATTGCTCGATAGATAACTACTCAACCTGGTAGTTTTTATAAAGCGCCCAAGCATTTAGAGAGTTTGAACTTACAAAATTTGACAAACAAAAAGTCCTGGAATAAATAAATATGTTATGACACAAAATTGGTATCGTGAAATACATATTTGAAAAAACTTTCATATGATAATAACGTTGGGACCCCATTTTCGCAAACGGTTCCAAAACCGTTCGTACTAACTGTTTTGAACCTTCTGTATTTTCTTCGGCCTACTTACAAGTTTAAGCTGGTTTGAACCGACCGACACATACATTTTCAGCCCACTGTTCATAGCAATGAACTCAAGGCTACTCAAGATCTTTTGGTTTCCAAGGCCTAGCTATGATTTAATTTTCTTTTCATTGTTGGGCTCATGTGGAACTGTAATCACCTTGTACTGTTTTTTTAATGAAATCAGAGTTTAAGCCCGTAGGACCCAAATTGCCGCCATAAAAAAAAAATTGGAAAACAACTATATATGATATCCTGTATGTGTGTTTTATATGGAAATTCCTGTAGATGGTGCCAACACAGCCAGGGAGCAGGGCCCTTCAAGCCCATGTACGATCTCGTTGTAGCAATTAATTAGGATATGCCACACAAATATTAATTTTAGGAGTGTAGATAAATCTGCGTTCCTATTATCTCGTTGTAGGTTGCTGTTCTTTGGCCTAGGTTGAAGCACGAGCAGCCCGGGTCAAAATAACCAATATATGCTTCGGCGCTATATCTCGCCGAAAAGCAAACTTTTAAGAAATCTCACGAATATCAATTATTATTTAAACTGATGGTAGTAAATTTGTGTCACTACTACAGAACGAGACATCACTATCACTGTATCTGTATCGGTTCTTAAGTTTTTTCGAAAAAAACGATTGTGATAAGTAACTTCGGAGGGGTGTTAGTAATAATCACTATCGGTTCTGAGATTATAAGTGATTATGATGTTGCACTGGACACATCCGAATCGGTTCTCTATTAAAAAGTGATAGTGATGTACACGGTCATCACTATCGGTTCTTTCATAGAAGTGATAGTGATGTGCACGTGATCATCACTATCACTTCTATGAAAAGAACCGACATCGATGACCTACACATCACTATCACTTTTTAGTAGAGAACCGATTCTGATATGCACATGGTTATCACTATCGGTTCTTTTTATAGAAGTGATAGTGATGACCGTGCACATCACTATCGCTTGTTGAAAAGAACCGATTCGATCGCCGTGCTCATTACTAAAGGATGGCCGTGCACATCACTATCGCTTTTGAAAAGAACCGATTCGATGTGCCTCGCTAGGTTATATATACCACTCAAGACTCGAACTCTTCTCTGTTGCTCCAGAGGAGATTTCTCCGCCGCCACCCGAGAAAATAGCTCATATTGTGTGGTTGGAAGCAATACTTGAGTGAGAAAATTTGAAGTTCTCATGGGTGGGTATTAAGAGGGCAAAATTGAAACCCTATCTTGAGGAGATTCCCATCTTTTGCCCTCTTTTGCGGTTTCTTCAAAATGTGTACGTGCTTTCAGATTTCACATTCTTTATTTGACAAGCACTCTTTATTTTATGAAAAGTTTTGCAGTATCCTGAAATATGTTTCGCAAAATTTCTAATAATTTCAACAATGTATGACAAAGTTATGGCATTTTCTCTTTGATGAAATGCTGAAAATTCAGAACTTGCGATGTCCGAAAAGGAATAGTGCAATAAACTACATCGATTGTCGGTTTTATTAAAAAAGTGATACGACGACTAACATCGTTGTTCTATTAGAAAAGTGATGATCAAGCATCGATATCGGTTTTATTAAAAAGTGATACTAATGGTGAAGCATCGATCGGTTTTCTCAAAGAGTGATACTAATGATTAAGCATCGATTTCAAAAAGAGTGATACTAATGATAAAGCATCAAGATCGGTTTTATTAAAAAGTGATACTAATGACTAACATCAGGGTTCTATTAGAAAAGTGATAATAAAGCATCAGATTGGTTTTATTAAAAAGTGATACTAATGGTGAAACATCAAGACGGTTTTCTTAAAAGAGTGATACTAATGATAAAGCATCAGTATCGGTTTTATTAAAAAAGTGATACTAATGACTAACATCAGGGTTCTATTAGAAAAGTGATGATAAAGCATCAGTATCGGTTTTCTTAAAAGAGTGATACTAATGATGAAGCATCAGTATCGGTTTTCTTAAAAGAGTGATACTAATGACTGAGTACTAGTTTTCGACCAAAATTCACTGAGTGAAAATTGGTCCAAACGACGTCGCAAAATTTTCAAACTTTTTTTGTAGGTTCCTGACACACTACATATGTTTTTATAAAAATTTCAGGTGATTATCAGATCTGTGGAATTTTTAAAAATTCAAAAAGTGATACTATGTAGATGAAACGTAGATCGGCAAGTTTGAACCGGATGACAAATAGTACAAACGATGTTAGAAACTTTTGAATTTTTTTTTTCAGATTCCTGAAATACTTGTGATATTTCTGTAAAAATTTCAGATGATTATTAAATTTTAGGAATTTTTAAAAATTCGAAAACAGAGAGAGTTGAAAACTAGTACTTTGAATGTCAGAATTTTTATAAATTCCTGGAGAAATATTTTGAGTTGAAAATTTTACATAAGAATCCTTAGCTCAAAAAAATTTGAAAAACAAAATTTAAAAAGTTATAAAAATATTTGAATTGCCTGATAAATCCTTAGCTCAAATGAATTGCTTTTTGAAATATAATACAACAAATTAAGTTTAGTACTTACTGCATTGATAGATTTTATTGAGCAAACCAAGAAAGTTGAATTTTTTTGAAAATTTTATATAATGGTACTGAGGAAGTTTTAATCTTTCATAAAAATATTAGATAATTATCACACTCGAAAAAATTTAGCAAAATCTAACAAGTTTACTGTCCCAATTATGTCCATTCTGTTTTTGATTTTTTGAACATAACAAATGATGTTAAATTATTTTGAAATTTTTTTTATATGATCCCAAACAACAAAGGATGGTCTCATAATTTTTCAGATGATTATCAGGCTTTTAATTTTTAAAAAATCTGACAGTTTTTTACCCAAATTTTAAAATCTCAAAAATTTGTTTTTCACCAAATTTTCATGTAACAAGACTTTGTTAAGGGTTATTGGACCCATTCCGCTCAAATCCGCCAACAAATTTGAAAATCCAGATTAAAAACTCAAAATTTCGCGAAATTTGCGAATTCGCCGAAAATCGAAAAATACTGTAAAATTACTGTAGCAAATCGATTTTTAAAATTTTGAATCGCCGGTAGATATAAATTGGGGTCCAAACCGAAATTTCAAGAAATTTCACCGAATTCGGCGATTTTGGATCCTCAAGGATATCGATAATCCTTCTGTCTAACCCTAGCTTATTCATCCATTCACATGCAATACGCCCGCCATGCCTCCCTTCGACATCACAGACGGTTTTAATTTGAAACCGTCACAAATAATAAAAATAGAAAATTTTAAATATTGATAATTACCTCTTCACCTTCTAATTTGAAAGAATTGAAATTAAATAATATTATATTTGAAATAATTGGAACTAATATTCCATTTGCAATAATTAAAAAGAACGGCTAAACAGATTCAAAACTTCGAGGCCGTTTTGAGGCCCTAAGCGACCTTTTTGGAATTCGTCGTCACAAGACGCACTCGCACAAACCAAATAGGTCCGACCATCCGATTCTGAGCCAAAAGAACGCCCGATCGGAGTTACGAGTCAAAAGTTATGACCATTTTAACAAAAAGTGCTCGTATTTCTTATTTGCAAACTAGAATCGGTGTCCAAAAGAATATAATCGGAGAGCTCATCATATGATGATTCCGAAAAGCTCAAGAACACCAAAATCGAAGGTACGAGTCAAAAGTTATGGTGTTTTTACAAGTACCGTGAATAGTAATGACACATATATTGCAAGCATCATTAATAGTCAAAAGTATGAAAAATAAATTTGAAAGCTTTATCGGTGTTCAGGGTGCTTCACGGGGTTAAAAGCATGAGGGAGACGTAATATGTCAGATGTTATCATACCACCGTTAAAATACTGGATCTTATAAGAACTCTGAAGTTAAGCGTGCTTAGACGAGAGTAGTAATAGGATGGGTGACCTCCTGGGAAGACCACACGTGTGGTGTTAAAAATGTCTAGAAAGATCACACGAGTGGTAATTAGACGAGAGTAGTATTAGTGGTATTAGGATGGATGACATCCTAGGAAATCTCTGTTAATTTAGTGTTTTTAAATCACCACCAGAAAAAGTGTTTTAATCAGGCTTTTTTGGAGAATTTGCAAAATTGGCACACCCCAATGGGTCATCAGAATCGGTTCTTTAAGGGAAGTGATTCTGATGACCCCCTCATCAGAATCGGTTCTTTAAGAAAAGTGATTCTGATGACACCCTCATCAGAATCGGTTCTTTTGTGGAACCGATTCTGATGAGGGTGTCATCAGAATCACTTTTCTTAAAGAACCGATTCTGATGAGGGGGTCATCAGAATCACTTCCCTTAAAGAACCGATTCTGATGACGTTTTATCACGATCGGGTCAAAACCGATTCTGATAGCTCCACCTCATCACTATCTAAAGACATCGTATCGCCACTAAAACCGATTCTAATGCTAAAAAAGAACCGATTCTGATATGCCGTTCTGTAGTAGTGTGTTTACAAATATTTTCTTGCAGACCAGCCTCTGAAATCCTTACATGCTTGGCGATCACATGTACAGTGTTTGGACGAAGGATGCAAAGGTGTCATCCATTCATTGGTACTATTCCAACAGCACGTAGATTTTAAAGCGCAACTAACGACCAAACCAAGTGGTTCATTTGTGAAAAACACATGAACAACAATACACTCCTAAAAGAGGTAACAATATATGTCTTGATATGATGTTTGTGCCATCAAATAACAATATATATATTACGCCGGAAATTTCAAAATCACGAACAGATCCTTTCACTGGTTATTTTGTAAAAAAACTCATGGTTCCACAAATTCGACACGGGCGTCGGTTCTTTAAGCCCGGAAGATTTTAAATTATAGTTAGGTCCCATTATTTTGCCAAAAAAAACCATGGTTTCGCAAATTCGATACGGATACCGATTCTTTAAACCCAGAAGATATAAAATTATATCCTTTTCCTGTTCTTTAAACCCCAAGATTTTGAGTGGATCCTTACAGAAAAAATTTTAACCTCGTTCTTCTTACGTTTTCTGCAAAAAAAAAAAATGATACGTTTTTGCACAGAAAAATAGCCTAATTTTTTCCACTATGCAAATTCACCGGTGGCTCCTAGCCAACCAATTTTATAAAAAATACCACTGACTAACCAAAATTACGATTTTTTTTTTAAAAATCAGACCAAATTTTTTTATATGGCACGCATCACGCGTCAGTCGTCCTAGTTATAATCACAAAACGTAACAGAAACTCCATCTGCAAATCTAACAAATTTACGGAGAGTCAAGTAAGTCTTGCATGCTACATCTAAAATAGCATAAAAGTGATGCAACAGTTGGTACGTACCTAGCATGTCCCCGGGGACCCTCCCGTTGGAGAACCTCCCGGTTGGCTTCCCGCCGGGGAAGTCCTGCCCGTACGGCGGGAAGTTGGCCTTCGCCTCCGTCAGCCGGTGGTTGTTGTTGCCGGGATCGACGATCGAGTCGCCGAAAATGAAGATGGCCGAGATGTTCTTAGTCGAGTCTGCTGCATGGATGCACGGCAGAAACACCACCACCGCCACTATAACGAAGAGGCGGCATGCACGGCCAGTATGACCTTGCCAAACAGACGCCATTGGTTCGCTACCTTCTCTGGCTATGTCAGTGGTATATGCCTCTGCCGCTGGATCGAACACACCGCACGAGCTTTTATAGCGAGGTATACGGAGCGAAGTACGTACGTGCTGTGGCCACACAGTGAGGCGACTGAGATATGATACGGTGGTTGCGCATTGCATGCATTAAGTACGCCTACACTACTAGAGAAACGACCTTTCATACCGACTCATCAGTCCCGATTAGTCACGAACCGAACTAATAGTAGCAACAGTCCCGGTTTGTGACTACTAGACTAAAAGCATGATTTTTCGCTCACATTAGTCCCGGTTCGTGCCACGAACCGGGACAGAAGAGTGCTTTGGCAGACAGCTGGCACGAGCACACATTAGTCCCGGTTCGTGTTACGAACCGGGACTAAAAGTAAGACTTTAGTCCCGGTTCGTGTTACGAACCGGTACTAAAGGCTCGTTCCAGCATAGTTTAAAAGGAATGCATATCCTAGTCTATTCAATACGCGTGGGTGGGTGGGTTGGTAGTGTCCTGTGGTGGCATGCAGGAGGTTCCAGGTTCGAGTCTTGAGTTCGTCATAATTTTTTCTAAAGGTCTGTGACCTTTAGTTCCGAATAGGCTGTCCCGGTTTGATAACCGGGACTAAAGCCAGTTATCAACCGGGACTAAAGATCATTTGTGTAGTAGTGCTACCTTTTATTCCTTATAGCCAACAGGCTGTTTTAATGCATAAATGAGATGAAAAACAAAAAAATATTACAGAGGGCCATGCACATGATTCCACGGATTAAAAGGTGAAGCACGGTACGTACCCCGTCTAGTTTCTATCATGCTACTGACGTGATCAGTTTACTGCCATGGATGGAGACCTAGCTACCTACGTACCGAATAGTGCGGTGCGCTTCTAGGAGAAATGCTCCATTTACATCTTGAAGATCTCTGCGTCCTGGGCACGTAGTGCAGGAACAAATATCCTAGCACTCTTAGGTGCTCTAGAGACGTTACTTCAATATATCTACTTTTTTCGTCATCTTTAATACAACTCCATCAACAATTTCAGCGTAACCTTTACTAATCAATTGACAGCGATATTAAACAAGAAAAAGAAGAATAGCATACTGATATTAACATGAATAATAAATGATAAAACTTAGAACCGCACATTCAAGAACGTCCGAGACAATATACTCAAGAATACCTAAATCCTGGCATTTGAGAATGCCCTGGTCCACACACACAAAAATGCTTGGATCACAGTCGTCTAAAACAATCTTTACTTTTGATGAAGAACGAAGATTTATAAAAAACAATAAACAACTAAACTTTTCAAATATTATAGAAGTTCAACTAATCCATGTGACTACTATTATGACATGAAGGTTCAATAGATAAACCGACTTGACACTTTATTAATCATCACTAATACTAGAAAACTTTAGTAGATGACACTACTACGGAAAGGGCATTTAGTTCCGGTCCAAAACTGCCTTTAGTACCGGTTTTTGAACCGGTACAGGCCATCCGGGACTGATGCTCAAGGGCATCAGTCCCGGTTCACTCACCCGGTACTGATGGAGTATCAGTACCGGTTCGAATTCACACGTGGCAGCGCATTGGGAACCCTCGAGTTTCTCATCGGTGCGGTTGGTGTCTCCAACCGTCATCGATGAGTTTCATCGATCTGGTTAGTTTCTCCAACCGGTACTAATGTTTTGTATATATATAGGTCTATTTCTCCGGTAGCTATTATATATATGTGTGTGTTAAATCACAACTAATTAAAAGCACAGATAATCAATCATGCACTTTGCCTGATAATTAAATCACTGAACATTCATTAATAAATTTAATTACATCTAATGTATTAAAATATGTACACATATTTGTTCTTCTAATGTATTACAATATATATGTACACAACTTTATATATGTACACAACTTTAATTACAACTTTAGTCTTTCTTTTCCTTCTATTCATCGGGATCTTTTACGCGACGCTCTTGCTAGTCTGTAGATGTCGACCACGACGATTCACCGGTCCTTATCGAAGGGCCCCACCGTTAAAGTTTGGTTCGTGAAACTCGCTTTTGAATTTACAACCTCATCGTAAATAAAGCCGACGAGTTGTTCTTGGATTGCTCTCACTGCGTCGGCGAGAGTTCAACCTTGTTCCGCCAAATATTGAGGCACCTATCGTTAAGTCATTAACTAATCAATACTTGAATTTGTACAAGATATAAGGAGTACCTATACACAATTAAAGCTAGTAATTATATTTACTCACCCCTTGTTGCCTTTTAGCATGCGATCGCGCTCGGTTTGGGTGTGCATAAACTCAATACATAGTAGCCGATAAATTGTTACCCGGCCATGAGTCAAGATCTGCGGTGGAAAAAGTTGAAAGCGTGAAATGGATGCAAAGAAATTAAGTTAACTAACTAAAAAGCTAGCATTATGATATACGTACATGAGAGGCAATTGCAATGTCAAATTTCTCCTTGAATACGCCCACGTTTTTAGCACGGAACCGTGTGAATGCACTACACATGTGATTACGAATTGTATGTACATGATTAGAATTTGTTTCAAATTGAAGGAAATAGAGCTAGTACGATAATGAAAGGAACAAGAATTAATACCCGATTGAGCATGTCGATAAAGTTTTGATACTTTTCAACCGGTCTCCTTTATGAGTCCATAATTGTGATCGAGCTACGATCTAGCTCGATCATAAGAAGAATCCAGTGAAAACTATACATAGATGTGTCAACGTAGATAACTAATTAGTTCTAACATCGTGTTATGAAAAAGGAGTAGAATGAGGTGGTACGAAAACACGTACTCAAATGAGTAGGCTAGATATATCTTTGACTTATATCTTTGACCCATTAGCGCATTGAATATGTTATTCTCTGTTTCGCTTGGGTGGTCTCTAACGGTTGTCTTGTTGATAACTACTGGGTCCATGAAGCCTATGTCGAAAATACGATCCTTTCGGCATCTTTGTATCTCCATGCTACATAAGAAATTAGTTAGGCTTGCAAGTTAGTATAGTACAAGGAAGTGCACGATAGTTTTTGCAAATAATTAAGACACTTACGAGTCCAAGAACCCATCAAGCTCACGCCGAGGCGTCATGTCTGTATAGATCATATATGTAGTCCCAGTCGACAACAAATTCACCTTCACCGCGAAAAAAATCTTGTTCCTTAAACTTGACAGCGAACATCTGTAGACCATGCTTGGTCGCGTCCAAGTACCATTCATGAAATTGCCGCATCTTTGTCGTTAGCTGGGGCAGCTCCTCACTCCTGACCAATGATCTGCCCATTTTAAATGACCATCTTACTTGGGCAACCTCAATCTTTTCCGTGCCTAATATTTGATTTGCGGTAAGGCCAGTTTCATCGAAGAATTGTTGCATCTCCTTACTCTTCCCCTTAGCTGACCAGACCGAGCTATCGGTGCGAGGTAAGTACTCCAGATCAATGAAGAAGAGGAGCGGGAGGAAGCCTATGAACAGTGGTACGCCGAAGAAGACATCAACCAAGTCCATTTCAAGCGAGCCTGCCTCCTCATGGCTTCGCCTCTCGGTGTCTGGACGCCTCGTCACATCCATGCTTCTTGAACTTGCAGGGCTTTTTTTAAAATCATTTTAGTGTGGAATAAGAATGATTCATTATTTTTATTAAGCAAATATATTCTTAAGAATATATGAATTTTTTCATATTATTTTGTACAATTAGATCAAATTCATTATATACGAGAGTTACAAAAGAGAAAATTCGACAAGTTTAAGATCTTTAAACTTGTCGAATTTTCTTTTTGTAACTCTCAGATATAATGAATCTGAAATTAGAATAATTCACATGATACATATTCATTTGACATGATACATATACATTTCAAACTTCACATATACATAGAAATCTCACACATACATAGAAATCTCACATATACATAGAAACCGATCAATAAAATAGAAATTTCAAAATTCACGTAAATTAGAATAATTACATATTCATTTGACATGATACATATACATAGAAACTGATCAATAACAACATGATACTAATGTCAATTGCTCTACGAAATCATGTCTACGAACCAGTTTGGTTGATAACTTGTGCTCTCAGATTTTTGGGTGAAAAATTGAAGATTAGATCTTCAATCCAATCACAAATCGGCTAGACAATTAATTTAGCAAGTTAGGCCTCAAACCCTTACCTTCCTAAGCATGCACAGTAATGAGACAGACTAAGGTATGGGCAAACAATAGCACATATACATAGAAATCTCACATATTTTTTTAGAGCAAAAGGACATCAAGATCCGATGTCCCGTTTCAATTAAGAAACTAGCGCAAAGCGCCCATCACATACAACATCACAAAAGACACTTAACAACCTACCGAATAGATCGATCACCAAAACAAAAAACAAAGCTAACATAGCAAAATGCTAGGAGCTAAAGACCAAACACCGAACCATCGCCAACCATACTACCAAGAATACTAGCATTTTCGGACCAGAATAGAAATTAGCAACCCAGAGCAGCAGAAAAGAAATCTCACATATACATAGAAACCGATCAATAAAATAGAAATTTCAAAATTCACCAGAAATTAGAATAATTCACATGATACATATTCATTTGAGCATAAATCTTGAACAAAGATATGATCTAATATCAAAGTATACAAACTCATGAACAAGTATCGTAGCATTGCCTAACAATGACAAGTATAAGGGACATCACAACTAGTATAGTGCTCTAGTTGTTAATTTGTATTGTTCTCGATAACGGGTTGCCTTAAAGACCGTCCTCGTCACAAGGACAAAATCATTGACCAATTTGTGACAACCTTATTGAAAATAAACAATATTTCAACACTTTAATGACAAGAGAGTAATTAATTGAGAATTGAATGCTAATATATATCTAATGAATCAGTGCAAGAAAGCGGCCGACAGATAATGGAAATAAGCTTGCTAATGAGATAAGTGAATTAAACAGAGACAACAATTTAATCTAGTTTCAACAGATAGCTTAAATTAGAGAATACCGATAGCAACAAGGTGATTCCGAACTTACAAAGAAGAAGATCTAAAGCATACCGTAACAAGATTCACACGGCATACATATATTAGAATTGACAAGTTAACAAATTAACTACTCAATTAAATGTCAGTTAAAGATTGTTGTTGTCACAAATGGTCTTGCTAAACCCAATCTTCATCGAACAATAATCCCACTCTTGCAAGGTCCCCAAGTCTTGTAGATCGCCCTTTGCAAGCTATCTTGTATAAAGATGCATACATGTAGCTCGTAATTAATGTTTTAAGTTCAGATTTCAATTCGATCAAGACACGATCGCAAGCATGAATGTTCAGATCAGTATTCAAGTGATAAACTAACATGCAAGACTAACAGTCTAAGGCCTAACTCACAGATTAATTATCATACTCATTAAACAACCCATAATCATCACAGAGCACACCAATCACTGATACTCCCTCCAATCCCGAATCAATCCACCAATCCCGAATCAATCCACCGGCAAGGATCAAATGCAGTATCTGAGAAAACATTTCAATCTTCCAACTACATACTCCCTCCAGTCCCGAATCAATCGAATGGCTTTACCACTTAAACCTAGGTTGGCTTTACCGGTTCTTGCTCATACAAGACGGAGGCTCTACCGTAGGTGAGGAAGACGGAGGCAGGGTCGTCCGAGGCGAGGAGGACGGCGGCAGCGCTGCTTGAGGCGGAGGCGAGGACGACAATGGCTTCAAGGCAGGCGAGGCGGCGGCGGTGGGGTCGTCGGAGGCGAGGAGGACGGCGGCGGCGGGGTCGTTGGAGGCGAGGACGACAGTGGCTCACGCACGGAGGCGAGGACGGCGGCGGTGGGGTCGTCGGAGGCGAGGAGGACGGCGGCGGCGGGGTCGTTGGAGGCGAGGAGGTCGTCAGAGGTCTTTGCAAATGAGCGGGAGGAGGAGGAGATTGGGGAACAATGGCGGGAGTAGCAAATATTGGGGAAGAAGAGGCGGCGGGAGGGTTTTATAGGTGCACAATCAGTCCCGGTTGGTGTATTCAACCGGGACTGATTCTTCACATCATGCCGTTGGATACACCAACCGATCGATGAGTCGGCCCCGGTGTAGCCCTAGGCACTATCAGTCCCGGTTCATGTCTTCAACCGGGACCGATGTGAATACTTTATAATACTCAAAAATATTTAGCGCCCTTAGTTCTTGATAAGAATCTTTCTCCCCTTTGGCTAGCACGAGGCGCTTGAGTGCGGGCTCCCCTGGCTGTGAGGTCTCGGGTTCGAGCCCCGCTCTTCTTTTTTTTAATTTACTGTGTTTAACGAATTCTTTTTTCAATAAACAATCCCGGTTGGTGTATCCAACCGGGACTAATAGTGCCTAGGGCTCCCAGTTCAGTGGCGCCAAATCTTAGCCTCAGTCTCGGTTAGAGTAACCGGATCGATGTGAGGCATCGATCCGATGTGAGATCGGTCCTGTTGGATAGACCAACCGGGATTGTTTATCTATTAAAACGCTTGATCGCTTGTCTTCCCGCCGGTGGGGCCAAATCTTAGCCATCGGTCCGGTTGTTGTATCCAACCGGACCGATGAGAGATCGATCCGCTGGATAGACCAACCGATTGTTTATCTATTAAAACGCTTGATCGCTTTACGCCTTCCCGCTTCCTGCAGAACTTCCCAACACAAGTTTGCGCAATGAGCTCCTCCGACGCAATGAGCTCCACCCAACCTCCAATGGCTCCTCCAAAGAGCTCCTCCAATAGCTCCACTCACCGACGCGCCACCTCCGCCTAAACCCGCCAAGATGACCATGCGCCAATGGGCTGCGGCGCTCTGCGCGCCATCTCCACGGTGCTCCGCTTCGACGGGGCGCATCCGCCTCCGCCGCCCCTCCGATCGACTCCGCCTCGACGCGCCCCTCCGTCGACTCGCCTCCGCCCTCGCCGGAAGAAGCGCCCAGCGCCGTCCTCCTCCTCCTCCGACGACAGTGCGACTCGTCGGAGGGATATCGCGACTACCGAGCCGAGAATGATCGAGACATCGCCCGGCTCGGCGAGGACCGGATGGCTGCAGCGAGGACGACGACGACCCTCCGCCACCCCTCCCACGACGCATTTAGTAGCTAGCTAGTCTTTTGTAGTTAAAGTATTTTTGTAATGCTTCTTATAATGCAATCTATAAAGCATTATAATGCTTCTGATAATACTTTTGTTATTATCTTCTTATATATATAATGCAATCCTACTTCTTTTAATTATGTCGCGCATTTGCTGATTTGAATTGATCGATCATCACAGATGGCTCTGTTTTCAAACCGTTTGTGCTAATCGAATGCTTGAATGTTGTGGAATCTTCAAGTTCGGAGGAATATTGGTTGCTTGCGAGTTCAAGAATGGTTGATTTGCTTAGAGTTGAGTTCGGAGAATTCAAAAGATTTTGGCGCTGCTCCGGGAAGAAGTCATTATGTTGATGTTTTGTTGCAAAAACAAGAAGTCATTATGTCCTCGTTCTCGATCCGAAAATACACAAGTATTAGTAGTACGGTTTCTTTGGTTAAAACTGCTTGGTGTTTTAGTCTTGTCACGATAAGTGGTTGAAAATACACAAGTATTAGTAGTAAGGGTTGTTTAGTTGATGGTTTTGAGCTAAGTATGGTAGATCTTGAACCACTAGAGAGAGACTTTGAACAATATTGTTAGTCAAATATTAGTACAATTTCAACACAAAATACGGAGCAACAGAGAACCATTAGAGGAATGTGATCAACTAGTATGTTAGTAGTCTATTACAACAAAAGAAAGCAAAGCAATCCTTATTTGCTAACACACTTTGCTTTTACAAGTGATCCTTCATTATGATCGCGGCGTCGTAGGGAGTTTCCTCTATATCATTCAGACACCAATGTCTACGCCCACCGTGAAAGGAGGCAGCTCGTCGAATCGATTATACTCTTCTTCGTCCGTGACGCCTCAACTCCGAACAATCCTTCTTTTACCGAAGAACCACGTGGCGCTTGGCCGATCGCTCTCGCTAGTCTTCTCCTTCGCTTTTTAGGTTTCTTTGTCCATGTCCATCACATAGAATACCGTGTCACATCATTAGCGAAACACGAACGGTTCGTCCCTATAGGCCACTTGTTTGAGGTCCACAGTTGTCATACCATACTTATCGATATCCACTACCGCGGTTTGACCCATTGGCACCGAAACAGAGGAACTTTTAATGGTCCGTACTCCAGCTCCCAGATCTCCTCTATGAAACCATAGTAGGTGTCCATCTTTCCATTTTTGTCCAAGGCATCTATACGGACGCCACTGTTTTGGTTGGTGCTCTTGCTATCCTGGGTTGTCGTGTAAAATGTGTACCCATTTATCTCATACCCTTGGAATGATATGATTGTTGTGGACGGTCCTCGAGCCAAGAGTTTCAATTGTTCATCGTCATGCGCTTGCCCAACAGTTGCTTTTGTAACCAACTGCCGAAATGATCCATTTGCTCCACTGCGATCCACTTATCTGACTTCTCTGGGTATTGGGCGCGTAGACTCATCTCGTGATCGTAGATATACGGAGCCACTACAGTTGCTTGTTTCAATACCGTGAAATGTGCTTGTTTAAATGCAAGTAGATCGTCGCTATAGGATTCTTTTCTCCCTAAAGTCCCTTTTCCCATAGCCTCCCCTCATGGCGTGATACTGGACGCCAATCGGATTCAGATCATCCATGTAACTAACACAAAACTCGATCACCTCCTCTCAGTCTTGACACCTGCGCAATGCACTTCAGGCGAGACCGTTTCTTAACATACTTTTTAGGATACCCATGTACCTCTCGAAGGGAACATATTGTGGAGGAACACAGTCCGAGAATTTCTATCTCTTTAACAATGTGGACCATGAGATGGACCATAATATCAAAGAAGGATGGAGGGAAGATCATCTCAAGGCTAACCAGACTATTGACCATGTCATCATGCAGACTAGATAACTTATTCGGCTCGATGACCTTCTGCGACACAGCGTTGAAGAACGAACATAGCTTTATGATTGTCCTCGTACCCAATCTGGCGAATACCTCGCACCGCCATCGAGCAATCAGGTGTCATCAACACATGACAATCATGGGATTTTGTGTACGATTTTATTCTCTTTCATGTTTATGAGTCTCCTTATGTTCGAGGAGTATCCGAAGGACCTTCACACTGTTCAAGAACTTAATCATGTTTTTTTCTCTTCCTTGCTTAGAGTGTAGCTCACGGGGTGGAGGTAATGTTGTCCTTTCTCTCTTTTTCGGATGTAGGTCGTTCCTGAGTCCCAATAGTCAGAGGTCCTTTCGTGCTTGAAGTGTATCTTTTGACTTACTAGTACATATCTAGGAAACCTAGTAGGTTCACGCAGACATTCTTCGTGATATGCATGAAGTCCATGAGTGGCGGACCTCTAAGTCTTTCGAAAGAAGGTAAGTCCCAAAATATTGACTTCTTCTTCCAAATGGCCTTCGTGTGACCTTGTTCACCGGACAGTTTGCTACCAGACCTTTTCCAAATACTACTTTCAGATCCTTTACCAAAGAAAATACAAGCGTCCCCTGCGATGCATGGGCTTTACGCTTTCTCTTCGTCCCATCAAAATTCTCACCCTTCCTCCGTAACGGGTCCTTCATATGGAGGAACCTACGGTGGCCCATGTACACAACCTTTCGAGAGTTTTTAGGTACTTATGTCCGTATCCTCTAAGCAAAGGATGCAGGGCTTTATATCCTTTGATAGATAGGCCCGATAGGTTACCAAGTGCAGGCGATCGTTGATGGTTACGAATAGCAATGCACGAGAGTGAAGTGCTCTCTTTGTACTCATCCCATACACGCACACCATCGCTCCACGTTGTTAACAGATCTTCAACCAACGGTTCAAGGTACACATCAATGTCGTTTCGTGTTGCTTCGGCCTTGATAAGCAATGGCATCATAATGTACTTCCGCTTCATACACGTACCAAGGAGGAAGGTTGTAGATACATAGAGTCACGGGCCAAGTCTTGGATCGCTTTGCTCATATCGCCGAACGGGTTCATCCCATCCGTACTCAACCCAAACCTTATGTTCCTTGCATCCTCAAGAAAGTCCGGTATGTTCTATCGACTTTCCTCCACCGGGAGCCATCGAGAAGGTGCCTTAGCCTTCCGTCGTCCTTACGGTCTTCTTTGTGCCAACAAGATCATCTAGGCATGCGCTTTGTTCGCAAATAAATGCTTCAACCGGGGATTACAGGAAATACCACACCACCTTAGCAGAGGTCTCTTCTTCTTCTGCGCCCCTCTACCTCACAGGTCATCACGCCGGTCTTATACCGCAAGTTTTGCACACCGGACAAGCTTCCAATCCTCATACTCATTGCGATAAAGGATACAATCATTACGACATGCATGTATCTTCAGACCTCCAACCCCAAAGGGCGGATAACTTGTTTGGCATCGTGACGTAGTTTCGGCGGTGTGTTCCCCTCTGAAGTAACTTCTTTATGAGGCATAACAACTCGTCGAATCCCTTATCGCACAATCCATTGGTCGCCTTCCATTGCATCGCCTAGTGTGGTACGCAACTTTTATGGCCCTCGCTTACGCTTTGGGTACAACAGTGTTCCGTGGTCCTCCCATAGGCGCCGGAACTTTTCGTAATGTCTTTCATCGATGTATTCTCCTCTCCATCACGCAAAGATCTGGTCTAGGTCATCATCACCACACTCCCCAATGTATCTTCGAAGAACCGTGTTGACCAAATAGTCCGGGATATTGTTGTCCGCCTCTTCTTCTTCTCCATCTTCTGTATAATCTCTTCTTCACCGTGCTTGGTCCAAGAGGTATAGTTTGACATGAAACCTCTTGTGAGCAAATGAAAGTGAAGGTGGCTGGATTTTGGCCACTCCTTCTCATTCTTGCGCCTATGCATGGACAAACATATGTAGCCCGACGTCGTGTGTGCATCGGCCAGACGAAGAAAATCTTGCAAACCTTGCAAGAACTCCGGGAGCGCCGATCCATGTACATCCATCGCCGGTCCATCTACATTATGTTACATCAAGATAATCATAGCTCATTTTCCAATAATGTATTGTTGAACCAAAACCTAAATATTAGCTAGATCCACACCTTCAATCCGAGCTAAATAATAATCCAAGCAAAATATAAACCCACACAACAAGTTTTTGCAACCTACAAAAAGAATTGGTCGATCAGAGTCTGGATTCAAAATTCTGAACAAAATTCACGACAGCTTTGTTTGCAAATTCTGTTGAAATTGTAACACCTTAAAATTTTCTAAATTATTATTCAATCATTTATTTTTATTTTTTTCTAAATCTCTAGCACTTAATTAATGATGTTTTCAAAAATAATTTGCTGATGGAAATTAAAACCAAAATTATACTAGAAGTAATTTTCTAAGTTTAAAATATTCCAAAGTATTTTTGAAAACTTTTCTCAAATATTGAACTCATTTTATATTTTCTATAAAGCCATTCATATTTCTGATATTATTTTAATTCGCAAATGAATTTAAATTTCTTCTTTCCACATAACCATTGCCATTTGAAGATCCCAAACTCCATGATTTCCATGCACCATTCTCCCCCCAACTACGTGCAACCAAACCTCATCCTTCATCGATCGATGGAACTAAAACCTAAATTTAAGCTAGATCCACACATTAAATGCGAGCTACATTATAATCCAAGCAAATTCTAAGCTTACACAACAAGTTTTTGTATCCTATTTGAAAAGATCAAGCTAGATCTCTACATTCATATTAATCTTTCATCAATCATGGGAAAAGATCAATTTTTTTCATAATTCAAGCAAAAAGAGACTCCATTTAACACCAAATGATGTGAGGAATGATGTTACTAACCTTAGTTACCTTGGTTGCAGTAAAATGACCAAAATTTTGAAATTTGGGCAGCACCTCCTCTACATTCATAATCTTTCATCAATCATGGGAAAAGATCAAATTTTCTTCATAATTCAAGCAAAAAGAGGCTCCATTTAACACCAAATGAAGTGAGGAATGATATTACTAACCTTAGCTACCTTGGTTGTGAGTAAAATGACCAAAATTTTGAAATTTTGGGCAGCACCTCCCTCCTTCAAGCTCTTGGCAAGCTCCACCGTTTTTTCGCGACCGGAATGATCTGGTCCGCAGAGAGCGGAGGAGGAAGAAGTTTAAATTGGGAGATCAAGACGGTTCAATACACTAACCGCATCGATGAGTATAATATCGATGCCGGTTTGTGTCACGAATCGGTACTAGTGAGCTCCTCGCTAAATAGTGCCGGTTCAATACATGAACCGCATCGACAAAGAGACCATCTGCATCGGTTCGTATTGAACCCAGATCGATCTCCCCCCGCAGTTGAGCAGAACCGATCGAACTATCGGTCATCCTGTTAAATCTGACTCAATCTTGATGGGCCGGTAGCAAAGGTCGATTCTGTAGTAGTGTGATGTGACACATGAAGTGATGGTGCTACTCCTGTCCTATACATGTTGCATTTATTATTCACATAAAAACATTAAATAAGCAAGGGTTAATTCATGACTCAGCAATTATATAATAAAACAATAAACATTAACAATTCCATTATCATTAGCTTATTTATATCATTCCCAACATTACTCAATTGTTAATTTCAACTTTCTTTGTTGAAATGCAAATGCTCATGCATGCACGCATCTCTTCCCTTTAGCATATATCCGTATAGCGGAGTGCAACACCCGTTGGTGTCCATTCAAGCCTGCCCTTTTTCATGTGGAGACATTAAGCCCATTCTTTTTTACATGAGGATCTCATGCCCATTCTCTTTCATATGGGGATCGTATCTCTACTCTCATGAAGTACCTACCATAGTAGGTCTCTCTCTTTTCACTCCCGTAGGAATGCCCATACAAAGTAGGCCATAGATGCGACCTATATCTATCTCAATATGAATATGATGCCATATTTATCTTTCATGGTATAAATCATCAATAACATGTTATGCCATTCAACTATCATGGATAAATCCTCAATAGTAAAATAACCATTTGAAATTTCTCATATATTAACATGATAAATCATCCATAATCATTAAACAACAAATTAATCAATTGTCTACCATTCTAACATACACTTGCCTTTTAACCACGTGAGATGGAAGGATGAGTGGTTGAAGCGAAACACGAAGCCACACCTCCTATAGCAGGTAATACCAATTCAACCATATGACATAACAATAGATGACAACAATCACAACAATTTTGCAACTACACATGGCCCCAGACATAAATTTCCCCTCACTAGATAGCATCCCTTTTTGTTGTTCCAATGGTCAGACGACCATAATTTCTAGCTCAGGTGCCCAAACATAGTAAGCTATATATATATATATATATATATATATATATATATATAATGAAAACAACGCAAGATTACCTACAATTTCATAGCTGGCCACATCTTCAAATTAATTCATTTAAATCCTTGTTTCTAGCCCCGAAGACCAATCTATTGTTTTACTAGATAACAGAATTAACAATTTTGTATTAATTTTTATACCACTCCAAATATAGAAAACTATAGCATCCATTAAATCTATGGAAAATTACCTGTCTTTCTATAGTTTTGGATATAATTTAGTTTAGCCATCATCTAGCTCTACTAAGCAAATTAACACAACTGCACTCAGCAGTGATCTGTTTCTGGACAACAGCCTTCTACAAACCATAACTTTCCAACTGCTTAACCTAATTCAATGTTCTTGTACTCTAATGAAACTTTCGATAATTATATACACTTTTCATAACATGAGTATGTCACAAAACTTACCATAAGTATTCCAAAACTAGTCCAAACAGGAACCGATATTAACCGAATCCCAATCACCCCAAAACACTTTCTCAGTGTGATCCTACTGCTCCATCGACAAATATTATGACCACTAAATAGCCACACACTAAAATGCCAATATGATGAACATCATGCTAGGGTTTGTACCTTGTGTTAGGGAATGGGTAGGCTATTCTAGTATAAAATTAAAATTTTCTACCATGTAACCAATGAACTACTACAAATTAAAAATCATAGAATTACCATTAGACCCGTAGACCTGTAGCAGAAGTAGAATCGATGTAGTGTGGTGGTGCAGATGTAGTCATAATAGCCTCATGCCTCCTCCAACAGCTCCTTGTAATCGTCATAGTTTGCGGATCGTCCTAGCATTGAAGCTTCACAGCAATGCCTCCAAGGTATCTGCACGTACGGGGCAAGAACACCACACATCGAAGTGCTAGTGCCAGCTGTGTGGTTTAGAGTGGAGGAGGGGTGGCGGCTAGGGTTTCATGAATTCCAAATTCCTTTTATGTCTCTTAACCCTAAAGCTAGCACCCCTCCTTTTAGATAGACACCCCATAATGGGCTCTATATTAGAGGCCCATTAGAAACTTAAAACCCATCAAAATTCGGATCACCATCCGAATTAAGTCTCAACCCCTTAAGTGTGTGACTCTACAAATTCATGTATACCTAGACATGGCCCGAGTACTCTTACTCGATTACTAATTGGTAGCGGTCCCTAGTAGGATGTATTGACTCCTGATCATATGTAAAGATCACATCGGACAAACCTAAATAATGCTTAGTTATATGTATTTTCCTTTGCCTCATGATATCAGTCAAACTCAAGGTGAGTACATGCCATCCTTGTTTAGTTAGCTTGACCACTCATTCTCGATCATGTGACTAGGAATTCTCAACTACGATTAACTCTTTAACTATGAGTAGCATGGCCATGCATTTCTTGAATCCAACCACTCGAGAGGTCTAGAGATATTTTTTCCGTTTAATGGAGGGGCAAATCCAATTTTGATCAGACATGCTTTGTAGCATGCTTCATGACTTAACCCAAAAGCCACCTTTATAACTATCTAATTATAGAGTAGCATTTGGCAAACCCTAAGTAAGTTATTTACATATCTCAAGTATATGCACCAACCTCAAGTCTAAGGATATGACATACACATTGCATATGAGATCAACTGATGACAAGAAGACTACAACATTCTCGTAGTGTCTCAAGGTGGGTCGATCCAACTCCATGTTCTCTAATATGTGTCCATATTATTGGTTTGATATCTCCATATCTATGACCCATAAAACATGGTCATCAACCAATACATATGCTAGTCTATTTATATGTGTCCTCATATATTTATCGACTAGGGATAACTTTAGAATAATCATCACAAAGTCATATATAGAGTTTCACAAACTATTCACATACTTGCTAATAAATAATAATGACAATAGTCAAGGAACAAAATAATTAATCATGAATATAAGGAAATATCACTACTACAGAAAGGTTTATATTAGACGCCTCAACACAAATAGTTTGGTAAAACCATCTACGATAAAAAAAACATCACTAACGATTCTATAGTGAAACCGTCAGTTATATCACAGATGGTTTTAAATACAAACCTTCTGTGATAATTTAATATCATAGACGGTTTTAAATAGGAACCGTATGTGATATGACCTCAGACCCCTATATAACCATACCGATAGAGGTTCGTAGCACAGATCGATCCATGTGTTTTGTCTTCCGCAAACCCTAGCCCCCCGGTGACATCCTCCTTGGCGAACTCCTCCCTAGTGACCTCCTCCTCGATTGGCTACCTCCACGAGCACCTTCTTCTCCCCATCGGCTACCTCATCCATGAGCACCTCCCCAGCATCTGTGAGGGTGACGATGGCCACCTCCTCCTCCTTCCCGGTGCGCGTGTGAACTTCTCCTTTGGTGACCTACTCCACCTCCTCCCTGTAGTAGACTTAGCTACTCACTTTTATCATATTGTAGCTATGCTCTCATCTAGTTTCTAACATTATCACATAGATATATCTACATTTGTGTGATTTGTTTGATAAAAATTATTTCAATGGTTTATACTTCTATTTGTACTACTTACAGGGGGTTTTTACTGCTTCTTGCTACCTTAATATATGCTCCTACACTACTTACAGGAAGCAATATATATTGCATTGTTTGTTCTAAATTAAACTTCTTACGATTTATCGCTAAAGATCAATGCATGTACAAGCCAAGCAAATGTCCGTTTCAGCCCTACATATGTGCAATGTCATACACGAAAAGCTACAAAGTTTATATAGTTGGCACTCGATGTGGGATGCTATAGCTTCTTCAGGCTTGTGGTTAGCCAGTCAATTCCTAGAATTATATAAAATTTGTACTTGTACATAAAATTCTTAGCAACCCAATTTCATTTTGCTATGTCAATATGTTGGGATCTTTATTTCTTTGTATGGATTAGTTTGCTAGGCCTGAGGTATATATTGAACGTTCAATGCTTCTTTTGTGTCTGTACTAGGTGATAATGTTTGAAACTTATGTACGTGTCATCCTATCTCTATCTTGCATCCTCCTATTGAAGGAGAACACGTAATTCATTATAATATATTTGTGGTAAGGACATGGAAAAGTTGTTAGAAGCTAAACAAAAACTTGAGATAGAGGTTGAACAACTGAAGAAGAAATCTGAGATAACAGAAAAGATTTATGAGATCAAATAAGAACTGAAAGACATAGATGATTGCTTGCAAGATATCGAATCCCTTAACACGGCACTCATCAGTAAGGACCGAAGGACAAATGTAGAGCTGGAAGAAGCTAAAACTATGCATACAGAGGTAATATGAAGGTTTCTAGTACTGAATTCTATGTGGTTACTACCCTTCTGAAACGACCCCCATTTTAGTATAAAATGCCAAAATGGAAATCTATTGTGCATTCTGTACTAGTCCTTGGATCAGTAGCTAGTATGCACATTTACAACAATTGGAATCACAACCATACATCATAATATTAATGCGGAAGCTAATTGTACAATGGATATTTACAATTCAGAGTATTTAATATAACACAGAAGAAACAAAGTCTTGTAGTGTGCCCATCCAACCCTCAGGCAACTAACAAGGCATAAACCCTAGAAAGATCACTTGAATTGAATTTCCCGCATCCTACGACAAAAGGTATTCTTCAAAACTTCGCAACACCTAAAATAGTAAAATAAGCAAGGTTGAGTACTTTCATACTCAGCAAGACTTAAGGTGGTATTTACAAATGCAATAAATGCAAGCTAAATCAAAGGAGGCTTCTTGGTTAATTTTACATAATGCAGATTTTAATCAACCCAATGACGTAAAGATATAACCATTCATCCAATAATCCAATTCACGTAATTCAACAATGTCAACCCAATGACATAAAGTAACAGTTGCAAAACAAATTTCAAACCCAAAATCCATTTTTAGAAAATATCAAAGTCTAACATTGGAATGACTTCACCAAGTGCTCATAACCGCGGGCGTGGCTAATCAATTAGATTTACACTCTGTAGAGGTGTACAACTTTACACACAAGTCATGACCTTTTCTTTTTGCCGCATGTTTCGCGCACCTTTGGCGTGTGGCTAGAATGTTCATGACGAAAACCTTTACATTATCTAGCTTAACTTTACACTAGTCCGGGACGTTAACCCTTGCTAGGGTGAAGAAACTTGAATAGCAGACATACCCCATCTTTTTAAAAAAATGGAAATATGAGAGTACCCCTGTACTAAAGGTTTCTTCCCTTAATAAGGCGTACACCGTTGCATTGGTAAGTCGAAACCCCTACAAGCAAACCTAGAAGGAATGCTTGTGCTAGCTCCCGCTATCCATAAATGCAAAGTTAAACTAGATAACTTAATTAGTTTAAGGTTGCCCCATCCCAACACTTGTGGTTGCACGGTTTTCTTGGATCAATAGCATCCCATTGTTCGGTCCTTAATCTGACACGGGCAATACTCACCCTACACTATGTACAAGCCCTCTTGTACATCCGGCTATTACCAATAATTGCCCGCATCAAAATTATAGTTTTGTTTTGGATTTTTAGCCAAAATAACAGTAACCATCAGTATCATACCCAAACATTTTCAATTCCTCAAGAAACAACTTTTGATCTGATCATCTTCATCGTTGATTCTAAAGCATGGCTAAACGTGGTTATTAAATCGCATATACCCAAATTGACATTATGTATTATCTAGCCATTTCCTATGGTTATCAAGGTTTACACGTCCATATACATCAAAGAAGTTTCATGAAACAACAGGTATATCTACCAGTACCTCAAAATAGCGAATTTACAAAAAGTTAATGCATGCATGAAATCTTTTGATAAACAAAAGGAAAATAAACACTGGGATCAATATGATCAAAGGGGTGCTTGCCTTGCTTATTTGTCACTTACGATGATATCGTAGTTGCAGCTAGTGTTGTCGACGATGGAGTTAGTAACGTCGAGTTCTACACGTTGTTTCAACAAAAATATAGCAAATAACAAACTTTAATAAGAGCAAAATGAAAATAGATAGAAAAGCAAATAAAGACTTTCTATAGAAAACAGGTGTGTTTTAAGTTTGTATTGAATAATTTCACATTCTCGTGTTTTAGTCATTTAAGTGTACACATTAGATTATGAATGAATAGTGCTTGTTCTTTGATTGATTTTGTATAAAATTAGTTTCGCGTAGGTTAGATCTGTTGGTTTAGGCTATTAGTCTCATTTTCTTGATATTTGAGAAGGTTCTAGTGATACAAATATTTTAACTATAGATTTCTTCATTTGTTGCCGAGTTTGTTTACTCACATTATGGCTTTCAGAATTCATATTACTTAGGGCTATTTGGCTGATAGGATCTATATGCAAAGCATGATGAAATGAGATTATCTCTTCACAATAAGATAGTCCATACTTTGAAGAGTATTCTTAGACTAATTTTGTAAATTTTTGTGTTTGGACTAGACATTATATCCGTCGTTAAAAAAGCTTATGTGGTATTATAAAGTTTACGTTTTACGGGATTGACGAGAAAGTGAAGCGTATGATTATCACTTAAGGTTATTGAGCTAAAAAGATTAATATGCAAATTATGTTGATGTGAGATTTTTTCTTCATAATATGGTAGTGTGAACTTTGTAGATTGTTTCTGAACTAGTTTTATAAATTTTAGTATCTAGACGAGTTATTTTCTTTGCTGTTGAAACAGCATAAATGATCACAACTGTAATGTTAAATCGAGTCGAGTTTTGATTCAAGTTGCGACTATTCTACACATGATCTTTTATTCATTTTTTGGGTATTAATAGGGTGCAATCCTATGTGTATTTTAAAGTTAGTTTTGCATTATTTTGACTTTAATCGTTCTCATTTTTATTAATAGCTATACTAGGTTTTTCTGACATTTGCAAAGCAATCAATTTAAACATAGTTCAAAAATTAAATGTTTTTGGATATTTGAGCATCTTAGGGTCAGAATCACATATAAAAAATTATTTTATCATTTTATGGTTTACTGTGCACATAATTAGTTTAGAGACCATAATAGGGTCTTTGACAAAGTTTAATTCAAATAATTATTTTGTGGTTTAAAAATTAATTATTTTTCTATATTTAGAATATTCCTGATTTTATATGAATATAGAAATTTGTTTCACTAGAATTGAATTAAAATTGCAAAAGATATTGAAGTTTCAATTATCAGTTAGCTTGGAAATTACTGGAAAAAGGAAATACGTTTTCTTGTAGAGGAAGGCGCCTTTCTTTGGTTGAACTGAAGTCTTCTCGCATCGGCTGATAGAGGGGCCTACTCGATAGTGACCTGAAACAGAGCAGCGGCTAGGGCACGGTCGCGACGATGCTCCAGCGGTCCTCCGGCGATGGTGAGGGCATAGGGAGGAAGAGATCAGCGAGGTGCGTTTGGGAGTGGAACCGATTCAATCGGAAATGAAGCAGAGAGCTCCGCCATTTAGCTCAAGCGGCGGCTTTCATGGCGGGTCGGCCGGGAGTGAGAACCAAGGTAAGGGAGCTCGAATGTGTAGCAGTTCTAGTATCTACGGGTCGGGTCACGGTGGTTCCATTTTTGAACTTCTTTTGACCGGAGAGTGGCCGAGGAGCTCCGCCACTAAGTGGCCGGAGTTGGGGAAGAAGGAGCATGGCAACTGCGAGATTTCGCATGAAGAGCTCAGGATGTTTTTGAGGCTTTTGTTTACTGGGAACTAATGATGCTATGGCTTGATGGAATTTGGGAATGGTTCTTCGTACTACGAGAATTGCGATCGGCTCTGAGCTTCAAAGCTCTCAGCAATGGTGGAAGGGAGTGGAATTGGAGATGTTCTGGCTAGAGGAGAGTAGGGAGAGATGAGGGGAATGAGTGCGCAGCTTCAAGTGATCATTTGACGCCTTTTATAGTTGCGGATGGGGAATCAGCTTGGCCTCGGTTGGGCTTTGTCTCAAATGATGCTCGGTGAGATGCGTTCGCAGCTGTATAGGAAGGAGGCATGATGGTGCCCGGGAAACATGGAGGAGGTAGCCGCGTGGAGGAGTCGTGTCAAAGAAACATTGGCCGAGTGGCGCTCATGGCAGAGGAATGACGCGAGCTACAGGGAATGGCGGTTTCAGCAGGGCTCGCAAATTGGCTCGGGGCTCTAGCAGCGAGAGGAAGAAAAAGACTAGGCATTGAGGCTGGCGAGTGGGTCTGCAGAGCGAATGAGGCCCACTTGGAAGTGAGAGGCAAAGGGGCAGCGAAGCAATATCAGAAATGAACATCTGGCTGAGCTTGATGAGTCTCAATGGATCGGTTTCCCGTCACATCAGAAATTTATGAAAAATTTTATGTATGATGGAAAGGCAGTTATCTTCTTATTGAATAAATTTCAGGGATAAATATTATTGACCGGATTTATAAAAATTCTGACAAGACATTCTGCACAGTTTTAGTTTTCTGGTTTTGATTTATCAGACAATTTAAATATTTTCAAAACTTTTTTAAAACTTTTTATTACTATTGCTTATATAATCCTTTAGTAAAATTTTTATGTTTAAATACTTTTTATTTAATTTAATAAAATTCGACATTCATATTACTAGTTTTTAATCTTTCTATTTTTAAATTTTTAAATATTACAAAATAATTTATTAATTTCTTAAATTTTTACTGTATATGTATTTATTACTATAGAAGAGAATATAAAATTTTAGCTCGAGATAATATATTATTATTTTTATCAAATTCGACAATTGCCTTTGTTTCTAGTCTTGGTACAATAAATGAATTTGTATTTCATGCATAAATATTGGATAAGATATTTTAAAATTTAAAATTGGGGTTCCAGGGTATTCTTAAGATTATCCAGGATTTTTCCAGTTTATTTATTTAAGTTTTTATTTTTTTTATCCTTCTATTGCTTAAAAACACTTTTCCAATGAAACAAAAATCGAGAAAAATCCAAAAAAATTCAGGAAATTCAGAAAAAAGCATCAATAAGTATAATTTAATTCTGAAATTTAATTTATTACTTTATTTGAATTTTTAGGATGTTACACCTTCTCACAACAATATCATCGCTTTTAATTTATAGCGATCGAGAGATATGACTGAAGATTAGTCAGTTATTTGTGTCAAATAAATCGGCACTATACTAGAGTTGTGGAACTTTAAAGAGAATCGAGAAGCCTCTATAGCAGAAGCTTGGGCACATATGATGAAAGACATGAAAAAACTACAAGGTTTTCTTGTCTTGAACTACGAAATAATGTGTTCTCTAGTTGAACACTTATTGATATTTGTTGTATATATCATATTTTGTTAATGTATTATTATCTAAACTATGAAATATTTTGTTATCATATTTTTGGAATCATATTTGTGGTAAGGTCTACTTGTCTTGAACTATGAAATAATATTTTAATTTCTCTCTAACTCTCTTAGTAGAACTTCCATAATTAGTATCTGATGTTCAAAATTTTATTCTTCTTAGATATTTATGCAATGACATTTACAAGACACAATCAGTTATAGATTTTACAATTCAATATAAAAACATCCTATATGCATTTAGGCAACAGCTTGTCTGGTGAGAGGGTAAAAAAATACGAACATTTGTGTCCCAAGCAATTGCATCAAGAGTACCACAAAGATAACTGGTTGTGTCTTGTAAATGTCATTGCATAAATATCTAAGGAGAATAAAATTTTGAATATCAGATACTAATCATGGAAGTTCTACCAATAGAGTTAGGGGGAAAAAGGATATCATAGACGGTTCTATTTAAAAATCATCTGTGATAATTTTATCATTGACGGTTCTAATTAAAAACCATCTATGATTATCTACCATCAGAGATGGTTCTATCATAGAACCGTCTAAGACAAAAGATTATCACAGACAATTCATAGATAGAATTGTCTCTGATATTAGTTTTACTGACGGTTTGAAAATTGTCTGTGTTGTGCCTTCTTATCACTGACATATTTTTGCGGATGGTTCACAAAACCGTTAGTGATGAGTATTCTGAACCGACTGTGATGAGCTTTTGTGTAGTAGTAAAATTTCGGTCAGGGTGTTACAGATGGTATCAGAGCATCAACCTTCGCTGCACGGGCACGTGTGGGACAGGAGCATGGGTATATGGCACATGGCATGTGTGGGCATATAGTGGCCACACAGCATGGCATATGTGAGGCTTATATACGGTGTGCTGCTGAGGGCATTAGCCCTTAAGGGGGTGAGTGTAATACTTTGGCCCATTAATGTGAAGGCCCATGTGGAGCAGTGGTGCGATTAGTCCCGCATTGTTTACACAAAGTGAGTTGTAGTAGTATGTAATGCTTGTTCGGTCCAAACATAGCACCTCCAGGTTAACCCTTTATTTGAAGCGAGTACAAAAGTGTAAGTGGGGTGCTATGCATGCATGGCCCCTCCCCATGGTGGGCTGGGCCATTACCAAAATTTGGACTAGGGTGTTACACTTAGTCTACCTAAGAATTATTCCATGCGACACAGGCAAGAACCCCTTTTTGGCATGCTGCATGTTGAACCGATTCAACACCTTATCGATGTAAGTACTCTAACTTAATCCAATTATCCTTTTCTCTCTATGTCTTTAGATCTTTATGCCAAAGATATACGCTACTTCTCCTAAGTTCTTCATAGACAAGCTATTTTTCAGTAAGGTTTTAACACATTCCAATATAGGAATATCATTCCCAATCAATAATATGTCATCCACATACAAGATTAGAATTGCAAATGCGCTCCTACTAACCTTCTTGTAAACACAAGGTTCTTCTACATTCTTGATGAAGCCAAACCCTTTGACTATCTCATCAAAATAAATATTCTAACTCCAAGATACTTGCTTCAACCCATAAATGGATTTTTGAAGTTTGCATATTATATTAGCATTCTTTGGATGGACAAACTCCTTAAGTTGAGTCATGTACACATCCTCACTTAGGTTTCCATTAAGGAAAGCCATTTTGACATTCATTTGTCATATTTCGTAATCGAAATATGCAGCAATAGCTAGAATGATTCGTACATATTTAAAGGTACTGATGAGAAAGTTTTGTGACAAGTCTAGCTTTATAGATATCAACATTTCCATTCATATGAATCTTCTTCCTATAGACCCATTTGCATTCAATGGTTGTTAAACCATCAGGCAGATCGACTAGGTTCCAAACCTGATTAGCTCTCATAGATTCTATCTCAGATCTGATGGCTCCAAGCCATTTCTCAAAGTCTAATCCCACCATTGCTTCCTTATAAGTCCTAGGCTCATCGCTGTTCAACAACAATATATCATGCAAATACTGAGTAGGTACTTTGTGTAGCCTATCCGACCTATGTGGCATTAGTGCCTCCTTGATCGCGGTGCCACCAACTAGAGTTTCCTTCATCACGGGTTCCTCAACCAGATTTTCCCTAATAGGGGCTTCTCTGACCAAGTTCTTCCCGAGTGGAGTAACTTGAACTTCTTAAAGTTGCACGGTTCTTCCACTTGACTTTCGTAAGAGAAACTCTTTCTCTAGAAAGACACCATTCCAAGCGAGAAACACTTTGTTATTTTCTCGGTTGTAGAAGTAATATCCTAACGTCTCCTTAGGATATTCCACAAAAAATATTTATCTGATTTGGGTGGGAGTTTGTAGGATGTCTAATGTTTAACATAAATATCACAACCCTAAATTTTTAGAATAGACAAACTGGGACTCTTCCCAGTCCACATCTCATATGGTGTAATGACCCCCATTTTTACATAAATGCAAAAATAGAAATTTCATGTGCATACAGTACTAGTCCCTGGATCAGTAGCTAGCACACATATTTACAACAATTGGAATCACAACCATACATTATATTACTTAAGCGGAAACTAATATACAAAGAATCTTACAACTCATGGCATATAGTAACAAAAGAAGCAAGGCCTTGTAGTGTGCCCATCCAAACCCACAGGCAACTGATGAGGCATAAATCCCTAGAAAAGATCGCTTCAATGAAGATCCCGCATCCTGTGATGGAACAAACCTTCGAAGACTTCGCTAACTTAACACCTAAAAACAACAAATTAAGCAAGGGTGAGTACTTTCATACTTCGCAAGACTAAAGGTGGTATTTGCAAATGCATAAATGCAGGCCAAGACAAAGAAGGCTACTACAGTTAATTTGCATAAAGCTAAATTGAATTTGTAAATCAAGTTGTTTGCAAATGGAATTTATAAGAGCAAGTTTGATTGATAACAAATAAGTAAAACATAAGTAATACTCACAGTCCTCCATGACGTGAGCGACAAATAATCAAATCCTGAAATCCATCAATGTCAGCCCTTCGACATAAAGCATCAGTTGCAAAATAAATGAACCCAACCCTTTTGAAAATAATAAACATCTAACTCGCATCAGTTCACCAAGACTCCCATGACCGCGGGTACGGCTAATCGATTAGATTTATACTCTACAGAGGTGTACAACTTTACCCACAAGTCATGACCTTTTCTTTTTGCCACATGTTTCACGCACTTTTAGCGTGTGGCTAGAATGTCCATGACGAAAACCTTTACATTACCTGGGTTAACTTCGCACCAGCCCAGGACGTTAACCCATACTATGGCAAGAGAACTCAGAGCATAGAAATGTTGGAACTCTCCCATAGTACAGCGTACACTGTTGCATTGGAAAGTAGAAACCCCTGCAAGCAGACCTAGAAAGGAATGCCTATGCTAGCTCCCGCCTTCCATAAATGCAAACTTAAAACAGGTAACTTAATCGGTTTAAGGCTGCCCCTGTAATACCGCAAATCTTTTCCAGGGTTTTTTGGCCGGAATTGTGTTCGTTTTCTCAAATGCAAGGATTTATTCGGAAGGGCAAAAGATTTGGTCGTCTCGCAGTTTTAAGAATCTTAACAAAAGGTTTTGTGTTGTGCCGAATGCTTATTGGAATGGGTGTTTTCTTCCGAGCCGTATAGTTGGCGGCAAGTTTGTTTTTCTTGTTATTTGTCATCTCGCGCCAAGAATTTGAAATTTATTGATTTGTGTTAAGGGTTAAACGTTGGATTTCTGGTTTTTTGGAGGGGTTTTTAGGGATTTTCCCTCCCCCACCTAACCACATTTCCCTCTCTTTCCTTTGTGTGGCTGACATTTCTCTTGCTTGGCCGATTTTTTCCCCCAGTCTTGCCGACTCCATCCGGTTTTCTCTGGCTGAGCTTGCCCTCCCTGGCCATTTCCTCCCTAGACCAGCGCTCCCTACCTCAGCTTCTTGCCGGCACGCCTCCCTGCCCTTCAGCCCCTGGCGAGCGCTCCCTGGCCGGAGTTCTTCCTTGCGCCCCCCAAGCTGGCGTCGCCCCTCCCCTACAGGCGCCTCCTCCCCAGCACCTTGCGCCCCTGCTCTTCGCTTCCTCTGCTGCCGAGGGCTCCCCTGGCCGGCGCCCTCCTTCCAAGCGAAGAGCCTACAATGAGCAGCGGAAGAACCAAAGAACCATGTCCATCCCCTTGCTTCTTGTGGTGAGAGCTCAAGCAATGGAACTTGTGGTGTTGGTTTTTAGTATGCATACCAAGTGTTTGATGAAATGCTTAGCTAGGTTTCCATGAGATTGAAGTGATGGTTTCTTTTCTCCCTAATTTGTTTTGCTAGTGAGTATGGTTGTGGTCTGTCATTTGATCTAGATTTGCTCGTGGAGCTTGTAGCTAGCTCTCCATGTAACTTGCTTGATTACATCTGATCCTATTTATAGTCGAAGGTGGCCACACTGGGTTATTGACTATGTACCTTGAGTTTTTGTTATTTTTCATTTGAATGTGTACTGGTGTTAATGCTTAAAGCAGAAGATAATCCAGCTAGGTAACAAATGCTAGAGAAGTAATTCCAATGCATAAGCCACAATTGTGGCAAGGGCGATGGTTGCATTAAATCTACAGTACTTTGATGCATAAACCTAGCAATATATTACTTGATAGCATGTCCTAAACTAGAAATTGGTCATTATATGCTCTTCTGGGAAACTAGATATATCCTATAATTTTATTTGAATTAGTTTTGTCGGTTTACGCGCGGGTTTCTTTGAGTGCCTTATTGATGTAAAATTTAAAACGTGTGATACTGTGATGATTAACTAAGTAGCGGGTGTGAGCAATAAGCAAAACCCAAAATACAGGTCACTACTGAGCAACCACTGTCCTCTGTGTTGTAGGGTTAACCAGATTTGTGCATGAATCTCAGGTGTTCAAGAATTTATCTTAGATGTTACTGATTGAGTTAATCGAATTTATGCCTCTGTAAGATAACATTTGGAAATATTTGTAATATGAAAGTCGTTAGATCATAAGAATGGTTGGATCTTGATAAATACGAAAGAGGTTGAGAAACAAAGATCAAACTCTTTGTCTTGAAAGTGATCTATTTGAAATTTGGACCCCCCGTATTCCTTATAGTGGACATTTCCAATTCCAGTTTCTGAACCCTAGTATGATATTTTCAGAAATATCAAGGAGCTAGCTCATGAAATGTTTCAATTAGAGTCTTTTCAAATTGATGACTATGATTTTTTTAATTGAATTTATGCTAAAGATTTGTATTCTTTTGTCGCGTGTTTCGAGTGTGCTTAAAAATTGAGCTGGATGATTATTGTTTAATTGCAGAGAAGGTTCAGTCGGGAGTGGCTTCAGCCGTATGCCACTCCATTCTTCATCGGTAAAAGGCAAGTGCATTCCCTAGATTACGGCTAGGAGGATTAAACGATTGTTTGCTCTTAGCGTAAGTGATTGTCGATGCATACGCAAGAGGTAAGCCTTGCTTGGATATAACTAGAAAGTGCTCCCTCTTATGAAAATGTCTATGATGATTAAAAGTTAAGGAAATTGTTGCAAGTACACCGTGTTATTGAGTGTGGATGTGTGTTCATATGTGATGCTCCTTAGTTTAATTGTTGCTCTGTTAATTAGATGAACTCTAAGTGAGACCGAGCTTTTAGTAAGGTTGATTATAGTGAGTAGATTGTTCGAGTGATTGGGACTAATCATGGATTTGGTTCAAATGGTTAAGTCCTTTATAAAGATAGTATATGTGAGCATTTAACTACAAGTGTATTGTGTGAACATGGTTCTGTGGCCGTAGGATGTAGTTGCATGATAGAAACGCTGTCATGAGTTGCCATGCCTTACGGTTGAATCTGCCTGTACAAGTACCGCTAGTGTCTTAGGAATGTGAGAATTCGCTATGTGTGTGTATGTGGTTATGGTATGCTCGTGTAGGCATTGAATGAAAAGTTGCATTTCATTCATGAAAATTGCATTTGTGCATTCATAATGGAAGAGGCGACCCATGCTGATGCGGGCCTCTGTGTTCACACGTAGTGAACACGAAAGTCCTACCTCGTAATCCCATTCATCGAGGTGAATGGGAGCGAGACAGTAAGAGTAGGCACCTTCCACGGGATGGAAGGGACGTGAGGGTGCACATCGACAGGTGGGCACTTGGCAGTACCGGTACGTGCATCGAAATGAGCATTCACGTGCATTGCATCTTTGATAATGAGTGTTGTGGTAAATGGTGTGTCATATGGATGGTGATTATGGAAACTGAAGGTTGAATCGTGGACTCAACCTAAAAAGGGGAGATTGAATTGAATTTGATGAATTAGCGCATTTCTTTGCCTTGCTAATTATGTTGTATGAATAACGTGGAGTGAAGTCGAGTTATGAACTCAAAGTCAATTGATGAAAATGGTTTGAGTTGCAACAAGGGGTAGTTAAGTCGGGAGACGTTGTGATTTAGAGTCAAGTAATGTTGATTTGGCGTTGAACGGTTTTATTACCAAGTTGATGACTTGGTTGCGGTGAAATTTGATTTGGTCAAGTTTTTGCTTTAATTGGGTACAAATGCATATTTTCCGGATGTTGCTTCCTTTGTATTACTTGCTCTTATGGTCAAGTTCTTATTTTATTTACGATAAACTGGAATTGTTACGCTTGTGTACTTTGCTGAGTCTTGGACTCACGCTTGTTGTTTCTTGTTTTAGGTACCTTGAAGCTGATTCGCCGGGATGGGAGTAGAGCACGTGCACGACTTCGGTCACCTTCAACCTATTCAATCATTTCGATTAATTCTGGTTGTAACTAATGAGATAGTATTGTGTAGATCGTCGTTGTGTAGTTGGTTAAGTGCCGGTTGGATATTTGATTGATTATCTAAGGACCTGTTAGAATGTTTCCTTCTGTTTTGAGTTTTGATATATCTTATACCTGCTATTGGTTCTTTTGTCTGCTGAGTGGATGTCCTCTGTTCTAGAGAGGACATGCCGAAATTTTGTAAATTTCGGTGACTTAGCTTTAAACTGGTTTAGAGAGGTTCAAGGTTGATTTCAATCTTTTAGTAATGGTAAAAGGTTTAGTGTTTCGTTCGTTGAGTTATTAGTTCAATTGGATTTCTTTGTCAAGTTTTATTTCTTGGGTTTTGATGGAGACACTCTGGACCAGTATGGTTCCGGAGTGTTGTAAGCGTCATTTAGGGTCTTTTGGTAGCATTCGCGGTGCGTTTGGCGCCGGGGTGTTACAGCCCCATCCCAACATTTGTGGTTTGTACGGATATTCTTGGATCATACAACATGATGTTCAGTCCTTAATCTGACACGGGCAATACTTTACCCTACACTACGTGCAATTTCCTTTGCACATCCGGCTATTGCCAATAATCACCCGCGTCAAAACCATAGTTTTATTTTGGATTTTTAATCAAAATACCAGCAACCAACAGTGACATTTCCAATATTTTCAGGAAACAATTTTGATCTGATCATCAGCATGAATAATATGTAAGCGCATATACCCATGATGACATTAAGTAGTGTCTATCCTTAATCTAGGGTTATCAAGGTTCACATATCATACTTATCAAGGAGGTTTCATGAGACAAAAGGTATATCTACCAGCACCACAAAATAGCAAATTTATAGAAAGTAAACGCATGCATAAATTGATTTGATAAAATAAAAGAAAATTAAATACTGGGATCAATATGATCAAAGGGGTGCTTGCCTTGCTTAATCTTTGTTTACGACGAAGACAAAATCGAAGATGACGAAGGCGATGATAGAATCAACAACGTCGGGTTCTACAAGCCGTTTAACAAATAAAAGCAATAAGAAGCAAATAATAAACTTCAAATAGGGCAAAAAGAAAATAGATAGCAAAACAAATAAAGTCTTTTCACAAGGAATATGGATTCCTCTTTATGAATTTATTAATTTCATTTTACGAATTCAAGATGCAACAATTGGTTAAGATTAATAGAATTAAACATTTGCCATTTGTTGAGTGATATGGATGAACAACACTTAATCCATAATTGATTTTGCCTAAAAAACAGTTCCGAATAAGCTAGAGTTAATAGATTAGGTTACTGGATATATATATATATATATATTCGTGGTCTTTAAGAAGGTTCTGGTGATACAAATATCTTAACTACATATTTCTTCATTAATATCGGGTGTGTTTTACTCCAATTACAAAGTTCAGAATTCACAATACTTTAGGTTATTCTGCTAACAGGATTTATATTAAAATCATGACGAAATAAGATTATTTCTTCATAATAGGGTAGCTTATATTTTGAAGATTACTACTAAGCTAATTTCATAAGTTTTAGGATTTAGACGAGACATTATATTCATTGCTGAAATAGCTTATATGGCATTATAAAGATTACACTATACGGAATCGCGAGAAAGTGATGCGTACAATTAACACTTAAGGGTTTTGAGCTATTAAGATTAATATGAAAACCTTGATGAAAATAAGATTCTTTCTATAGAATATGGTAGTACGAACTTTGTAGAGTGTTTCTAAACTATTTTCACCGATTTTAGCATTTAGGCGAGTTATTTTATTAATCGTTGAAGCAGCCTAAATGACCATAAAGGTAACACTAAATCATTCATGTTTCATTTTAAGTTTGCGACTTCACCATACATGATCATTTGCTCATTTTTCAAGTATTAGTAGAGTGTAACCATAGACATGTTTTAAAGTTGGTTTTACATTATTTTGACTTTAATCGCGATAGATTACATATTTATTTATTGTTGTAATTAACAATTTTTTTTCAAAAGTATGCAAACTAAGTTTGATTCTAAGTATTTTTACATGGATAGGCCTCTACTGATTTCAGGAACTTTTACAAAATATTTTATGATTTTATGAGCTATTACTTACTCATTTCTATTAATGGCCACATTATGTTTTTTCAAATGATTACATGCAAGTAATTTAAACATAGCTCAAAAATTATATATTCTTGCGTTCTTTAATTTCTTATGATTCCAGAGGCACATGAAAATTTATTATTATTATTTTTTTATCTTATGACTTATTGTTCACAGATTTAACATTAAGACCCTAATGGGATTATAAACAAAATTTAATTTAAATAATTGCTCCATAGTTCAGAAATTAAATATTTTTGTATATTTAGAATATTACTGATTTTAGATGAATATAGAAATTTTTTTCACTAAAATTGGATTAAAATCGCAAAATATATTCAAGTTTCAATTATTAGTCAGTTGCAAATAGCTAGAAAAAGAGAAATACGTTTTCTTGAAAGGAAGGCGCCTGCAGCACTGTGGCTCACCTTGAACCAGCCTGGGTCACTGACAATCAGGGTCGCTCGGTCAGTGAGAGGGGATAGCTGCATAAGGCAAGGAGGCTGACAAGGGGGCCCGCGGGTAAGTGGTTCAAAACAGGGCGCACGGCTATCGACCGCGCCGGCGGCGATCCTTGGCCGGAGTCATCGAATTGATGGTAGGGCTAGCTTCCTCTCCTCATTGCACCTACCGTGGTGGATCTAATGGCTGCTAATGTTGGCCGAAAGTAGTTGATCACCATGCGCCTGCAATGGTGGCAATGGCGGCGAGCCGCGCTGGAGTTAGGAGGCTTCCCGAGAGAAACTAGTTCCGGTTTAAGAATCAGGGAGTCAAATACAGTTCAATTTACTTGTGTATGGCCATGGAAAGCTACCGAATTGGTCCGCCGTCGATCATCATGGTTGCGGAAAGGGGGACAACACAGGCGACGAAATTCCAGATGAAAGCTCTTGAATATTTTTGAGGGCTTTTAATCAATAGAGGTAATGGGTGCTAAGGCTTAAGGCAATTAGAAAACAAGGTAGCGTGCTGGTCAAATTTCGCGTTTCTTCAAAGCTTGGCTTCCACGGTAATGGCAGAAATGCACGAAATTGAGGACGTTTGGCTAAGGAAAAGAAGAAGGAGTAAAGGGGGAAGTGAAACGCAGGATATTGCGAACTGGGAGTGCCCCTTTTTATAGCTAGCTCAAGCGGTGAAAAGCAGGATTCGAACGCAAGAAACGCGGCTTGGTTCTTGTGCTGCGTGGCGAGGGGAGGTAGCACTTAATTGCCGGCAATGTAACTTGGGAATGGCGCAGTAGAGCTGGGATTGACGTGGCAGCGATCGATTGAACGGGTGGCAGCACTAGTACCGGAGTTGGTGAGGAACGCGCGAGAAAGGCAGAGAGAACGGAGGGGATGAACTCAGCTCGTGGAGAAAGGAGAAGAGAACGAAAACCTAAGACTGATTCATGGGACCAAGCTGTAACACCCCGACACCCCGTGCCCTGAATGTTACACCCTTACGAACCCAACAGATAGCACAAGGCACTAGAACAATTTAACCACACAACTAAATTGTTTAGCAACATACCGAAATTATTAGAAAATTTCGGCAGCACTTAATCCATAATTGAGTGATATCCTCTTCGCCACTGTCAGAAGGGGCCACGGTTGCCGAAGCATGATAGCCTAACGAGTAGACGGGTGGGCTACGTGGTCGATTGAAGGAGCCAGAAGGTACTCGGGGGTACACCGCCGGGCAGGCATGAAGACGTATGTTGGCGGAATAGTGGAGCTTTACCCCGAAGTCTTCTCCCCCGACACCCCGTGTTAGAACCATTAAATGCGCGTGGCTTCGCTGATGGCATGATAGCTTATCCCTCTGTCATCCTGCACCTAACCATTCCCATACAGGTCACTTCCCGGGCGGACCGGGCGGAGTTGGACGATAGTGCAAAGAATGAGGCTAGAGGATGGGGCTACAACGACTGATGTAATAAATGAAGTGTAATCATTGTGATGTCATCCTTCTCACATGCCCGAGCCAGCCAGGCCTATGTAAGGGGGGTTCAGTGCATAAAGAGAAAGGGAGGAGGAGGAACAATCAGAGAACTTAGAACCAAAGAAAACTGGGAGAGCTCAAGTAGAACCCGGGGTGTGGATTGTGTACTTGTAATCACCCCAAAACACATTAACAAGAGCCAAAGCAGGACGTAGGGTTGTTACCCATATCCGGGGCCTGAACCTAGGTATATTGATGTGTTCTTTAATCCTTATTTGTGTGGATCCCTCGAGAGAGCCCACAAGTGTCCGTCCGTGAAGATCCCCTCTGTCGAACCTCGGATCCCTTCGAGGCATAATAGCTGGCCAGCAAAAAACGCCGACAACGGTATATCCCGATAGTGGGTAACCAACCAATAGGGGTAAGTAGTGGTGCAATCACACCAGCACAATCATAGAGGATGATTAGTATCCCATCGCGTGCTTCACATGGGTTTATGTTTCATAGTCTACCCCAATGATGGAAACTGACCAGTAGGGGTAAGTAGTGGCACGACCACAACAACACGATCATGGAGCATGACCTTAAATCCATCTAGGACCACTGAACATGAATTAATCTTATTAACCAGTGCCAAAAACCAATCTATCAAATAGGATGACCAATAAAACAATAATAGATCTCATCTATTGCTACCGCATATCAACATATGCATTTGTTCTGAATCTAAAACTATGTAGCATGGCTCTAATACCACTGTTGCATATATCCTGACTCGGACAACACTCGATACTTTCTGACCGCACTCGATCTTCGAGTTTGGGAGATGAAAGTGACCATTATCAAGGGCACTACTGACTTGTCGACCTTGACTCTTGGCGGGCTCTATTCCCGACTCAAGACTCATGAGATTGACGTCGTCTCTCGCAAGATGAAATTAAAGTCGATGGCCTTAGACACTGATCCCATTGGATCTTCTTTCGATTCTTCTACTGGATTTTCCCTCTTCGCCCCATGTGACCTAAGCGATGACCAACTGGAAAAATTTCCAGAAACTGAGCTTGCTCTCCTAGCTCGTAAGTTTTCTCACGCATACAAAAAGGTGAGAAAGAGAGGTGGCATGATCACCTGTTTCGAATGTGGTGGCCCCAACCACATTCGAGCGAACTGTCCCAAACTGGAGAAGGGCAAGAATGACTACACCGACAAGAACAGCAACAAGAAGCCTCCAGTTCACGAGCTGGCACACGAGAAGAAGTACCGCAACTTCTCGAAGAACAAGAAGCTCTTCCACCACGTCCTCGCCGCCCTCAACGACATCAGCTTCTCCGACATGGAGACATAGAGCAACAAAGGTGAGGATGATCCGCAAGACAAGAAAGGCGGCAACGACTTCTCCAACATGTGCTTCATGGCAGAAGCCAATGGCATCAGCGACTCTGAGCTCCATAGTGACTCGAACGAGGTACCCACCTACGACCAACTCAATGAATCTTTCTGTAAGTTAGGAAAATTTCATGCTAGAGCTAGAGTTAGGTATATGGAGCTTGAGAAGGAAGTAGGTACCTTCAATTGGGAGTTAGCTTCTCTTACATTTTCTCTCTCCTGAGTCACTAATGATTGTGTGTTGTGTGATGCTTTGCTTGTGGAGATAGAGAACGTAAGGACATTGCATAATAGTGTGCAGTCTAAACTTAAAAGTCTTAGGTCGAAGAATACTAACACTTTTTCTGTTGATGTTTCTTCTTTGGATGCTAGTTTTCTTCATACTCATTCCACTCCTTCGTGCTCAAATTGCCTTAAGTTACTTGCTGAAATTGATGCCATAAGTGCTCACCTTAGGAAGCTTTCTTTTAGAAATGATGAACTTAAAATGCATGCATCTAAGGACCCTGTCAGCTCATGTGAGGACTGTAAGCAACTAAAACTTGATAATTAAGTTTTAAAAGTCAAGTGTGCTAAACTTGATAAGGATTTACTAGATAAGTCACATAAGAGTTGCTTGCCTTGTTCTGTGATTGAGGGGGACTTGGATAAAATCCAAGTTGAACTTAGGAAAAAGTTAGAAGACCAAGCCCATAGAATTAGAGAAGCTCCTTGCATTTCTTTGAGGCCCTCAAGATTGAGGCAGCCGTGCCAAGGGAGAAAAATACATGTGTTGGTATATCTTCTTCTCTTTCTGGTTCTTCTTCTTCCTCTCACCCCTATTCTTCATGTGCCTCTCTATTCCGGGAGTGTGAGTATCTCATGAGCACTCTCAAAAGTTTGTAGGAGGTTAAAAAAAAGCTAAACCTCATTCTAGACCAATAAAAAATCAGCAGATTTAATCAAGGTCTTGGATTTGACTACTTGAAGCACGCTTAGACTCATCCTCCTATCATTGTGCGTGGCTCCAAGAGTGGAGAGATTGTGGTAGTTCTCAGGGTGACTACCATTGTGTTTAGGTTTGCTGGCGTTGTCCATGGGACTTCTGAGTAGAAGGATGCTTCTCCTGTCACTTCTACCTCTAGCAAGGTGAAGTATTCATGCACCCTCTGTAAGAAGGATGGTCACCAAGTAGATTTTTGTTTTCGGCACATGAAGATCACAAGGAGTGACCGTGTTGCTGCTCTTAGGGGTATTTAGGGTCATCCCTAGACTCTGAGTGCTCCTAAGGCACACTAAAAGACCATGTGGAGGTCTATCCTTGTGTGTGATGAGTAATTGATGAGATTTGAGCTTTGCTTGATTTGAAATTGAGTTTGATTTGAATTAGATTTTCGATTTGAAGCATTTGAGTGCTGATGATTTTTCTTAATGCTACCAGCCTGAAGGCGAGCACCAGACCTTTGAGTGAAATTATGATTGATTAATGATTTTGGGATAATCATTGAATATCTTTGTGGGCATTTCTATGTGAAAGGTTTTTTCCTTGTCGTTGCTGGTTGCAACGCGACGGTGCTAGATCATGGTGAGGCGGAGGGTTGGGAGATTGCTAGAAGATGATCGAAGACAGAGTTCGGGCAAGCCAAGAAGAAAAGAAATGGAGGAGATGCTAGCTAAACATTGCGTGGATCAAGGAAGGCCGTCGGATTGCGGTCTAGTTGATAGGTTAGTGGGTCTAGGTAGCATGCTTTGAAAACTATGCAAGAAAATCCATTATGTGTGTGGGTTTTGGGTTAGCCCTTGCAAGGCTATGTGAGTGGGTTAATCCTAACCCTTAGATGAGTGCTCTATGGTTGAGGGACTCAACCAAGGGTGGTAGGTGGCTCAAAAGTAGTATAAATAGGGGTGGAGGGGTAGCTTCCTCCCCTTGAAGGTTGTAGAGGTTTTTGTACCCCTTTGAGCTTTGTAAACCTGCTCCTTCCAGAAATGCAAATATTTTTCATTCATGCTTAGATTTACAATACACACCTATTTTATGTCTTAAATTTAGCATTTAAATTCCTGCAATTTACTTTCTCGCAATTTACTTTCATGCAATTTGGATTTGCCTCCCTCGTTCTAAAGGCTGCTAATCTTGGATGTATTAAGTGTGTTCATATGGTTTTACATCTCTTTTGCACTCTAGGATAAACTAGAGATCAAGTTTTCTATTAAGTTGCATCTCTGTCCAAAACTTGTTCTTCACGCAACAGTCAGTTTTTTATTTTTAGAAAAATCTAGAAAACTTATTTTTGAGTGATTTTTATTGGATAAGGTGTGGCACTCATATATCCATCTGTGGAAACATTTTGGAGTCAACTGGTCACACCGTTTGTGCGCCATGATGTGAAAACCAAGCCCCAAACTTTCTGCTCGAAGTTCCTGACATTCTATGATTTTTGATTTTTTTTTATTTTTCTATATGGATTTTTAATGTGATCTTTGGTGCAGTGTTTCAGCATGTATTTTCTCATATGAAAAAAATTCTCAAAATTTCTAGAGCACCATAAGTTCACCAACCACCTGCTCCAAGTGGGGATAGTTTCCGGAAATTCTACTTTTGCTTTTCTGAAAGTGACTTTTGCGATTTGGCTCAATCTCCTTTCTAAAAGCAAGAGTTTAATTGATTCCTTTTATTTTGAAAACTTGAAAACTAGGATTATGACTAAAAAATCCCCGCATATTTCATGGATCTCATCCATGCAAGCTAGGGGTACACATAGTTGTCAAATTGTTCGGGTCTTTCATGATTTCTTTTGTGCGTTCTTTTCGATGTCTTAGTTGGAGTATTTTGTGGGAAAAATCTTGTTTGCAACCATTCACCTCCCTCTATTCACCATCTCGATCCTCCAATTGGTATCAGAGCCGGTTTTGCTCTTTCATAGATCTTGATTGGTCTCGAGAGCCATAGCGACGGACAAATATTTCACCAAGCCTCCTATCTTTTTTGGAGTCGATTTTCCTTTTTGGAAGTCTCAGATGGAATCATACATCACTGCCCAGGGCTTCCTGATATGGCAGAAGGTGAAACTCCCGTATGAAGTTCCTACCGATGAGAACGTCACGACCGATAATATGGCTGATGTTGAGGCGAATGCTAAGGCAAGGAACATTCTCATACAGGGACTAGGCCGTAGTGAGTATGATAGGATTGCTCACCTACAATCTGCTCACGAGATTTGGGTGACCCTCGATGCTTACTATGAGGGCACTACCCAAATCAAGACCGTGAAGCGGGATCAGTATAAGCGTGAATATGACAAATTTGAACAATACGCTGGTGAGAGCCTTGATGAGTGTTTCGATCGTTTCACAAAGATTTTGAGCGATCTCCAAGCTGTTGGTTGCACATACTCCCCGGTCGAAGGTCAAGAACATCGCCATACCCTTCTTTGGGATCGTGCAGGAGCTCGGCAGGTCCCACAGGGCGGTGGTCTTGCCTGTTACCTTGAACCTTTCGGAAAACTTCTGCCTTGGCTGGTCACCTTGAGGTGGTCGAGGAGACCTCCGTCTAACGCCATCCTCGGGCGGCTGCCTTGGTCAAGTTTATGGCGGCCAACCAAGATAGCCATCGTTGTAAAGTCGCTGCCCCTAACGCATCATAACGTGCGAGGCGTCTGCGGCGGCACATGGATGTGAGACCAAGGCCTTGGCTCTTGCAGCGTGCTACCCAGTAGCAGTCGGGCGGCGGCGAAGAATGCTGCCGGAGCGGCGATCCAGCCATGGGGCGGCGAAGGCCGTCTTGCTCGAGGAGGCGACCGACCAAGTGCATCCACGTCTCGGCGGTGAGTTCCAAATAGGAACTCGAGCTCATCACCTTCCTTCGCTGAGGTGGTTTGATGTGTCTGATGGAAAGCCTGTGACTACTCCTGCCACTACTCCTGTCCTCGAGTCCGATGAGGATGGTGAGTCTGCTGATCAGAAGGAGCTCCGAAGCATGATTGGCTCCCTCTTGTATCTTACTACCTCGCGGATGGACATACACTTTGCCGTGTGTATGTGCGCTCATTTCGAGCTTCTCCTAGCGCCTCTCGCCGCCCGAGGTGAAGCGCATCTTTAGGTACCTTCGAGCTACCATTGATTATGGTATTTGGTACACTTCTTCTTCTTGTCTATCCCTTAGAGCCTTTTCTGATGCAGACTTTGCCGGCTATAGGATAGATAGGAAGAGCACTTCTGGCATTTGCCAATTTATTGGCACTTCTCTTGTTTCTTGGTCATCTAGGAAGCAGTCTGGTGTTGCATAGTCTACCACTAATGCCGAGTATGTAGCTACAGCCAGTTGCTGTAGCCAAGTGCTTTGGATGAGATCGATCTTACGGGACTTGGGGTTAGAGATAGAGAGTGTTCCACTTTTCTTTGATAACACTTCTGCTATCTACATTGCAAAGAACCCAGTGCAGCATTCCTGGACCAAGCACATTGATGTTAGATATCACTTCCTTAGAGACTGTCAGGACCCAAATCTGCAAATCTGGACTCTCTATGTATTCTGCACTAGTCCAGGATCACGCTAGTGCACATAGGCTAAACAGGGTATAGTACCACAATCATACACAGCGGAATATTAATAAAGTACATCAATCATGTATATAAACGAGTTGTACGGCCCTAAGGTCACCTTACAATAGTTGCCACGCAGGTCTTACATTATTCAGAATAACATTAAACAACAGCGGAAAGTAAACGTCATGGTGATCCATCTTCGCCACAGGCGCCTTGACAGAGGCTTGCTCCCTAGTTCTCTGGCTCTTCGACGAACTCCTCCTCATACACAGGCGTAGTCTCCTCCTCTGGTAAATTTTGTCCGCATGGGTGAGTACACACCGTACTCAACAAGTCATGCACAGAATGCAGTTCTATTACTACATGCATGGCTTGTTACAAAGGAATGGTTCAATTGGTTGATTTGCATTGCATCAATATTTTGAACTATTATTAATTTAGATTGAAAGCATCAAAACCCTATAAATATATTATACTTCTCAAATTATTTTCCACATAATTTTGGACACACAGTCCCTAATCAACTTTCATCATTAACCCTGGCACACAGCCTTCACCCCATTTTATTTTCAAACACTACCCCTTGACTGTATTCCCCGAGCGTTGTCCAGTTCCGTGGACTCGGCTATTCGAATAGTTTTGTCACTCTGTAGAGGTTGTACACTTTACCCACAAGATATTGTCGCTCACCACATAGGTGATTGACCGTAACAAAGCTTTTCAGAGACTTCTATCTCAGCCCAAGAACCTCTCCGTGTTGCCTTCACTATCACTTCCCTCACCTGAGGCAAGTATAGGGTAGCGAACATAGTTGGATAGGGTACCAAGCCATAGCATAGGCACGCTCCCCATCTGATTACCCCGTGTAACTACCACCCCGAGTATCAAAGGTAAGATATCGAATCCTACTAAACTAGGTCTTCCCATTCGGACATGTGGTTGTCGAGAGACTCGGGTCAAAGGCTTGCAAGGTAAAGTCCTTAGCTGACCAAGGCAAGACATCCTTCTCTCAAATTTGGCACAGCCCTCACAACACTCAAAACCCCCAAATGCCACAGGCCCACAGCCACGAAGCCTCGGTCCACTTGCCTCAGGTCTAAATCAACATCCATCCCAATTTACTTATGATTGCAACACATGCTCGAAATCATCCTTCATGTAGAACCACACAGGTCTCTACACTCCAACATCATTACCAACAACATTACACCTTTTATCAAAATGCATTCACTATTTCTTTAGTCAAATATTGCTTTTGTATTCAGAAAGACTATTCACCATATTTGCAAAGCTAAGCAACTATTCACGGTTTAGCCTCCCGTGTTGGCATGTCATTACAACCAACTAGTATTGTCCACTTAGATTATCAAAGGAATCATGGCATACGAATAATAATAACAAGGTGACAATAACAATTAGGTTGATTAGCTAATTCACCCAAAATATTTAAATCCATTTTTAGTTGAATTAGCATGCATAGTTTGAAACAAAATATATTTACAAAACTTAGGAGCAACATGGTCAAAGCATAACTTGCCTTCGAAAAGTTGCTGGTTCTGATCCGAAGCTAGGTCCTATGCTGGAAATTCCCCCTCAAAGCTCTCCGGCAAATCGACGTCTAATCGAAATCAATATACACACAACAAATATAATTTATAGAGAGCAAACTCAACTCTAAAAATTCAATAAAATTCACCAATAAATAGACCTTGATTTTACAAATTTTTAGAAATTGAAATCACTCAAATCGGAGTTAAAACGCAAAAGTTATAGCCATTTGAAGTTTGAAAATAAATAAAAAAGAATAAACAAAATTTCTTTATTTATTTTTATACGGGAAATTCAGAAATATGACCTTAGCACCAAAACTATTTTCTACCGAATTGTTTTCCTAAAGAAAAAATTGAATTATTGCGTCAGCATGACGTCACTACTGACGTCAGCATCTACTGTGCCACGGTTGACATGTGGGTCCCACTGATGACGTTAGTTGCTGACGTCAGCATGACACGTGGCACGATTTGGCCGTGACACATGGCGATGAATTATCAACTGAAGACTTGATCAAATCTCATCCGTCCGATTTAAAATGGACGGCTAGATCTAACCCAACGCTTTGGTTTTAAACCTAACACGTGGCCTCACCTCAGCCACCGGATCTAAATTGAACGGCTGGCGTTAATCCGAGTGACGTCGGCAAAGTCGAGATCTGCTTGTTGATGCTTGGTTCTCGTGTGACACGCGGCACAATCTCGACCTTGCGCTAAATTCAGCGGCGGATTTCAGCGGCGCTTGGTTCCGTCGCGACACGCGTCGACTTCGGGGCGGCGTGGCGTGGCGCAATCCCATCCACTTATTCAAATTCCAATGGTCCAGATTAAATCTACCATACGCATTGTGATATGATACGTGGCTAGTCTCGATGCGCAACATGTGGATCAATCACGACCATTAGCTCTTGGATCAACGACTAAGATTAATGACTTTGAGCACCGTGGGCGATCCGATTCGAGCGCGTGGCGCTATCCTAACCGCACATCCACAGATCTACGGCCTAAAGTGATTCAATATTACGCTATCAATGTAAATCTGACGGCTGTGGTTAAAGATTCTACATGGCATGTTATGAGCTATTCGATCAAAATCTAACAGCCGGTGTTTGAAGATGAGACTCACTGTTGAGAGAAGACGTGGCGTAATCAGGGACTTTGCTTGAAGATCTGATGGTTGTCGAAGCTCGGCTCGGCGGTGATGCCGCGGCGGCGTGAACCTTGATGGAGATGAAGAAGATGACAACGGCATCGGCATTCCGAGGCTTCTCCGACGACAAGGGTTGACTCCACAGACGCGTCATGGCTTGAGGATCACTCCGGTGGTCACGACGACGGCGGAGACTTACCGGAGAGGGCACAATCGTGGCGAAATTGCTACAGAACTACAACGAGCTCTAGCAGTAGCTACGGCGTGTCTCGGGAGGTGTGAAAGGTCTCGAAATGTGCGGAAAGATGTGCTTTATACAGTGCGCCAGTTAATGAAGTGGAAGAGTTACTCGCCGGCGTTAATGGCTTGTGGTTACCGACCGTAACGCCTTGGCGGCGGCGTTACGAAAGCGAAGCGAGGCAGCGTGGGCTCATCTCGCGTGTACACGCGGCGACAGATCAACGGCTGCCGAATCGAAACGTCACGGTTCCCTCAGAGCCGTCTGATCCATCGGACGGTCTTGGTGCGAGGCGATTAGGGTTCCGCTTCGGTTGGGCGGCCAAGACAAGATCTTGGGCTCGGCCCGGAACTGTTCATCGGATTTTTCTCGGTTTTTCAAATAATAATAAAAAATAATTCCCGAAATTCATTTAATTCATTTGAGGCATTTAAAATATCAGAAAAATTCTAGAAAAATTCCAAAAAATATTTTAGAACATTTTGGAATTGAATAAAATATTTTCATTTATATTTTGAAAAAACTTATTCATTATTCAATTAATTTCCAGAGAAGATTAATTTCCAGAAATTCTAATTAAATCCAAATAAATTCCAAAAATTCTCAAAAATTCAAAATAACTTATGAAATTTAAAATAGCCAAATTTTGGGATATTACAAACCTTCCCCCTTAACAGAATCTCGACCTTGAGATTCAGGGCTGACTAGAGAAGAGGTTGGGAAACTCATTCTTCAAATCTTCCTCACGTTCCGAAGTTGCTTCGCTTTCTGAGTGGTTGCTCGACTGGACTCTGCAAAAGCGGGTTGACTTGTTCCTTGTTTCACGATCCATGGTGTCCAAAATCTTCACTGGGTGTTCCTTGTAAGTTAAATCCTCTAGTAGTTCAATAACTTCTATAGGTGCTTGTTCCTCTGGTACTCGAAGAAATTCTTCAATTGCGATACATGGAATACATCATGTACCCCTGCCAAAGACTGAGGCAATTCTAAGTGGTAGGCAACTTCACCTTTGCGGCTCAAAATCTTGAATGGACCCACGTATCTTGGGGCAAGTTTTCCTTTCGTATGAAACCTTTTAACTCCTTTGAGTAGCGTGACCATGAGATATACATAATCTTCTGGCTTAAAACTCAAATCACGACGTCGGTTGTCAGCGTAACTCTTTTGCCTTGATTGTGCTATCTTCAGTCTTTCTCTAATCAAAGCAATCTTCTCTTCTGCATCTGAGAGTATGTCTGGTCCAAAAACGTGACGTTCTCCTGTCTCATTCCAATTTAATGGTGTTCGACATGGACAACCATATAAAGCTTCAAATGGAGACATCTTCAAGCTAGCTTGATAACTATTGTTGTAACTAAACTCTGCGTACGGCAAGCATTTATCCTACGATGTGGTATATGACAGTGCACAGGCTCTTAACATATCTTCGAGTATCTGATTTACTCTTTTAGTCGACCATCATGCTGGGATGGTATCTTTATCTTGAAATTCAAACGAGTGCCCATTGTTGTATGCAACTTATCCCAAAATCTTGAGGTAAATTGAGTACCTCTATCCGATACTATCTTCTTAGGTACTCCGTGCAAGCAAACAATCCTCGCCATGTATAGTTCAGCTAACTTATCTCCTGAGTAGGTTGTTTTTACTGGTATAAAATGTGCAACCTTTGTTAAAAGATCTACTATGACCCAAATGGAATCGTATCCAGCTTGAGTCCTTGGCAAACCGGTGATGAAATCCATCCCGATTTCCTCCCACTTCCATTCTGGTATCATTAACGGTTGTAGCAGTCCTGCTGGTCTCTGATGCATTGCTTTGACTCTTTGGCACACATCACATAATGCTACATGCTCAGCTACTTCTTTCTTCATATTCGGCCACCAAATCTATCCTTCAAATCCTGGTACATCTTTGCACTACCTGGATGAATTGAGTATTTGGAATCATGTGCTTCCTCAAGTATCAACTGCATTAATTCAGGTTTATGGGGTACACAGATTCTATTCTTCATCCATAAGGTACCCTGCTCATCTACTCTAAAGTCCTTGGCTAGGTCTTCGTCCATTTTGGATTTGATCCTTGTCGGCGTATTCACTTTGACAGGCCGAGTCTCTGAGCCGGGTTTGGTTGGAAGGAGGCGTCTTGGTACGGGCTAAACCTAGAGGGTGAAAACCTAGAGACTCCCACTGAGAGATTCCGGCGCCTATGAACTAGGGATGACACGAAGATTTTACCGAGTTCGGGCCCCTTTTCCCTTGGGTAATAGCCTTACTTCTTGCTCGATTGTTTGAAGAGTGTTTTTTGAAGGAGTGTAGTACAAAGCCTTTGGGTTACAAACTCTTCCTTAGGCTCTACTACGGAACTCTCTGCTTGCTTGTTCTTGACCTTGACCCTTTTCCCATGCAAGAGGGCCCTTATATAGGCGGGCCACCGGGCGGTACCAAGGAGGTCATCGTGCTTATCTTCATTCATTTATTACCCCTTCCCGTCTTTGTCCCGTTCCTCCGGCCTCATTAAATGCCGGCGCGATGGCCGCTGGTCCACCGGGATGTGACCCCTTCTTGGCGGGTTGGTGAGGCGTCGGAGGAATGGGCTTATGGCGAAATCCTTGCGGTTGTGGTCGACACGTTGTCCTGCCGCCCGAGATCTGACGCAGGAAGGAGCCTCCGAGGTGAAGCCACCTCGCACCACCTTTGTCTTCTTGGCGGGGTGGCGGTATGCATAGCCCACACCGCCGCCAAGCGCCACGTGGGCCCGGCAGCCAGGCGGCGAGGCGTGCTAGCCCACCCTTTCGTGGGCGCCCGTGGGCCGGCCGTCGGCGGCAGTGTGCTAGCCCACTCTTTCGCCGGTGCCGATGGTGATCGCCGGGCGGCAAGGCGTGCTTTCGCCCACCTTTCGCCGGGCACCACGTGGATTGATCGCCGGGCGGCGGCGTGCTTCGCCCACTGCTCGCCGGGTGCCGTGGGTGACCGCCGGGCGGCGAGCGTGCTAGCCCACTGCTCGCCGGGTGCCGATGGATTGATCGCCCGGCGGCGGGCGTGCTTCGCCCACTGCCGCCAGTGCCGCGTGGGTGACCGCCCGGCGAGAAGAGCGTGCTCGCCCACCTGCTCGTCGGGTGCCACATGGGTGATCGCGGGCGGCGGCGTGCTTCGCCCACTGCTCATTTGGGTGCCACGTGGATCTGTCATGTTGATCGCTATGTTGGTTGCTTTTGTGCGGCGAAGGGTACCCAGCGTAAATCTGTTGTGATAGCCGGGCCATACGAGCACGCGATAACGCTTATAGAACCTTCATTAAATATTTAGCGTGCTCTGGGTGGGGCCACCACTCATGAGGATCGACGCCTCGGTCCCCAGCGTATCCACAGTTTTTCTCGGGACCCGGCGGCCTTACGATTTTTGTCCCTTCAACCGTCGGTGTGGGGCGATATATAGGTTCATCTGAATCAAGTGGTTTCGCCTTCTTCTTTCTTGCACCCTAACTTTCGCTTCTTGACCCTCTTGCTTTAAGTCCCTCGGCCTTTTGCCCTTTTGCTCTCATAGCTTCTTGGCTCGCCTTCCTTTCTGCTTCCACGGTGGACTCCTACGGTGGGAGACTCCACCATCGTCTTGGGAGGCCCTCTCCATTCTGGGCAGGACCCCCACACCATAGTGCCCGCCAGCGAGATCGTCATCTTCGTGTGGGGCATCATGGCGGGTCTCGTGCCGCCTTTCTCGACTTTTCCTCACCGTCCTCCACTTCTCGAAATCCATCACCTTCATCTCACCCCCAACTCCATTCTTTTCCTCATGTCTTCGCACACCTCTGTGAAATGTTCATGGGGGTGATCTTAAACCTTCCACTCTTCGCTATTTCTTCCTCTGCTGCGCCTCCTCCAGGCAATGAAGCTATTTGAGGGCTGCCACTTCCGCCTCCGGGATGGGATGGTAGCTCGCTACATTCCTTCGGCCCGCTCAAGCTGGAAAGCTTTGGCCTTGTGAATGGCTATCGTCAATAACGACAATGGTCGGTAGCTGGAGGTGCCCGCCGAGGGCAATGGCGGCAGAGCTCGAACTTCGCCCGTCGAAGAGATGGCGGAGCTTCAGCAATGGCGGCCGCATCAACAACTGCGGGGCCTTGGTTGGCTGGGCGCTGATCGTCGAGATTCGTATCCGAAGATTGAGCCCTCTTCATCGCCCGATTCGCCGCAGCACGTATTACATGGACGACAACGACATCACCGTACCTTCCCGTAGTAAGTCTTCACTTTGCTACCCTTTGGCTTTTTCTGTATTGGCGCTCCTTTTGAGTCGCTTCCTACCAACCGGCGATACGTGTTGCTTCTTAATCTTAATGGCCAGAAACACGGATGGGCCACGCATCGATGGTGGCTCTCCGGGCTTATCTTTGCGATTCCACACGCTGGACTTCCCCTCATTGGCGGTCACTCACGATTTGGAACTGCGGGCCTGAGATCGTCGAGTTCTTTGCAGCCCATGGACTCCACCGCCTCGCCCGTGGTGCCGCCATATAGCGCCCACGGCGATCGGGGCGCATCTCCTCCTGGCGATCGGACGCGGGCAGCGACCACTCATCCGGACACCTCAAGTCGGGTGCGAAAAACGCCACGCTGGCGAAACTTCCGCCACCGGCCCAAAGCGGCGGGGATCTCATGGGCGGCCACGGCCGCCCGATAATCGCAAACCGCCGGCGCGGCGCCCTGCCATGGCGCCCGGCATCTCCACCTCGGCGCCGCGCTTCGCCGCCACCGGTGCCAATGCACGGACGACCGGCTCCAGCGGCAGCGGCGCCAACCGCCACGGCGCGGTCTCATCATCTCCCCTTCTCGACTCCTCTGTGGCGCCGATCTCACCCTCTGGCGCCACCACCTTCAACCACGAGGACCCATGCCGCCACTCGACAAAGCGGGCTCGAGGTCCCCGGGCCGCTTTCGGCAAAGGCGGCGCCAAGGCGACCCTCGAGATGCTTCAAGGGGCAGCGCCACACTGCAGAGGCGGCGGAGACTCCGCCTGGCGCCCAGCGACCCGCCCACTCGCCTCCCACACCGTCGCCACGCCCATGCCGCCATCTTGAGCTTTTCAGAGCTCGGCAATCTACACACAGACACTTGGCGCCTCCTCGCCACGGCCGGGACCACGGGCAGGACGGCGAGGCGGTAACGAGGCGTCGGCGAGTTGACACGGAGGCGGGTGAGGCGGGCGCGATGATGGCACAAGAAAGGGCCACATGACCGCCCTAGCCGCCATCTGGCCAGCGCAGAGGGCAGGCGGCCTGGAGGGCCTCGGTCTGAGGTGACCGCCTCAAGCGCAACCTCACCACCATGCTCAAGGGAGCTTTCTGCGCATCGAAGATGCAGGAACCTTTGGGCGTGGTCTTTGGAGCGCCCTCCGGGACACCGCCTGCGGTGCGCCTCGTGACCAACCCGGGCGCGGAGGCACTCGAGATGCCGCCACCCTAGCCGCATGCTCCACGGGGAGGGCAAGAGGTTGCGGCGGTGTTGCAAGTTCGTGCTAGCGTCGGGAGGCAGCATGACGCCTCCACAGACCCGATGGCGGCAATGGAGACCGACATCGTGGGGGCGCCGCCCAGTGGAAACGCAGCGACAAGCGGCCGCGAACACTTGGCGGACAAGCGCATGTCGGAGGCCGATCATGAATGTCTCCACCCGGTGGCGGAGGAAGAGGGCGTCGGCGACATCGGCGTGGGCGGCGAGTGAAGGGCAACCTCTCCTCACTTCTTTTGTTTTTATTTCTTTTGTTGACCAACTGCTCGTCTGTATAAACACTTTAATCAATTTTAGGCTGTAATGGATGTTTCTTGGTTTTACATTCATGCGTGTTTCTTTGTGCTTATTTGATATTGCGTCTTTGGAACCGCTAAGCGACCAACTTGAAACTTCGGTTGAGCGCCGATTAGGTTTTGAGTTGAGCAATGTCCCGAATTCTGTAAAGGTAGTATGCAACTAACCACAAATGTAAGCACAATGCGCATAAATCGCCTGAGAACTTAGGCAAAGCGGCTTTAGGCGCCATAGCCGTGCATAAGCACAAAGTAATTTCCGTTAGGGTTTTACACAGGGTTGTCCTTGGCTCAAACCTTTACGAACTTAAATCCTCGTGATCTCTTAGAACTGTACCCGATGTGGCGCATAAGATGATAAGGTCGAGGTGGTCTTGGACGGCGACATTCAACGGTGACAACGGTGATTATACGAGAACCAACCCGAGGTGTACAAGCCGTGTTTGAATACCATGCCAAGCTTACACTCGGGTCATTAACCTTACTAGTCGCTCACATGAAGACTTTCCTTTTTATCACTAAGGAGTCGTCAGGTTTGCGATGTCTATGATAACCATGCATAATTTGATCAATTTCAACATACGCATAAGCAAACAAATAGAAGTGTCACTTTAAACACTTATCTGGCTTGTGCGCTAGCTGGTGCCCAACTCAGGTAGATGGGCGACCAGCCGAAGCATCTCGGGCGACCAGCCTGCAAGCGCTGGGCGACCACGAAGAAGATTCGGGGCGACCACGAAGGAGCTTAGGGCGACCAGCCCCCGAGCTCCTGGGTGACCACGAAGAGGCTTGGAGATTTCACGCCTTGGTGCACAGCTACTAACAGAATGAGTAGGCATATGCAAAATAAAACCGAACGATATAGGGTCCCCGCATGGAATGAGCCGGTCCTTCTTGACTTCTAAGTCCTTGCGATTTTTGGAGATCGAACCATGGTCTTTGTCGTCAAAGCTGCGGGCTTTGGGGAGGGTACTAGACTAACGATGCTCGCGGTGACAACGGCGGTGCTTGAAGAGCCATCGGCGTCGAGCAGCGTTCGAGCACCACATCTAGCCCGCCCGATGCGCCCGTCTTTGTCGGACACGGACACCGGTGACCCAGTAGATCACCAAGGATTTAGCAAACACTCTGGAACCGGTGACATTCATGCAAAAAACTTGCCGCTAAGGGCACGAAAGGGACAACAATGGTAAATTGAAAGCCTTCTAGGCAACAACTTTACTAACGCGAAGCCACCAATCGGCCAAGGAGAATCTTACCTCATGGTGGCCAAGGCGGACGGTGAGAACACCACAATTTCTTCAAGGATAGAATTTCGCATAACAACTCTATGTTATAGGAATTATGACTCTTCGCCATCCTCGATAGCCAGCCGGACCGCCCTAGGGCGAGATATCTGAACCACCTTAAAGGGCCTTCCCATCGGGAGACGATTTATACAACCCGCATCGCGTCTGAATTCTGCGAGACGGTGCGCCTCTTGCCAGTGTTCTCTCGAGAGACCGGGTGGCGTGGTACTGAGACTTTCTTTGGTAGCGGGCGTATGAGGAAGCGTAGCGATCCGCACCTCTTCAAAAAGGTTGACATCCTCTCACCGAGATCCTCTTGGTCTTCTTCGTTCGCGCCGAGACGCTTGGGGAAGCGGCGGCTTCGGAGGGAAGAACACCTACGCCCGTACACGGGAAGAAAGGCGTTTCGCCCGTGGCTTGTTGGGTGTGGTGCGGGCGACCACAGCACCACAGGAGCTCTTAGTCACCGCGCGCCCTTTTGTGAAGCCGATCAAGCGCTCTTGTCTTGAGGCCCTTGACACCGGTAGCGTTGGCGCGTTCTGCTTGCCGTTGCTCATGGGATGGGCCACGAAGCAAAGCATACCTTGGTGCCCATTTCATCGCAGAATTCGAAAGCCGCCTTGGTGAATTGGGTCCGTTAGCCGGTGATGATGCGATTGGCGACTCAAAGCGGCGAAGATCCGCGCATAAACTTGAGCGGCGTGATGCGTGATGCTACACCGCCTCGGCCTCAACCCGCCGTAAACTTATCGATGGCGGCGAAGAGGTGGGTGAAGCCCCGTGTGCCAGCGAGCGGACCGGGATGTCGGCCCCGGACCGCAAGCGGCGGGAGGCGGGATGGTTTGCGAGCTGGGCTGGTCGGTGGATTTACTGGCGAAGAACCGACAAGCCGCATGTCCTCACCAGCTTCGCAAGCATCACGGAGGCGATAGGCCAATAAAATCCTGGCAAAATGCTTTCTGACTAGCGTTCGGTAGGACATATGGCTCCCTTTGCGCCTCCATGGATATCGAGAGCGAGTTGCTCCCTCTTCCCGAGTGGCGCACTTTAGTAGAACTCGTTTACGCCTGGCGATATAGGTCCCCACCTACCAGGGTATAGCACTTGGCTTTGCGTGCAATCTTCTTAGCTGAGGCATCATCGTCGGGGATCACTTGGTCACGCAGGAAGGCTAGGATAGGATCCATCCACCGATCTTCCTGCCGCGGGATCTAAAGCGCCAGGAACACTGAGGAGGATAGGAGGTTGATAGAACTCCCTCCATCCACCAGCACGAGGGTAAGCCGCACGTTCCGAACGGTGGGCGACACTACGACCGGGAGATGCCCCAGGCCGTTGGCACCCTCGGATGGTCAGCCTAACTAAAGGTGAGCGTTTGCTCAGACCACTTCAGCATCCGACCCGCCCCTGAATTTGATGTGGTGGCACACACTTCCCTCTTGGCCGTTTATGGCGGCGTTGGAGAAGGTAAACGAACCACCATTGATATAGGCCACCTGCGTGATCGGCTGTTTGGAAGGCGATGGGGATCTTCATCTTGATCATCGTCGGGCGCGTTCCTTGAGCCGCTTCTCCACCATCTTGTCCACGACGAGACAATTGTCTGGGTCATGGGTATTGGTTTTATGTATCGGGCGATGGGCTCGCCCTCCTTTTAATCGCGGCGGTCGTTCCCACGACCGCGGCGATCATCACGCCGTCGCGGCGATCGTTCGCGCCGGTCACGGCGGTCGTCACGCCGCTCACGGCGATCATCACGCCCGATCGCGGTGGTTGCGCTTCGGCGCGGGATCTTCTTCGTCGTCGTCGCTCGGTGGGCGAGGACTTGCTGGTTTCTCCGCCTCGTGCTCCGTGCCTTCTTGCACGCGGCGAACCGCCGAGTCCCGGCCTCGTCCTTGCCTTAGCCACCCTTGGGGCAAGGCCTTCGCCTCCTCGCGCGCGCACACTTATGTGCGAGGGAGAAAAGCTTCGAGGTGGAGCCGATGGTGCGGTGGCCATCTTCTCCTTCATCTTGCGATCGTGTCGCCCCTCACGAAGCAATGACGGCCAGGTGCTCGGAGATGTGGGGGATTGTGTTGCGGCGATGGCGAACCGCGGATGAAGTCGCGGCGACTCCCCTTCTCTTGCTCCAGGCGTGGAGGTCGTTCTCCACGTCGGGCTGCGCAAAAGGCCACGAAAGTTGGCGGCGAAGAGGTCGCTAACTTACCCCACGAGTGCCCGATCCTCGGGGAGATTTACTGACGAGGAGGCGAGGCGAGCTGTTAAGGGCATTGGGAGAGTAGTTGGCCATGAACTTTTAGATCCGCCACCGCCCACACCATTGTTAATGTAGATTTGGAGGAACTCCTCCGGGTTGAGTGGTCTTAGTCATATTTTCTATGGTCGCCGGCGAGAACTGTCCGACCACGCCACTGTGGCAAGCCCCATGGGGAAAAACACAGCACCAGCGCCGTAGAGGCCGAGCCGCTCATCGGGAACTGGTCGAGGCCGTTCATGGGAGCCTGAGGCCCGACTCCTTGGAGAGTCGGAGGTGAACCTCCTCCTTGGCGAGAATGAGAGCCACGGGGGACTCTCATCGTCGTACGCCACCGCTTACATGGCAACGTTCTTGGTCCGGTGTACGGCGGCGACCTCGAAGGTCATCACCGGCCTGCCGGCGGCTCTCGTCAAGATGGGGCGTAGGTCCCCACGGTTCCTCGAGGCAGGACCGTCTTCGCGTCGCCCTTTCCTTGACCCGGCCCACGGCGGGGCCTTTCTCGTTAAGGCGGAGGCTGAGCGCCTGCATGCGCCTTAAGGCGTCAAATGCACCATTACTGGCCGCCGGGAAGCCCTACCTTAAGCTGGCGCGTGTCCACGGGCAGCGATGCTCATGAACCACGGAGTGGCGGGAGTCTCCGCGAACTCCACCGGAGGTGGTCGAAGAAACACGGCTGCGTGCATGTTACAGGCGAGGTAACGCCTCCATAGCCCGACTGCGGCGCGCGGGCTGCTCCTCGCTTCAAAAACACGGCGCCGCCTTGCGGCGGGTGAGACAGTCCCTCAGCCGGCTGATAATAGGAGGCGCCTTGGTCGTCGCTTCGCCCGCGATATTACGATCTTTGAACCCGCCATCTTGAGATGCAGGCTTGCTTCTAAATCACGGATGCGAAGTCCGCCAGTAGTTAGCAGAAACCAACCACTAGCCCCTACAGCGCTACAGTCGGCGTGTTCGCTGACAGCCGAGTCTGAGCCGGGTTTGGTTGGAAGGAGGCGTCTTGGTAGGCTAAACCTAGAGGGTGAAAACCCTCTGACTCCCCGCGAGGTATTAGGCGCTATGAACTAGGGATGACACAAAGATTTTACCCGAGTTCGGGCCCCTTTTGCCTTGGATAATAGCCTTACTTCCTGCTCGATTGTTTGAAGAGTGTTTTTTGAAGGAGTGCAGTACAAAGCCTTTGGGTTACAAACTCTCCCTTAGGCTCTACTACGGAACTCTCGCTTGCTTGTTCTTCGACCTTGACCCCTTTTCCCCATGCACCCGGGCCCTTATATAGGCCAAGCCAGCAAGGCGGTACCAGGAGGGTCATCATGCTTATCTTCATTCATTTATTACCCCTTCCGTCTGTCCGTTCCTCGGCCTCATTAAATGCCGGCGCATGGCCGCTGGTCGCTTGGGGATGTGACCCCTTCTTGGCGGGTTGGTGAGGCGTCGGAGGAATGGGCTTATGGCGAAATCCTTGCAGTTGATAGGTGCGACACATGTCCTGCCGCCCGAGAATGGTGCAGCGAAGGAGCCTTCGAGTGAAGCCACCTCGCACCACCTTTTGTCTTGCGGCGGGGTGGCGGGCGTGCTAGCCCACACTTTCGGCCGGGCGCCACGTGGGTGACCACGGCTGGCGGCGAGGCGTGCTAGCCCACACTGCCGCCGGACGCCACATGGGTCGACCACCGGGCGGCGGCGTGCTAGCCCACACTTTCGGCGGGTGCCACGTGGGTGATCGCCGGGCGGCGGCGTGCTTCGCCCACGCGCCGCCGGGCGCCATGTGGGTGATCGGCTGGGCGGCGGCGTGCTCGCCCACCGCCGCGTCGGGTGCCACGTGGGTGACATGGCCGGCGGCGGTATGCTAGCCCACCGCCTCGCCGGTGCCACGTGGATCGATCGCCGGCGGCGGTGGTGCTTCGCCCGCCGCCGGTGCCACGGGATCCATGACGGGCGGCGGCGTGCTTCGCCCACCGCTCGCCAGGTGCCACGTGGGTGATCGCCGGCGGCGAGGCGTGCTTCGCCCACTGCTCGCCGGGTGCCACGTGGATCTGTCATGTTGACCGCTATGTTGACTGCTTTTGTGCGGCGAAGAGGGTACCCCAGCGTAGAGTACGCTGACAATCCTATTAATCTTATCATCATCCTTTTGACCTTCCCTGATCTGCTCTTCTAGGCTCGGCTTGACTTCCAAAGTAGCTAAAAATCCTTCCGGTATGACTTCCAATCTTAACTTCTGAAGCTCTTTACATAAATCAGACTGGTTTTCTGCAACCATCAAATTTAAACTATTACTTTTCCGACTCAAAGCATCAGCCACCACATTTGCTTTTCCTGGATGGTAGTGAATTCCGATATTGTAATCCTTGATTAATTCTAACCACCTCCTTTGTCTCATATTCAAATGCGATTGGGTGAATATATACTTTAGACTTTTGTGGTCATATATATATTTCACATCGATTTCAATGAGATAGTGACACCATATTTTAAGCGCGCACTCTGACAGACTAACTCTAGGTCATGAGTGGGTAATTACGCTCATGTGGCCTTAATCGCCTTGATGCATAAGCTCTTTGCTTTACCATTCTGCATCAATACACAACCAAGTCCCTGACTCGAAGCATCACAGTAGATATCAAAGTTGTCCTTAGTATTCGGCAACACCAAGATAGGTGCCGAAGTTAAACGCTTCTTCAGCTCTTGGAAACTCTTTTCGCACTCGGGCGTCCACACAAACTTTTTCTCCTTTTTCAACAATTGCGTAAGAGGTCTCACAATTGACGAAAAACCTTCAATGAATCGGCGATAATATCCCGCCATACCAAGGAAACTTTTGATCTGGGTAACTGTCTTTGGTTGATCCCAATGTAACACTGCCTCTACTTTCTTCAGATCGACGGCTACTCCTTTGGCAGTCATTACATGACCTAAGAACTCAACCTTGTTTTTCCAAAAGTCGCATTTACTAAATTTTGCATACAATTGGTTTTCTCTTAACTTTTCGAAAACCATCCTTAAATGTCCAGCGTGCTCTTCTTCCGACTTGGAGTAAACACGAATGTCGTCAATGAAAACAATGACAAACTTGTCCAGATATTCCATGAATACTTTGTTCATCATATTCATAAAATATGCCGGGGCATTGGTCAATCCAAAGGACATGACCGTGAATTCATAATGCCCATACCTTGACGAAAAAGCTGTCTTTGGTATGTCCTCAGTCCGAATTTTTAATTGGTGATATCCGGATTGAAGGTCTATCTTAGAGAAGATTCCTGCTCCTCTTAATTGATCAAAAAGATCATCTATCCTGGGCAATGGATACTTATTCTTTATCATCACATCATTAAGTGCACGATAGTCTATACACATTCTAAAACTTCCATCTTTCTTCTTTACAAACAACACCGGTGCTCCCCATGGTGATGAACTAGGTCTTATAAATCCTTTCTCCAATAATTCCTCGATTTGCTTCTTCATTTCTACCAGCTCCTCAGTGGACATTCTATAAGGTCTCTTAGCTATTGGAGCTGTCCCAGGTACAAGCTCAATTACAAACTTGACGAGGGTCAAGGTCCCTGCCGCCAGCCAAAAAGTAGCAGGCCCTCCGAGCTCGGGAGGCCTCGACCACGACACAGGCATATGCCGAGGCAGCTCGACCTAGGCCTTGTTGGACCCAAGCCTGCCCCGCCACGACCTCGAGGTCGGGTCGGCTCTCGTTCGAGGATGTAGTCCACCCTTGGATTACGGATCGTGCATTTGACCGGCGGTTGCCAAAACGCGGGTCGTGGGGATGAAGCAGTCTTGCGCATCAAGTCCGGCGATTCTTGCCGACCCTCAACGTGCATGAAGGCCACTTCAGGAATATCTCCCATCCGTTGCGTGCAGAGGAGGTATAAGACCAAGGATGCGCAGTCTCTCAAGGGACACGAGGACAACACACAACATGCCATAGCTCGAGCTTAGACATAGCCATCATCGAACTTGGTACATAACACACCCCCAGCTCGAAAGCAGATTAAGAATCTTTAGCCGCAAAGCGGCGGAAATAGGGTCATTACCTTCACGAGGCTCGAACGATATAATCCTCATCTCACGCTCGTTGTCGTCTGACTCCGACCATCATCGCGTCCACTCCATTCCTCCGTTTGAGCGTAGCGCAGCTCGGGTCCCATATCACACTAACCACCCATCTCATTTCTTGCTATGAGATCATGTGATGAAAAATTGGTTGAATGGTGAAATTGGCATTGTAAAGTGATTTTGATTATAGCATGTGTAGTGCTTGTGCATGTGCTATGTTGAGATAATTATTATGCTGGTGATAGCATGATGGATTCTGCTTGATGCAATGCACTCGTGTGAGTGGTTGCATGAATTGACTTTGAGTCAAGTCGTGGACTTGTGCTCATGCACCTGTTTCTGTGTTTATTCATGTGCGTGTGTTGCTCGAGGGTGAGCGTGGTCGATGACGGGACGGAACTAGGTTCATGGAGGCGAGGTTCGGGACTAGATTCGAGGAGGAATCGAGGTCTTGGTGGTCAAGGATGTCATGCGGGACGTTCGGCCTAGAGAACATGCACATGGAGGTGGTTAGTCACGTAATTACAGCGGTGGGCCGTACATACGTGCAAGAGTTGTTTTTGGCCACGTTGGGCCAAGTTGAGATGTATCTGAGACTCTTTCCATGTTGGAAGTGGAGTTGTATTCTATCTCGTTAGGATTACTCTGTATAAATAAGGGAGGTGTCCCTGTTTATTGAAACAAGATTTTAGGGTTGTACTCTTTTATTTGAGTCTTGAACCAGATCAAAAATAAATATCTTTCTCACAAGTTCTTGGCTCCATATAGTTGATCGATCGCTTGAAGTTTTGTTCATCACAATGATCCACGAAGTTCATCCGGAGTTCGGTTCTTTGCAAAGGTATCATCTTGCAAAGGAAATATCTTTTGATCCATAGATCCGATCGGATTGATTCCTATTGGGTTTGATTCATAATTAAATCTAGTTTCTATAGTTAAAATTTCACATCAATCCAATGGGTAGATCTTCAGTAATTTGTGGTCGCCTTGATTGCTAGTCCGGTCGCCCAATTTGTTAGATAAGCTAATTGTTTCAGTCATCTTCGAAGGTCCTAAATTTAGATCCGTAGATCCGATCGACCTGATTCTTTTTTTGTTCACTTTGGAACTGAGTCTAGATTATACAGTTAAAATTTCACATCAATCCAATGGTTATATATTCTGTAATTTGTGGTCACCCAGATTGATGTCCTGCTCACCCGACTGCTCGCGTGGTCGCCCGGGTTCGGTCATGTTCCGAAGGACATAACTTTAGATCCTTAGATCTGATTGACCTGGTTATTTTTGCATTAGCTGCCGAATTAAGTCTAGTTTCTACAGTTAAAATTTCACATCAATCCAACGGCTGGATCTTTGGGAATTTCTATTTTAGTGAACATATATCAGTCTGTTCGCCCAGACTGCACGCGTGGTCGCCCAACTGTTCTCGTGGTCGCCCAACTGTTCACGTGGTCGCCCAGCCTACCAACCTGCTCGCCTAAGTGTCCTACTACTCGCCCAAGTGCCCAAACTGGTCGCCCAGGTGTCCTACTGCTCGCCCAGGTGATTTACTGGTCGCCCAAGTGCCCAAACTAGTCGCCAAGGTGTCCTACTGCTCGCCCAGGTGATTTACTGGTCGCCCAAGTGCCCAAACTGGTCGCCCAGGTGTCCTACTGCTTGCCCAGGTGATTTACTGGTCACCCAAGTGCCCAAACTTGTCGCCCAAGTGTCCTACTGGTCGCCCAAGTGCTCTCTTGATCGCCTGACTGGTCTCTTGGTCTCCCAAGCTGCGTAAGGTGGTCTCCCAATTTAAGTAACTGGTCTTCTAACCCGTAACCGGTCTTCAAGCAATTTGAGTTTAAATTGGGGTGTTTGAAAAGATAAAAATTTGATTTTAGCTTCAGCGCAATCATTCACCCCTCTCGATTGCTACATTAGTATATTTCGATCCTACAAGTGGTATCGAGCAAGGTGTTTCTAATTAATCTTAGCGGTGATTAGAAACCGTAGCGATGGATAGGTATTCGACAAAACCTTGTGTTTTCGATGGTATTGATTTTCGGTTTTGGAGCATAAAGATGGAGGCATATATTCAAGCTCGGGGTTTTGCAATTTGGGAAAAGGTCTACAAGCCATACAATGTTCACGAAAATGATGCGATCAATGACACCAATCGAGCACATGTTAAAGCAAACAGACAAAGCAAGGAATTTGATCATCCAAGGACTAGGAAGAAGTGATTTTGATCGTGTGATTCATCTCAAGTGCGCATATGAGGTATGGAAATCTCTTTGTGATTATCATGAAGGTTCTAACAACTTGTCAAAGAGGTTAGACAAGATATTTATAAGAAAGAATACATGCGATTTGAGATGAAGCTTTGGTGAGTCTCTAGATGATTTCTTTGCGGTTCAATAAAATTCTTAGCAATTTACGTCTTTGTTGGAGTTTTCTTTGATGAGGCTACAAATGCTAGACAATTGCTTGGTGCATTAGACATGTCTATTTGGGAGATGAAAGTTACATCTATTAGAGAATCCTTGTCATGAGTTCACTCACTTTAGATGTACTATTCTCAAAATTAAAAACTCATGAGTTGGATGTTCTTTCTAGGAAAACAGATCATAAATCAATTGCACTAACTTCACAATCTAGCATGAACAATGCTTCTTCAAGCTTTGCTGTGTCCTCTTTGTCTTCACTAACTGATGAACAGATCGAAGAATTTCTTGAAGAAGACTTGGCACTATTCTCTTCTTGGTTTAACAAAGCTTTGCAGAATGTGAGAATGAGAAAGAGAGTTGGTGGTGGCCCTCCAAGATGCTATGAGTGTGGTGACCTCAATCACATTAGATCAAATTGTCCTAAGCTTGCAGGTAAAGCATCAAGGGAGGAAAAGGACAATGACAGAAGAAAAGAAAAGAAGAAGTCTTCACCAAGTGATAGAAAGAAAAAGAGCTTCATCAACAAAAATGTTGTTCATTGGGTTCTTTCTGCTCTTGAACAAGTGAACTTAAGTGATGTGGATTCAGAGAGCAGCGAGGATGATACAATGGTTCCAAGCAAGCATGATTTGACAGGATTGTGTCTCATGGCTAGAAGTGATGAAAGCTACACCGAGGATGATCATGACAGTGACTTCAATGAAGTAGAACCTTCTTACGATGATTTAGCTATTGCTGTTGCTCGTCTTGGAAAATTGCTTGACAAACGCGACAAGAAAATTAAGAAACATGATGCTATTGTGGAATCTTTGCATGCTGAAATTGCTAGACTTAAATCTTTAATTCCTGATGATGATGCTTGCAAATCATGTGACTTAATCTACAGTGAGCATACTGTGCTTAGGAAAGAACATGTTTCTTTGTTAGAACAAGTCAATGCTGAAAAGAAAGAAAATGAGAAACATGTTAAAAATGCTAGTTTGTTCAACTGTTGATTTGCATGATACAACTCATTGTTCTAAATGTGCTATCTTTGGAATTAAAGTTGCATGATGCAAATGCTAGGGTTTCTCAAATGATGATGCTATGCTCACTCATGAAGTTCTCTCATGCTCAACTTATGCATAACGAGAAAGGAAAAGTGGACGTTCCATGTAATAATTGTTTAACTCTTTCTCGAAAGGTTGATTACTTGGAGAAATCTTTAGAACGGTTCACTTCAGGAAAGAAAAACCTAAACATGATTTTGGATCAATCAAAAGTCAGTACTCATCACAAAGGTTTAGGCTTTGATTCTTATGCTCATCATAAATCACATGCTCCAACTGTTGTGAAGACACTTGAAAATGGAAAATTCAAAATTGTTGATGAGCCTAAGAAAACTGTTTTCAAGTCTGCTGGTGTGTTATCTTCTACTATGGTGAATGCAAATGTTACTTCTGTTCCTAAAGCTAAACATCATGTTAAGTACACTTGCACTCATTGTGGTAAAGATGGACATTTAGTAGATTTTTGCTTTAGACTAGCCAAACAGCAAAAGAAACATGTTAAAAGTGTGCTTTAAGAAAAGTGAATGCAAAGTTTTAGATGCTTCAGGAGACCTTGTGTTCAGGATTTCACGCTTTGGAAGAGTTTTTAAAGCTGATTTTGATGTGTCACTTTCTTCTAAGCATAGGTGTCTAGTTGCCAATGTTTCTAAAGATTTATTCTTTTGGCATCGTAGACTTGGTCACGTTGGTTTTGATCATCTAACTTCGTGTTAGTGGTTTAGATCTCATTAAGTGGCTTGCCTAAGCTTAATGGTGATAGCGATTTAGTATGCTCTTCTTGTAGACATGGTAAGATGACTGCGGGTTCACATCTACCTCTTACCATGGTGATGACAAATGCTCGGGACAACTACTACATCTTGACACGGTTGGACCTTCTCGAGTTCAATCCTTTGGAGGCAAATGGTATGTCTTGGTCATTGTTGATGATTATTCTAGATACTCTTGGGTTTATTTCATGGTATCTAAAGATGAGGCTTTTAGTCACTTTAAAAGTCTTGTTACTAGATTATCTGTTGATCACCCAGAGCACTTAGAGCTATTAGAAGTGATAATGGGCCTGAATTCAAGAATTCTTCTTTTGATCACTTTTGTATTGAAAAAGGAATTGATCATCAATATTCTTCACCTAGAGTGCCTCAACGAGAATGGTGTAGTTGAAAGGAAAAAGCAGAACCTTGGTTGAGATGGCTAGAACTATGCTAGATGAACATCACACTCTAGGAAATTTTGGGTTGAAGCAATCTCAAGCTGCATGCTATGTTTCCAATAGAGTGTTTTTGAGATCGAAGCTAGGCAAAACCTCTTATGAGCTTCGTTTTGGTCATAGGCCTAGTGTATCTCATTTCAGAGTTTTTGGATGCAAATGTTTTGTCTTGAAATCTGAAAATCTTGATAAATTTGAAGCTAGATCAACTGATGGCTTCTTTCTTGGATATCCTGCTCATACACGTGGTTATCGTGCACTTGTTTTGGAGACTAACAAAATTGTAGAAACATGTGAAATCACTTTCGATGAGGCTAGTCCAGGCACTAGTCCAATTGATGCAGGAACAGATGCATATGTTCAGGGGGAGAGTATTTTTGTTGATGATGATGATGTTGAGGATGAAGTGTTGATTCCTATTGCACAACCAGCTGTACCTCTTTCGGCACCTACCACTACATCACCTACATCTGAGCATCCTCAAGCCACAACATCTTCTGTACATGCTGAAAACGAAGAAGGAGACGGAGAAGTTTACGGCTACAACTCCTTTGCACATTCAAAGACATCCACTGAACAAATGATTGGAGATTTGAATGAGAGAGTCACGATCGAGGTTTATTGCTTCGATTCTCATGCTCATTCTCGCTTTTGTTGCTTCTTTTGAACCCAAAGATATATCTCATGCATTAAGCGGCGAATCTTGGATCAATGCCATGCATGAAGAATTAGAAATTTTAGCGTAACAAGGTTTGGAAGCTTGTTCCTCCTCCTCCGATTTTAATATAATTGGAACTAGATGGGTTTTCAAAAATAAACAAAGTGAGGATGGTGTTGTTGTCGAGGAATAAAGCTAGATTGGTTGCTCAAGGATTTACTCAAGTTGAAGGTTTAGATTTTGATGAAACCTTTGCTCTGTTGCTAGAATTGAAGCCATTAGAATTCTTTTAGCATTTCTGCATCTAAAGGTTTTAGATTGTATCAAATGGATGTGAAAAGTGCTTTTCTAAATGGCTATATTAATTAAGAAGTATATGTTAAGCAACCTCTGGTTTGAAAATCCCAAATTTCTTGATCGGTGTTCAAATTGTCCAATGCCTTGTATGGATTAAAACAAGCCCTAGAGCATGGTATGATAGGCTAAAAACCTTTTTACTTGAAAAGGGGTTTACAATGGGAAAGGTTGACAAAACTCTCTTTTTACTCAAGCAAGGCAATGATCAACTATTAGTCGGTTATGTTCATGATATTATCTTTGGTGGTTCCTCTCATGTTTTAGTGTCTAAGTTTTGAAACCATGAGAAAGGAATTTGAGATGAGCATGATGGGTGAGTTGACTTACTTTTTGGGACTGCAAGTCAAACAAAGCGAAGGAAGGTACCTTTGTTCATCAAAGTAAATACACAAAAATTTGCCGTCGCTTTGGGATGGAAACACGCAAACCGATCATGACACCCATGGGAGGCACTTGCACACTTGATCCGGATGAAGATGGTGAGATTGTTGATCAAAAGAGTATAGAAGCATGATAGGCTCTCTGTTATATCTCCTTGCATCAAGGCCGGATATTCAATTTCTTGTGTGCTTGTGTGCTCGTTTTCAAGCTTCTCCACGTGTTTCACATCAACAAGCATCAGCGGATCTTGAGTATCTCCATGGTACTCAAGATTTTGGTATATGGCTTTACCTTCCTCATGCATTAGTTTAAGAGCATTCTCGATGCTGATTTTGGAGGTTGTAGAATTGATAGAAAAAACACGTCGGCTCATGTCTTTTCTTGGGTAATTCACTTATTGCATGGTCCTCTAGAAAACAATCTTACATTGCACAATCAAGCTGCTTGAATCTGAATATGTGGCTGCTTTGCTAGTTGTTGTTCTCAAATTCTTTGGATAGTAGCTACACTTAAGGATTATGGGGTTAATTTGGATAGTGTTCCTCTGTTGTGTGATAACACTAGTGCAATATGCATTGCTAAAAACCACATGCAACATTCTAGAACAAAACACATTGAGATCAGATTTCACTTTCTTAGAGATTATGTAGAAAAGGGAAATATTGTGCTTCATCATGTGGATACTGAACATCAATTGGCAGACATTTTCACAAAACCTTTGTTTTCTTCTCGTTTTGCTTTTATTCGGGGAGAACTTGGATTGATTCATCCAATGGGATATTTTTGAGAGGGAGTTTTTGAAGTTTTTGTAATATTTTGTAACATAACTTTTTTTGTGTGTTTCTTAAGTAAAAAAACAAAAAAAAATGAAAAACAATAAAAAGTACTGAGCATTGTATTTCATACACATATGTCATTTGAGGCCATGTTTATGCTACAAGGTCTTTGCAACTTCCTGTTTATACATATATGGTGTAGTTTATGTCATATTAAATGGAATGACAACTTGAATTAAATCTTATCATGGTTGAACTTTCTTGGCTATCTTGATCCTGCTCAAAAAGTGCTAAATATGAAAGTTGAGTGCTAAAGCTCAAAAAGTGATTGTTGATAAAAGTAAGAACAAGGTTATGTACTGTAAGATCCGATTGACCTAATTCTTTTTGTGTTAGCTGCGGAATTAAGTCTAGTTTCTACAGTTAAAATTTCACATCAATCCAACGGCTGGATCTTTGGGAATTTCTATTTTAGTGAACGTATATCAGTCTGCTCGCCCAGACAGCGCGCGTGGTCGCCCAACTATTCACGTGGTCGCCCAACTATTCACGTGGTCGCCCAGCCTACCAACCTGCTCGCCCAAGTGTCCTACTGCTCGCCCAAGTGCCCAAACTGGTCACCCAGGTGTCCTACTGCTCGCCCAAGTGATTTACTGGTCGCCCAAGTGCCCAAACTGGTCGCCCGGTGTCCCTCGCCGCCCAGAGATTCTTGGTCACCCAAGTGCCCAAATTGGTGCGCCAGTGTCCTCTTGCTTCGCCCAGTGATTCTTGGTCGCCCAAGTGCCCAAACTAGTCGCCCAAGTGTCCTATTGGTCGCCCAAGTGCTCTACTGGTCGCCCAGACTGGTCTACTGGTCTCCCAACTGCGTAAGGTGGTCTCCCAATTTCGTAACCTGGTCTTCTAACTTCGTAAACTGGTCTTCAAGCAATTTGAGTTTAAATTGGGGTGTTTGAAAAGATCAAAAATTTGATTTTAGCTTCCGCGCAATCATTCACCCCCCCTCTGATTGCTACATTAGTATATTTCGATCCTACACTTGCGGTTGGCGATCCCGATCGTCGACAGCTGGCGCCCACCGTGGGGCCCGATTGCTTCGCTCATTCGCGAGAGCGACATCCGATCGAGGGCATGGCGCGCCGTCGGTGGACTTTCCTCGGCGTGGATTGAGCGCGGACTCGATCTGCATCCTGTTTTACGCCATACCGCCACTCGGCGGCCGCGATGGCGGCGCGATCATAACACGAAGGAGACGCGATAACCGTGATCCGCAGACCCTGAAAACGCTTCGCCGGATGGTGCATGTCGCCATCAACCAAGCCATAACCGCCCTCGTGAGAGAGACCGAGAAGGCGGTGCGTCTTCCGGCCGCCTGCTCCCTCTCGAGGAGCGCCTCGCGCTATCGCCGGGTCATGGCTGATCGAGATAGGGCGAGTTGGAGCTCTTTGGCGAGCCCTAGCGAAAAACTCGATCGGGCTGCGACCGAGGTCATACCTCCGCACCACCGGTCGGCACTCGAGGACCGCTCCCGAAAAAGTGATGACAACTTCGTCGCGCCGTCGCCCGCACCGTCGGGCGCCTCCGCGCGAGGCGCCCTCTCACCGATGGCGGGCTCGGGGCGAGGCTTTGACGCCTTGCCGCGCCGTATCTGCGGGCACCGTACCAGCGAGGCGAGGCCGAACCAAGCCGCCTGATTCCGAGTCAGCGGGCGGCAGGTCTGCGGGCCTCTCCCAGACGTTCGCCCGAGCCTTTGTAGGGTCGGGACGCTTGCGTTACCTACCGGGTGACTCCCGTGCCCGGCATCATGGTCGTTCCCACCGAAGGTCGGGCCGCCGAGGCAGCCTCAACTCCGAATCCGGCGGCGGGGACCTTGCGGTGGCGACCACACGACGACGCTTTGTCGACCTATGGTGCGTGGCGTATTCGACGGCTGCGCGCCACGTGCGGTGGCTAGCTCTGTTCAAGTCCACGCTGATCGAGCGTTTTGACAGAACCAAGAACCCCGATGAGTTCCTGTCTATCTACTCGACCGCAATCCTGGCGGCCGGGGGCGACGAGCTTGTCATGGCCAATTACCTCCCGACCGTCCTGGACGGTGCCGCGCGGACCTAGCTCTTTAACCAGAAGCCTGGTTCATTCAGGTCGTGGCGCCAAATCCAGAGCGCCCTCCGCTCCAACTTCCAAAGTTATTCTGGCGGCGGGAGAGAAAAGACTGGCCGCGTCATCGGGGCAAGGCGAGCCGCTCCACGACTTTGTGTGGCGATTCATCCGCACGAGGAACCTGATCCCGAGCATCTCTAACGAGGCCATCATCAAAGCCTTCAAGTTCGGAGTCCGTGATCGGCGCCTCACCGAAGACCTGGAGATCACCTCACGCCTCAGCGTCAACAAGCTGTTTCGTATGGCGGAATGGTACACGGATGCGGATGACGCAGTCCGCTGGAAACGCGACTACGATCAAGGTAAGCTTGGTCTAGGTCCCACAGAGGCCGGCCCGTCCATCTCCAAGGGCGCTGCCCCCAAGAAGCGGGAGCGATCGCGAGGTGGCGGAGTGCGCGTGTGATCGTTTGGCGAATGGCCATGAGGTCCTTGAGGTCGAGATCAAGCTCGGGAGGATCCAAACCTCGCCGAGTCGGCCTCGACCTCGCCAGAGCCTGAACCGGCCCTAGCGGGGGGGCCGACGACCGGGCCCCGGCGGCGGATGCTTTCGGCCGCGAGGGCGCGCCGGGATATGATGAAGCAAAGTTTTGCTGTTTCATAGGGCGGCGGCCACGACCTGCGAACTGCGGGGCTTAGTAGAAACAAGCCGGAGGCCTTCTATGACAAAGAGATGAGATGTCCGTGCTCGAAGGATGACGACCAACGAGCAGGGTGAGCAGCGGCACGAACACGGCGACCTCGATCTGGAGTTCAGCGGGTGTGCGCCGGATCGATGTCATCTTCGGTGGCTCGTCGACCTACGACCAGCGCCGAGTCAAAAGCCGCCGTGAGCCATCTACCGGTGTCGTTTGGGAAGCCCATCGAGCGACCGCAAGTGGGCCGGAGCCACCATCACTTTCTCTCGGAGGACGCTCTCAAGGTATGGCCGAGACTGAACACCGCCTTGGTCGTGACCCGACCATCGGCAATACATGCGATCCGGCGCGTCATGGTCGGCGGCGGTAGCTCTCTTAACTTCTGCGAGCGGGGCGCTTGATCGGATCTGATTCTCGGTCGAAGGTCAAGAACATCGCCATACCGTTCTTTGGGATCGTGCAGGGAGCTCGATAGTCCCCACAGGGCGTGGTCTTGCCGTTACCTTCAAGCTTCTCGGACAACTTCGTGACTTGAAATGGTCACCTTCGAGGTGGTCGAGGAGACCTCCGTCTAACGCCATCCTCGGGCGGCTGCCTTGGTCAAGTTTATGGAGGCCAACCATTATAGCCATCATTTGTATGAAGTCGCTCGCCCCAACGCATCATAACCGTGCGAGGCGATCTGCAGGCGGCACATGGATGTGAGACCAAGGCCTTGGCTCTTGCGAGCGTCTTGCCCAGTGTGATCGAGGCGACGGCGAAGAATGCCTGCCAGAAGGCGGCGATCCAGCCCAGTGGGGCGACGAAGGACGTGCCGCTCGAGGAGGGCGACCCGACCAAGTGCATCCACGTCTCGGCCGAGCTGAGTTCCAAATAGGAACTCGAGCTCGTCACCTTCCTTCGCTGAGGTGGTTTGATGTGTCTGATGGAAAGCCTGTGACTACTCCTGCCACTACTACTGTCCTCGAGTCCGATGAGAATGGTGAGTCTGCTGATCAGAAGGAGCTCCGAAGCATGATTGGCTCCCTCTTGTATCTTACTACCTCGCGGATGGACATACACTTTGCCGTGTGTATGTGCGCTCATTTTCAGGCTTCTCCTAGCGCCTCTCATCGCCAGGCGGTGAAGCGCATCTTTAGGTACCTTCGAGCTACCATTGATTATGGTATTTGGTACACTTCTTCTTCTTGTCTATCCCTTAGAGCCTTTTCTGATGCAGACTTTGCCGGCTATAGGATAGATAGGAAGAGCACTTCTGGCATTTGCCAATTTATTGGCACTTCTCTTGTTTCTTGGTCATCTAGGAAGCAGTCTGGTGTTGCATAGTCTACCACTAATGCCGAGTATGTAGCTTCTGACCATTCTTTGTAGCAGTGCTGGATGAGATCGATCTTACGGGACTTGGGGTTAGAGATAGAGAGTGTTCCACTTTTCTCTGATAACACTTTTGCTATCTACATTGCAAAGAACCCAGTGCAGCATTCCTGGACCAAGCACATTGATGTTAGATATCACTTCCTTAGAGATTGTCAGGACCCGAATCTGCAAATCTGGACTCTCTATGTATTCTGCACTAGTCCAGGATCACGCTAGTGCACACATGCTAAACAGGGTATAGTACCACAATCATACATAGCGGAATATTAATAAAGTACATCAATCATGTATATAAACGAGTTGTACGGCCCTAAGGTCACCTTACAATAGTTGCCATGCAGGGCTTACATTATTCAGAATAACATTAAACAACAGTGAATGAAAGTAAACGTCATGGTGATCCATCTTACGCCACAGGCGCCTTTGATGAGGCTTGCTCCTAGTTCTCTGGATCTTGACGAACTCCTCCTCATACACAGGCGTAGTCTCCTCCTCTGTAAATTTTGTCGCATGGGTGAGTACACACGTACTCAACAAGTCATGCATGAATCTTGATTCTATTACTACATGCATGGCTTGTTACAAAGGAATGGTTCAATTGGTTGATTTGCATTGCATCAATATTTTGAACTATTATTAATTTAGATTGAAAGCATCAAAACCCTATAAATATATTATACTTCTCAAATTATTTTCCACATAATTTTAGATACACAGTCCCTAATCAACTTTCATCATTAACCCTAGCACACACCCTTCACCCCATTTATTTTCAAACACTACCCCTTGACTGTATTCCCCGAGCGTTGTCCAGTTCCGTGGACTCGGCTATTCGAATAGTTTTGTCACTCTGCAGAGGTTGTACACTTTACCCACAAGATACTATTGCTCACCACACAGGTGATTGACCGTAACAAAGCTTTTCAGAGACTTCTATCTCAGCCCAAGAACCTCTCCGTGTTGCCTTCACTATGACTTCCCTCACACAGAGCCGAAGTATAGGACTGACGAACATCGTTGGATAGGGTACCAAGCCATAGCATAGGCACGCTCCCCCATACAGTTACCCCCGTGTAACTACCACCCCGAGGTATCAAAGGTAAGATATCAGAATCCTACTAAACTAGGTCTTCCCATTCAGACATGTGGTTGTACGAGAGACTCAGGTCAAAGGCTTGCAAGGTGAAGTCCTTAACTGACCAAGGCAAGACATCCTTCTCTCAAATTTGGCACACAGCCCTCACAACACTCAAAACCCCCCAAATGCCACACAGGCCCACCTGGCACGAAGCCTCGGTCCACTTGCCTCAGTCTAAATCAACATCCATCCCAATTTACTTAACAGTGCAACACATGCCCGTAATCATCCTTCATGTAGAACCACACAGGTCTCTACACTCCAACATCATTACCAACAACATTACACCTTTTATCAAAATGCATTCACTATTTCTTTAGTCAAATATTGCTTTTGTATTCAAAAAGACTATTCACCATATTTGCAAAGCTAAGCAACTATTCACGGTTTAGCCTCCCGTGTTGGCATGTCATTACAACCAACTAGTATTGTCCACTTAGATTATCAAAGGAATCATGGCATATGAATAATAATAACAAGGTGACAATAACAATTAGGTTGATTACCTAATTCCCCCAAAATATTTAAATCCATTTTTAGTTGAATTAGCATGCATAGTTTGAAACAAAATATATTTACAAAACTTAGGAGCAACATGGTCAAAGCATAACTTGCCTTCAAAAAGTTACTGGTTCTGATCCGAAGCTAGGTCCTATGCTGGAAATTCCCCCTCAAAGCTCTCCGGCAAATCGACGTCTAATCGAAATCAATATACACACAATAAATATAATTTATAGAGAGCAAACTCAACTCCAAAAATTCAATAAAATTCACCAATAAATAAATCTTGATTTTAAAAATTTTTAGAAATTGAAATCACTCAAATCGGAGTTAAAACGCAAAAGTTATAGCCATTTGAAGTTTGGAAATAAATCAAAAAGAATAAACCAAATTTCATTATTTATTTTTATACGGGAAATTCGGAAATATGACGTCAGCATGACCAATAATGACGTCAGCACCGAAACTATTTTCTACCGAATTATTTTCCTAAAGAAAAAAATCGAATTATTGCGTCGATGAGCGTCACTCTCGGCGTCAACATCTCTTGCTACCACCGTGACATCGGGTCCCACTTATGGCGTCGATTCTTGGCCTTGACATGACACGTGTACACGATCTGGCCGTGACACGTGGTGACGAATTATCAACCGAAGACTTGATCAAATATCATCCGTCCGATTTAAAATGGACGGCTAGATCTAACCCGACGCTTCGGTTTTAAACCTAACACGTGGCCTCACCTTAGCCACCGGATCTAAATCGAACGGCTGGCGTTAATCCGAGTGGCGTCGACCAAGTCAGAGGCTATGCTCAGCGGTGATGTCGTGGCGGCGTGAACCTTGACGGAGATGAAGAAGATGACAACCGCGTCAGCGTTCCGAGGCTTCTCCGGCGACAAGGGTTGACTCCACAGACGCGTCACGGCTTGAGGATCACTCCGGTGGTCACGACGACGGTGGTGACTTACCGGAGAGGGCACAAATGTGGCGAAATTGCTACGGAACTACGACATGCTCTAGCAGTAGCTACGGCGAGTCTCGGGAGGCGTGAAAGGTCTCGAAATGTGTGGAAAGATGTGCTTTATACAGTGCACCAGTTAATGAAGCAGAAGAGTTACTTGCCGGCGTTAATGGCTTGCGGTTACCGACCGTAATGCATGGCGGCGGTGTTGCCAGAAGATGAAGACGAGACGATGTGGGCTCATCTCGCGCGTACACGCGGCGACAGATCAACGGCTGTCGAATCAAAACGTCACGGTTCCCTCAGAGCCGTCCGATCCAAATCGGACGGTCGAGAAGCGATTAGGGTTCGCTTTCATTGGGCGGCGACACAATCTTGGGCTCGGCCGTCTTTTTCATCGATTTTTCTGTTTTCAAATAAAAATAATAATTCCCAAAATTCATTTGAGGCATTTAAAATATCAGAAAAATTCTAGAAAAATTCCAGAAAATATTTTAGAACATTTTGGACATAAATAAAATATTTCCATTTATATTTTGCAAAAACTTATTCATTATTCAATTAATTTCCAGAGAAGATTAATTTCCAAAAATTCTAATTAAATCCAAATAAATTCCAAAAATTCTCAAAAATTCAAAATAACTTATGAAATTTAAAATAGCCAAATTTTGGGATGTTACAAAGACCATGTGGAGAAAGGAGACATAGTGCTCCAGTTTGTGGAGAGTGACCACCAATTGGCTGATGTCTTTACCAAGCATTTGGATAGCTCCAGGTTTGTTGCCTTAAGGAGTGAGCTTGGAGTCGTGTGCCCTTACGACCTTCTGTGAGGGGGAGCTGATCTGTATATTATGTATTATATTTTATTTCAGCTTTTTCTTTCTTTTGTATTGCTCTAGGTGCTTATGGGTTTTATTCCTTAGAGTTATGGGTTCACATCACTTAGACTTTTGGCATGCTTTTGCATGGACCTCTTATCTTGTGCTTTAGATTGCTATTATACTTAATGAGCTGTACTCTCTTCTCTCTAGGTTGAGTTCGCTCACAATTTTATAAGTCTAGCAAGTGTTGGGCCCCCTAGGTAAACAGGGTATGTGTGCACTCCTTAGTTTGGGATCTAGAGGCAGCTTCACTATGTCAGTCATTGGGGAAAGTGAGAGCGAGTCTAAACCATAGTGTTCTCTACTATCTTCTCTTTGCTCTATAGCTACACAATTTGCAGTTTCTTATCTTCTTCTCTCCATTCTGTGTTTCTAGTTTTTGATTGAGTTATTTTGGATCTTTCAATTGATATCATTCTTGAGCTTAATCTTGCTAATAACTCAACTTGAACCAGATTTGTGCTTATAATTAAATCACATGTTAAGGGGGAGTTTAAGAATCTGTCTCATGCATTGCATATAGACTTGATTTTCATTTTATTAGTTTTGTCTATTATGCAAATGATCCTTGTTTCATTTTATACATCATGCTATATTATGAAGAAAATTACTAACTTAGATATGTCTAAGTTCATTTATCTTGCTAAGCTTGCAAAAATTAAAAAAAATAAGCTTTAAAAGAAAAAACTTAATAAAACATATTGCGTTTACTTGCTAAGTTTCTTCTCTAGGTGTATTTACCATGATTTGTAAAATTTTGGAATTCTCTAGAGTCCCTATAGCAATTTGGGTGAATCTTGTTTGATCCATACTTGAGTCCTTCACTAGCTTAACAATCAAAATGCTAAATTGAAAGTGAAGCAAAATTGACTCTTTTTGTTCGCATTAGACTCAACATTTCACATTCACAAGATGGTTTCTCATTGCACTTGAGATGAACTTGGAATGTGTTGTGTATGATCAAGATCATTCTCTTAAGAGTTCTTCTTGAGATGATCGAACATGGCTTGAGTCAATTGCTGTAAAAATGCAAATATAAAAAAATATCTGGGTAAAGAATGCAAATATTGTCAAACATTTGCACTCTGTTATGTCTTTCAAAGATTCAAAGGAAAATTTGCATACAATGAAAAAATTAAGCTCGAAGGACCTTGTAGGAACTTCTAGATTCCCCAAAGTGTTGAGTAGGTTGAACTCTAGATTTTCCATTTGATCCATTGAATGGCTTTGCTTCTAGTTTTGAAATAAATGATAAGTGTTGCTCATGTTCAATCTTGCTAAAAATGATATGGTTTCAGTTAAATCTTGCTAACAAAATATTTATTTGCACTTGGACATGCATGCCTTAGCTAAGTCTTTTTATCATAACTTACCTTGGTGTCATAATTTGTCATGTTGATCACTTGGATAATCTTCAAAGCTCCCTTAGGCTGCATTACTTGCATAAAAACAACAAAAAAGGGGGAGAAAAGAAAATACCATCTTGATGCCTATATTGCCAAAAGAGGGAGAAATTGTAGAAAAGGCATCATTTTGCATCTTGATTCATCTTAATTCTTATGATCTTTGTAAATATTTGCTATCTTTCATAGACCATAAGTATTTCTAGTTCTAGACTTGGTCATGTTTTTGCTTTTCATTTCTTTGATCAAGTTTGGCTTTGTATTCAAATTGCCTTCTTCACTCTTATTCAAATTTAAAACTTATGCCTTTTCGTGTGTTTGTCAATATACTCATCAAGGGGAAGATTGAAAGACCATGTGGAGGTCTATTCTTGTCTTGTGTGTCATGAGTAATTGATGAGATTTGAGCTTGGTTTGATTTGAAATTGAGTTTGATTTGAATTAGATTTTTGATTTGAAGCAATTTGAGTGTTAATGGTTTTTGTCAATGCTACCGACCTAGAGGCGGTAGCACCAGACCTTTGAGTGAAATTATAATTGATTAATGATTTTGGGATAATCATTGAATATCTTTGTGGGCATTGCTATGTGAAAGGTTTTATCCTTGTCTTTGATGGTTGCAGGGCGACGGTGCTAGATCATGGTGAGGCGGAGGATGACCAGGACTAGACGAGGAGCGTCAGAGGTCTAGACAGTCAAGAGATCGCCAGAAGATGATCGGAGACGGAGTTCAGGCAAGTCAAGAAGACAAGAAAAGAGGAGATGCTAGCTAAACGCCGCGTGGATCAAGGAAGGCCGTCGGATTGCTGTCTAATTGATAGGTTAGCGGGTCTAGGTAGCATGCTTTGAAAACCGTGCAAGAAAATCCATTATGTGTGTGGGTTTTGGGTTAGCCCTTGCATGGCTGTGTGAGTGTGTTAATCCTAACCCTTAGATGAGTGCTCAAGGGTTGAGGGACTCATCTATTAGTGGTAGGTGGCCCAAGAGTTAGTATAAATAGGGGTGGAGGGGTAGCCTCCTCCCCTTGAAGGTTGTACATGTTTTTGTGCTCTTTTGAATTTTACCCACTATGTTGTGTGGCTTTGTAAACCTCCTCCTTCTAGAAATGCAAATATTTTTCATTCATACTTAAATTTACATTACACACTTACTTTATGTCTTAAATTCAGCATTTAAATTCCTGTAATTTACTTTCTCTCAATTTACTTTCATGCAATTTGGATTTGCCTCTCCTCCTTCTAAATGCTGCTGATCTTGGATGTATTGAGTGTGTTCATATGGTTTTACATTTCTTTTGCACTCTAGGATAAACTAGACATCAAGTTTTCTATCAAGTTGCATCTTTGTCCAGAACTTGTTCTTTACACAGTAGTCAGTTTTTGATTTTTGGAAAAATATAAAAATTATTTTTTGAGTGATTATTATCGTAGAAGGTGTGGAACTTACATACCCATCTGTGGAAAAATTTTGGAGTGCACTGGTCGCACCGTTTGGGCGCCATGAGGTGAAAATCTAGCCCCAAACTTTCTGCTCGAAGTTCCTGACAGTCTATGATATTTGATTTTTGCTGATTTTTCTACAAATATTTTTGATGCAATCTTTGGTGGAGTAGTTTAGGATGCATTTTCTCATAATAAAAAAATTCCCAAAATTTCTAGAGCAACAGAAGTCCACCAAAAACCTGCTCAAATTGAGGATAGTTTCTAGAAATTCTGCTTTTACTTTTCTGAAAGTGACTTTTGTGATTTGGCTCAATCTCCTTTCTAAAAGCAAGAGTTGTGATGAGGCCTGGGCGTCCTTTGACCGGGCCAAGGCGGTCAGCGGACCCCGAGCTCGGGAGGCCCGGCCTCTACTGGTGCGCGTCTTGGCGCTCGACCTAGAGCGCGCTAGACTCGAGCACGGCCCTGCTCGACCTTGAGCTCGGGCGGGCCCTTGTTCGGAGCCGCGGTCCACCCTTGGATTTCGTATCAAGCATTTGACCGATGGTTGCTCAAGGCGCGAATCAGTGGGGCAGAGCCTTGAATCGTGCAACAAGTTCGGGCGATTCTTCTGGCCCTCAACGTGCATGAAGGCCACTTCCCGGGAATCTAGCCCAGCCGTTGCGTGCTGAGGAGGTATAAAGACCAAAGGAGCACAGTCCTTTGGGGAGACGAAGACAACACACAACGCGCCCTAGCTCGAGCTTAGACTTAGACATTGTCGAACTTGAGCAGTAAAACATCCTTGTACTTAGAATTAGCCAAAAGAACTGCCGCAAGGTGACTGGAGTAGAGCTATTACCTCCACAGGGGCTCGAACCAGTATAAATCTCGGTCTCCCGCTCGTTGTCATCTTGCTCCGACCATAACCATGCCTATACTTTTCCTCCGTGGCGAAGCGCGACTAAGATCCCGTATCACACCGACCCCTAACTCACCTCTTGCGGTTGGCGATCCCGATCGTCGACAGCTGGCGCCCACCGTGGGGCCCGATTGCTTCGCTTACTCGCAGGAACAACATCAAGAACCCAGGAGCATGGCGCACTTCATTGACGGACTTTCCTCAAGCGTGGATTCGGGCACGGACTCCGACTCCGTGTCCCTGTTTTCGCCTTCGCCGCCGCCCCTCGAGCAGCACGTTCTGATGGCGGACGGTCAAGGCGCGGAGGGAAATGCGGATGATCGTGATCCGCAGACTCCTGAAGACGCTCGCCGGATGGTGCACGTCGCTATCAACCAAGCCATAACCGCCCTCCGGCGGGAGGCCCAGGAGAGGGCCAGCACGTCCTCTGGGCCCCCCAGGCTCCCTCTCACGGGGGAGCGCCTCCGTGCTATCGCTCGGGTCATGGCTAACCCCGATAGGGCAAGGTCGGAGCTCTTTGGCCGAGCTCTGGCCGAAGAACTCGATCGGGCTGCGACCGAGGTCGCACCTCCGCAGCACCGAAGTCAACACTCGGGGACCCGCTCCCAGAAAAGTGATGACAACACGTCGCGTCGTCCCCCGCGAACCCATCGGACGCCTCTGCAGAAGGCGGCCCCGGCGGCGGGTTCGGGATGAGGCTTTGACGCAGCGCGCCGTCGCCGAGCACCGCCAAGCGAGGCGAGCTGAGCCGAGCCACGCGAACTCCGAGTCGACCGGCAGCAGGTCTGCGGACCTCTCCCCGGACGTTCCGCCCAGGCGCCGTAAGGTCCAGGATCGCTTGCGCTACCTACCAGGCGATTCCCGCGCCCGGCACCGTGGTCGTTCCCACCGAAGGTCGAGCCGCCAGGTGAGCCTCGACTCCGAATCCGGCAGCAGAAGGGACCTTGTCGGTGATGACCACACCCAGCACGCACCTGTCCCGGCCTATGGCTGCATGGCGTATTCCGACGGTCTGCGCCGCGTGTGGTGGCCGGCACGGTTCAAGCCCGCGCTGATCGAGTGCTTCGATGGGACTAAGAACCCCGACGAGTTCTTGTCCATCTACTCGACCGCCATCCTGGCGGCCAGAGAGGACGAACTGGTGATGGCAAACTACCTCCGGCCGTCTTCGGCGGGCCGCGAGACCTAGCTTTTCAACGAAACCCGTTCCTTCAGTCGTGGCGCCAAATCGAGCGCCCTCGCTCCAACTTTCGAGTTATTCTGGCGGCAGGGAGGGAGAAGGACTGGATCGTGTCATCGGGGCAAAACGAGCCGCTGCGTGATTTCTTGCGGCGATTTATCCGCACAAGGAACCTGATTCCGAGCATCTCCGACGAAGCCGTCATCAAGGCATTCAAGTTCGGCGTTCGCGATCGGCGCCTTACTGAAGACCTGGAGATCACCTCGAGGCTCAGCGTCAACAAACTTTTCCGCATGGCGGAGCAATATGCGGACGCGGACGATGCAGTCCGCTGGAAGCGCGACTACGACCAAGGTAAGCTTGGTCTAAACCAAACAGAGGCCGGCTCGTCCAATTCAAGGGGTGCCGACCACGGCACCACCGCTAGGAAGCGGAAGCGTGACCGTCGGGGCGGCGGCGGTCTGCCACGGGTGATCGTAACGGCGGACGGCCAGCGCGAGGTCCTCGAGGTCCGAGGTCAAGCTCGAGAGGGCTCCAAACCTCACCAAGGTCGGCCTCGACCTCGTCAGGCGCAGAGCCAGCCCCAACAGGAGGGCCAACGACCTGGGCCCCAGCGGGCCGATGCCCGGTCGCAGGGGGCCGAGAGGCGCTCGGGATATGACGAAGCCAAGTTCTGCCTATTTCACAGGGCGGCCGGCCACGACCTGCGGGCCTGCAGGGCTTGGCAAAGCAAACTGGATGCCTTCTATGATGGGCGGGGTGAAATGCCCGTGCTTAGGCGGATGACGACTGGCAAGACAGGTAAACGCCGGTGCGGAGCACGACTACCTCGATTTAGAGTTCCAGCAGGGCGAGCCCCGGATCGATGTCATCTTTGGTGGCTCATCGGCTTACCAGTCCTGGCGCGAGGTCAAAGCCGCCGCGCGAACCATCTACCAGGTCGCCGCTGGAAGGCCCATCGAGCAGCCCTGCAAGTGGGCTGGGGCCACCATCACCTTCTCTCCGGAGGACGCCCTCCCAGGTATGGCTTGAGACCTGAAGACCGTCTTGGTCGTGACCCCGACCATCAGCAATACCGCGGTCGGGCGTGTCATGGTCGACGGCGGCAGCTCTCTAAACTTTCTGCAGGCAAGAGCGCTCGACCGGATGCAGATTCCCCAGACGAAGGTCAAGAGCGTCGCCATACCCTTCTTCGGGATCGTTCCCGAGAGCTCGACCATCCCCAGGGCGGTGGTCTTGCCGTGACCTTCGGTGACTCGGACAACTTCCGCGAAAGCGGTGTCACCTTCGAGGTGGTCGAGGGTGACCTCTCGTACAACACCATTCTCGGGCGACCTGCCTTGGTCAAGTTTATAGCGGCCAACCATTATGGCCATCGATGTATGAAGCTGCCTGGCCCGAACGGCATCATCACCGTGCGAGGCGACCTGCAGGCGGCGCATGGGTGTGAGACCAAGGCCTTAGCTCTTGCAGGTCTGCTGCCCCAGCGCGGTCCGGAGGCGACGGCAAAGAACACCTGCCAGATGGCGGCGATCCAGCCCAGTGGGGCGACGAAGGCCGTGCCGCTCGAGGAGGGCGACCCGACCAAGTGCATCCACGTCTCGGCCGAGCTGAGTTCCAAATAGGAACTCGAGCTCGTCACCTTCCTTCGCGCCAACAAGGGTATATTCGCTTGGGAACCCGCGGACATGCCCGGCGTTCCGAGGGAGGTGATCGAGCACAAGTTGCAGGTGAGATCCGGCTCTCGACCTGTGCGCCAGAAGCTGCGTCGTTTCTCCCCGGAGAAGGTCGCGGTCATCAAGGAGAACCTCGACAAGCTCCTGAAGGCCGGCTTCATCCGTGAGGTTAATTACTCCGAGTGGCTGGCCAATCCGGTCATCGTGCAGAAGAAGGGAGGAAAATGGAGAATGTGCGTCGACCATACGGGGTTGAACTCAGCTTGCCCGAAGGATAACTTCCCACTTCCGCGCATCGACCAGATCGTCGACTCCACCGCAAATGCCAAGATGTTGAGCTTCTTGGATGCTTACTCGGGTTACCACCAGATCAAGCTGGCGGTTGACGACGAGAGCAAGACTTCCTTCATCACACCGTTTGGCACCTATTGCTATACGACAATGTCATTTGGTCTGCGCAATGCGGGGGCCACATTTCAACGTCTGATGACCAAGACATTCGAACCCTAGATCGGGCGAAACCTTGAGGTCTACGTGGACGACATCATCGTCAAGAGCCCCTCCGAGGGCGACCACGTTCGCGACCTCGAGGAAACCTTCGCCAACCTGAACAGGCACAAGATCAAGCTCAACCCCGAAAAGTGTGTGTTCGGCGTGGCGTCGGGCAAGGTGCTCGGCTACATGATTAGGGCCTCGGGGGTTGGCCCAACTCCGGAAAAGATCGAGGTGATCGAGAAGATGGCGCCCCCGACCTCGGTCAAGCAGGTGCAGAGCCTCACCGGCCGCATGGCCGCCCTCAGCAGGTTCATCTCGAGGCTCGGCGAGCGCGGGCTCCCATTCTTCCAAACTCTGCGCAAGCACGGGGGCTTCGAGTGGACTCCGGAGGCGCATCGGTCCTTCGACGAGCTGAAGGTATACCTGTCGTCCCCACCCCTCCTTACAACGCCACAACCTGGCGAGAGGTTGCTGCTCTATCTCGCGGCCACCGCCCACGCTGTCAGTGCCATCTTGGTGGCAGAACGGGGGTCTCAGCAGCACCCAATTTATTACGTCAGCGAGGTCTTGCACGGCCCGAAGGAGCGCTACCCTCAGTCTGAAAGCCAGATGCTCTCCTCATGGCGTCGCGCAAGCTCCGGCACTATTTTCAGGCGCATTCCGTGGTCGTCCCGAGCAACTTCCCGCTTGGAGACATCTTGCGGAACCCAGACGGCGGCGGGCGCGTCGCCAAGTGGGCTATGGAACTGGCGGCGTTTGATGTCCAGGTCGTCGCTCGAACAGCCATCAAGTCGCAGGTGCTCGCCGACTTCGTGGTCGAGCAGGTGTCGCAATCTGCGCCCGAGCCTGAGGTCGGGGACGAAAAGCCTTGGGTCATGTTCTTCGACGGCTCGAGGTCTTTCAAGCGCTCGGGGGCTGGCATCCTTATTCTCACGCCGCGCGGCGACCAGCTGAGGTACGTGGTTCATTTTGGGTTCACGGCGACCAATAATGTGGCAGAGTACGAAGCTCTCTTGGCGGGCCTCCAAGCTTGCAAGGCTTTGGGCATGCGCCGGTTGGTCGTAAAGGGCGACTCCCAGCTCCTCGTCAACCAGTACAACAAGGAGTACCAATGCTCGGGAGACTCGATGGCGAAATACCTTGCCGAGGTGCGCAAAATGGAGAAGTGGTTTCAGAACTTGGAGCTCAGGCACATCCCCAGGAAGGACAACTCTAGCGCCGATTTCCTCTCCAAGCTCGCCTCCTCCGACGATGAGATCCCACCCGACGTCATCCTAGAGACGTTGGCGGCTCCCTTGATCTCCGAACAGGAGGCCTTGCTCGTGGCGGTCGAAGGTACACCTTCCTAGGCCGAATCCATCTGTGATTTCCATGCACGGGGCGACCTACCACTCGACCCTGCCGAGAGGAGCCAGATCAAGCGCCGGGCGAGTCTATACACGCTCGTCGAAGGGAAGCTCTACAAGCGACATGTTTCCGGCATCCTGGCGCGGTGCGTCTCCACGGAGGAGGGTAAGTACCTACTAAACGACATCCATTCGGGCCTCTGTGGAGCACATTCTTCGTATAGGACGATGGTCGGCAAGGCCTTCCGCATGGGGTATTATTGGCCAACGGCTCTTCAAGATGCTCGTGATATCGTCCGCACTTGTCGCGCATGTCAATTCCACGCCCGGAAGTCGCACCAGCCCACCTATGCGCTCCAGACCATCCCGCTCGCCTGGCCCTTCTCGACATGGGGGCTGGATATCCTCGGCCCTTTTCCTCAAGCGGTCGGGGGAAAGAAGTTCTGTTAGTGGCCGCCGACACCTTCACCAAGTGGATCGGCGAACGGTCTCGACCATCACTGCTCGGGCGGCAGTTCATTTTTCCGCTTGTTCGTGGTCACCAGGTACGGAGTTCCATGCAAAATTATCACTGACAACGGTACCCAGTTTACCAGTGAGTTGTTCCAGGAGTTTTGCGAGGAACTCGGCATCAAAATATGCTTCGCTTTGGTGGCTCACCCCCAGAGCAACGGAGCAGCGGAACGCGCCAATGGGCAAATCGTCCAGGGCGTCAAGAAACGAGTTGCAGATGAGCTCGAACGCTACGGCAAGACCTGGGTGGATGAACTTCCCACCGTCCTATGGTCTATTCGTACCACGACAAGCCGAGCCATGGGGTCCACACCCTTCCAGCTCGTGTTCGGTACCGAAGCCGTCCTACCTCCCGAGGTTACACTGGGCTCTGCCAGGGTCAGCTTGGTCGACCAAGTCGACTTCGAGCACGAACGGTCTCTCGACCTTACCCTCGCGGAAGAAGTAAGATGCCGTGCACTGCTACGATCAACACACTACCTGCAAGCTCTTCGCAGATATGCGTCTCGGTCGGTACGACCTAGGAAGCTCCTTGTTGGGGACCTAGCCCTGAGGCGGATTCAGGGCTCGTCCAGCACCAACAAGTTATCCCCACGGTGGGAGGGCCCCTATAGAGTCGTTTCAACAGATCACACGGGGGCTTACCGGCTAGCGATGCCCGATGGCAGAGAGCTCTCTAGCTCGTGGAACATAGATCAGCTTCGAAAGTTTTATGTGTAAACTCTATACCTTACATTTCAATAAAGCTGATTGCTCCTTTTTCGCTCTTTATGATTGCTTCCACTTGTGTTGTTACCATTCTTTGTACGAGCCTTCTTTTTGTTCGAGCACGACCTTTCGCGCGCAGCACGATTGCTCTTGGTCTACGTGTCGCGGGTTTGACGTTCACCCCCAGTGGACGAGCTAAACGTAAGCCGAACCTCTTCGCGATCTAGCTCTCCCCTGTGCCCGGGCCCGAGCCGAGGGCCTCGCCACTTTGGCTGTTGAGCAAATGCGCATGGTCGTGATGGTTGCTCGAGCGTTAATCTGGGTGTAACCATCTACTTAACGGTTTTGCTTTGTGTCACTCTACTTTCGCGAACTTGTCCTCGACTATGCAGGTCGTGGCCGCTTGTCCGCATCTACGTCTTGTGCCCGAGGCACGCGTCGCTCGACCTCGGGCCCAACAGGGGCTGGATAGGGGTACCCTGTTGGCATACGACCCACGGCGCACGACTAGGAGCGAAAGAGACGAACGCCAAATACCCTCGACAATAAGCTTAAAAACAAGACAACAGTTCTTCCTGCTCTCCAAAGCAAACCACAGCTCTATTAACACATTTTGACTTCAGTGTTTTTACAGCTCGGCCATCTCGCGGGCAAGCTTCTCCTGCTCAAGTTCGGCGACTTTGGCATTCAGGGCCGACAGCTCGCTCTGGTTCTGGAGGGCTACTGTGGAGGCATCCGCAGCTCGGCGCCGTTCGTCTTGGAGCTGGGCCATGGCGCTCGTCGCCGCCCGTTTGGCACGCTCGAGCCTTCCTTCGAGTTCCGAGATCTTGGCCTCGAGCTCAGGGGTCGCCTTCACCGAGGAGGACGACTGATCTGCGGCGGCCTTCTCCAGTGCCACGACCTTGGCCCGCTCATCCTCGACCGCCTTGTTAGCGTGCCCAAGCTTCTTTTTGAGTTCCAGGACCTTGGCCTCGAGCTCGGGGGACGCCTTCGGCAGGGGAGACGTCCGCTCTGCGGCAGCCTTCTCAAGAGCTTCGACTTTAGCCCGCTCGGCCTCGAGCGCCTTGGCCGATCACAAGCGTTCTGCTCCACGGCCTTAAAGACGTGGTCGCGTTCGGAGGCCCTGGCCTGCTCGAGCTCTGCCGCGTGAGCTACCTCCTGCGCCCTCATCATCCGGCGCAGATCGTCGAGCTCTTGGGCCTGCTGCTCGAGCTCCCCCTGCTCGACCTCAATGGTCCTGATGAGCTTGGAGCGCTCAACCTCCCGCGCCTCTATCACGTTAAGGAGGCCCCTCAGCACATCAGCATGCTCTTGAAGTCCTTGTAGCCCGCGAGAGGCATGGTCGATCACCTTCACGATGAAAAGGGCGGCCCAAAATGTGAGTGGACTAGGAGCTCAGTCTACGAACTACGAAGTGCGCAGGAAGACCCTTACCTCGCGGAGATGGCCCTCCAGGCGTGCACGGGTAAATTCCTCGCGGTCGTCCATACGATCGCGAGGGATCTCCTCCTCCTCATCGACCGCCGTGTTGAAGTCGGGGCCGACCACGGTTATCGCTGGCGCACTTGGGCCAGGGTCCAGACTCCCCGCCCCGATGGCGGCCTGGTCTTCCGCTGCCTCTTCCGGTGGACTCAACTCGCCGGTCCGGGGGGGCGCGGTGGCAGGATCAGTCCCGACCTCCGTGACCAGGGCCTCACTCGTCTCCGGCACCAAGGGAATGGCGGCCGGGTCCACCGCGGCATCCTCGACCTCCGCGGCCTGGGATGCTACGGCCTCAGCACACGAAGCAGCCGCAACTGGAAAGGTCTGCGGAGCACCCACGGCCTGGTCACCTTCGGTGGCTGGCGGCGTCGCAACCGACTCGAGCGGCCGTGGTCGAGGAGCTCGGGAGTCGCCCGGTAGCGCTGCCACAAAGCTCTGGGTATCCTCCCTCGCGGTGGCACCAGGAGAAACAACGTCGGCAGCTGTGTCATGGGTAAACTTCTCTTGGTGAAGGTAGGCGCCAGCTGCGTCATGGTCAACAGCTGCGTCATGGGCCTCGCTGGTGTCAAAATCCGTGCTGGTTGTGGGCTGGGGCTCGTCATCATCCGTGTCGTCGAGGCCTTGGTCGAACTCACCGGCCGGAATCAGGCTCGGCGACCCCGACGGAGTCCGCGTTGGGTGCGAGAGGCGGCGCGGGACCAATTCGAATGTATCCTCCTCCTCGGACTCGGACTCATACGGATAATGACCATCGTCAAACGGGCAAGTTTGAGCTCGAGCGCTCAAGGTCCGAGATCAAGAGCATACACTAAGCCAGAAAGATGCGGGGGGGCGATGCAGTCTAAGATGCTGGGGGTTTACCTGGGTCACCAGCCTCCGCCTCGTCGGGGGTCGGCGAAGATTTTGTTGCCCCAGTGCCACGGGAGAATGTCGCTTCCGCGCCCCACCAGCTTGGGACCTCAGGACTCGGGCTGGCTCTGCGTCGCCAGCAGCGGCGGTCCCAGGGCCTCGAGCCCGAGCACCCTGGGCCAGCTGGGGGCTCGAAGTCCGGGTGGCGGCCGCCGCGCTCTGTTGCTACAAAGAGGAAAAGCTCATCAACCGACAAGTCACGCGGGCACGAGCTCGGGGGCTCGACCGGTGGGATCCTTACCATGGCACGGTCCCCCCACTCGACGTAGGATTTCTTCGCCTCCGGGTGGCCCGCTCCGGCAGCGGGAGGCCTCTTCTTCCCTTTCTTGCCCTTGCCCCGGCAGGCGGAGGAGCATCCTCCTGGCCGTCTCCAACAACTCTTGGTGATCCTGCGGGCATGCAAGGCTCAAAAAGGGGCTCGTGGGCGCATGGCTCGAGCGCTTGGTCGGATGACTTACCTCAGCCTTGTGACGGAGCACGTTCTTGGGGCACAGTGCGCTAATGGCGTACTCGTCGCCAGGCTTCCCGAACATCTCAGACATCCTGGAAGCGACCCATGATTCCTTTGGCACTGCAAAAAAGAGGCGTCTGTCAGGAAAGATCGAAAGGTGGACTCGAGCAAGACCTTGGGACAAGAAGGCTTACCGGATGCACCCTCGCGGGTCGTCGCTCCCCTGGATCTCGTAAAACGGGTGCATCCTCCTCCGAAGGGGGGACACGCGATTCCGCAGAAAGTCGTTGGCAATCGCCTGCCCATTGAGGCCGCGCATGGCGCAGATGTGTATGAGGGCGATGGCTTCCTCGTCGACCTCGAGGTCGTCCGGCTTTGGGGTCTCCTTCTTCCCGGGAAGGGGGGCCCCCTCGTACATCAGCGTGCCGACCTCGCCCCTCTTCAGGTAGAACCACAACTCGGACCATGGGCCGAGGGAGTCCCGAGGTTGGAACTTGGGGAAGGCCCACTTGAGCCCGACCCGTAGCCGGAAGTAGAGGCATCCGACCACGGGGTCCTTCCCGGAGCGAAAGAGGCTGAAGTATCGGAAGAAGAGCGAGGGGGTCGGGAGGATCCCTAGGAATCCCTCGCATAGATGGGAGAAGATGGTGAGAAGGAGAACAGAATTTGGCACCAGGTTGATGAGCTCGATGTCGCAGCTGGAGAGGACCCTTGCGACGAACTCGCTCTCCGGGGTCCGCAAGCCGAAGAGGACATAGTGCTCGGTACAAAAAATCTTGTCGTCCTTGGGTTGTGGTTCGATCTACGCTTTGGCGGCCGCCATCTGAACGGATCGAGCAATCCCAGGGCCTCGAGTTCCTTCATCCTGGCGGACGACAACGTGCTCCTCCCTAGCTTGGCCATAGCGATCGCGTCGATTTTGGTCGAGGGTGGGGGAGGAGATTTTTCTCTTGGGCAAGGAGGCTTGGAAGTCGGAGGGTGCTAGTCGAGAGTCTTCCTCAAGCGGACGCTGTGGTTCCTGTGTTTTAAGGCTGCGTCGCCGTTGAGACCGGGTCCACAGCGCTTGAGGCGCGCGCCACGATTTGAAGGGAGCGATTAAGGCACAGGCTGCGTTTTGAAACAGGTAGGTGTCACCACCGTTAAATATCCGTCTGGGCGACGAAGATCAAGAGGCGCCAGGTGTCGTATCCTCAAGGCCTGGCGTTACGTTTCCGCATGACCTCGACCTCAAGGAAATTCTGGGAATCGATCCCGGCTATGGAGACTCAAGGTCGGCCCATGTTCCGGCCACGACCTTAAGCCTCGGGAGCTAGGCGGCGAGGGCAAGTCCTTTGATCTGGCCGGGCGCGTGGTCAACGGACCCCGAGCTCGAGAGGCCCCGGCCTCGACTGGTGAGCATCGTCTTAGGCGCTCGACCTAGAGCGCGCTAGACCCGAGCACGGCCCCGCTCGACCTCGAGCTCGGGCGGGCCCTTGTTCGGAGCCGCGGTCCACCCTTGGATTTCGGATCAAGCATTTGACCGACGGTTGCTCAAGGCGCGGGTCGTGGGGCAGGCGCAGATGCGTGCAACAAGTTCGGAGCGGTTACTGCTGGCCCTCAACGTGCATTAAGGCCACTTCCCGGGAATCTAGCCCAGCCGTTGCGTCTTGAGGAGGTATAAAGACAAGGGAGCACAGTCCTTTGGGGAGACGAAGACAACACACAACGCGCCCTAACTCGAGCTTAGACTTAGCCATTGTCGAACTTGAGCAGTAAAACATCCTTGTACTTAGAATTAGCCAAAAGAACTGCCGCAAGGCGGCTGGAGTAGAGCTATTACCTCCACAGGGGCTCGAACCAGTATAAATCTCGGTCTCCCGCTCGTTGTCGTCTTGCTCCGACCATAACCACGCCTATACTTTTCCTCCGACTGAGCGAAGCGCAGCTCGGGTCCCGTATCACACCGACCCCTAACTCACCTCTTGCGGTCGGCGATCCCGATCGTCGACAAGTTGAATTGAATCCTTTTGTTTTGGATACTTGGCAACTAGGATTGTGACTCAAAAATCCCCACATATTCTATAGTTTTCATCCATGCAAGCTAGGGGTACACATAGTTGTCAAGTTGTTCGGGTCTTTCATAATTTCTTTTGTGTGATATTTTAGAGGTCTTAGTTAGTGTATTTTGTGGGGAAAATTTTGTTTGTGACCATTCATCCCTACCTCTGTTCACCAACTCGGTCCTTCACACACACTACTCCAAGACAGGTTAGAGAGTCGCCTGTTTTTGGGTAGCGTTCAGGACTAGGTTTTCATGCTGTTCAGCCGAGTTTTAGTCCTAGAGTTGATCGTGGTCAGTCTTTCCGCCATCCTCTTAATATTCCTCATTTTTCCCATCGAGGTAAATATCAGCATCGTGAGGTGTTTTTAGGTAGGAGATTTAGGTAGCCTTGTTGGGGAACACCAACAAACAATGGTATTTTCCTTATGTGTTCCCAATTAACCCACTTATGATTAGCGAACTCTTTATTTAAGTAAACTTCATGATACACTTTTTGTTGAAAAAGAGCTCTAAATTTGTTCTCGGTAGCTCTCCTAGGCAATAGATACTAATTTGCTTGTCTTAAAGAAAAGTATATGCCACCTTTGATTGTTTTCAGATAAGTAGCGGGATCAAAATCATCAAAGTTTTCTTCCTCAGATCCTTCATTTTCTCCCTCATCAACTTCCATGGAATTGTTTTCCTCTTCATCACTAGATTATGATACAGCTTGTTTTCCCTTTGATTGCTTTAAGTTGCCACCAATGTCTCGCTGACTTTTCCACCTGACTTCGCGAAGTTTGTCGGCAATTGGTACTTCATCCTCATTGTCACTTACAGTAGGTGGAGGTTGACCTCTATTTGCTGCCACCTTTTTTTAACACCCACTGCCTCTAGTTCTTCGCATGGTTGCTGGATAAGGAGGATTGCAAGGAGTAAGATCAATGAATACTTGCCCTAGGGACGGTTTATACCACGAAATGTGGTATTTGTGCTAATATTGATAGCAATCTCGGTGCTACTACCCATGCTGATCCGGTAGCACCGGGCTTGATCCGGTGCTATCGCCCATGATGATCCGGTAGCACTGGGCTTGGGGTGGTGCTACCACACAGAGACTTGTGATTTTTGAGCAATGAAAGCCATGAATGGCACTTGATGACTTTGATAGTCACACTAGTACTTCTTTTAACCACAAATTTCATCCAGGATTGCAAAAATTTCCCACATTGCGCACAAACCCTTAAAAGGAAATGAAAAGGGATCCTAGGGCAAGAGAGAACTAAAGAATTTGAGGGAAAATGTTACCTTGGAGCAGAGGATCAAACGAAGATCAAGAAATTTGAGAGAGTCTTTGAAATCTCCATAGGATTCTTGAAGAGATTTTAGTGGAGAATGAAAGGGAGAGACAAGGAGAGAGAAAATGTCACGAGCGGTCTAAGGTTGAAGAAAGGGCCGATTGTACCGTGCTTGGCTTAATCCCCAAAAACCCGACACTTCTGGTGCTACATAATTTGGCCATGAGACCGGCCTCGTGCTCGCCCATGTAGGGCGGTGCTCGGACCGACAATTGGACAAGTCAAGATTGATCAAAAAGGCCAAATGAGTTGAAAAATACCTCATATGATTGCAAAAAAAGGAAAACATATATGAGCACTCCAATCATATATATCATTCTAGAAATTTATTTTACAAAAGTTATTATATAAAGTGGGCCCTTTTGCTTCAAAGTCATTCTTTTTGAGTCAAAAGACTTAACTAGCAAAAATGAAGTTCATTTGCATGTATGAGTTCAAAATTACCTTTCAGTAGAATAGAAAAACAGAACACTTATAAGGGCAGCGAGGTCATGACAAGGCTCAAGTTTGATTTGAGATCTGCGGGGTACACATATCGTGACGCAATGACAAATTGGACCAAAGGTTAAGTCCGGGTTTGAGCGAAACGATTCAAAGATGGATACACTTGACATAGGGGTAGGATGGGTTAGGGTTGGCTCTACGATTAAAGGTTACCAAGGATGGCGAACCGAAACGCGCACCGTTATGAAAGACTAGGCCAAAAGACGACGGATAGATTCCAAAATATTCCTTCTTTCCCAGTTATTAATCTTTCTCTTCGGTGTATTTTCCGAACGCCGTTCTATTTTGTCTAATCATCGACCTAATCCATTCAAGTTCCTAATTTCATCTAAGCCGTTGTGCCCAATGCTATTCGTTCTTAATTTGTAGTTTACTTGATTTTCCTTTTGAGTTTTGTTGTATTTGTGTTTGTTTATCGTTAGACGCGTTGTCGGAAGTCGCTCGAAGGAGCTGAGGATCAAGCAAGTGGAGATTGAAGATCGAGGTTCAAGGATTGAAGATAAAGAGTAAAGAATAATAAAAAAATTGCAAGGGCCAGGCAAGTTGTGCTTTGATCATTTTGCTCCTAAGTTTTGAAAATGTATTTTGATTCAAACTATGCATGCTAATTTAATTAAAAATGGATTTAATTAATTTGGGTGAATTAGTTAAATCAACCTATTTGCTATTGCCGCCTTGTCACTAGTATTTGTATGCCATGATTTCATTTGACATCCTAAGTTTGGTAATATTAGTTGGTTGTTAATATTGTGCCAACACGGAAGGCTAGACCGTGAATAGTTACTTAGTCATGCTTATGTCGTGAATAATCTTTTTGAATACAAAAGCAACATTGACTAAAGAAATAGTGAATGCATTTTGATAAAACGTCGAATGTTGTTGGTAATGATATTTGTAACACCCTGGCGACAAACGCACCGTGAATGCTACTCAAAAACCCATTTAAAAGAATGACATTTCTATGAAAAGACTGAAACTGAAGTTAATCTCTAAACTCTTAAACCGATTTGAAACTAAGTCACCGAAATTTACAAAATTTCGGCATGACCTCTCTAGAACAGAGGACATCCACTCAGCAGACAAAAGAACAATTGCAGTTATATGATATCATTCTAACAGGTCCTTAGATAATCAATCACATTTTCAATCGGCAATTAACCAACTATCCAAGCCGATCAACACAATACAATCGCATTTATTACAACCATTATTAATGAAACAATTAACGGGGTTGTTGCTGACCGAAATTGTGCACGTGCTGTACTCCCATCCCGGTGAGGCAGCTTCAAGGCACCTAAAACAGGAAGTAAACAAGCGTGAGTCCAAGACTTAGCAAAGTGCAACATTAATAAGAAGTAATGAATTCAATTGAATTACTTTTACTCTAGAATTTTATATAGCCATTAATATATGGAAATTCAACCAGTAAAAGAAGTGATAACTAACTCCACTTACCACAACCAACTCGAAAACATAACTAAATCTTACCCCGCCTCAATAAACATTCCTGGATGAGTCCATGCCTCAATCCTCAACCTGTTCTTCCCATTCTCATCAATCCCATTTATCAGTTGCAACACACAATGCAAGGGAATGCATTTATGCTTTCATACTCAAGTGCACAAAACATACAAAAGAAGAATCTCATATCCATACATCACAATCAACTCATTAAACATGATTCATGATCGTAAATGCAATTCAGATGCAATATGCCATACAAATGCATATTATCATATCCATACATCGCAACCAACTCATTAAACATGATTCATGATCGTAAATGCAATACAGATGCAATATGCCATACAAAAGCAGAATATCATATCCATACATCACAACCAACTCATTAAACATGATTCATGATCGTAAATGCAATACAGATGCAATATGCCATACAAAAGCAGAATATCATATCCATACATCACAACCAACTTATTAAACATGATTCCTCCTTGTCAATGCAATGCAGATGCAAATATGCTTGCATGTTCATATGCTCATTTCATTTCGCAATTCTCATGCATATTTCACCATTCTCATGCATATGATGCATTCTCATGCATATTTCACCATTCTCATGCATATGATGCATTCTCAAGCATATGATGCATCATGCATAACTCATCTCCTCTTTTTAGCATATACCGGTATTGCCGAGCACCACCCGTCGATGCGTGCCCTCAAAACCCAACCATCCCGTGGAAGGGGCCTGCCAAAACAGGGCTTGCTCGCTACCCAGTAGCGAGTCCTACGCTTAACACCGCTCCCATCCACGCTAGTGGATGGGACTACGGGGTAGGAACTCCGAGCACTCGGATTAGTCATACTTCAGTATAACTTTCTCACATACTGCTCAATGCAATTCATGAATGCACATATGCAAATGCCATTCCTCACATTCATATCCATATTCTCAATACTCATATTCGCATTCCCAACATTCATATTCATATTCTCAAATCTGATATTCATATTCTCATCACTCATATTCATATTCTCAACATTCATTTGCATATTCTCGACACTCATATCTACATAGTCACAATTATCATTACTACACCCGTTACAGTCATAATCCATTTTCATGATCACCAAATCATCCATTCTTATTAATCAAACCTCATTACTTCATTGTTCACATTATCCTATCATACGAGTAATAATAGTATGATATCTCAAACGATAGCTTTTCATAATCACAAGGTATCATGACATTCAACTTTCGACACAAATCAGTTCAGTCAACGATGCACTTGCATCAGATTACTTAACCTTTTCATCAAAAGACAATTACCCTACTAGATGTGCTTATAAACACGAATGCAATCATAGCGTAAGCATATACATAACACAAGCAATCAATTAGATACCGTATAAGAGATATACGGGTTGCACTTGCATAAAAACTCGATTAAATAAAAATATAACCGATTAACCATTCTCATTCATCATATCGAACGCAAAATCAAACATGACAATATTAAAGCCACACATGGATAATTTGTATTATTGTAAAACTTAGTGGCCACCCAAGCTACAACCGATGCAATGCACTTGCCTTAAACCTCTTGAAACTGGGTGGCGAGAAGTTGATGCCACTCCTAAGGTTCCACCACCAGCAAGCAGAGGTAATCCACTCAAAAACATGCCAACCAAACAACCGCAATGTTGGAGAACGCGTATGCTACACTAGCCGAAAACAAAATTTTCTACGCATTCAACCAGGATACATGCGAGTCAAAGATCATGGAGCATTACCCTTGGAGCACGTTAGCAGCGGAAGTAGAGTGGGTGAAGCCTCCCCGCGTGCTCCGAAGCACTGTACGTAGTCGAACGTAATCCCGACTGCTCGGCCGAGTGCTTGCGTGATCACCCGAGTGCTCGCCGAGTGGTCTCCGGACCGCCCGAGTGCTCGCCGAGTGGTCTCCTGAGTCCTTGACGTCTCCTCGCCGCGGGTGCCCGATGCAGCGGATGAAGATGTGCACGCGCAGGTTGGAGAGGGTGAAACCAATCGCCGATCGGCCGAGGACGATGCAATGGCGCCTCACGGTATCCACACGTCCAGGGGTGGAACGCCGTCGCCGTGTGCTAGCACCACGCGCGCGACGGCTAGGGTTTCTGGCAGGGGTAGGGGTCGACGGCTAGGGTTTCGTGGTGGGGAGAGCCTCATGGCTGCACACCCCCACGCCCCTTTATATAGAGTGCACTAACGGGCCTTCTACGATAGAAGCCCACTAGGACTCACACTAATGGATCTTCTACAGTAGAAATTCATTAAGACGCCAGAGGATCCAAATCCGTGTAAACCCACTAATGGATCCAATCCATCAGACATGATCCAACCCGTTAAGTGTGTGACCCGTTAGGTTCATGCGCAAATGGCCATGGCCTTGGAAACCTCCTTTTCTAGACCATCAGACAACAGTGGTACCTAGCAGGACATGTTGTCCCCCGAATACATAGAGTGATCGTATCGGCTGAACCTTGATATACTCATATACCAATCCTTTTGCCACGCGATACCAGTCAAGCTCAAGGCAAGATGCGTGCCATCCTTGTGATAGCTCGACCCATTCACTCGTCAATGTAATGGATATAATTCGTGATTAACACTTTAATCACTTTGGCATAACCATGCACTTTCCTTATCCATCCACACCGAGGGGCCCGAGATATCTCTCCGTTATCAAGGAGGGCAAATTCCATCTTGATCTCTTATATCTCTCGTCATGTTTCATGGCATACTCGTAAGCTACCTTTATAACTCCCCTGCTACGGAGAAGCGTTTGATAGCCCCAAAGTATACAATTACACATGCTGAGAATCAATAAGAATCTCAGGTCAAAGGATCGTATAGGTATACCACTCGAGACTACACTCTGATGGCACTTCAAAGATAACAATCTCATCAGTGTCTCGGAGCGGGTCTATCCAACCCCATGTTGTCTAACATGTGCCCACATTATTGATTTGATATCTCCATATCTATGGTATGTGAAACATTACCATCAATCAATACATGTGCTGGTCAAATCATTATTGTCCCACATAATGATAGTGACCAGGGATCGTTTAGAATAATATCATATAACCAATGTGTTTCACAATTAAGTTATACTCAATAAACAAAGGAGTGACATTTATTCATGGAACTGATAAGTACATGAACATAGACGTATGATACAATCATCTCACATGATCGCCTCTAGGGCATATCACTAACACGCAAGACTTAGCGCAAGATCGATTCTACTACCCACTCCGAAATCCCAGAAAACAGAAAATCTAACCAAAGGGGATAGCCGCCTTCCAACGAGTTAAACTTTTGATTCACCTAACCAATTGGAGTGAACTCAACTCCTAATTAACCATAAGAGGATGACCTCCAGCTATCTCAAAGCCAAACATGCGGGAGATACCTCGAGGGCCTCCAAATCAAACACTAAACTCCAACCGGAAAAAATGGAGCAAGCTACAGTTTTCCAATTTTAGCACCTAGACTTATAAATAGCATAACTTTTGATTGGCTTATTGGATTTTCGAGTTCTTGTACTCATAACGACCGTGAGGAGACAAACTACACATATATCTCAGCCATTCACTCAACCAATGCACCCGCAGATCCCAGATCGAAGATGAACACAAACTGTACCAAATCGCGACAAGAATTGGACAGCACTCGGAAAAATAGCCATAACTTCCAAACGGCTGATCGGAATTTAGTGATTTCTGTCTCTACTGAAAGGTAATTCAATTATCTACAACTTTTGTTATAGCCAAACCCCCAGGAAACGCTTGTGGAATTTTCAATTAACAGCTCTAACCAAGGACGAAAATCTGCCCGAACAGAAAATTCTCAATCACTCTAGTCTCTCCATTTCCCCAACCTCTAACATCTCAAAATCATGAATCTTAGCTAGGCATTCACACAAACACCCTACATGCAAGCAAATAAAATCCCCCAAAGACCTAGGGTCTTTACCTCAAATCCTTACACATGAAGGAAAAGGAGGTTGGGGGAGAGGCTGCAGGGCTATTGCTGCTGGCTGAAGCCGCAGCCGGAGGAAGGTCGCCGGAGCTGGCCGGAGGGGGGGGTCGCCGGCAGGGGCGCAAGAGGAGGAGGCCTGCCACTGCTTGCTGCTGCCTGCCGCCGCTCGCTGCTGCTACTTGCCGCCCGCTGCTGCTGCCAGGGAGGAACAAACGCCAGGGAGAGGAGCAGCAGGGGGAGGCGCAAGGAGGCCAGCTAGGGGCGACGCTAGGAGGAGACCAGGGGAGGGCGCAAGAAATGGAGCCTGGCTCGGGTGGGGAACGGCTGGGAGGGCAGCTGGGAAAAAAGAAATGGGAGAGGAGTCGGCTGGAGCTTGGGGGAAAAAAAAATTGGTTGACTCCCCTTTTTCTTTCCTTTATATACTCCAACAACTGGATGCCACAAATCAACAGGGTTTGGAAACAAAATAACTGAAGCTCCTCAATAAAACGAAAACCAAATGCCAACTTTAACCATTAGCGCGAACCAAATAATTTAAATTCTTAGCGCGAAATGACGATTAACAAGAAAACAAACTTGCCGCCAACTATACGGCTCGGAAAAACACCTTTTATCCGAAAACTGACGGAAGAAATCCAAAACTTTTAATAAAATCTTCATTTGCACAACAATAAATAATTCCTCCCGAATAAACATCCTCGACTCATGAAGAAGAAATTTATTTCCGACCGAACCCTAGCAAAAGAGATCTTCGGTATTATAATATTGGAATGTAGAGACCTGTGTGAATCTACATGAAGGATGGTTACAGGCAAGTGTTGCGTCGTAAAACAATTTGGGGTGGGAATTGATTTAGATTAAGGCAAGTGGACCGAGGCTTTGTACTAAGTAGGCCTTCGTGGCATTTGGGAAGGGTTGAGTGTTGTGAGGGCTGTGTGCCAATTTTGAGAGAAGGATATCTTGCCTTGGTCAGTTAAGGACTTCACCTTGTAAGCCTTTGACCTGAGTCACTCGTACAACCACATGTCTAGTTTGGGACAAACCTAGTTTAGTAGGATTCTGATATCTCACTTTTGATACCTCAGGTGGCAGTTACACGGGGTAATCAGTATGGGGAGCGATGCTCGTACTACGGCTTGGTACCCTATCCAACGGTGTTCGTCTGTCCTATACTTCGGCTCTGTGTGAGGGAAGTGATAGTGAAGGCAACCTGGAGAGGTTCCTAGGTTGAGCTAGAAGTTTCTGAAAGGCTTTGTTATGATCGCTCATTCGCATACTCTTATATGGTGATTCACGGCTGACGTGGTGAGTTGATTATATCTTGTGGGTAAAGTGTACAACCTCTGCAGAGTGTAAAAACTATTCGAATAGCCGAGTCCACGGAATTGGACAAAGTTCGGGGATTACAGTCAAGGGGTAGATTTTTGAAAATAAAGTGGGACGAAAGGCTGTGTGCTAGGGATATTGGTGAAATTTGATTAAAAACTGTGTGTCCAAAATTATGTGAAAAACAATTGAGAAACTTATTATATTATTATGGTTTTGCTGCTTTATATCTAAATAAATAGTAAGTTAAAATATTGATGCAATGCAAAATAACCAATTGAGCCATTCCTTTGTAACAAGCCATGCATGTAGTAATAGAACTGCATTCTGTGCATGACTTGTTGAGTACGGTGTGTACTCACCCTTGCGGACACAATTTACCAGAGGAGGTGTCCACGCCTACTTGGGAAGAGGAGTTTGTTGAGGAGCCAGGGAACTAGGGAGCAAGCCTCGTTAAGGTGCCTGTGGCAAAGAGATGGATCACCACGATGTTTTATTTTCCGCTGTTGATTTCTTATTACTCTGATTAATGTAAGCCCTGCGTGGCAAACTATTGTAAGGGGACCATAAGGTCGTACAACTCGTTTATATACATGTTTGAAGTACTTTATTATTATTTCGTTGTGTATGATTGTGGTATTTTAACCCTGTTTAGCTTGTGTGCACTAGCGTGATCCTGGACTAGTGCAGAATACACAGAGGGTTCGAATTTGCAGATTGGGGTCCCGACAGAATAGTAGTCATGTGAGCAACAGGAGCAAAAGTCTCATCATAATCTCGTCCGTCAGTCTACTGAAAACCTCTGGTAACAAGATGAGCTATACCTCTCGATAGAACCATCTGACTTGGTCTTAACTTTGAACACCCACTTGCATGTAATAGGTACTGCATGGGACGGTAAAGGAACTAGATCCCAAGTACCTGTACAATCAAGGGCAGCAAGCTCCTCAGACATAGTAAGCTGCCATTCCGGAATATGAGAAGCTTCCTGATAAGTGGAGGGCTCATCAATAATAGCACTCACACGTCCAAAACCCAACCTGTCAGGAGGCTCAATAGTGGTACGATCCCGAAGATTATATCTTGAACTAACCTGTGACTCATCAGAAAAAGCATGAGACTCATCAAAATTATCAAGTTCATCAAAAACAGGAGCATCAGGATTGGCTGAGGAGGTGCGATGAGGCGGATGCTCTATGGGATGGCGAGGGTAAACATGTTTGATGGGTGGTTTGTAAGGTGGAGGAGGAGAGGACTCAGTAAGAATGTGTATAGCAGTTGGAGGATCAGGAATGAGGGTAACAGATGGGGATGATATAGAGATATCCGCATTGGATGAAATTGGAGGAAGACACAAGAACGATGTGGACTCTATGGGAGAATATGAAGATCGAGTAGAAGGGTTATGAAAGAAAGGACGATCCTCAACAAAGGTCACATCATGAGAGATACGTATGCGACGAGAGGAAGGATCATAACAATGATAACCCTTATGCTCAGAACTATACCTTAGAAAAACACACTCGATTGACTGAACAGTCAATTTAGTCCGCTCACGAGGTGGAAGCAAAACATAGCACGTACACCGAAAAACCCGAAGATGACCATAACTAGGAGAAGTACCAAAAAGGACTTCACCAGGACACTTGTCAACAATTTGGATGATGGTTGTCGGTTGATAAGATAAACAGTAGTGGAAATGGCTTCACCCCAAAAATGAGTAGGAACAAAAGAAGCAATCAGAAGTGTTCGAGCAGTCTCTATGAGATGACAATGTTTGCGTTCAGCCACACCATTCTGAGCATGAACACTAGGGCATGAGAGCTGAGCAAGAGTACCCTCAGAAGTCAAAAACCGGTGAAAAATGTCAGATAAATACTCACCACCAGAGTCAGAACGAAAAACTCTAATAGGAGTAGAAAATTGAGCGTGAACCATGCAAGTAAAAGATTGGTAAATAGAACACAACTAGGAGCGATGTTTCATGAAATAAATCCAAGTATATCGAGAATGATCATCAATAAAAATGACATAATACTTATGACTACCCTTTGATTAGATCGTGGGTGGATTAGGGATTAAATTAACCCTAATCCTAACCCTAATTTCTGCTCTGATACCATGTTACTAACCTTGAGGTTTGAGCCAATAATTCTCCAATAGGTTGACATAGATATATATAGCCATAGCATGGGCCTAGACGATATGGGCCTTAACAACCCCCTAGAACTTGTGCTCATATATAATGACAAAGGTGCTCTTTTACAATTCTAATTCTTAGTGCCGATGAATATTCTTCTATATGATATTGGATCCAGCAATTTAATCAACTACGATTAAATGCTATTTTTTAAATGCTTTATAATTTTAACCGGATTCGTGTTGAATTACAATTCATTTTATGTTCTTCTGCAATTCAGGTTCTACAAACTGCACTTCCACTGGATTTGCTTGGGCCGCATTTTCAATGGTTTTATGAAGCCTATAAACAAAGGGACATCAGTTTAACCATAGGCATACTGGGATATTTCTGGTAAGGGTTTAATGGTTTCAGATATACAGAAGAACTGAGAACACCTAGATTTTGACATTGTTTTGTTAATCTAGTTTAGAAAGTTCTACCAATCCCAGTAAATGAACATATCCTGAAAAATTATTCATACTGCCATATCTGCAATCGATGTCATGAATTCTACAGCTTGTGGTCAGAAGATCCCTCTATTTTCTATTGCTGGTCTCCCCCACAATGAAATTGAAGCTCATATTTGCCGTCAGGTTGGTTTGGTCAAACATTTAGAGAAGACTGATGACATCTTCGAAGTATACATGGAACCAAACTTTTATTAGCTACCATTGTAGTACAGCACACCCTTTCATTGTACTGTTCACTGCTTCAGGCACACCAAACCCATATTTATGCTTTGTCTTTTTCCTATCGCCGCAAAAGCATACACCACTGCAGATTATTACCACCTGTCGCTGCTGCTGCTTCCCCGCACAAAACCACCCTCAAATCATCCATATATTACGTTCCATAAAATTCCCATCTCACACCTATCCACATCCCACGCCTAAATCGTTTATGTAACCGTATATGCGCCCGTAGTCTAATAGGTAAAACATACAAATTCTAATCAAGCGTCATGGATTCAACTCCCTGAATCATCAATGTTTTTTCTTACACCATTGCGTCGTCACGAGCAAGCTAACAATCACAACATGGTTTAGGTCTACACTTGTCAAATCTTTTTTTTACACGCGTAGAGGAGCAAGATCGTGGCGTGGCATGTCACGTAACTCATCTAGTACAAGTTACATATATCTTAAAGTAAATAAAGAGGTAAAGTAAATAAAGAAATTAGTAATCACCGTCTACCTTTTATTATAATTTAATATTTGTGCAATTTTTAAATAGCAATGCATTAAAACACCTTCCGTTGTTAAAATTAAGTAGTTATCAAGGTCGATTCCACTACCATTATACTACTGTAACCACGGCAACTTGGTAAGAGAACCAGAGGTCCAAAACAAAATACAGTGTTTACTGGTACTAATGTTTATGTGGTACCGAAGGAGTTGCTGGAGCTTCAGTTACAACCATTGTTCTACAATCTACATTGATGTTGCATTGGACTCCGCAGTCACTGCAACTGAAGCCAAATTCTTGTTTAATGGAGCGTCTCTAGAGGTATAGTTGCCTTGGACTCCGCAGTTACTACATTAATGTTGTCTTGCACAAAGCTTATATAGTGTCACATCTGAACTTGTCAGGTTACTGCCATGGAACATGAGGACGACACAGACAAAACACCATCACTAGAATTATTGTTGGACTTAAGCCTGCTGTGCTCGTTCTCAACGTCTCAGTCGGTTTGCCGTCTTTTGCTACAGTATCTAACTCGGTTTTCAGTTAGTTTGTCGTTGATATGACCTTCAGATTAGTTTGTCTTTGATCTGGTTTTAGTTTGGTTGGGTAAGGTTGTTAGCCATGACTGTGTTCAGATAGTTTTGGATGAGGCTGTTAGTGTTTTTTAGATCAATAGGACATCAAAAGAGATGTCCTAGTTCCATTACTTGAAACTGGATTGAATTCAGTTTAGCCCATACAATCTTGCATGCAAAAACCAACACAAAACAGCCATAGCCTCAGAACACTTCCAAACAAGCTCACATGCCGGAACCATCACAATGGCCAAAGGGAAAGACTGGATACAAACAACTCAAAACCAGACTTAACAGTAACCAACACAGAGAATACTAAAACATGTAAACCTCCTCCAACCTGAGCACCAAAGACAACCAGCTTTCTCATTTCACGTTGCTCTGACATCCAAAGGAAGCGGTGCCTGAATGATGGTCTCCAAATTTCTGCAGAACAGAATCATTTTGGCGTCCAGTTTTCCTGTGAACAAAGGCCTCCAATCCCTCAGCGATACCAGAATCTTTCTCCAAACAGTTTTTACACTTAACCAGCCTTGTAAACGAAAAATCATATTATTTCTTACCCTCCAAATGGTCCAAAGGGTGGCAGCTCAAATGATGAGGCTGTTAGTTAATCTTTGTAATCTAGCATTTTCTATTTAAGCTAATGGAGAAAACGCTGCAGTCATGTGCGCAGCAACAAAAACACAAGTCTTCTTTCCAGCGTTTGTCATCAGAGTCGTCGCGGTCGTGTGGGTTCGCTGAACCTGTGCCTTCTCTGAATATGTGTTTTCTGAACCCAACTACAACAATTATCACCTGAGCCACTGTCTTAAAGGAGCAATGCCTCCGAATCCTCTAGCTACTCTTTGCGACTAAATTGGTTCTACCACTTAGGTAGGAAGTGCTTATATTCCCTATGGTTGAAAAGACACTCTTCTACACACTTAGTTGGCACTTCATGAAGTTTGCAAAGTTCAGAGAGAATGATGACCCGGTAGGAAGTTTCATGTAGTTGAATATTTTATTAGACTTTAAAGGAAATTCTTGCTATATCAGTTGCAGCTAGCACAGAATTATTATCCATCTTTTCCATTACCAGAGCCAACTAAGATTTCTGAAGCAAAAGGAATTCTAGATGGGCAGGCGTGGGCTGCACAAAATCTGATAAACCAACTAAGATTTCTGAAGCAAAAGGAATTCTAGATGGGCAGGCGTGGGCTGCACAAAATCTGATGAACCAACTAAGATTTCCGAAGCAAAAGGAATTCTACATGGGCAGGCGTGGGCTGCACAAAATCTGATGTTGGAACCAGCGACAACGCTTAGTGTGAGAGAACAATCACAATGAGGACACAAGAAATACGAGGAATTATTTATGAGATTCAGCAAAGCCAACATCTCTCGGAGCTGAATGGCGACTAATTGGATGATATGAGGAGTTCCTTTCTCTTTTACGATTAACTTTACAGAAGGTCAATGGTTTTATATTTATACCCCAGTTACGTTATTTGACTTGGATCCGTAATCTCTTCTTGGACAGAGGTTCTTTCTGTGATATTTTCACATATAAGCCACACACAACAACTGAATCATAACTGCTCCAAGACAAAGGATGAACGTGCAGGCGTTATTGCGATGTGCATAGCAACCATGACCTCACAAGCTTGTCCTTCACCAAATGCCATTGGTTTCTTGAATACACACGTGAACTGCTCCAAGACAACTACTATTACCATACTTTTGACAAGATTGCCATGAAAGAGGTATTGTTTGAGATGTTAGTAGGGCCACGTGCTTCCCATGATGATGTGCATATTGTTGACGACCTGCTTGGTGAAGTTGACAAGCTATTGAGTTTAATTCCAGATTTCCATTGTCCGTTGTACGTACTACTGCGGATCGGGCGTGCATAAGCGGTTCGAAACCGCTTTCAGAAGCGGTTTAGAACGCTTAGGTAACAATGAGTGATACCCGTCGGGTATCTGGCGCGTTCCCCAAACCACTTATGGTTCGACACTTCCTGGCGGTTGGTGTTACTAACCGCTTGTGGAGAGACTCTCTCCACAAGCGGTTGGAGTTACCAACCGCTTGTGAAAGCCGACAAAGACAACGTTTTGATTATATTCAATATAGAATATGTTTTCGAGAGGGTTTTTGATATAGATTTTGACAATTAAAATAAATAGAACTACAAGAGTTTTTTTGACACAATTAAATATATATTATTCATGCGTACTCATTTAGATAATTACAGGTTCATTTACAGAAAAATACGAACTTAATAGACTAAAAAATGAACAAGTGGATGAACACATGAAATAATAAGCCACTTTTATAAGTTTCAAAGAATAAAAGGGTGAATCTTGAGCTCATTTCTTGCGTGCGTCGCTCTTTGTGCCCTTGGTCGACGTTGGTGTCAGTTCACCTGTCCTTATTCCAGGACAATCTCTCCAACCATTTGCGTGGAACTCGCCTTTGGTGGATACAATCTCGTCAACAATAAAACCGATGAGTTGTTCTTGGATTGCTTTAACCCGGTGCGGCGGGATCACACCTTACACATCGATGTTGGGCTGATAAAGCGGGAAGTAAATAAATCTCTGGATATGTAATTAAAGTGTAAGTACTAAGAAATTGACATGTGCACACTACCACGGCGTTGGTTGTCGGCACATCGCCGTGGGTAATACTTTGCATATAGTGGCACGTATAATAGCCACATAAGTTGTTTCCACCTGTTTGATGTAGAACCTGCGATGAAATTTGAAAAGAAAACAATTATTGGGTTGAAAAACTATTACGGCATCTTAATATTCTTTAATACGTACTCGAGTGCTTATTTGTACATCAAATTCGTTCTCGAAATCTCCTTGTTGCTTCTTTCGAAACCTTGCGAATGCCCTGTGTGATGCGTTAGTATGAATAGTAATTATCAGAGTTGGAATTAGCAAGGTATTTCAATATATATAATAAGGAAAACTATATATCGTATATATATGTTCTATATACCTGTTTAGGGTGTCAATGATATATTGATATTTTTCCACCGGAGTCCTTTTTGAGTCTTGAACAACGATCTGGCTGCTATCAAGCTTGATGACAAGAAGGATCCAGTGAAACCTATTCATGTATTGCAACATATATGTAACTTGCTAGTAGTATTATCAATGCCTTGGAAAATATAAGAACGAGAGGTTGTATATATATGTACTCGAAGTTGAAGGGCAAAAGTATGTATGGTTTGTAGTGCTGTCCCAAGAATGCATCGAGAATGTAATCTTCAACAGCCTTTCGGTTCAATCCAAAGACGAACTCGTTAACAATCTCTAGGTCGATGAAGCCCACGTTGAAGATGTTCTCTTTTCTACATCGTTGTATCTCCATTCTAGTAGAAAGGTATAAGTTTAAGAGTTGCAATTTTATTGTACGAGGAAGCACACGGTAAAGGTATGAGCTTGACACTTACAGGCACCAACAACTCATGAGAGACATGTTGATGGCGTCGGCATGGTAAATATGGTAGAAGTCGTCAAATTCGAGCCATATGCTGTTGTCCCCACGATAAAAATCATCTTCTTTGATACAGAGGGGGAACATCGTTCTTCCTTGAGTGGACTCTATCATGTACCATTCGTGAAATTGCCGCATCTTGGTTGGCGATCCTTTATCTCATGAGGTCAATCATTTTAAGCCCAAGCCGATATTGCCATCGACCTTTGCCATTGGGAGATCATCTATTAATCCAAGAGCTGCGGTTGTGGGCCGAGTCTGCCTCCTTCATAAACCTCTCGAGGTTCCCACGATCTTAGTCTCTCTTCTTCTTTATCGCCGCCGCCGACCACGTTTATTCTTCGTGTAGCCTTTATTATTATCCGTTCATAGTTGGGCCAGCACAGTGCGATGGCTTTGCGGCATGTCGCGAAGTGTTCGCCGCTTTTGGATCAATTGGTACCTTTGGCTCTGGCTTCTTTTTTGCGAAGTGTGCAGCCAATTCTGCTTTCATGACCGCGTCACTCTCCTCATTAGTCATATCATATGTCCTCTTTGGAGGTTCCTTTATCTTTGTCGATCGGCTAGACTCCGCCTTCTTGGGAGCAGGTGGAGGAGCCTTTCTGCTATCGAGCTTCTTCCTTGGAGGAGATGGTGGAGGCGTGGTTTTCCTAGGGGGGTTTGTTTTTGTTTGAGATGGTGGTGGTGGAGTAGGGCTTCTGCGTGGAGCGGGTGGTGGAGGAGGTGTGCTCTGTTTTGCCGGCGAGGCATTGCGTGGAGGTGACATTGGAGGAGGCGTGGGTTGCCGTGGTGGAGATGACGCCTCCACACCATATTGAAATATGATGTACCGTTTGCACCAGAGAATAATATTGTGGATGGCCTGTCCAAGCTTGGTCACGTCGTCGGCTTCAGCAATATCAAGGTGAAGTTCTTCAAATCCGCTCAGCACCTCCTCCACCGCGACCTTTGAGTAACCCGGGGGTATCTCATTACAGTGGAACGTCTGGCCCTGCTCCACCGGAAATGCCATGCTGTAAGCCACCTTGATGGAGAGGTTACACGCATCAACGTGTAGCTCACACTGGAGGCGAACCCTTATGTCATCCACGGGATAACGGGCTAGCAAGTTGTCGCCGGGGGCCCGGTGGGCCTTGCATTATTGGCGTATTCCACCGACAGGGCGAGTCTCTGAGACGGGTTTGGTTCAGTAGGAGGGAGTCTTTGCGGCTGGTAAACCCTAGCGAGTGAAAACCCTAATGACTCCCACACGAAGGACTCCAGGGTCTATGAACTAAGATGACACGGAGATTTTTACCCAGGTTCAGGCCCCCTCAACCAGGGTAATAGCCTTACGTCTTGCTAGATCTTTTATCGAGTGTTTGAAGCTAGTACAAAGCTTTCAGGTTACAAGTTCTTCCTTAGGTTCTACTGCTGAACTCCCGATCCCCCTTCCCCATGCACCCGGGTGCCCTTATATAGCCCAGGCTAACGGGGGTAGGTAAAAGGGGGGTCATCATGCTGATCTATATACATTTATTACACCTTCATGTGCTGTCCCGTTCCTCCAGCCTCATTAAATGCCGACGCATGGCTTCGCCTGGTCCGCCCGGGATGCGACCCCTTTGTGACGGGTAGGTGAGAGGCGTCAGAGGATTGGGCTTGTATCAGAATTCCTTGTAATCGACGGACCTGACACAGCAGACCCGCTTTTGACATAGTACGATGGGGGAAGGAGACTTCGAGGCGAATCCACCACATCCCACCTTTTTGCTTGCGGCGGGCGGCGGGCGTCCTGCCCACTGCTGCCCGAGCCACGTGGGTCGACACTGGCGGCGGGCGTGCTCGCCACCGCTGCCAGAGCCGACACATGGGCTGGGCGCCGGAGAGCGGGATGTCCTTGCCCACTGCTCGCCCGACGCCACGTGGGCCGACACTGGTGGCGGGCGTGCTCGCCACCGCCTACCGAGCCGCCACGTGGGGTGGCGCCGGCGCAGTAGGGCGTCCTCGCCCTCTGCTCGCCAAGCGCCATGTGGGTCGACGCTGGCGGCGGCGTGCTCGCCCACCGCCGCCGAGCTACCACGTGGGTTGGCGCCCGGCGGCGGCGTCTCGCCCACTGCTCACCGAACGCCGTGGACAAGCGCTGGCGGGCAGGGCATGGTTGCCGACCTACCTGCCAGGCCGCCACGCGGGCCACGCACGCTTTTGTGCGGTGAAAAGGGTACCCTGGCGCAAAGTACGCCGACAGCAGCTACTCCACCACGCGACGCGTCTGGCTGATTGCTCGAACCTAGTCCCTGAAGCTTGCTGAGGGTAATTTGTACTTGTTGCGCAACTTTGTCACCGATGCTAGTCTTGGTTGCTCCCGGCTCCTATACGTTTGCACATCCTTGGCGAAACCGTACTTCCACGGTGTATGCTTGTCCATACCTCGTGTCTGTCCCAGGTGCTCAAGGTTTTGAAGGGCATGTGTAAGCTCGTCATTCTCCTAGTCTGTCACCAACGTACCTGCCTGAGACTGCTCGACAGCTTGTACAATCCTTTGACCAGCCTCTTGCACTCCTGGTGTCATCACCAAGCTGTCGTCATCTGAAAGTCTCCCCCCGTGACCCATGAACCAATTGCGCAGGCGCTCTTCCCATGAAGCGGTAGCCGGTGTGACGTCCTTCGCCATTAATTCTTCTTCCCGCTTCTCCCATTTCGGTACAGCCTTGAGGTAACCACCGGTGCCAAGATGGTGGTGGTATTTCTTCATCTGTGAATTGGCCTTGTTCTTCTGACTCGTGGCCTGGCCTTCAGCTGACAGCTTGTACTCCTCGAATGCTTTCGGTGATCCGCCACTTAGAAAATTGGTTGAAGTCGGGTTTTCTCCTTCGCACATACTTGCGGTGAGAGACATCTTCCACGCTGAAGCGAGGTTGCCATCTTCTTCAAAGTGAATTTCTTGGCCTTGTCTTGGACCCTTGAGGAAATCTGAAATTTTCCTTAATATCTTGCGGAGCGGGTCCTTGGTAGCTTGAGGAACTTTGGCCCATTTTCGATGCTAATTGGGACGTGATCCCTCACGTGGTAACCGCAAGTGTTGTTGTACGGCCCAACTGCTGAAAGAGGGGCAACCGGCATCCCTTCGTTGTTAACGTCCGTAAACACATGCTTTGTGGATGGCTTCTTGTTAGGTCCGTAAACACATGCTTTGTGGATGGCCGATGCTTGGATTGGTTGCTCGATGTACTAGGCTTGAAATACACAAACATATGTATAAACGTGTCAGAGTGTATTATATTAATGAATTACGATTAATTAACTATATTAATGAATTGCGATTAATTAACTTGTCCACGGGGATTATATTCTTTTGGCTATACCTCATCCTCGCCGGAACTAGTGTTCTGGGACTCGGTGACTCGGCGTCAATGGCTTCATCATTTGCGACCTCAGCGGCCTCACCGGAACCAACGTTAGCCTCAGCAGCAGTAGCGTTAGCATCACCTTCGATGCTACCCAGCGCGATGGAGTCCAGCAAGAACTGTTCTCTCTCGTCGAAAGTAGGGTCACCACGTCCTGGTTGTGCCATCTATCCTAATTCCAAAAAAATATTGACATAAATATCATATTACTTTGAAACAACCATATTACAGATTACAACACAAGCATATTATTACATCAATTTCTAACATTAGCTCAGATTACATATTACACCATGTAGAGCACATCCATTTTAAAAATCAACTCATTTATATTAAGCAATTGAATAAATAACTTCATTTCACAAAACAATCATATAATCAGAAATTATATTGAATTTTGGCTCTCAAGAAATCTTTCATTGTAATAAATGTTACTTATTCCATTGCAAATGTTAGCCATTTTACAAATGTAAATTGATACTCTAAGCGTATGTTCTTAGCATGATTTGTTTGTATGCAACTGCACTTTTTTCTTTATTATTTTTCTAATTAAATTTCCATTTGTAGGAAAATGCTCTAACGAAGTTGAAGAAAGAACTTCAAGAAAGACCAACAACAAAACTAGTGGACAATCTGAAGAAAAAGGTTCGGATTTTGCAGGTATTTAGAACAAAAACCTCCCTTTGGCTACCAACACTTGATAATAAACCCTCCATCTCTGATAATTGCCTTAGTTCAGACCTGTGACTATACCTCCCACCATCAGTTGGTTCTGACTCGATCATTGCATATCTTTTAATGCAATTTCAAATCTACATAGTACATGCGATCAACTTTCCTATGTTGCCTCTTATACTAGATTGCCCCCATCTTGTTGTTGGTGATCCTAATATGATATTGTTAAGGGCACTAGCACCCAAGCTTGCAGGACCACGGCTCTGGAGTTAAGTAGCAGGCGGGAGAGATCGCCAGACTTCTTCTGGGCGCGCAAAGGAAGCGAGGAAAGATTGAGAGAAAAGGGAATTAGGAAAATGGATTGTTATTGCTTGCCTCAATGAGTCTGGATACATCCATTAAATAGGCACTTGGCCTGCTATTTGAAAGAAACCAACTCCTAAAATCCCTTGATTCTAGCCTTCCTTGCATGCTTATCTATTAAAAGGAAACAAACTATCTAAATCCCTTGATTTTCTCCCTGAATCGCAGCCTTGCTGCTTGCGCCCTCCTCTAGCGCGCCTGCCATGCTTCTGGTGGCGTCGCGTGCGCGGGAACGCCGCTAGTAATGCCGGCCCACATGACATCTCTCCCCCTCGAAGCGGCTCGTCCTCGGTGGAAAGGCTGGGTAGCGATCGATGAAGTGTCGGCGTCCTCCCAAGTGGCGATCTGGTGGTTCGCCCTTCAATGGACGAGAACCTGGCGGACCCCCCGTGCAAGGCGGGAATGGGCCACCTTCTCTGGTTCTGGAACGGCGGCGCCGTGGTGTATAGGCGGCAGAATGGGCGGTGCGATCGAAGTGCCGATGAACTTCTTGAGGAGCCCCACATGGAAAACGTCGTGGAGACAAGGCGGGGAAGCTTCGGCGGTGGCGACATCGTTGATGATGGCGGTGATGCGGAAAGGCCCGTAGAAACGCGGCCTGAGCTTCCCTGTCGTGGGAGCCGGGAGGGAGGCTGCGGGGCCATGGCGGCGCACCAGACCCGATCACCACGCGCTGCGAACCTCCGGTGGTGCTTGTCGTAGTGGTGCTTGTATATCGCTGGGCTCCTTTCGGCGATAGCGGACGTCGGTGAGAATTCATCCTGTCAGACATGTTTTTAGCCACGGCGCCACGCGTGTCTCGCCGGGTCGTAGGAGCGGATGGACGGAGAGGTCACGGCCGTAGACGATCCGGAGCAGCGTGTCCTTGAGGCGATCGGAATCTGATGTTGTAGGTGTACTCGGCCCATGGAAGCGGTATGCGACCATGGCGAGGCGATCTCCGGTGAAGCGGCGGAGGTACATGACGATGATCTTGTTGGCGGCCTCCGTCGCCGTCGAGTTGAGGGTGGAAGGCCGGCGTCATATGCGACTTGGTGCCGTGAGGCTCATGAGCTCCTTCGGAAGATGGAAGTGAATCTGAGATCCTGTCGATACCACGGTTGTGGAATGCCATGGGCGCCGCGATCTCGGTGAAGAAGACACAGGCCGCGATTCTGCCGAAATGCGGATGGGCGGCGGAATGAAGTGGCGATGCTCTGAAACGGTCGACCACCGTGAGGATGACCGACTTCCCGCCAACGCGCGGAAGTGCCTCGATGAAGTCGAGCCCAATGTCGGACCAGACCAACGTGGGTATAGGCGATGGCGAGAGCGACCTGGCTGGTGCGGATCTTTCGGACTTGTAGCGGCGGGTGGTGCGGCGGATGTAGTCTGGACCACCTGCGGAGATTGGGCGAGTGGAAATCGCGGCGCGTGGTGGAGAGTCGCTGGGCGCCTTCATGGCCGTCGTCGTGCAGTGGTGGCGGCTTCGGGAGGAGTGGCGGGCGGCGGGATGTAAGCGGCGGTCAAGCGCTACTAGGCGTCGACGAGGACCACGAGGCGTCGTTGGTTGGTGGCGAGCTCCTCTCTGGCGCCACCGGTCACGAGTCGAGTATGGGCTTGGCGGAGGCGGTCGATGAAGTCGAACCGAGGTCCGAAAATGGCGAAGACCGCGGGCTCTTTTGTGTCACGCCGGGACAGGGCGTCGGCCACCGTGTTGGTGCTCCCTGCTTTGTATTCCACGGAGAAGTTGAAGCCGAGGAGCTTGCCCACCCAGTGGTGTTGTGGGATCGTGGCCAAGCGTTGATCCAATAAGAATTTTAGACTGAAGTGATTAGTCCTCACCAGAAATCGACGGCCCCAGAGATACGGCCTCCAATGATGGACGGCGAGGACGAGGCCAATCAGCTCACGCTCGTATGCCGCTAGAGAACGGTGCCGTGGTGCCACAGGCCGACTGAAGAAGGCCACGGGGTGCTGGCCTTGTAAGAGGACGGCCCCGAACCCATAGGTGGACGCGTCGCACTCGACGATGAAGGGCTGGGTGAAGTCTGGCAGGATGAGGACGGGCGCCGATGTGACGGCGGTCTTGAGGGCCGTGAAGGCCATCGCGGCCTCTTCCGTCCATGAGAACCCCTCTTTGCGGAGAAGGGCTGTGAGAGGCGCGACGATCGTGCGTAGTCCTTGCGAACTTGCGGTAGTACCTGCGAGGCCGAAACCACGCCTTTGCGTCGTCGAGCGTGGTTGTGGCGGTCGGCGACAACCGCACCTTAGTCGGATCCATGGCCACGCCGGCGGAGATGATGTGGCGAGGTAGGAGATGGAGGTGGCGCTGAACGCACACTTGGACCGCTTGACGAAGAGGCGGTGTTGGTGGAGAATGAGGAGAACAGTGTGGACGTGCCGGAGGTGATCTGCCCACGAGGCGCTAAAGATGAGGATGTCGTCGAAGAAGATGAGGACGAAGTGGTGCAGGAACGGCCGGAGCACGTCATTCATGAGCGCTTGGAATGTGGCCGGGGCGTTGCACAGCCCGAACGGCATGACCAAGAACTCGTAGAGGCCGTCATGGGTGCGGAATGCGGTTTTGGCGACATCCTCAGCCTTCATCCTCACCTGGTGGTAGCCGGAACGGAGGTCCAGCTTGGTGAAGAAGCGAGCACCGTGCAACTCATCGAGGAGCTCGTCCACCACCAGGATGGGGTACGCATCCTTGATGGTGATGGCGTTGAGTCGCGGTAGTCGATCTGAAGCGCCCGCGTGCGTCGGCCTTCTTGACCAGTAAGACCGGTGAGGAAAATGCCGACGCGCTGCGCCGGATGAGGCCCTAGGCGAGCATGGTGGCACACTGGCATTCCAGTTCATCCTTGTGGGAGGTTGGGTAGCGGTAGGGGCGGACAGCCACCAGTGCCGACCCCGGTACCAAGTTGATGCAGTGGTCCCGGGAGCGAGGAGGTGGCAAACCCGTCGGCTCTGCGAAGATGGTGGTGAACTCGTCCAAGACGGTCGTCAGGAGGTCATCGCCGGTGCACGCCTTGAGGGCTGGACTGGATGGCCCCGCTATGCCCTGCCAACACACCCTGTGATCGTGGCTCCAAAAGGACATGGTGAGGGCGCCGAAATCCCAGAGGATCGGACCGAGAGATGCCAGCCACTGTGTGCCCAAGATGATGTCGTAGCCGGCCAGGGGCAGAGCGAAGAAGTCAGTGGAGAAGTGCTCGGCGCCGATGGTGAATGCCGTGGTACGGTACATGCCGGGGCAGGGAACGCGCTCACCGTTGGCCACCGTGACCTTCATCTTGCCCCGAGGAAGAAGGTGGAGATTGGTGCGGCTGGCCGCATCCTCGGAGATGAAGTTTTGGGTGGAACCGGAGTCGAGGAGCGCGAGGAGGGAGGCGCCGCCGACATGGATGCGCATCTGCATGGTTTCGTTGGTGCGGACGCCGGTGATTGCGTGGAGCGAAATCAGCGGTTCATCGGCCGCGGCGTCGTCCGGCTAGGGGTCGTCCTCGTCGTCCCCTGTCGCGAGGTCGAGGAGAAAGATGCGCTGACAGACGCGGTTGTGGCCGCGCCTGAATTTCTCATTGCAGTTGAAGTAGAGCCCAAGGCGGCGCCGCTCCTCCATTTCCGCCTGGGATAACCGCTTTACCTGCCGCCCGTCGACGGTCACCAACGGCTGCGGCGAGGCGTTTGTGGTTGACGGCGGCGCCAAGCGTGGCGGGCGTTAGCGAGGCCCCGCTGCGGTGGCGATCTTTGTGGTGAAGGCGGTGTATTGCCGCAAGACACCGATCGCTGTGATTCAGCTTAGGCGAGCTCATGGCGGCGGCGAGACTACGGGTTGTAATTTCGACGTCGAGGCTGAGGGGCGGCTGCAGACCAGCCGTGAAGATTTGGACCTTTTGCATCTCCGTCAGGTGGCCGTAGGAAGGCGCCTCGGCGATCTGGTACTCGGCAGCGGAGCCGTCGCTTGCGCCATTAGCTTCGCCGAGGGGTTGGAGCGCGAGGTGGGCAAAGCGGAGGTGTAGGAGTTCGATGAAGCGGCGCCATGGTGGAGTGCCCTCCTCCTGCTGGACCTGGATGAACCACATCTGGGTGCCATCGTGCAGATTGTAGGATGCCATCCATACCTTCTCCTCCTCCGCGATACGCTGCTGATGAAAATAAGACTCACATCGATTGATGAGCGCCAGAGGATCGGATTTGCCGTCATACTTGGGGAAGTCCACCTTCTGGAAGCGAGGAGGTCGATCGTTGTGGTGCTTCGCCGTGGCGGAAACCACAGGACCCCATGCGGAGCCGGCGGGAATGCTCTGTTGGAGCGTGTCCACCTTGGCCTGTAGGCCTTCAACTGTGGTGGTCAACGATCGGAGGAGATGGACGAGCTCATCCATGGTAGGTTCGGCCATGACAGAGGTGACTAGTGGCGTGGTGGGGTGTGGTGATTGGTTGGGACCGGAAGAGGAACGCCTGGAATCTGATACAAGGTTGTCAAGGGCACTAGCGCCCAAGCTTGCAGGACCACGGCTATAGAGTTCGTAGCCAGAGCGGGGAGGATACGCCAGGACTTCTTCCTGGGCGCGCAAAGGAGCAGGGGAAAGATTGAGAGAGAAAAGGGGAATTAGGAAAATGGATTGTTATTGCTTGCCTCAATGAGTGCTGGATACATCCATTAAATAGGCACTTGGCCTGCTATTTGAAAGGAAACCAACTCCCTAAAATCCCTTGATTTTAGCCTTCCTTGCATGCTTATCTATTAAAAGGAAACAAACTATCTAAATCCTTGATTTTCTCCACTGAATCGCAGCCTTCTTTGCTATGCCCTCCTCTGGCGCTTTGCCATGCTTCAAGCGGCGTCGCGTCTTGTGAACGCCACGCCTGTAATGCCGGCCCCACATGACAGATATGTTTAGATATATTTTTGTTATTTTTTTTTCGTCCAGCTGACCTCACTATCTTTTGACTTTTTGGTCCTTGATCCTGCTTGAGATATCTGTTTTGTTGCCAATAGGCTGTTGGGTATAACTCCATTGAAGTGAAGGCGGAACTACCAACCAACGGTGAAGAAATGAGCAAATTGGAAGCTTTACTTCTTGACAAGAACCGTAAAATGGAGCATGAACTAACACAATTTGAAGGTCGGTATTTAGTTTATATCTTTGAAGCTGTTATTTTAGGCAATTCCTTCTCTCTAAGGACAATCAAGTTTTCTCATGTATGCAAGATTGCAGCATACCGCTATCTCTCTCTTGCAATCGGGCCGATAAGTTCCTTATATCTTTTAAAGGTTAAAATATCGGAGAAGTCAAATCTTCTTGAGGAAGCTGAAAAAGGATTGCTGAACTAACCCGAAGGTTGAAGAGTAGCAAAAGTTGATTTTGAAACTTGAGGATGACATACTAAAGGTTGCTTTTCACGCTTTTGTGATAATTCGCCTATTACCAATTGATCCTTATGAATTTAGAATCCCTAACGGTTATATGCCTCCTGCATTTAGTGTTTATACCATGGTTGCCCTGGTGCTGTAGTCTGAATTGTGACGTTATGATATAACTTTCTAATCCTGAAATTCAGTTCTTTTAGAAACCAATGAACTTGTTATGTTTAGTTTTGTTTTCTGAAGGACATATAACTAATATTCCTTAGATTTGGTGCAGGGCTATAGTTCAACTGATCGGAGGAGTTCTCCTTTGAATGATTGGGGTCTTCAAGAAATCAGCTCAAATGAAGTATCAGAGGTAAATTTTAGTTTAGGTTCACTTATTACAAATCATGTCATGGTAATTCCCCATTACCTTTTGTTTGTTTAAAGTTTTTGCTGGCTGAAGTTTGTTTTGTATCACTTTAGTGTGCAATGAGCTGTACAATGCCAACTATAACTCAGCTTTGGACAAAACATGCAAGAGGAACACAATTGAAATGCCCATAGACATCTTGAAGCTAGTATAAAGACCAGACATCTTGAAGCTAGTATAAAGACCTGGACTAGTCATAAATATTAACAGTATAAAAAACACCAATTAAACCCCTTTCTTAAACGTATTTATATGCAACACTGAAATATTGAAGAATTGACTAATCACTGGTCTTTTGTACAACACTATTTTCAGATCAACAAGTACCACAATTGGTTGTTGAATTTATGGTTTAGTCTGAAATCTATGTTGCTTATATGAGCCAATAATCACCCTTGGTTCTATTTTAACCATTTGTTAATAAAATGCTCTTTTCCCTCCAAATGGAAAAAGCTCTGTTAGTCTGATTATGCAAACATGCCAGCGATATTATGCAGTTGGTATCAACAGTGTCCATTCTAGTTGTTGATGCAAATACCAAAATGTGCCTAAAATCTCGTTTTTATACATAAGCTCTACTGGAACCTAAACTAAAAAGCCGAACACCTTGTGGGCATTTCACTGAACACCTTATGGGCAGCCGAATTAGAGAGGGAGGACGACGGCGTGCACAACTGTACCTCGGTCCTCCGGGGTGGATTGGTGGTGTGGCGGCGGCTTGGTGGCGGAGGAGGCGCCGGCGGGGTGGAGTGGCAGGCACGAGCGAGGGCACCAGCCTTGAGGTCGAGTGGCCTTGGGTGGAGTGGCGTCGGGATGGTTGGGTGGCGGAGGAGAGCGGCAGCATCGGCGAGGGCAGCCTTGAGGTCTCGGCAGGCGGCAGCCAGCGGTTGGAGAGACACAGGAGGCGGCAGGGGTCTCGAGTGGGGACTTAGAAAATTTGGGGTGTGAGAAAAGGGCGGGCGTAAACTTTATCTGAGGAGCACTTCTACAAGCGGTTCGTATTATCAACCGCTTGTAAAGATCTCTAGCGGTTTTAGAACCAACGCTTGTAGAGGAGGACTTCTACAAGCGGTTCATATTACTAACCGCTTGTGGATCGCAGATTACAAGCGGTTGTTAACACCAACCGCTTGTGGAGCACATATTACAAGTGGTTGTTAACACCAACTGCTTGTAAAATTGTCGAACGTATAATATTCAAAACTATATGGTGCCCATATTGTTTAATAAGATCTCTTCCTCCCCCCTGGCTAGCGCATGGCACTTGAGTGTGCGGGCTCGTCCACCCCGGTTTGAACCCCGCTCGCGCCCCTTTGCCATTCTTTTTTTACTGTACAGTTTTCTACAAGCGGTTGGTATTATCAACCGCTTGTAAAATTAATATATACAAGCGGTTGTTAGTACCAACCGCTTGTAAAATTAATCTCAGAATTTTTAAAAAAGCTTTAGAACTTTAGTTTCATTCCATAATTTTTAATAAAGCTTTTAGCACTTCAGTTTCATTTCAAAATTTTAAAAAAATGCTTTTAGCACTTTAGTTTCATTTCAGAATTTTTAAAAAAGCTTTTAGAACTTTAGTTTCATTCCATAATTTTTAAAAAAGCTTTTAGCACTTCAGTTTCATTTGAGAATTTTTAAAAAATGCTTTTAGCACTTTAGATTCATTTCAGAATTTTTAAAAAATGCTTTTAGCACTTTAGTTTCATTCCATAATTTTTAAAAAAGCTTTTAGCACTCCAGTTTCATTTTAGAATTTTTAAAAAATGCTTTTAGCACTTTAGTTTCATTCCATAATTTTTAAAAAAGCTTTTAGCACTTCACTTTCATTTCTCAATTTTTAAAAAAAGCTTTTAGCACTTTAGTTTCATTCCAAAATTTTTTAAAAAAATACTTTTAGCACTTTAGTTTCATTCCATAATTTTTAAAAAAGCTTTTAGCACTTCAGTTTCATTTCAGAATTTTTTAAAAAAACTTTTAGTACTTTAGTTTCATTCCAAATTTTTTTTAAAAAATACTTTTAGCACTTTAGTTTCATTCCATAATTTTTAAAAAAGCTTTTAGCACTTCAGTTTCATTTCAGATTTTTTAAAAAATGCTTTTAGCACTTTAGTTTCATTCCATAATTTTTAAAAAAGCTTTTAGCACTTCACTTTCATTTCACAATTTTTAAAAAAAGCTTTTAGCACTTTAGTTTCATTCCGGAATTTTGGCACTTTACATTCATTCCAAATAAACACTTCATACAGTAGAAGACCCGTGTTACATATACATAGTTCATCTTGTAGTGGTACATCTTAAGTAATGCGTACTTTGTCTTTACAAGTATTCCTTCATTATGATTGCGGCGTATGAAAGGAGTATCCACGTCTGTGTCATTGAGGAGGCTTATGTCGACATCCACGGCGAAAGGAGGATCTCGTCGAATCGACTATACTCTTCCTCGTCTATGGCGTCCTCAACTCCAACAATCCTTCGTTTGCCTTGGAGAACCACGTGTCGCTTTGGCTTAGTACTACAATCTTTACCTTGTCATACGCTTCTTAGATTTGCTTGACATGTCCATTACGTGAAGACACATCTCACATCGTTCGCAGAGGACGAGCGGTTCGCGCCTATAGCCGACTTGCGTGAGGTCCACGATTGTCATACCGTATTTGTCGACCTTCACGCCACTTAAAGTCAGTTTGACCCATTGGCACTTAAATAGAGGGACCTTCAAAGGTCCATAGTCAAGCTCCCATATCTCTTCTATGAAACCATAATATGTATCCACCTTGCCTTTGTTGTTTTCGGCGTCTATATGGACACGACTATTTTGGTTGGTGCTCTTGTTATCCTGGGATCTGGTGTAGAATGTGTAAGCATTTATCTCGTACCCCTTGAATGTCACGATTTCACTAGATGGTCCCCGAGCCAAGCGTTGCAACTGTTCATTGTCTGACCCTTTCATAATGATGTACTTTTGTAACCAAGCGCCGAAAGAATCCATGTGCTTCAGTGTTATCCAATCCTCAGACCTCCCTGGGAAATCACGGCATAGAATACTCTTGTGCTCAAGGACATACGGGGCCACTACAGTTGATTGTTTTAAAACCATGAAATGTGCTTGCTTAAATGTAAGAAGATCATTGCATGCAATTGCTTTCCTTCCTAGTGTCCCTTTTCCCCGTAGCCTCCCCTCATGGCGTGATATAAGGACGCCGATCGGGTTTAGATCATTAATGTAATCCACACAAAAGTCAATCACCTCCTCTGTCCTATAACCCTCGGCAATGCATCCTTCCGGACGAGAACGGTTACGGACATACTTCTTTAGCACACTCATGTACCTCTCGAAAGGAACATGTTGTGTAGATACAGGTCGAGAATACCTATCTCTTTGACAAGGTGAACAGTGAGATGAACCATAATATCAAAGAATGCAGGAGGAAAGATCATCTCAAGACTAACCACACTTTGTACCACGTCATCCTGCAGCTTACTTAGTTTATCTGGGTCGATGACCTTTTGTGAAACCGCGTTGAAAAAAGAACACAACTTTGTGATTGTCCCCTCTACCCACTCGGACAGTATGCCTCTCACAGCCACTGGGAGCAACTGTGTCATTAACACAAGACAGTCATGGGATTTCATGTGTACAATTTTATTCTCTTTCGTGTTTATGAGTCTCTTTACATTCGAGGAGTATCCGGAAGGGACCTTCACACTGTTCAGAAACTCTATCATGCTTTTTTTCTCTTCTTTGCTTAGAGTATAGCTCGTAGGATATAGGTAATGTTGTCATTTCCCTCTTTTTTCAGGATGTAGGTCGTTCCTCAGTTCTAAGAGTTTAAGGTCCTTCCGAGCTTATAGTGTATCTTTCGATTTTCCGTACATATCTATGTAGTCTAGCAGGTTCAAGCAGACATTCTTCGTGATGTGCATCAAGTCAAGTGAGTGACGAACCTCCATGACTTCCCAATAAGGCAAGTCCCAAAATATTGACTTCTTCTTCCACATGGGTGCCTGACCATCCTCATTCTGTACAAGTTTGCTTCCAGGACCCTTTCCAAATACTACTTTCAAATCCTTTACCATAGCAAACACACGTGGCCCACTACGATGCTGAGGCCTTGCACGAAGGTCTGGTTTCCCGTTAAATTTCCTGCCTTTCTTCCACAATGGGTGACTCGTAAGAAGAAACCTACGGTGACTCATGTACACAACCTTCCGAGAGGTTTTCAGGTACATGCCATCCGTTTCATCTAAGCCTTTGGATCACGAGCTCTATATCCTTTGATAGTTAAATGGGACGAGTTCTGAGAGCGAGCCAATCGTTGATTGTTACAAATAACAATGCACGTGGGTGAAATACTCCCTTTTGTACTCATCCCATACCCTTGCACCATCGTCCCTAGCGTCACAAGATCTTCAACTAATGGTTTCAGATAGACATCGATGTCATTTCCAGGTTGCTTGGGGCCTTGGATCAACAACAGCATCATGATGTACTTTCGCTTCATGCACAGTCATGGAGGAATGTTATAGATACATAGTGTAACAGGCCAGGTGCTATGGCTGCTGCTCAATTCTCCGAAAGGATTCATCCCGTCGGTACTCAACCCAAACCTTATGTTTCTCATCTCATCTGCGAAGTCCGGGTACGTCCGGTCGACTTTCCTCCACTATGAGCCATCTGCAGGGTGTCTAAGCATCCCGTCGTCCTTATGCTTTTCTTTGTGCCAACGCATCATTTGGGCATGCGGTTTGTTAGCAAACATACATTTCAATCGGGGGATCACAGGGAAATACCACAACACTTTAGCTGGAGGTCCCTTCTTCTTACGCTCCTCATCTATTTCACCTGGATCATCACACTTCACCTTATACCGTGATTCTTTGCACACTGGACAAACATCCAAATCGGCATACTCATTACGATACAGGATACAATCATTAGGACATGCGTGTATCTTCTGTACTTCCAATCCCAAAGGACAGACGACTTGCTTGGCTTCATATGTAGATTTGGGCAGAGTGTTATCTTCTGGAAGCAACTTCTTTATGAGTGATAACAACTCATAGAATCTCTTATCTGACACACCATTTGTAGCCTTCCATTGCATGAGTTCCAGTGTGGTACGCAGCTTTTTGTGGCCCTACCCACAGTTTGGGTACAAAGGAGTTCTGTGATCCTCTAACATGCGCTAGAACTTCTCGAACTGTCTTTCATCTGTGTAGTCTCCCTCTCCGTCACGCAGCATCTGGTCTAGCTCATCATCACCAAAGTCACCAAGTGTTTCTTCCACGGAACAGTATTGCGTGCCATCCGGGATACTGTTGAATCCATCTTCCTCTTCCTCGCCTTCTTCATCATCTTCCTGGCTAATCGCCTCAACTTCGCCATGGTTGATCCAATAGGTATAGTTTGGCATGAAACCTCTCATGATCAAGTGGTTCATAACTTGCCATCACTGGGAGTGCTCCTTCTCGTTCTTGCAATCTACACACGGACAACATATGAAGCTGCCTGGTGGCAAGAATGCAACCGCCGCATCGAGAAAAGCCTGCACGCCATCAATGAACTCTCTCGAGCGACGGTCTGCATTGTACATCCATTGCCGATTCATCTACACCAAGTTATAATTTCATTAAAAATTATAACAAATTTCGTTACAAAAATTATAACCTAACTTATAGTTACATTTAAAAATCTAAAACTCACAGCCACTTAAACCCAACAAAAAAAGCTCCACCTACACCATCATCCAATTAAAGACCTACCTTTCTAATTATTTTGTATCCCTTCCTACCTTTGTAATTATTTTTTATCCTTCTACATGTTTTTCTATTTTATTTCATACACCAATAATTACTTCCTTGCAATATTGTACCTAGATCTCTCCCAACTTATTGTGATATTTAAGATTCTAAAGCTAACAACCACCTAGATCTAAAGCTTCCAATCACCTTTACCTTGTAAAGTCATATTTTGAACTAGATCTCCACCCTACATCTTCATACAACAACAAAAATAAGCATAGAAAACAAATTTTTGATCATGGTGATCTTGCTTAAAAAGTTCAAGATTTCTCCACATCCATTGAAAAAAATAGCAATATCTAGGTGAGAAGGATATTCACATGATGTTACTAACCTTGAAACACTTAATTTGGAGCTAATCACCTCCAATTAAAAATTTGGACAACACCTCCCCAAGAACAGCGCTGGGCCGGCCCTTCTCTGTTCGATCATACCTCTGCTGGCTCGTGGAAGAAGAAGGGTTTAAATGCGCTACGCGGGAGGGCTTCCACAAGCGGTTTGAGACACGAATCGCTTCTGAATGTTGCGTTCTAGAAGCGGTTTGAGACAAGAACCGTTTCTAGAACGCAACATTCAGAAGCGGTTCGTGTCTCAGACCACTTCTGGAAGCCCTCTCCGGACCGTTGCCTACAAACCGCTTCTGGTGCGAACATCACAACGGGTTTGCACCAAACCGCTTCAAATAGGCCAGTTGTGATGCCCAGTTCTGTAGTAGTGGTAGCTTTCTCTGACTAGAAATTACCGACAAACACTATTCTTATCCTTCCAATGCTTCCAATCCAGATACAGTCAAATATGCATAGTGATCCTGGCATCAGAAAGCTTGATCTTCACAACTTGAGCTTTACCATTTCTGCTTTAAGGAAATAAGAGAGCTACTTCTATCCATCACCCTTCAATATAAGTTGCATAAATCTTGCATCTAGCAAAGGAGTAAGTAATCACTATCTTCATTTTTTTATATTTGTGTAACCTTTAAGAAGAGATGCATAGAAGTGTTGGAATCACTCCTTACTCAGGCAAGTGTTTATCACAAACACTCACGCACTCACTCTGGTGGATGTAAAATACACAAGAAATTGAGTAGCACAAGCTAGCAAGCTTTGGTTTTTGACGCCACACAAACTCACGTCATTTTCCATTCATATATAGACTCAAGAGTACATGCAAGGAAAGAAATAAGAGCCAGCCAAATCACTTGGCCATCCCTCACGCCATGATTGTTGGAAACACTCCTAAACTCACGCCACCACTAATGACCACTAATGACCATGCACACACTAATCAAGGGGCTGTTAGCTGCATGTAGCTAGCGAATCACACGCTACCATTTTTAACGTGCAGTTTCCATGCATGAGCCCAGGTCGCAAGACCTATTCCTTCGTTATGAAAATCACTTCCGTGCGTACTGCAGCTCATGCATCTCCACACCACACGTTCACATGCGATTACATCTCCGATCGTGTCTATCCCTATGAACTTCACACGTATGCACTTACCATGTCACACGGCATGGTCTCACACCGTCTTGTCGTGCGGCTCAAAAACAGACAGCTCACTAGTCTCACACGTTTTGTTGCTATGCACTTGATCTGCCGCTGCGCATTATTTCTAGTTACACATGTATGCAAAATAAATAAACATGCAAAGGCTAATGACAAGATTATATCTAACAAGAAGCACCTCTCAAACTGATAGGGTAGCAAGAAGCAAAAGCTACAGTTTAATATTCTGTAATATGCGTACAGGCAATTCATTCGGTTGTTGTTCCGCAACAAGGATTAGTTGGGGCATATCTTCCAAATATCTTTACGTTCAAATCGAGGATTTGTCACTATCATGGATGGATCTGGCAAACGCCTTTCTATGTACTCACCCATGATCACCGATCGCAGGGAAATATGGCAGCAATCCGGAGGCCATCCAGCCTGCTTCTGCCAGCCATGCTTTTGTATCGGAATGGACATGCCGACATCCACATTAGCAGAGTTTCCCAGAGTAATCGAAAATATCAAACGACCGTACAGGCTAGGATCTACTAGCCTAAGAAGCAAAAGCAATATCTGCTGTAACACCTCAAGGTACTTTTATGATGCTTGATTATCACCCAAAAAAAAATCAACTCAAATGTGTTAATACTCTGTATTGCTGCTATACATAACATAATGTTTCTCAGTCGACAAGTACAATTTTATATGTGCTTTACACACTGAAAGCCTTTAGCCTGTTTGACACGAGAAATGCTCATCGGCTAGAAATTTACACGCATGGTCAAATTGTCCTAAAAGTGGTAATGACTAATGAGTATTAACTATTGAATCAACTCCAGAGCGGGTGATATTGTTTTGTTTAAATTTCTGTTAAGAGACAGTTTCTTCACATTAGGTAGCTCATACTTTCTTGGAAGAGTTTATCAACCACAATGTTGTAGGCTTTTTCGGTTGGATGGAAGCTGTCCCAGAAAATATAATCAAAAGCATTTGGGCATGCAGGGCGATATTCAAGAAATATGGCAGCATCTAGGATTGTGCTACCACAACATCCCTCAGATACCTCCTTGAAACCTACATAATGGAAAGTTTCACAATATTAATTCAGTATAAAACTGTTATAATGACAACAAGTACTAATAACATGCATGTACCCCTCGATATGAAGATATAAATAAATCCAAAGATCCCTAGATACCATATATCGCTGCATTATAAAACCATACATCTACTTTAGTTTATTGATAATTTTTCAAGTACGACAATAAACAAGTTAATTTTTCTGAATGATATCTCTAAACGAAAATTTTGTTGCATCAATACGGTAAAATAATAATGGAAGACGTAAATGTAGAGACTTACCATAAAAACGAGGTTGTTGAATAAGATCAAGCAGATTGTAGTATATGTCAAAATAAGCAAATTTGGATCCATCGACATTTCGTTCTGCATCTAGCCGTTCTATTTCTTTTGTTATTTTAGAATTGAATAATTCAGACGCTTGATTTCGTAATGGCTCGCATTCTCGTGATGGACCTCCACCAATAGTTCTTTGTGAAGGACAACATCCAATTGGTGGAATGCCAACAAATGCAATCCTTTTAGCTCCCATCTCATTCAATTTCTGTATAAAAGAGTATAAAGAAGAAAGTAGTAATTTCCTCACAAATACAAATTAATTGGATGCATACCCATGAAATAAAAAGGTTTGCAAGAAAGGTAATAAAATGTGGTCAGTTCAAATTATTTATGGTACAGCATATATTTTAGAAAAATTCGCTGTGCTGAATTTTGCTCAGAAAAATTGATGTTATACAAAGATGACGCGGAAGGTAGCTAGCTATAGAGTAACATAGTAAATTCGCAAGACATGTCTTATGCAGGATGAAATCAATAGATCGACAATTCCAAATGCACAACTGAAGTAATGGTTCCTAGAGTTTGAGTCCGACCGCAACATGAGAATTTGTGCACAAAGAGATGGCCAAAGGAGTTTTCCGAACAACTCTGACCTCGAGAATTTCCTAACAAGTGTATGAAGTTTAAATGACAATCATTACCACAGTGAAGTTGATTGCCGAAGAGACAAGAAAGTCCACATAGGAAGGAAGGTCATATTCATGGCGCCTCAAAGGAACCGCAAAATAATTATTTGCCAGGTCATTTGCCCCCATAACAGTAAAGTAGATGGCTTGTGAGATGACACGTGTCATCACCTCTTCTCCAACTAAAGCTTTTAGCTTCTCCTTGTATTCATGGAATAAATCAAGTTGACCACTACTCGGTATGGCAGTCTGAAGCATAACAGAAGTAACATTGATTAGTATATATCTCAATTCACATAATAGTTTCAATTATACTCCAATGCAAACTGAAAACGATATATTTGAAGGAACTATATTCTGGGACGTCGTATGTGCTAAGAACAAAAAGTTACCGAGATTATAGGCGTGAGAGGATCATATCCACTGCCTCCAGAGGCAAAGGCCACACCGGTGAGTAGGTCACTCAGTTCAAGATCATCTCCAATATAAGGAGGCAATAGCTCTTTAACACCCAACCTAGAAGCTGTTCGATCAGAAATAATTAAATTAGCACACATTAATGGATGTTTTAGTTGTCACTTAGTGTTGGGCTGTAATGTACATATAGATAAGAGAAGTGCTTCCATGCTTTTCCCTTTGTCAGTTGCACAAATATTAAAAAATGAATGAATAAAGATGATGATTACTTATCCCTTCGCTTGCTTCCAGATTTGTGCAACCTGTATTAGGAGGGAATGCGTTGAAGCATTGCTCGATAGATAACTACTCAACCCGTTAGTTTTTATAAAGCGCCCAAGCATTTAGAGAGTTTGAACTTACAAAATTTGACAAACAAAAAGTCCAGGAATAAATAAATATGTTATGACACAAAATTGGTATCGTGAAATACATATTTGAAAAAACTTTCATATGATAATAACGTTGGGACTCCATTTTCGCAAACGGTTCCAAAACCGTTCGTACTAACTGTTTTCAACCTTCTGTATTTTCTTCTGTCCGGTAATGCCACCCGCCTACTTACAAGTTTAAGCTGGCCACTATAAGACATCGATCCCCGGCAAGTCACTCTCAAGGTTCGAACCGACCGCCACATACATTTTCAGCCCACTGTTTATAGCAATGAACTCAAGGCTACTCAAGATCTTTTGGTTTCCAAGGCCTGTGATGTAATTTTCTTTTCATTGTTGGGCTCATGTGGAACTGTAATCACCTTGTACTGTTTTTTTAATGAAATCAGAGTTTAAGCCCGTAGGAGCCAACTTGGCATAAAAAAAATTGAAAAACAACTATATGATCCTGTATGTGTGTTTTATATGGAAATTCCTGTAGATGGTGCCAACACAGCCGGGAGCAGGGTCCTTCGAGCCCATGTACGATCTCGTTGTAGCAATTAATTAGGATGTGCCACACAAATCTCCAGCTTTTCATCCACGGTTTACACGTAGATCAAGCATGTATTCCCCATTCTTTTTCGTATTATTTTAGACAACGAAGCGGTCTACTACAGTTATACACGCGTATAATTAACCACTTAATTTTCTCTAATTGTATGTTAAAAAGTATTTAAAAAGTAGAATTATTTTTAGTTAATACTCTACTAATACGATTGTGATTGTAATCTGATAAATATATTTTCCTTGTTAATGATCGAAGTTTTTAATATTTTATTGTATATATGTACTGTGTATTTCAACATAACAATAAAGGTACGGAGGTTCCAATACATAGATATCCACCGATTAGAAAACCAACAGATTCTACTTTCACCGTGAACGTGGTTCCTTCTTTCTGTTTTGGACAACAATGTTTGATATGGTTGCTGGTTGTCCATGGTAGTGTTCACCGTGGATGACCCATTTCGTAAATTAAAACATTTAATTTCTAGTACTCCTACTAGACTTTCCTTGCTCAAGTGTGCAGTTAATTAGTGTAACGTCACTTTGGCCGTGCCATCCTCATATTGAATTTGTTTCGGGTTGGACATGGCATCCGGGGTGTAGAAAGATAGGGAACTCCAAGGAGTGGTTTTGGATTTGCATTGAATGGAGGACGAAGAAGGAAAACAAAAAAAGCACAATATTCTCTTTGATGACAAGCGTTACTTAAACTGCTTAGGCTATTCCCAGTGCATGATAACATGCTCATTTAATGCATGCCACATAAGTATTTTTGATGATATGGCAAGAGAGTTAAGAGGGGAGAGAAGAAAGCTGTATCTTGATGAAGATATCACTTGGGCACGAAATCATAGACATTGAAACTTGAATCATCTAAGTGGCCCACAATTCATACTCTCATACACATCTAGCATTCAATTATCTTGTGGGGACTAAGAAACAATCCATGATACCATGCATTGGGATAGTTGTATCTTCTATAATATCATATGATATGGCAGTTTTGGATATTGTGACAAGATACAATGCACTGTGAATAGCCTTATTGGTTGCTAGTCCTGCATTTCTATGATCTACTCAATTGTATAAAGGGTTGCTTTTCTTTGGCCTAGGTTGAAGCACGAGCAGCCCGGGTCAAAATAACCAATATATGCTTCAGCGCTATATCTCGCCGAAAAGCAAACTTTTAGGAAATCTCACGAATATGAATTATTATTTTAAACTGATGGTAGTAAATTTGTGTTTACAAATATTTTCTTGCAGACCAGCCTCTGAAATCCTTACTTGCTTTGCGATCACATGTACAGTGTTTGGACGAAGGATGCAAAGGTGTCATTCATTCACTGGTACTATTCCAACAGTACGTAGATTTTAAAGCGCAACTAACGACCAAACCGCGCGAGTGGTTCATTTGTGAGAACACATGAACAACAATACAATCCTAAAAGAGGTAACAATATATGTCTTGATGTTTGTGCCATCAAATAATAATATATATATTACGCCGAGGGAATTCAGCGCTCAGGAGGTGTCAACCTCAACTTTTTTCAGAAAAACTTTCCAAGAATTTCAAAATCGTGAACAGCTTCTTCCACTGGTTATTTTGAAAAAAAAACCTATAGTTCCGCAAATTCGACACGGGAGCCGGTTCTTTAAGCCCGAAAGATTTTAAATTATATTTAGGTCCTGTTATTTTGCAAAAAAAACTATGGTTCCGCAAATTCGACACGGATGCCGATTCTTTAAACCCGGATATAAAATTATATCCTTTGCCTGTTCTTTGAACCCTAAGATTTTTAGTGAGTCCTTACAGAAAAAATTTTAACCTCGTTCTTCTTATGTTTTCTGCAAAAAAAAGATACGTTTTTGTATAGAAAAATGGCCTAATTTTTTCCGCTACGCAAATTCATCGGCGGCTTCTAGCCAGTCAATTTTATATAAAAACACCACTGACTAACCAAAATTACATTTTTTTAAAAAAAATTCAGACCAATTTTTTTTACGTGGCACAGCATCACGCGCTGGTCTGCCTAGTTATCACAAAACGTACGTAAAAGAAACTCCACTGCAAATCTAACAAATTTACGGAGAGTCAAGTACGTAAGTCTTGCATGCTACATCTAAAATAGCATAAAAGTGATGCAACAGTTGGTACGTACCTAGCATGTCCCCGGGGACCCTCCCGTTGGAGAACCTCCCGGTTGGCTTCCCGCCGGGGAAGTCCTGCCCGTACGGCGGGAAGTTGGCCTTCGCCTCCGTCAGCCGGTGGTTGTTGTTGCCGGGATCGACGATCGAGTCGCCGAAAATGAAGATGGCCGAGATGTTCTTAGTCCAGTCTGCTGCATGGATGCACGGCAGAAACACCACCACCGCCACTATAACGAAGTGGCGGCATGGACGGCCAGTATGACCTTGCCAAAGAGACGCCATTGGTTCGCTATCTTCTCTGACTATGTCAGTGGTGCCTCTGCCGCTGGATCGAACACACCGCACGAGCTTTTATAGCGAGGTATACGGAGCGAAGTACGTACGTGCTGTGGCCACAGTGAGGCGACTGAGATATGATACGGTGGTTGCGCATTGCGTGCATTAAGTACGCCTACCTTTTATTTCCTGTAGCCCACAGGCTGGTTTAATGCATGAAAGAGATGAAAAACAAAAAAATATTACAGAGGGCCATGCACATGATGATTCCACGGATTAAAAGGTGAAGCACGGTTCGTACCCCGTCTAGTTTCTATCATGCTACTGACGTGATCAGTTTACTTCAATTAGTCCTGCATGTTCGAGCTACTGCCATGGATGGAGACCTAGCTACCTACGTACCGAATAGTGCTGTGCGTTTCTTACTACTATAGAACTAGGCATCACAACCGGTCTATTAGAAGCGGTTTGATGCGAACCTATTGTGATGTTCGCACCAGAAGCGGTTCGTAGGCAACGGTCCGGAAAGGGCTTCCAGAAGCGGTTGAGACACGAACCGCTTCTGGATCTTGCGTTCTAGAAGCGGAACGCAAGACCCAGAAGCGGTTCATGTCTCAAACCGCTTCTGGAAGCCCTCCCGCGCAGCGCATTTAAATTCTTCTTCCGCCACGAGCCAGCAAAGGTAATCAAACAGAGAAGGGCCAGCCCAGCGCTGTTCTTGGGGAGTTGCTGTCCAAATTTTGAATTGGGGGTGATTAGCTCCAAATTAAGAGTTTCAAGGTTAGTAACATTATGTGAACATCCTTCTCACACCTAGATATGGCTATTTTTTCAATGGATGTGGAGAAATCTTGAACTTTTTAGGCAAGACCATGATCAAAAATTTGTTTTCTATATGCTTGTTGTTGTTGTATGAAGATGTAGGATGGAGATCTAGTTCAAAATATGACATTACAAGGTAAAGATGATTGGAAGCTTTAGATCTAGGTGGTCATTAGCTTTAGAATCTTAAATATCACAATAAATTGGGGAGATCTAGGTACAATATTGCAAGGAAGTAATTATTGGTGTATGAAATAAAATAAAAAAACATGTAGAAAGATAAAAAATAATTACAAAGGTAGGAAGGGATAAAAAATAATTAGAAAGGTAGGTCTTTAATTGGATGACGGTGTAGATGAAGCTTTTTTTGTTGGATTTAAGTGGTTATGATCGAGCTTTAGCTTTTTAAATGTAACTATAAGTTAGGTTATAATTTTTGTAAAGAAATTTTTTATAATTTTTAATGAAATTATAACTTGGTGTAGATGAATCGGCAATGGATGTACAATGCGGACCGTCGCTTGAGAGAGTTCATTGATGGCGTGCAGGCTTTTCTCGATGCGGCCATTGCATTCTTGCCTCCAGGCAGTTTCATATGTTGTCCGTGCGTAGATTGCAAGAACGAGAAGGAGCACTCCCAGCGATGGCAAGTTATGAACCACTTGATCATGAGAGGTTTCATGCCAAACTATACCTGTTGGACCAACCATGGCGAAGTAGAGGCGATTAGCCAGGATGACGATGAAGAAGGCGAGGAAGAGGAAGATGGATTCAACGATATCCGGACGGCACGCATATCTTGTTCGTGGAAGAAACACTTGGTGACTTTGGTGATAATGAGCTAGACCAGATGCTGCGTGATGGAGAGGGAGACTACACAGATGAAAGATAGTTCGAGAAGTTCCAGCGTATGTGTAGGATCAAGGATACCGACTAGAGGGGGTGAATAGGAGGTTTTAAATTTTCTATGCTAAATTCAAGTTTTGATATTTCTAAGCACAAGTGACAAATTTGGCAAATTTAATGTTTAGCAATTCTAGTGAATACCAAGCAATCTTCTCTACTTAATTGATTCAATGTCTATACTAAAGTAGCAACAAGATAATCAAATAGCCAAAATTAATCCAACAAAATGAACTAGGCAAACCACAATAGAAGAACACGTGAGTTTATCCCGTGGTCTCGGAGACTTGCCGGTCTCCCCTACTCCACGTTGAGGTGACTTGAACTTCTTCAAGCCGGCTCCTCTTGCTTGAGCCTTCCTCGATCACTAGAGGTAGCTCTTCCCCGCTCCGGGTAAGCGAGCTCCTTGCCTTCACAACGATTGGGCCTTCTCACAACCTTCTTCGAGAAGATCACCAACCCCGATCGCCTCCAAGCCATCTAGGAGGCGGCAACCTCCAAGAGTAATAAGCTTTGATGCTTACTTGAGGTTGAATTTGAGTGTCTAAGGCTCAACAATTCAATGCACACTTAATTTTGCTTCTAACCCTCTCAAATATGTGAATTCAATGCATAAGGTGTTTTGAAGACTTGCTAAAGCTCAAGAGTATTCAATGAGGTCCAGAAGAACCCCTCATACTGCAGCAAAGGGTATTTATAGCCTTCACCAACCAAAACTAGCCGTTTTAATATTTTACTGAATTTTCGGGCTGAGGAGATTGGTCCAATGGGACCCAGGCCGATCCTACCAACCCTCACACCGCAACGGTCAGAACAGTGCATTTAATGCGTGACCAGTGACCGTTATTGCACGACCGGTGTGACCGTAGAAAACCCGGTCCGACCGCTCATCCGGTCCGACCGGAGGCCCGCCGGTCACACCGCCTGTATTCCAACCGCAAGGCACACGTTCTGTGAAAGATAAGCCGGATGAAATCCGGTTGCACCGGAGGTCCGGTCCGACCGACCGAAGACTGGTCGCATCGCCCGTCTAAAATCAGCGAAGCACTTGTTCTGGAAAAATCAGGCCGGTGGGAGCCCGGTCACACCGACGGCCGGTCCCACCGACGTGAATCCGGTCACACCGGGCAGTAAACCTCTGAGAACCTTTGTGCAACCTAAAATCTATCTTTGAGTGTTAATTAAGTGTGGGTATCTAAATAACTGGAATTTGAGCCTTGACACTCTATTCAACTTCAAACAAACAGCAGAAGCCCCTCTTAATAGTACGGCACTAAAAACTAAAAATCCAATCTTTCTCTTCAACCTTCCGAGATCGGTAAAATCTACGAAAAATGTCCTAGAGTGTATTTGTACCTTTGACACCATGCAGCCATTTGCCCTTTCTTCAATCACATGCATTTCTTCATAAATACTGATAATTGCATTATCCTGCATCAAATAATCCTTAAGAAAAAAAGTATTAATCCTTTTTCACAACTTGTCATTAATTACCAAAACTAAAACCGATTTGGGGCCTAGATGCTTTCAGCATGTTAGAGGACCACAGAACTTCTTTGTACCTAAACTGTGGGCAGGGCCACAAAAAACTGTGTACCATACTGGAACTCATGCAATGGAAGGCTACAAATGGTGTGTCAGATAAGAGATTCGATGAGTTGTTATCACTCGTAAAGAAGTTGCTTCCAGAAGATAACACTCTGCCCGAATCTACATATGAAGCCAAGCAAGTCATCTATCCTTTGGGATTAGAAGTACAAAAGATACACGCATGTCCTAATGATTGTATCCTATATCGCAATGAGTATGCTGATTTGAATGTTTGTCCAGTGTGCAAAGAATTACGGTATAAGGTGAAGTGTGACGATCCAGGTGAAATAGATGAGGAGCGTAAGAAGAAGAGACCTCCAGCTAAAGTGTTGTGGTATTTCCCTGTGATCCCCTGATTGAAATGTATGTTTGCTAACAAAGCGCATGCCCAGATGATGCGTTGGCACAAAGAAGAGCGTAAGGACGACGGGATGCTTAGACACCCTGCAGATGGCTCACAGTGGAGGAAAGTCAATCGGACGTACCCGGACTTCGCAGATGAGGTGAGAAACATAAGGTTTGGGTTGGGTACCGATGAGATGAATCCTTTCGGAGAATTGAGCAGCAGCCATACCACCTGGCCTGTACACTATGTATCTATAACATTCCTCTATGGTTGTGCATGAAGCGAAAGTACATCATGATGCCGTTGTTGATCCAAGGCCCTAAGCAACCTGGAAATGACATCGATGTCTACCTGAAACCATTGGTTGAAGATCTTGTGATGTTGTGGGAGGATGGTGCAAGGGTATGGGATGAGTACAAAAGGGAGTATTTCACCCTACGTGCATTGTTATTTGTAACAATCAACGACTGGCCTACTCTCGGTAACCTGTCCGGCCTAACTATCAAAGGATATAGAGCCTGCATTTAGTGCTTAGATGAAACAGACGGCATGTACCTGAAAAACTCTCGGAAGGTTGTGTACATGGGTCACCGTAGGTTTCTTCTTCTGAGTCACTGTTCGGAAGAAAGGCGGAAATTTAACGAGCAACTGGACCTTCGTGCAAGGCCTCGGCGATCGTAGTGGGCCACGTGTGTTTGCTATGGTAAAGGATTTAAAAGTACTATTTGGAAAGGGTCCTGGAAGCAAACATGTGCAGAATGAGGATGGTCAAGCACCCATGTGGAAGAAGAAGTCAATATTTTGGAACTTACCTTATTGGGAAGTCATGGAGGTTCGTCACTCTCTTGACTTCATGCACATCACGAAGAATATCTGCTTGAACCTGCTATGCTACATAAATATGTACGGAAAATCGAAAGATACACTGCAAGCTCGGAAGGACCTTAAACTTTTGGAACGGAGGAACGACCTACATCCGGAAAAAAGAGGGAAAGGACAACATTACCTACATCCTGCGAGCTACACTCTAAGCAAAGAAGAGAAAAAAAAGCATGATAGAGTTCCTGAACAGTGTGAAGGTCCCTTCCGGATACTCCTCGAATGTAAAGAGACTTATAAACACGAAAGAGAATAAAATCGTACACATGAAATTCCATGACTATCTTGTGTTAATGACACAGTTGCTCCTAGTGGCTGTGAGAGGCATACTGCCCGAGTGGGTACAGGGGACAATCACAAAGCTGTGTTCTTTTTTAAATGCGGTTTCACAAAAGGTCATCGACCCAGATAAACTAAGTAAGCAAAGTGTTGTTAGTCTTGAGATGATCTTTCCTCCTGCATTATTTGATATTATGGTTCATCTCACTGTTCACCTTGTCAAAGAGATAGGTATTCTCAGACTCGTGTATTTGCACAACATGTTCCCTTTCGAGAGGTACATGAGTGTGCTAAAGAATTATGTCCATAACCATTCTCGTCCGGAAGGATGCATTGCCGAGGGTTATGGGATAGAGGAGGCGATTGAGTTTTGTGTGGATTAAATTAATGATCTAAACCTGATCGGCGTCCCTATATCACACCATGAGGGGAGGCTACGGGGAAAAGGGACACTAGGAAGAAAAGCAATTGCATGCAATGATCTTACATTTAAGCAAGCACATTTCACGATTTTGAAACAATTAACTGTAGTGGCCCCGTATGTTCTTGAGCACAAGAGTATTCTATGCCGCGATTTCCCGGGGAGGTCTGAGGATTGGATAACATTTAAGCACATGGATTCTTTCGGCGCTTGGTTACAAAACTACATCCTTTTGAAAGGGTTAGATAATGAACAGTTGCAACGCTTGGCTCGGGGACCATCTAGTGAAATCATGACATTCAAGGGGTACGAGATAAATGGTTACACATTCTACACCAGATCCCAAGATAACAAGAGCACCAACCAGAATAGCGGTGTCCGTATAGACGCCGAAGACAACAAAGGTAAGGTGGATACATATTATGATTTCATAGAAGAGATATGGGAGCTCGACTATGGGCCTTTGAAGGTCCCTCTATTTAAGTGCCAATGGGTCAAACTGATTTCAAGTGGCGTGAAGGTCGACAAATATGGCATGACAATCATTGACCTCACGCAAGTCGCTATATGCGCAAACCGTTCGTCCTCGCGAATGATGTGAGACAGGTCTTCTACGTAATGGACATGTCAAGCAAACCTAAGAAGCAGAAGGACAAGCAGAAAGATTGTAGTTGTAAGCCAAAGCGACACGTGGTTCTCCAAGGTAAACAAAGGATTGTTGGAGTTGAGGACATCACAGACGAGGAACAGTATAGTCAGTTCGATGAGCTCCCTCCTTTTGCTGTGGATGTCGACATAAGCCTCCTCAATGACACAGACGTGGATGCTCCTTTCATACGTCACGATCATAATGAAGGAACACTTGTAAAAACAAAGTATGCGACTACTTAAGATGTACCATTACTATATGAACTATGTATGTGAACCACTACTGTATGAACTATGTATGTGTAAAGCATTTTGACAAATTCTGAAATGACATTAAAGTGCTAAAAACATTTTTGAAAAATTATGGAATGAAACTAAAGTGCTAAAAGTATTTTTTTAAAATTATGAAATAAAACTGAAGTGCTAAAAGCATTTTTTTTAAATTATGGAATGACACCAAAGTGCTAAAAGCATTTTTTAAAAATTCTGAAAAGGAGGACTGGGACTTAGCCCAGTGGCGTGGAGGCAGTTGGGGCTTCTAGCCGACCCGGGTTCGAATCTCGAACTCGACGTTTCTCGCAGAGATGAGTGCAGGCGCGTGTGTGCGTGTGGAGGGGTGTGTGTGCGTCTGTTGCTCGTCTATATTTCTTTCTTCTATAATGCATGCCAGTGCTCCTAGCCAATTTTTTAAAAAAATCTGAAATGAAACTAAAGTGCTAAAAGCATTTTAAAAATTTTGAAATGAAACTAAAGTGCTAAAAGCTTTTTTAAAAAATTATGGAATGAAACTAAAGTGCTAAAAGCATTTTTGAAAAATTATGGAATGAAACTAAAGTGCTAAAAGCAGTTTTTAAAAATTTTGAAATGAAACTAAAGTGCTAAAAGCTTTTTTAAAAAATTACAGAATGAAACTAAAGTGCTAAAAGCATTTTTTAAAAATTCTGAAATAAAACAGAAGTGCTAAAAATTATGGAATGAAACCCGCACTCTACAAGCGGTTAGTAATACCAACCGCTTGTAGAAAGCCTTCTACAAGTGGTTGATAATACCAACCGCTTGTAGAAAACTATACAGTAAAAAAAAAGAAAGGCCAGGGGGCATGAGCAGGGCTCAAACCCGCGTGGGCGAGCCCGCACTCAAGCGCCCTGCGCAAGCCAGGGGGAGAAAGAATTTATGTCAACCACTACGGGTAGCAGATTATTTTTGAATATTAGCTGAAACACTTCTACAAGCGGTTGGTAGTAAAAACCGCTTGTATAGATTAATTTTACAAGCGATTAGTAATACCAACCGCTTGTAGAAAGCCTTCCACAAGCGGTTGATAATACCAACCGCTTGTAGAAGTGGGTTCCCTATATAAAGTTTATACTCCCCGCGCTTTCTCAGACCCCAAATTTTCTAAGTCCCCGCTCGATTGCCTCCTGTGTCTCACCGCCGCCGCCTCAAGTCGAGAGACCTCGTGCGGCCGTCGCCTCCTCCACCCCCAACCATCCGGCCCCTCGTCCTCGATTGACGGCCCTCGTCGCCTCCTCCACCACCTCACCAACGCCTCCTCCGCCACCAAGCCGCCGCCACACCGCCATTCCACCCAAGAGGACCGAGGTATAGCTTTGCACGCCGTCGTCCTCCCTCTCTAATTCGGCTGCCCACAAGGTGTTCGGCTATTTAGTTTAGGTTCCAGTAGAGCTTATGTACATGAATCTTACTGAATCATAGTGAATACCAACTCATTAATATATATATGATGATGGATGTGTAACTTCAATTATGTTTGTTCTCTTATGGTATTATGTGTTGACTGAAATCACTGGAGATGCCTTAAAGTCATTGGTGGTGATGATGACCTTGCATCATTGTCATTTTCAGACCATAGCCAAGTTCTCATAGCCTGTTGTTTTGGATCATAGCCAAGATCAGACTTTCCCGTTGATGTTCATTATTGGCCATGTGAAATTTTGGTAATTTTTTATCATCAAATATCACAAGAATTTTTAAATATAATAAAACTTTTTATTAATTTATTATATTTTTACTGTTGATGTAATTATCCATCCAGAGGATTCTATAAAATTTTCAAGTCGAATTTTACTGTTGATGTAATTATCCATCCAGAGGATTCTACAGAGGAAACGAATTTATTACAATGAAAGATTTCTTGAGAACCAAAATGTAACATCCCAATTTTTAGCTTTCTAATTAATTAAATATTATTTCATTGCTAAAATATGATTTTTGTGAATTTCTGGATTTATGCGGATTTTACGGAAGTTATTGGAGTTCTTGTGGATTAAAGAATAGTACTTTCATCAAAGATTAATTATAAGTATATAAAGATAAAATAAAGTTTTGTCGAAATAATCTATGTAAGTTCGAACAAATATTTTTATTATTTTCTCGAACTAATTAAGTTGAGAAACCTTGTAAGCGTATGGCCGCACAAACATAGCCGTCAAGCCCACGTCGCGTTATTTTGGAAAGGATAAATTGTGTCCGACGATTTTGGGAAGTACTGAGATAGATCGTAGTATTTGAACTTATCGAGTCCGCTTCGTTACTAATCGGATGGAATCGAGTCGGTCATCGAAGTCGGGACCGGAAAGTCATCTTTGCGTAGGAAATTTGGATGCCGTGAATGAAGGACTTGCCTCAAGGTGAACGTGGGAAAAAAGGTAAGCGTCGCCGGATTGAAAGTCTGGATCGTAGCCATCGCTACCGATCGTCTCGAGTCCAAATTCGCTACCGCCAAAGCTTTCCTTAGTTTCGTGCTTGACTGGGTATAAAAGGAGCTCGGTGTCCCTCAAGACTTGTCTCGATTATTCGCGTGGTTTCGTTCGCTTATCGCAGAAAAAGCCTCGAAGAAGTTCACGCTATCGCCGCCAGAAGTCGAAAGAAGGGCGCGCGTGTCGCCGATCGGAGGCGAGCGAAGAAAAGATCGCAGCGCGTGTTGACGATCGAAGAAGCTCACGTCTTTGTCGCACGATTGTCTTGTCGTCGAAAAAAGCGGCGCGTGGCCAAGTCACCGAGACGCTACTGGCGCCAAAAGTTGGCACGGCACGAGATTTTTCGGTAGCGCGGAAAAAGGGTCGGGTTGCCGATTCAAGCGGCGTGGCCAAAAACCAATGAAGGATTTCCGCTTTCTCCTCGACATGGACTCTAGCGCCATCCGAAGTTCGCCAGGACTCGATGTCCTTATGGTAGCGAGGAACAAGGATGCTGGTCCTATTTAAGAGGTGCGTGGCATCGCCAATAGTACAAGCACCGAAAAATCGAGAGCAAATTCAGAGATCACGTCGGCCTTGGGATTTCGCGAAGAACGTGAGCGTCGTCGAAGATTGCCGAGCGCATACGCCGAGGTGTAGCCGAGGTCGTCGTCTTCGTCTCCGGTGAATTCAAGTCGCCATCGCTTCATCGCCGATCGGGAACTTCGTCACCGTCGGATCGTAATCAAGTGCACGTAATTCGTCCCACGTCGTTTGAATCGGAAGCGTCTTAGATTAAATATCAACCATTGGATTTAAGTCGGACGATTGATATTAGACCACGTAATAGATTTACTCGTAACCATTAGATTGAGTTCATCGGCCTAAATTTCGCTTAATGACGTCCGTGTATGATCGGGCGGGAAAAGTCGGAATTTCTTTTATAAAAATAATTCGATTAAATTCGGGATTTATGAATTAAGGTTATTTTCAGGAATTTCTAAACTTCAAAACATTATAACTTTCACGTATGAACTCCGTTTGAGGTGATTCAAATTCCTAAAAGTTTGTAAAATTGAGATCTTCCCAATGGGGTTTTATTTGAATTTTTGAGTTCATTTGCTATTTGTTCTTGGTGTTTATTTGCTATTTGGTTTTGGTTTTATTTGCTTTCCTCTCGATTCGCGTGAGCGTTGAGTGAACGAGGTGTCGGAAGAAGGATTATTATTTCAAGAGCAATCTTCGGAGCAATACCAGGAGCTTAAGCATGGCAAGTTGTGCTTTGATCATGTTGCACCCATAAATTAGATTGCATGCTATTTTGGTTTACTTTATCACTTGTTATTTTATGAGTACAAATGATTTTGACCTAGATGGGGATTTAGATATTATATCCTATTGAATTACACCCTACCTTGTTAAATTGTATGCCATGATCCACTTGTCACCCTAGGTTGGTTAATTATAGTTGGTTAATAGAAAATCAACATGGATGGTTAGACCGAATTAGAGATGCTTAGCCATGCCACGTCATCACATGTTCATGAGATATTGTTTAATAATCTTGACTAAAGGAATATGGAACAATGATGATAACTTGTGGGCCATATGTGGTAGCACAAAGAGATTGAGTTGTTGTGACAATGAGTCACGAACGATGTTGATTTGTGAAAAGCACGTGGTGCTTGGTAACCAACCAGAGGGTAATCACTTTAGGTTAAAGCAAGTGGAAGGGCAAGTATGCCAAGGTGGGCTCGATGGGCGAGAGGGTATGTGTATGTCTTGCTTTAATCAATCTTAAGGATTTAACCTTGCGAGCCTTTGACTGAGTCAAACTTGCGACCACATCGCTCTGTTATGGGGCAGCCTAGTGACTAATTTGCAAATGCTTAACTTAAGTGCTATCTTGGTGGTGTGAGTCCGGGTATTACGGAGGAAACTCACATGGCGCAAGAGGGGGCCTGTTGCGGTGGTTTTAGCCCTTCTTTGAAACCTTAGCGGTAGCATTGGGTTAAGAGGATGCATTGTAAAGGCTTTGTTATAATCGTTACTTTGTGTGGTGCATGGTTATATCGTGTGGTAAAGTGCATAACCTCTGCGAGTGTACAATCTATTCGGATAGCCGTGCTCACGGTATTGAGCAATGCTCGGAATTACAATCAAGGGTAGTTAATTAAAACTTGTCAATCGTTATGGGATGGCGAGATGCCATGAGGATAATGGAACTTGAGTTAGGATGGAGAACTTGGGTTTGATTTGAGAAACAATGGAATCTATTTACTTGTTATTATTTGTTTTACTGTCTTTTCAATCTACATATTGCTTATGTTGGAAAATGCTGCTTTACTGCTTATGAGCCACTTAGCCATTCCTTTGGAATAAGCCTGCATATAGTTATAATAGAAATGCATTTTGTGCACAACTTGTTGAGTACGTGTTGGTGTACTCACCCTTGCTTAAACAACCAACAACAGTGAAGGAATCATCGCCAGTACTTGAGGAGGACTTTCAGGTGGACACGGGTCACTAGGCCAATCCTAGTCAGCTGCCTGTGGTGTGCTGATGGGACATCTACGTTTTCTACTACTTTTCCGCTGCATTCGTCTCATTGATATTACTATTGCCATGCGAGGCTGAATAATGTAAGTGATCATAAGATCATACACTAGTTACATTAAATAAATAAAGTCTTATTGTTATTATCGTTGTGTATGATGTGATGCTTACCGATGTTAAGCCGTGTGCACTAGCATTGATCCTGGGAATAGTGCGGCATACACGGTGGATCCGAATTGGTGAATTCGGGTCCTTACACAAAATTCAATATAATTTCTGATTATATGATTGTCTTGTGAAATGAAGTTATTTATTTAATTGGTTAATATAAATGAGTTGATTTTTAAAATGGATGTGCTGTACATGGTGTAATATGTAATCTGAGCTAATGTCAGAAATTGATGTAATAATATGCTTGTGTTGTAATATGTAATATGGTGGTTTCAAAGTAATATGATATTTATGTCAACATTTTTTCGGAATTAGGATATATGGCACAACCAGGACGTGGTGACCCTACTTTTGACGAGGGAGAACAGTTCTTGCTAGACTCCATCGCGCTGGGTAGCATCGAAGGTGATGCTAACACTTCTTCTGCGCCACGAGGCTAACGTTAGTTCGGTGAGGCCGTTGAAATTGCGGTAGATAAACCATTAATATTTGAGCTGCTTGAGTCCGTGCTCTTGGTTCGGTGAGGATGAGGTATAGCGAAAGAATATAATCCCCGTGGACATGTTAATTAATCGCAATTCATTAATATAATACACTCTGACACGTTTATACATATGTTTGTGTATTTCAAGCTCCGTACATTGAGCAACCAATCCAAGCATCGGGGACCTAACAAGAAGCCATCCACAAAGCATGTGTTTACCGACGTTAACAACGAAGGGATGCCGGTTGCCCCTCTTTCAGCAGTTGGGTCGTACAAAAACGCTTGCGGTTACCACGTGAGGGATCACGTCCCAATTAGCATCAGAAAATGGGCCGAAGTTCCTCAAGCTACCAAGGACACCTCTGGCAAGATATTAAGGAAAATTTCATATTTCCTCAAGGGTCCAAAGACAAGGCCAAGAAATTCACTTTGAAGAAGATGGCAACCTCATTTCAGACATGGAAGACATCTCTCAGCCGCAAGTATGTACAGAAGGGAGAAAGAGCCGACTTCAACAAATTTCCTAAGCTGGCGGATCACTAGGAAGCATTCGAGGAGTACAAGCTGTCTGTTGAAAGCCAGGCCGCAAGTCAGAAGAACAAGGCCAATTCACAGATGAAAAAATACCACCACCATCTTGGCACCGGTGGTTACCTCAAGGCTGTACCGAAATGGGAGAAGCAGGAAGAAGAATTAATGGCGAAGGACGCCACACCGGCTACCACTTTGTGGGAAGAGCGCCTGCGCAATTGGTTCATGGGTCACGGGGGGAGCCTTGCAGATGACGGCAGCTTGCTGATGGCACTAGGAGTGCAAGAGGTGGTCAAAGGATTGTACAAGGTGTCGGCGATCTCGGTAGGTACGTTGGTGACAGACAGGGAGAATGATTTAGCTAACACATGCCCTTCAAAACCACGAGCACCGGGGCGGACGACGAGTATGGGCAAGCTAACTTATTTGTGGAAATGCAGTTTCGCCAAGGATGCGCTATACGTCTGAGGAGCCGGCATAGAAGCAAAACAAGAGAATCATATAAAATGTACCAATTGGAACAAGAGCTCGAGTAACCCGGGCTAGCATCGGCGGCGTAGTTGCGTAACAAGTACAAATTGCCCTCGGCAAGCTTGAGGACTAGGTCCGAGCAATCGGTAGGACGCCGTGATCAACCCTCCGCATGGCGGAGTAGCTCTGGCGTCACGGGGCCTGAGCGGACAACTTGCGGCTGTTATCCCATGGATGATGTAAGGGTTCGCCGCTAGTGTGAGCTACGTTGATCGCGTAACCTCTCCATCAAGGTGGCTTACTGCATGGCATTTCCGTGGAGTAGGGCGGACGTTTCTTTGCAACGACATACCCCGAGATACTCGAAGGTCGCGGTGGAGGAGGTGCTAAGCGGTTAAGAACTTCACCTCGATATTCTTTGGAGGCGACAGCGTGACCAAGCTTGGACAGGCTCTCCACAATATCATCCTTTAGGCATAAGCGGTACATCATATTTCCGAGATGGTGTGGACCGTCATCTCCATCACGGCAACCCACGCCTCCTCCAACGTCACCTCCACACAATGCCTCGCCGGTAAAACAGAGCACGCCTCCTCCACCACCCACTCCACGCAGAAGCCCTACTCCACCACCAGCATCTCAAACAAAAAAGAACCCCCTAGGAAAACCACACCTCCATCATCTCCTCCGAGGAAGAAGCTCGATAGCAGAAGGGCTCCTCCACCTGCTCCCAAGAAGGCGGAGTCCAGCCGATCGAAAAAGATAAACGAACCTCCAAAGAGGGCATATGATATGACTAAGGAGGAGAGTGACGCGGTCATTAAAGCAGAATTGGCCGCACACTTCACAAAAAAGAAGCTAGAGCCAAAGGTACCAATTGATCCAAAAGCGGCGGAACACTTCACGACATGCCATGCAAATCCACTGCCTGTGCCGTCCAACTATGAATGGACAATAATAAAGTCTACACGAAAGAATAAACGTGGTCGAGGCGTGACAGAAGAAGAGAGACAAGATCGGGAGAACCTCAAGAGGTTTATGAAGGAGGCGGACTCGGTTCCTGACTCTGACTCTTGGATTAACAGATGATCTCCCATGGCAAAGGTCGATGGCAATATCGGTTGGTAGGAGCCGATTGACCCTAATGAGATAAAGGATCTGCCAACCAAGATGCGGCAATTTCACGAATGGTACATGACAGAGTCCACTCAAGGAAGAACAATGTTCCCCCTCCGTATCACACAAGATGATTTTTATCGCGGGGACAACACCATATGGCTCGAATTCGATGACTTCTACCATTTTTACCATGCCGACACCATTAACGTGTCTCTCATGAGCTGCTGGTGCCTGTAAGTGTTAAGCTCATACCTTTACCGTGTGCTTCCTCGTACCATAAAATTGCAACTCTAATATCTTATCCCTTTCTATCTTCTCAGTCATGGTTTCAAAATGGGTATAGTAGACAAAACTCTATTCATCAGACACTAGGATTCTCATTTCCTTCTCATCCAGATTTATGTGGACGATATTATCTTTGGTGGCTCATCTCAGTCTCTTGTGTCTCATTTTTCTGAGGTGATGAGCACAGAATTTGAGATGAGTATGATGGGTGAGTTGAGCTACTTCCTCGGCTTCCAAATCAAGCAAACTCGGGAGGGTACTTTCCTGCACCAAAGTAAGTATACTCGAGACCTCCTGAGACGGTTTGATATGTCTGATGGAAAGCCCGTGATGACTCCTATGGCCACCACTGCTGTCCTCGAACCCGATGAGGATGGTGAGCCTGCTGATTGGCTCCCTCTTGTATATTACTGCCTCACGACCGGACATACACTTTGCCATGTGTATGTGCGCTCACTTTCAGGCTTCTCCTCGTGCCTCTCATCGCCAAGCGGTGAAGCGCATCTTCAGGTACCTTTGAGCTACCATTGATTATGGTATTTGGTACTCTTCTTCTTCTTGTCTATCCCTTAGAGCCTTTTACGATGCGAGACTTTCTTTGGTTGTAGGATAGATAGGAAGAGCACTACAGCACTTGCCAATTCATTGGCACTTCTCTTATTCTTGGTCATCTAGGAAGCGATGCGGTGTTGCCTGATCTCTGCGAGGCGAGTATATTCTTTGCAACCGATTGCTATAGTCAGGTGCTCTGGATGAGATCGACCTTGCAGGACTTTGGGTTAGAGATAGAGAGTGTTCCACTTTTCTGTGATAACACTTCTACTATCTGCATTGCAAAGAACCCAGTGCAGCATTCCTAGACCAAGCACATTGATGTTGGATATCACTTCCTTAGAGACCATACGGAGAAAGGAGATATAGTGCTCCAGTTCGTGGAGAGTGACCACCAGTTGGCCGATATCTTTACCAAGCCTTTGGATAGCTCTAAGTTTATTGCCTTGAGGAGTGAGCTTGGAGTTGTGTGCCCTTACGGCCTTCTGTGAGGGGGAGCTGATCTGTATATTATATATTATATTTTATTTCAGTTTTTCTTTTCTTTTGTATTGCTCTGGGTGCTTATGGGTTTTATTCCTTAGAGTTATGAGTTCACTTCACTTAGACTTCTGATATGCTTTGCATGGACCTCTCATCTTGTGCTTTAGGTTGCTATCATCCTTAATTAGCTGTTCTCTCTTCTTTCTAGGTTGAGTTCCTCACAGGTCTTATAAGTCTAGCGGTGTTGGGCCCCTGGTAGAGCAGTCTGTGTGCACTCCTTAGTTTGGGATCTAGAGGCAACTTCCCTATGTTAGACATTGGGGAAGATGAGAGCGAGTCTGAGCCGTAGTGTTCTCTACTATCTTTTCTATGCTCTATAGCCACCCAGTTCGTAGTTTCTTGACTTCTTCCCTCCATTCTGTGTTTCTGACTTTAATTGAGTTCTTTTCGACCATTCTTGAGCTTAATCTTGCTAACAACTCAATTTGAACCAGATTTGTGCTTAAAATTGAATCACATGTTGAGAGGGAGTTTAAGAATCTGTCTCATGCATTGCATATGTGAGATCATGTGATAAAAAATTGGTTGAATGGTGAAATTGGCATTGTAAAGTGACTTTGGTTATAGCATGTGTGGTGCTTGTGCATGTGCTATGTTGAGATGATTATTATCTTTGGTGATAGCATGATGGATTTTGTTTGATGCAATGCACTCATGTGAGTGGTTGCATGGATTGACTTTGAGTCAAGTTGTGGACTTGTACTAGGATCGTTGTTTGTTTATTAGGTGTGCGAGTGTTGCTCGAGGCTGACGTGGTCGATGACGAGACGGACTAGGTTCATGGAGGAATTAAGGTTCGGGACTAGGTTCGGGAGGAATCGAGGTCCTAGTGGTCGAGAATGTCATGCGGGGCGTTCGGGCTGAGAAGCGTGCACACGAAGGTGGTTAGTCACGTGAGTGCGGCGAGCGGGCGTCTGGCGTGCATGTGTGAATTTTGGGTTGTATGCATATATTGGGCCATGTGTATTGGGCGGTGGATATGCATACATGTGTTAGGGTTTTGAGTTGTATAAAGGACTTGAAACACGATTAATGAATGCGTTTTCTCTGGTTGCTTGGAGGTTGGCCGTTTTCATGCGACGAGTTTTTTCGGCGTAACGCTTCGGCCGTTTTTATCTGACGATAGCTTTTGCTCTGGCGGTACGTGTCGTGAACATGCATGCAAGCGGTGGTCTTCTTGTCGAATAGAAGATTATCTTCTTGCGAGGGCTTGTCCTCTAGTTGCTGCATGCATGCAATTGTAGCGACTAGATAATTCATGTGCGGCTTGAAGGCTTAGCAACCAGAGGGCAGCAACTAGATAATTTGGAGTTGCAATCTTTGCTTTTCTGCGGCCATTTTTTCTTTTGTGGTCTGCAGGTCCTTGCGACGGCTCAGTCCGGCGGCGTGAAGAACAACTTTTCGACCGGAGGCACTGGACTGTATGCATACTTGTGGTGACTAGAAAATTTCAACCGTTCATTGCGGCTGGAAGTCCAAGGCCAGTGGCCATTGCGTTTTTACTTGATGACCAGAAGGTACTGCAATCATCTTGCGAAGGTAATATCTCGAGATCCATAGATTCGATCGAGTTGATCTTTGTTGCGTTAGTTTCGAAATTGAGTCAAGTTTCTATAGTTAACATTTCACATCGATCTAATGTGAGATCTTTGGGAATTACTAATTTAGTGAACATGTGTCAGTCTGTTTTTTATTTGGTCCGACGTCTGATTTAGTAAAATTACGAAGGTAATAACTTTAGATCCGTAGATCTGATTGAGCTGATTTTTATTGGGTTAGCTTTCAAATTGAATCTAGTTTCTACAGTTAAAATTTCACATCAATCCAACGGTTGGATCTTAGGTAATTACTATTTTAGTGGATGTGCATCATTCTGTTTTTGTCGAATCCGAATCAGTTAATTGGGGTGTTTAAAAAATAATCAAAAATTTGATTTTAGCTTCCGCGCAATCATTCACCCCCCCTCTGATTGCTAGTTTAGTATATATCGATCCTACAGCATATAGACTTGATTTTTTATTTTATGAGCTTTGTCTATTTTGCAAATGATTCATGTTTCATTTTATACACCATGCTATATTATCAAGAAAATTACTTGCTTAGATATGTCCAAGTTCATTTATCTTGCTAAGCTTGCAAATTTTTTTAAAAAATAAGCTTTAAAAGAAAAAAAATACTTGATAAAACATGTTGCGTTTACTTGCTAAGTTTCTTCTCTAGGTGTATTTGCCATGATTTGTGAAATTCTGAAATTCTTTAGAGTCCCTATAGCAACTTGGGTGAATCTTGTTTGATCCATACTTGAGTCCTTCACTAGGTTAACAATGAAAATGCTAAAATGAAGGTGAAGCAAAATTGACTCTTTTTGTGCGCATTAGACTCAACACCTCATATTCACAAGACGGCTTCTCATTGCACTTGAGATGAACTTGGAATGTGTTGTGTATGACCAAGATCATTCTTTTAAGAGTCCCTCTTGAGATGATCGAATATGGTTTGAGTAAATTGATTTAAAAATGCAAAAAACATATGTGGGTAAAGAATGCAAATAATGTCAAACATTTGCACCCCGCTATGTCTTTCAAAAATTCAAAAAAAAAATTTGCATACAATAAAAAAAAGCTCGAAGGACTTTGTATGAATTTCTATATTCCCTAAAGTGTTGAGTTGGTTGAACTCTACGTTTTCCATTTGATCTTTTGAATGGCTTTACTTTTAGTTTTGAAACTAATGAGAAGTGTTGCTCATGTTCAATCTTACTAAAAATGACATGGTTTCAATTAAATCTTGCTAGCAAAATGTTTATTTGCACTTGGACATGCCTTAGCTTAGTCTATTTTTGCCATAACTTAGCTTGGTGTCATAACTTGTCTTGTTGGTCACTTGGATAATCTTCAAAGCTCCCTTAGGCTGCATTACTTGCATAAAAACAACTAGAAAAGGGGAGATAAGAAAATGCTATCTTGATGCCTATATTGCCAAAAGGGGGAGAAATCGTAGAAGAGGCATTATTTTGCATCTTGATTCATCTTAATTCTTATGATCTTTGTTAATCTTTGCTATCCTTCATAGATCATAAGCATTTCTAGTTACCAACTTGGTTATGTTCTTGATTTCTATTTGTTTGATCAAGTTTGGCTTTGCATTCAAATTGCTTCCTTCTCTCTTATTCAAACTCAAAACTTATGTCTTTTCATGTGTTTGTCAATATACTCATCAAGAGGGAGATTGAAAGACCATGTGGAGGTCTATCCTCGTGTGTGATGAGTAATTGACAAGATTTGAGATTGGATTGATTTAAAATTGAATTTGATTTGAATTGGATTTTGATTTGAAGTAATTTGTGTGTTGGTTGCTTTTTCCAGTGCTACTTGCATGGGGCAGTAGCACCGGACCATTGCGCGCAATTATGATCGATTAATGATTTTGGGATAATCATTGAATATCTTTGTGGGCATTGCTATGTGAAAGGTTTTTCATTGTCTTTGATGGTTGCAGGGTGACGGTGCTAGCTCATAGTGAGGCGGAGGATGACCAGAACTAGGCAAGGAGCGTCAGAGGTCCAGACGGTCAGGAGATCGCCGGAAGATGATCGGAGACGGAGTCCGAGCAAGTCAAGAAGACAAGAAAATCAGATGATGCTAGCTAGATACCGCGTGGATCAATAAGGGCCGTCGGATTGCGATCTAGTTGATAGGTTAGCGGGTCTAGGTAGTATGCTTTGAAAACCGTGCAAGAAAACCCGGTATGTGTGTGGGTTTTGGGTTAGCCCTTGCATGGCTATGTGTGTGGGTTAATCCTAGCCCTTAGATGAGTGCTCTAGGGTTGAGGGACTCATCCAAGGGTGGTAGGTGGTCCAAGAGTAGTATAAATAAGGGTGGACGGGTAGCCTCCTCCCCTTGAAGGTTGTAGAGGTTTTTGTGCTCCTTTGAATTTTGCCCACCTTGTTATGTGGCTTTGTAAACCTTCTCCTTCCAGAAATGCAAATCATTTTCATTCATGCTTGAATTTAAATTACGCATTTACTTTATGTCTTAAATTTAGCATTTAAATTCCTGTAATTTACTTTCTTGCAATTTGGATTTACCTCCTCTCCTTCTAAAGTCTGATCTTGGATGTCTTGAGTGTGTTCATATAGCTTTATATCTCTTTTGCACTCTTGGATTGAGTAGAGATCATCTTTTATTTCAAGTTCCAACTCTGTCCAGAACTTGTTCTTCACGCAGTAGTTAGTTTTTGATTTTTAGAAAAATATACAAAAATCATTTTTGAGTGATTCTTATTGGCGAAGGTGGAGGACTCTCATATCCACCTGTAGAAAAATTTTGGAGTCAACTTGTTGCACCGTTTGGGCGCCATGAGGTGAAAACCGAGCCCCAAACTTTCTGCTCGAAGTTACTGACTATCTGTGTTCTTTGATGTTTACTGATTTTTTTGTAAGGATTTTTGAGTAGAAATTTGGTGCAGTTCTTCACGACTCATCTTCTCATAGGCAGAAAAATTCTCAAAATTTTTGGAGCTGCACAAACCCACCAACCACCTGTTCTAATTGAGGACAGCTTTTGAAAATTCTGCTTTTGCTTTTCTGAAAATTCTGCTTTTGCTTTTCTAAAAGTGGTTTTTGTGATTTGAATTGATCTCCTTTCTAAAAGAAAGAGTTGAATTGATTCCTTCTTATTTTGGGCACTAGACAACCAGAATTGTGACTCAAAAATCCCCACATATTCTATTGTACTCATCCATGCAAGCTAGGGGTACACATAGTGGTCTAGTTGTTTGGGGTTTTCACGATTTCCTTTGCGTGATCCTTTCAAGGTTTTAGTTAGAGTATTTTGGGGGAAAATTTGTTTGCGACCATTCACCCCCCTCTGTTTGCCATTTCGATCCTTCAACGACATCTCGATGGATGTCCGTTCTCCATCACCAAAAGTACCCCAACTGCCTTAGTCATCTGCTGCAACTCAATAGGCCACCAAATCGGCTCCTATACCCCTGCAACAAAGGACTTTCATTGGGATGGTGCCCACTCATCTCCCGTGAAGACTCCCTATAGTAGAAAGCATGGTGAGGGCAATTTAAAGCAGATCATGAAGGCATTGAACTATTCTATTATCCCCGTTGACCTGATTATACCAGCTAGGAGAGCCTTTAGTAATGGGAGATTGCCTAAAGAACCTTTCTATGGTTTGCGTTAGATTGCTAATTGGTACATGGAACAAGCTAAAAAGCCAGGCAAAGACCGTATAACAAGTATCTCGATCAGTTTCAAGCGTAAACATCTATTCAATGAGTTTGTTGAATATGTAAATATGGGGTACGAGCACATACCGAAAACACAAAGAATTATGCCTTATATGCTCAAGCAAGCATCTGAAAACTCTGGATATCACAGGCCCAATTCTATAGGGTAAGATATACGCGGAGGGGATATCTCCACACTAGGAAGGACTCGATCATTTTCCTATGACGAGAAAACCAACTCAAGTACACCTGGTATCCAGGAAAGTTTGGATATGCTGCGAAGATCGATACGATGATGGACTCCTCGTTAGATATGATCTGGTATCCCAAGCTGACTACAACTCAACTTGACGTAGGGCTATCCTGACTACATAAGGTAGGGGGTAGGTATCCTCAAGAAGGAAATGAAGAAGATGCAGAGCAACCAGGAACCGACGGACCATACTTCGTCAACCTCCAGCCATTGCTTTGGTCCAATCTTTATTGTAAATAGGGCTAGACAGCTTTCTCTGTACTCGATACACCAAGTTCATACACCATCCGCATAGGGCGTAGGGTATTACATCATCTGGGGATCTGAACCTGTATACATTGTGTGCCACTGTCTTCGTGCTTAACTTTGCTAAACCGAAGGTACCTATAATCACATGTTTATTATCGAGATCTAACCTTCGATAGTTGGCGTGCTAGGTAGGGGCCTTCAACTGTCTTTACAAATCAAGCATATCTTCGGTGCATGGTCACGGCGGAGTATTTGACGTCAACTCTTGTCACAACTTCCGCTCGATCACCGCTAGCGATCAAGCACCCACAGTTGGATCTGAGATTACCTTCAGAACCATACTCTATCAATGGGGATCGGGTGGAGATCTAACGCACCTCTACTTCACTGAGTCCCGCTTTGAGAGGTGTGTTTCATAGACTTTGACCATATGGAACCCAGCATTCTCAAGTATATCGAGACAGAGAGAGATAGTGAAAGTGATGGTCACAGTAGCCGAATAGATTGATGCATGTTCATGGCTGGAGCTAGCAACAATGCTACTATCAGTAATTCCCAAGAAAGGAATATAGGGGCAGACACCACAGATGGTCAGAGATACCAGATCCCCCTATGCTCACCTCAATATCCTGCTGCGGTGATGGCTGTAGCTCGGGTGGCCATAACGCTATTGCTCCTAATGCTACAAATCATTAGTGAGATCTAAAAGCCGTGGCCACAACCGGGATCGTGGCCAACCTATCGATCCAACTCGATCTCAATAATCCAACGATGCCCCAGCCGCGGGCGTCGGATCTTCACGGACAACAGATCCTTCAGCAGCACAACCACAACAACGAGCCTAGTCGTGCATTGGGAGCAATGTCCCACCAGAGCCACAACGGTGACATCTTCAATACCCTTGAAGTAAACGTCCAGTGTGCTCACATGTTGAAATACCCTCTGCCACTTGATCCAAGCAACCCAATGACTCTAGTGTTCAATCAGATGAGAACGCTAATCGATGCAGCACAAGTTTAGACTGCTCGAGTAGTCAATTCAAGGTATGGGTGCCCCAGCTAGCTGGGCAACAAAAGCCATTTGCCGGGACCATCCCATGATAGTTATCGAGCAGCAAGATCGGTGGTGCCCAGCTCTAACCATTGCACTTCTAGGACAGTTCGTTCCATCTCCCATCAAAGACATCCCGAGGATGTTTGAGATCATATTCCTCATGATTGACAAGATTTGCATGATGCCCTTCACGATTGAAGGGAAGGATGCGATCGAGAAGACCACGAGTGGTGGGAAAATCACTACCAGAAAACGGAAATTTCGTGAGGGTTAAAAAACCGTAACGAAAGGGCCAAAACCATCATGAAAATAATTCGTGACTTGTAACCGTCACGCAATAGCTCTCACAAATCTAACGCCAGGGAAATTCAATTTTGTGTGGCGGTGAACCGTCACGAACATATTTAAGTGGCGGTGGCGACCTTCGGAAAACAATGAATGCGGCGGTTGCACAAGAAATTTCGTGATGGGGTTGACTCACGGAAAATAATTCGTGATGGTGCTTAACCGATGAGGTTCAAATTTTTTCATGAGGTTCATTTCGAGAGGTCACCCATCCTATTACTACTCTCCTTCAAGTATGCTTAACTTCAGAGCTCTTGTGAGATCCAGTACTCTAGTGGTGGTATGATAACATCTGATATATAATGTGTCCCTCCTCCTTTTAACCCTGTGAAGAACCCAAACACTGATTTTCAATTATTACTCACAAAAACTATAACCCACATGAAAACAGGTAATTTTCGTCGCGGGACAGCTACTTTCATGATAGTTTATGAATACCTTCACGAAAATAACTTCAATTCATGAGGAGTTTAGTACCACCTTCACGAAATGTATTTTTTACGAGGGTTTATGCATCACCTTCACGAAATATTTTTGTTTCATGGTGGTTTGGTTATAACTCTCACGAAAATATAGCACCCTCACGAAATCTCGGTTTTCTGGTAGTGAATGAGTCCCCACCTTCGAGGGACCAATCTACTCCATGCTAGGCCCGATGGGGTGAATCTCCATCTTCACGGGGCTACTCACCACAATGGCGCTGGTTCCCTCCCCGACAAGGAGAATAATAAGGCCTACTACAAGCATTCCTCGAGGACATCGATGAAGGGTGTAAAACTTTCACTCCCGAGATGCGCACGGTCAAGTGGCTAGACAAGTTCAAGCTAGGCCCCATCTAGAAATACTTGGGCAAGATCAACCCCATTGAGTGGATGTAGATCTACACTATAGTCATGAGAGCTGCATTGCTAACCACCTTGGATGGTGTAGCGAGATCATGGTTGCTCAACCTCCCACCTCAATCGATATCATCGTGGGCAGAGTTGCGTGACTAGTTCATTACCAATTTTCAGGGCATGTATGAACGCCCTGGAATGTGTAGTGACCTACATTGGGAAATACAAAAACTAAGGGAGTTGCTGCGCAGCTTCATCCGGCGCAACTCAATCCCTGACATCTCAAATGAGGTGGTCATAGTTGCCCTCGAGAATGGTGTCAAGGATAGAGAGTTGAAGGGAAAGTTTGCCACTCAAAAAATCCAAAACACAAAAGAGCTTTTTGAGTTGGTAGATAAATATGCTATACGCGCCGAAGCCTGAGACCATGTAGACAACCCCAAGCCAGACAATGACAAGCACGAGTCATCGCAGCAAGGGGCCAAGAGGAACCAAAACCATGGGGAGAAATGCAAAGTTGACTCCACTATAGCTGTGGTCGAAAGGGGCAAGGTGCGCAATACCGACGACAATAAGGGTCAAAGCCGTGGAGGGAACAAGTACTGCCCGTCCATCATGTAGACAAACACGACTTCGATGAGTACCAGGTGATCAGCAAGAAGGTTCAGGAGAAGCTCAAAGTTTCCCTTGTTGAGCGTAGGATCGAACAGGCAAAAAAGAAGTCCCAGGACAATGAGCCCAATTATCGCAGGGCCAATCACAAGCTGGCGCACATCTTTAGGGGATCTGCCTTGTACGAGTCCAAAAGACAATACTAGGAAGTTGAACAGGAGGTAAACCTGGCCACACCGGCTCCCCACAGGTTTCTCAAGTGGTTGGAAGTGCCGGTCACCTTCGACCAATCAGATCACCCAGCTGTGGTACCACATCCAGGTCGATACCTCGTGGTGGTCGAGCCCAACATCGTTAACATTAAGGTCTTTCGAACCTTGGTCAATGGAGGTAGCTCATTGAACTTTATCTTCACAAAAACATTAAAGAACATGGGGATTCCCTGAACAAATATCAAAGCCAGAGCCGAGCCGTTCCATGTCATAACTCCATGCTCATCAGCGATGCCCCTTGGCTAGATCGAGCTGCCCGTCACGTTTGGCACTAAAGACAATTTCCACACCAAATAGATCCTCTTCGATGTGGCAGACTTTGAGACTGCCTATAACGTGATCCTAGGCTACCCAATGTTAACTAAATTCATGGCAATGGTGCACTGTGCATACCAGACCGTCAAGATGCTGGTACCAAAAGGGGTTCTTACAATCAAGGGGGACCAGCACATTGTGGTCAGATGTGATAAGAAGAGCTTAGAGATGGTTGAGCATCTCTATAGATCAGCAGCCAGTGCCGACAGTGAGGGAGCCAAGCACAAAAAATCTAAGAGCATCGACAAGGCTTCTCTATCTAATAGTGCTGCCAAGGACCCAGTCGACGATGGCAAGAAGGATAAAAAAATTGATGGGGGCATCAAGATGGTGCCTTTAGACCTGTCAGGACCTTCCAAGACAGTCAAAGTGGGTGTCAACCTTGACCGCAAATAGGACCTCGAGCTCGTCACTTTTCTTCGGGCAAACCGCGACGTGTTTGCGTGGCAACTGTCCGACATGCCCGGGGTCCCTAAGGAGGTGATCAAGCATCGACTAGCTATGGAGCTGAGCGCCAAGCCTGTGATGCAGAAGCAGTATAGATTTGCAAAAGATAGGAAGCATGCCATTCAAGAGGAGGTCGGCAAACTCTTGAAGGTTGGCTTCATCCGAGAAGTCGTCACCCAATGTGGCTGGCGACCCTGTTCCCATCAAGAAGCCCAACGACAAATGGAGGATGTACGTCGACTACACTGACCTCAACAAGGCTTGCCCTAACGACCCTTTTCCTCTTCGCCGCACCGAACAAATAGTGGATTCCACTGCGGGCTGTGAACTGCTAAGTTTTCTAGATGCCTATTTAGGGTATCACTAAATTAGCATGTCCACAGAGGATGAGGAGAAAAGTGCTTTTACTACTCCCTTTGGTGTATTCTATTATATTAAGATTCTTTTTGGTTAGAAATGTACTGGTGATACGTATCAACGATGTATTCAAAATTGCTTGAAGTCCCAAATCGGGAGCAATGTAGAAGCGTACATTGATGATATCATAGTCAAGTAAAAAATTAGGAACATCTTAATCAGCAACCTCGATGAGACATTTGACAATCTTAAGAATTATCAAATGATGCTTAACCTTGAGATGTGCATGTTTGGCATTCCGTCTAACAAGCTTCACTATTTCTAGGTGTCTAGTCGAAGCATCGAGGCTAACCCACGTAAAATTGAGGCTATCGACCAGATGCGTTCTCCATGAATGCTGAGGGAAGTGCAAAAGCTTACAAGTTGCATCGTAGCCCTTAGCCGATTCATCTCTCGGATCGGTGAGCAAGGGCTGCCTTTCTTCAAGTTACTCAAGAAGCAGAACACTTTCAAGTGAACCAAGGAGGCGGAAGAAGCTTTTCAGGATTTGAAAAGGTACTTATCGTCTTCATCAATTTTAACTTCACCTAACAAAAAAGCGGAGTTCTTTTTGTACATTGCAGCTACCCCTCAAGTAGTAAGCATGGTTCTAGTGGTCGAGCAGGATTGCCCGAAGAAAATGGCTAAGGAGGAGCTCTTTTTGTACATTGCAGCTACCCCTCAAGTAGTAAGTACGGTCCTAGTGGTCGAGCGGGATTGCCCTAAGAAAATGGCCAAGGTCCAGAAGCTGATGTACTTCGTGAGCAAGGTTGTCGGCGTTTTGTATAACCGGCAAGTAAATTCGTAAGTGTAGGGGATCGCGCGCTCCCTCTCCTCGAATGGCTAGACCAAAGAAGCCTTAGATTTATACTGGTTCGGGCCGAATGTCCCTACTTCCAGTTCGTGGTGGCAGTTTGTATTGCCTTGAGCTCAAGGAGCAAAACAGAAATTACAAACGGAGGCTAAGGACAGGCCCCTAGCACTCACTCGGGAAGAAGTCGGGAGGGCTTTCCTAAGCCTGGCGCCGATCCGGGTCGGAGAACCCTGAGCGAGCTAAAGAGGCGGTGCCAGTGAGCGAACTCGCGCGAGTGCGTGTGAAGGAAAGAAAAATCTATCCCCCTCCTCCAAGGGCCCGCCTCCTTTATATAGGCCGAGGCGGGTTACGAGGATTTGAAAAGAAGACAAGGGAATGCCCGTCCCAGGCGTCCTAGTCTTCGGTCATGATGTGGGCGGCTCCTCGTCTGGGCGACTGGTCTTTGGTCATGATGGTGACAAGCTTGTGTGTCCTATGCGGGGTGGGTAGACACAACGGCGGCGCCTTTTGGAGGGCGCATATCTCATCCTCTGGCGTCTGTCGACGCCGCGTCTTGATAAGATGGGTGCTTTAGTGAGGCCGCCCTCTGGTTGCGTGGGAAGGAACCGTCCGCCCCAATATTACCGTTACGTCGACGGTGACCGCTTGGCGTGGGCTGGCGGCGTGGCGAGATCGGGGCGAGGCTTGCGGGACCTGGTTGGGGTCGGTCGAGCCTATGGTAGTACGATCGCGGTCGGGTCGAGTGGGTGCTGCGGAGATGTTGGCCGGATCGGTCGGGGCGGCGGTGCGCCTGGGCCGAGGTTCGGCGGCAAATCCCCCTTTCCAGTAAGGGATGAAGGCCATGTCGGTTTCTCCTTCGGCTCGAACTCCGGGGCTAGATAACTCGGAGAAACGCGATCTTGAAATAGATGTATACTTTGCTGTGGGGTATCCCTGGTATGGGTATTCGTCAAAGGTCTTGCATGATGCTAAGCTACGATGCCCCCAAGTGCAGAAGACACTGTACACCGTCCTAATGACTTCCTGAAAGCTACGATACTACTTCCAGGTGAACAAGATTATAGTCATGATGACGTATCTACTCAAGGAGGTAATACACAATCGAGAGGGGACAGGGCGAATTGCATAGTGGATGGTTGAACTTAGTGAGTTTGAGGTCAATTTCATGGCACGTACTAGTATCAAGTCAAGAGCTTTGGTGAACTTCATTGCGGAATGTACGAACGTCGAGGAAAAAGAGCACAAAATGGTCGATGACCACTAGACTATGTTCTTCAATGGGTCACTCATGCTTCAGGGCTCGGGGTTTGGCATCATGCTTAAATCCTCGATAGCTGAGGAGCTTAAATATGTTATCCACTTGTTTTTCAAGCTTTAAGCAATGTTGAAGAATACGAGGGGCTAGTTAACAGGCTCTGCATAGCTGCATCACTTGGGATCATGTGACTACTTGTGAAAGGGGACTCACAGTTAATTATAAACCAAGTGCAGAACGAGACCAGTACTTGGATAACAATATGACGGCATATCTGAACGAGGTTCACAAGCTAGAGAACAAGTTCAAAGGGCTCGAGGTAAGGCATATCAGGCGATGTGACAATTCTACAGTTGATGAATTTGCCAAGCTCGCTTTATCCTATTCACCCTCACCCGCAAGAGTCTTCATCGAGAAACTGTAACACCCCAATTTTTGCTTTTCTTGCATGTAAATGGTATTTTGACTTTTTGGGAATTTCTGGAATTTATTTGGATTTATTTGGAGTTATTTTGAATTAAGCCATTTATCAAATTAATTAAATAATAGAAAAGTTAAAATAAAATTTTCCTGAAAATATTTTATTTGAGTCATAAATGTCCTAAAATATTTATGAGAATTTTTCGAAATTTTTCGATATTTTTAATGCCCCAAATAAATTATTTGATTTTAGAAATTATTTTTAATCGAAAAAAATTAAAAGTCGATGAACGATCTTGGGCGAAATCTTGTCTGCGGCCGTTCGAAAAACCTAGCTCGAGGCCATCCGATTTTCATCAAGACGGTCCACGTCGCGCCACGTCACCCCAAACCCGAGTCATCACGGACTCATGCCGCCAAGTGTGGGCCTCGGTTTCCACGCTTTTCACGGAAGTCGAGGGCGCTATTTATTGCGCCGCCACCCGTGATGTGATCTTCTCCTCACGCCGCACCCATCCGTACACTTCCGTCACCCGAGACGCCGCCGCCTCGCCATGACCTCGCCGAAATCCGAAACCGCCGCCGCACTTCTTGCGTCGTTTAAATCGCCGGCCACTCTCCGCCGTCGCCGTGCCACCCCGAACTCACCTCGTCGCGCGCGTCGGGAGCATCACCGCCGCGTCATTTGGAGGACCATGGAAACGCCAGCCAGCGTCGTCGTCTTCATCTCCGGTGAAGCGAGCCGCCGTCGTCGCCGCCGAAGTCGAGCTTCCACATACCGTCGATCACGCATCAACGACCCGGATTCCACCACGTCGCCCCATAAACAGTAAACTCCATCTTCTAATCTCCGTCGTTAGATGTAAATCCGAGGGCAGCCGAGGAGCCACGTCGCTATTCACTGTGCGCGTGACACTGACAACGCGGACCCACACGTCAGTCCCACCGCACCGTGCACTGTGCACGCAAGACGCTGACAACACGGGCCCACTCGTCAGCCGCACGCACCGAGCGTGTGACGTCACCGTTGACGTCATGCTGACGTCACGGTGGGACCCACTTGTCAGCGAGATAGCCGAGTCGTGCTGACGTCACGATGACGTCATCTTGGCGTCGGCCGCGAGGCTTTATGCGGGATGACGTCAGCAAGGCCGCGTGTCGTTCTGTGGTGGCGACACGTGTCACCGATGACGCAATAATTAATTTTTCGAAAAAGAAAATACTTATTTAATTCGGGTTATTGAGTTTAAATGTATTTTGAAACTTCAAATGCTTATAACTTTTGCGTTTTAACTCCGATTTGAGTGATTCCAATTTCTATAAATTTGTAAAATTGTGATCTTTCTGTTTATGAATTTTAATTGAATTTTTGAGCAATGTTTGTCTACTGTTTATTTATTTTATTGTTTTGTGTATCGTTCTGGCGTAGACGTTGAAGTGCGAAGGTTTCGAGGAGAAGTTCGACCGAGAGCAAGTTCAGGAACCGTAACCAGCACTTTTTGAAGGCAAGTTGTGTTTGATCATGTTGAACCTATTAGAGCAAATTATTTTGATTTAAACTATTGAATGCTAATTTGATAGAAATGATTTTGAATAAGTTTTGGGATTAGTTAAATGCCTAGTTCTTGTATGCCACCTTGTCATATATAATTGTAGGCCATGAACCCTTTGTCACCCTAGGATACGGATTAATAGTTGGACATTAATAATTTGCCAACATGGGTTGAGTAGACCAAGTAGTATGCTTAGCCCTCCTTGCGTGGACATTTCATGATTTTGGAATACCAAAGTAAATATTGACTTAATGAGATATGGAACATGCTTTGTGAATGAGACATGTGTTATTGAGTTAATGATGGCACGTGGTGCAATGATAAAGAACCAGGGTGGGAAAAATGATTTAGACTGGGGCAAATGGCAAGATTGTTTTTGGTGGGCCAAGAGTGGCAACTGGGCGGTCGTATTTTGTTTTTATTGGTTTCTGGATAATTGAGATCACACTTGGTTAGTCTTGCCTCGGTCAACTAAGGACTTAACCTTGCGAGCATTTGAACTGAGTCTTTCATACAACCACAAGCTCCGTAATGGGACGGGCTTAGCTGAGTAAACTGGAAAATCTATTCTTTGGTCTTGTCGTGGTGGTGTGAGGCAGGAGAAGCGGATGAGAACTCACATGGCGCGAGAGGGGGCCCTAGGTGTGGTAACCAGTCCCTCGGTGTTGAAACCTTAGCGGCAAGATCTTGGGTTTAGATGGAACTTTGGAAAGGCTTCGTTCACGGTTATTTGCCTTGGTGGTATTTGATCAGTATCTTGTGGGTAAAGTGTATAACCTCTGCGAGTGTACAACCTATTGAATAGCCGTGCTCACGGTATTGAGCATCGCTTCGGTGATTCTGATCAAGGGTTAGATTTTCATGAAAATGACTTGTTTATGGAAAATGCTTGGGTTGGTAATGATGAACTGGACTTAGGACGGAAAAATGATTCTGATTGAAATGTTTGTGAAAGCTATTATTCCTACTCTTGTTTCTTGCTTTGCAATCTATTCTTTATTTACTTGAAATCTTTGTCTTGCACATGAGCCATAACCTATCCTTTGTACTAAGCCATGCATATAGTATATTAGCATTGCATTACATGCATGACTTCTTTGAGTGCTCAAAGTACTCACCCACAACAACACAACTTCAGTTGAAGAAGAAGCAACCCTGCTCAAGAGGAGGAGTACGGGAGGAGCCGATTTAACTAGGGAGCGAGCCCGGTCGATTACTGTGGCAAATTGGTTGGCGCCACGAGTTTATTTTATTTCATTGCATTGAATATTTTAATAAGTTTTTGCCTGTGAGGCATATCTTTGTAACTTGACCATAAGGTGGATCAACTAGTTTGGGTATTTAATCAAAGTACTTATTATTTAGTTGGTTATGGTGTGATATGTACCAATGTTGAGGCTGTGTGCACTAAGCGTGATCTGGACTAGTGCTGAATACCACAGGGGTCGGATTTACAAATTCGGGTCCCGACAGAGGTGGTATCGAGCCATCTTGATGTAGGGACTGGCCTTTAGTTAGAATGGTCGTAGTGAGGATAAAACTATTTTCTAAAAGCTAAAATGTGCCAAGATGGTAATGCAATCTCGACTTACCCCTTCTCTTCCTTCATACCCCTTGCTGAATTTAACACATATTAGCTTTGTTTAAAATATCTGAGTTTCACGTGAGTGTCCTTTGTGAGATGAGGATGATCCACTCTTTTGGTGGCGCCTTTGGAGAATGCGCCATGGAGCTTTGGCGTATGATCATGTTGCTTGGAGGTTATAATGAGCCGATCTCTTGAGGACTCATGTAGATCGGGCGGGGCTGATATTGCACAGGATGTCACTATCACGGTTTACGCTAGGGATAGGGCGAGGCGAGTCGTCCCATCCGCATCACTGACCGAAAGGTTGTCATTTGTGGCTGGGATTCGAGGAGACATCGCGTCTGGCGATGAGGCGGTTGCTCGTACCTACCCGAGGGAGTTGGATGGCACGATGTTTACGTCACCACCCACGCAGAGACACTCGCTGGCAACCGAGAGCCCATAGAGGAGGAGGATGCCACGATCACTCACTGGCGAGTTATGTCATCGCTCAGAGGATACTATCGGCGAGGCGGTTCGGAGGCTGCAGAGGTCTCGTGAAGAGTTCCGCGGTGAGGGCTCATCTGCTCTGAACTTGTGAGTACTTGGCCCACTCTATCCGGAGGATTGGGGCTGGAGACAACCTTTATGCGGACGAGCCGGAGCGATCTTTGGAGCTACGACCACCTGACCGGAGGAGCCACAAGCAGAGCCGCAGCGAGCGAGCTAGTGGAAGTGAAGTCGGGCCAGTGGAAGTGAAGCCCGAGCCTATGGAGGTCAGCGAGAACCAGTGGAGGTTGAGCCTGTCGGAGGCGCATCCAATGGAGGATCGTTGGGATAGGTTTGTACCAAGACCAAAGACACTGCGGTGTATCCACCGAGGAGTTCGGTGGGGGTTGGCTCGAGTGGCGTTAGGGTTAGCGATTGAGACTCTGCGGCGAGTCGCGTCTTGGAATAAGAGTCACCCTTAGGCGTTTGACTCCAGTGTTAGTTCGATTTGCTTCTTTCATGCTTGTGAGTGATCGGTATGTGTTGCATGGCCCATAGGCATTGTGAGCAACCATACCTCGATATTAATAAAGTAATAAAGTTAGATTTTGTGTTATACCTTTGTCCCCACGTAAGTACTCCATTACTTGTCTATTCTTATTTCCCTCTCGTCTCTAAACCATGGAGCAATCGGCAGATGGTGAACACTCGAGGAAACCAAGGAGGAAATGGGAGAGGTTCACGCTCAGCTGGAAATATCGAGGGTGAAGGACAAGGACCTCAACCAGCACCGCCATTGATGTCTGAGAACTTTGGAGCCTTTATTCTTTGCAGACCCGTTAATGCATGCCATGATGCACGGCGATCTGACAGTCCTTTGCCCAAGCCGCCGCCGCCCAAGTTAACTCAGTCAACCCGGTCGAGAGGCCACACTCGAGGTTTGTCGAATTCATGAGGACACGACCGCCTACATTTTCTAGGAATGCCAATCCATTGGAGGCGAGATGATTGGTTGAGGGCGATAGAGAAAGTTGCACATTACCCGGTGTGAAGGAAATGAGAGGGTACTCTATGCCTCTCATCGACTTGAAGGAACCTTGGTGAATGGTGGGAAAACTATTGCGCTGCTCATGAGCAACCACAAGACATCAGCTGGGAGGAGTTCACAATTGCTTTCCGGCAGTATCATGTGCCTGAAGGCATCATGGAGCTGAAAAAGGAGGAGTTTAGGGCAGCAAGCAGGGGGCAATCAATCGATGTCTGAGTATCTGAATAAGTTCACGCGGTGCACGCTTCGCTTTTGAGGATGTAGCAACGGATAAGGCCAGGCAGTCTCGATTCATGAAAGGACTGAATTCAAGGCTGCAGGTGGGACTCATAACCCACACCTTTCCTGATTTTCAAGAGCTAGTGAACAAGGCGCTGATATTGGAGGACAAGCGCAAGGAACTGGAGGACAAGCTGAAGCGCAGGATGGCACAACGAGGAGCACGCCAGAGCGCGGCGTTTGAGGTTACACCACACGGTTCTTGATTTCAGCCAAGGAATGTGATGAGCGCCACCACCATACCAAGACTGCGGACAAAATTTCCGACACCAACACCGGTTAGGAATGCAGTTGCGAGCCAAGATCGGCAGTTAGGCGTTGTTTTATCGCCCACGAGCAGGGCATTTGCCAATTATTGTCCTAGAAGGAGGAGGAGTGACACCGATTCGCTTCAATCTTGGAACTACTCCAACGAAGACACCGCGTCGAGAGCAAGCCGTGGAGCTACACAATCTGGAGCCGCCACACGGACTATGGTAAGAGGCGAGTCAATCATGTCACCGCCGATCACGGTCTGAGAATACATCGGACGTCGTCTTGGGTAAGTTCTTGGTCAACTCGATACCGCAGCGATTTTATTTGATTACGGAGCTTCGCATTCGTTTATATCTCGGATTTTTGCTTGTGAACAATGGGTTGAAAATGGTGAACCTTAGGCATGTATTGCTAGTACAATCCGGGATCGAACTCCGATCGATGTAGGATGTTACGGGGTAAAGTTGCTTATAGATGGAGCGAGTTCTAGCAAACTTAGTGGTGTTAGATACCCGGACCCTAGATGTTATTTTGGGAATGGATGGTTGTCTAAACACAAGGTTGTATTAGGCGTGGGCGAAGAGTCATATCGATCGAGAGTCCTTGTGGGAGAAAAATAGAGTTTCGAACAACCTGCCGTTCGGGATGGACAGTTGATGGTCAATAGTGTGAAGGTCGTTGGCATAGAAGATGTACCAGTTGTCGAGAGAATATCGGATGTATTTCGGAGGATTTACAGGATGCCACCGACGAGGGACATAGAGTTTATGTCGATTTAATCATCGAACGGCCCGATAGCTAAGACCTTTATCGGATGTCAATCGATGAAATGGTCGAAATGAAGAAGCGATTGAGGAATTATTGGATAAAGGATTTATCGGACCTAGTTAAATGCGCCATGGGGAGCACGGTTCTGTTTGTCAAGAAGAAGGACTGAAGTTCTGGATGTGTGTGGATTACCGTACTGAATGAAGTCACTATAAAGAATAAATATCCGCTACCCAGGATCGATGATCTGTTTGACCAGTTGAAAGGAGCCGGAGTTTTCTCCAAGATCGACCTACAATCAGGATATCACCAGCTGAAGATTCGATCGGAGGATGTGCCGAAGACCGCCTTTTCGTTAAGATATGGGCACTACGAGTTTACAGTTATGTCGTTTGGTTTGACAAATGCACCTGCATACTTCATGAACATGATGAACAAGGTTTTCATGGAATACCTGGACAAGTTCGTTGTTGTGTTCATAGATGACATTTTAGTCTACTCTAAGACGAGAGAAGAGCATGCCGAACATCGAAGCTAGTTACGGAGAAGTTAAGAGAGCGACAACTTTTAGCTAAGTTTAGCAAGTGTGACTTCACGGAAGAACAAGGTGGAATTTCTTGGACATGTGGTGACCGCCAAGAGTCGCAGATTGACCCAAGTAAGGTGGAAGCGGTGTTGCATTGGGAGCCACCCAAGGCGGTGACTCAAATCCGTAGTTTGCTTGGAATGGTGGTTATTACCGCCGATTTATTGAAGGATTCTCTCGATTGCGAGACCACTTACGCAATTGTTGAAGAAGGAGAAGAAGTTTGCATGGGCGGGAATGTGGCGGAGTTTTGAGGAGTTGAAGAAACGTTTGACAACGGCACCGGTGTTAGTTCTACGGATTTAAGCGAGTTTCGATATATCTTGTGGCGCATCACGCCAGCGGCTTGGTTGTGTGTTAATGCAAAAGCGAAGGTAAATCGCATATCGTCAAAGCGATTGAGGCCGCATGAGGAGAACTACCCAACACATGACTTGGAGTTAGCAGCCGTAGTGCATGCTTTGAAGTTATGGCGGCACTATCTAATTGGGAACAGATGTGAGGTGTACACGGACCATAAGAGTCTTAAATATATATTTACTCAATCGGACCTGAACATGAGGCAGAGGAGGTGGTTAGAACTAATTAAGGATTACAATCTGGGGATTCGTTATCACCCTGGGAAAGCCAATGTGGTGGCCGATGCTTTGAGCCGAAAAAGCCATTCGGTGAATATGTTGGTGGAAGCAAGTCAGGTCGAGTTATGCAAGGAATTTGAAGTGAAGTTGGAAGTTGTACCTAAGGGATTCTTAGCGCTTTAGAGGTGAAGCCTACTGGAAGATCAGATTAAGTGAGGACGGAAGGATGATGTCAAGATTCAGAGGATTAAGTCTAAAATGGAGGAAGGCAAAGGCGAAGGAGTTCAAAATTTGGATGGGCAAGGTACATTGTGGATCAAGAATCGCATATCGTCCGCTGAAGAAGGAGTGAAGCGGTGATTTTGGAGGAAGCCCATGATTCCAAGTACTCCATTCATCCAGAAGTGCTAAGATGTATCAAGACACGAAGGAGCGATTACGGTGGCCAAGCATGAAGCGTGAAGTTGCGAGCATGTGGCGTTGTGCGACATATGCCAAAGAGTCAAAGCAATGCATCAAAGGCCAAGAGGCTGCTACAGCCACTGAAGATACCTGAGTGGAAATGGGAGGAAATCGGAATGGATTTCATTACCGGTTTACCGAGGACCCAGACAGGGTATGACTCCGTATGGGTTATAGTGGACCGTTTGACAAAGGTCGCCCACTTCATACCGTGAAGACTACCTATTCGGGGACCGCCTAGCAGATTTGTATATGTCAAGGATTGTGTGTCTCCATGGAGTCGAAGAAAATTGTATCGAACGAGAGGAACCCGGTTTACCTCGAGATTTTGGGATAGGTTGCATGAGGCCCTAGGAACCGTCTGAATTTCAAGATCGCATATCACCCATGAGACGGACGGGCAAGCGAAAGAGTTAATCGAATCTTGGAGGATATGTTGAGGGCATGTCGTTGGCTTATACAACCTCATGGGACAAGTGCTTGCCGTCTGTTGAGTTTAGCTATAACAACAGACTACCGAGCAAGTTTGCGAGATGTCGCCATTTGAAGCACTATATGGAAGACCTGTCGACGCCGTTGAATTGGAATGAGGCCGGAGGCGTCATATGTTGGGCGGACATTCTTGAGAAGTGAAGAGCGGTAGGCATGATCGGGAAGGTTGAAAATTGCGCAATCAAGACGGAAGAGTTATCTGATAATCGCCGCAGGATTTGAGCTTTGAGCTGAAGATTTTGTGTACCTCGAGTTACCCCACTTAAAGGAGTTAAGAGGTTTCACACTAAAGGAAGTTAAGCGCCAAGATATGTTGGCCAATTCAAGATCCTAAGTCGTAAGGTGAGGTAGCGTGTCGGTTGGAGCTACCACGGTCTCTAGCAGTGTGCATGATGTGTTCCATGTGTCACAATTAAAGAAATGTCTCCTAGTGCGGAAGAGCGGATCTGAATTAGAGTCGGTTAGAGTGCGGGAGGATTTGACCTATAAAGAGTACGGTGAAGATCTTGGACACGATGGATCGAAAACGAAAATAAATCGACCGCTTTTGCGAGTTTAGTGGAGTAACCATTAGAGGAGCGAAGCAACTCGGGAGCCTGAAGAAGATCTGAAGAAGGAATTTCCACACCTATTCCTTAGTCAGCCCTGAATCTCGGGGTCGAGATTCCGTTAAGGGGGGGAGGTTTGTAACACCCCAATTTTTGCTTTTCTTGCATGTAAATGGTATTTTGACTTTTTGGGAATTTCTGGAATTTATTTGGATTTATTTGGATTTATTTGGAGTTATTTTGAATTAAGCCATTTATCAAATTAATTAAATAATAGAAAAGTTAAAATAAAATTTTCCTAAAAATATTTTATTTGAGTCATAAATGTCCTAAAATATTTATGAGAATTTTTCCGAATTTTTCTCGATATTTTTAATGCCCCAAATAAATTATTTGATTTTAGGAATTATTTTTAATCGAAAAAAAATTAAAAGTCCCGATGAACGATCTTGGGCGAAATCTTTGTGCAGCCCGTTCGAAAACCCTAGCTCGAGGCCGTCCGATTTTCATCAAGCGGTCCACGTCGCGCCACGTCACCCCAAACCCGAGTCATGCACGGACTCATGCGCCACCGTGTGGGCCTCGGTTTCGCGCTTTTCACGGAAGTCGAGGCGCTATTTATTCGCCGCCATCCGTGATGTGATCTTCTCCTCACGCCGCACCCATCCGTACACTTCCGTCACCCGAGATGCCGCCGCCTCGCCATGCGACTCGCCGAAATCCCGGCCGCCGCCGCACTTCTTCGCGTCGTTTAAATCCGCCGGTCACTCTCGCTATCGCCGTGCCACCCCCGAACTCACCTCGTCGCTCCGCGTCGGGAGCATCACCGCACGTCGCCGGAGGACCACGGAAACGCCAGCGCCGCACGTCGTCGTCTTCATCTCCGGTGAAGCAGAGCCGCCGCGTCGTCGCCGACGAGTCGAGCTTCCACAGCCGTCGATCACGCATCAACGACCCGGATTCCGCCACGTCGCCCCATAAGCGATAAACTCCATCTTCTAATCTCCGCCGTTAGATGTAAATCCGAGGCGGTAGAGGAGCCACGTCGCTATTCATTTGTCGCGTGACGCGACAACGCGGACCCACGTCGATCCCCACCGCACCGTGCACTGTGCACGCAAGACGCTGACAACACGGGCCCACTCGTCAGCCGCACGCACCGAGCGTGTGACGTCACCGTTGACGTCATGCTGACGTCACGGTGGGACCCACTTGTCTGCGAGATAGCCGAAGTCGTCTTGGCGTCCACGATGACGTCATGTTGGCGTCGGCCACGGGAGCGGTCGGTGGCGTCGGCAAGGCAGCGTGTCGTTCGTGGTGGCGACATGTGTCACCGATGACGCAATAATTAATTTTCGAAAAAGAAAATACTTATTTAATTCGGGTTATTGAGTTTAAATGTATTTTGAAACTTCAAATGCTTATAACTTTTATGCGTTTTAACTCCGATTTGAGTGATTCCAATTTCTATAAATTTGTAAGATTGTGATCTTTCTGTTTGTGAATTTTAATTGAATTTTTGAGTACTGTTTGTCTACTGTTTATTTATTTTATTATTTTGTGTATCGTTCTGGCGTGAGACGTTGAAGTGCCCGGGTTTCGAGGAGAAGTTCGACCGAGAGCAAGTTCAGGAACCGAACCAACACTTTTTGAAGGCAAGTTGTGTTTGATCATGTTGAACCTATTAGAGCAAATTATTTTGATTTAAACTATTGAATGCTAATTTGATAGAAATGATTTTGAATAAGTTTTGGGATTAGTTAAATGCCTAGTTGTTGTATGCCACCTTGTCATATATAATTGTAGGCCATGAACCCTTTGTCACCCTAGGATACGGATTAATAGTTGGACATTAATAATTTGCCAACATGGGTTGAGTAGACCGAAGTAGTATGATTAGCCTTGCCACGTGGACATTTCATGATTTTGGAATACCAAAGTAAATATTGACTTAATGAGATATGGAACATGCTTTGTGAATGAGACATGTGTTATTGAGTTAATGATGGCACGTGGTGCAATGATAAAGAACCAGGGTGGGAAAAATGATTTAGACTGGGGCAAATGGCAAGATTGTTTACAGTGGGCCAAGAGTGGCAAGGCGGGCGGTCGTGTTGGTTTTATTGGTTTACGGATAATTGAGATCACACTTGGTTAGTCTTGCCTCGGTCAACTAAGGACTTAACCTTGCGAGCATTTGAGCGAGTCTTTCATACAACCACAAGCTCCGTAATGGGGCGGGCTTAGTGAGTAAATGGGGAAATCTATTCTTTGGTATTGTCGTGGTGGTGTGAGGCCGGAGAAGCGGATGAGAACTCACATGGTGCGAGAGGGGGCCTGGTGTGGTAACCATCCCTCCAAAGGTTGAAACCTTAGCGAGCGATCTTGGGTTTAGATGGAACTTTGGAAAGGCTTCGTTCACGGTTATTTGCCTTGGTGGTATTTGACTGTATCTTGTGGGTAAAGTGTATAACCTCTGCGAGTGTACAACCTATTGAATAGCCGTGCTCACGGTATTGAGCATCGCTCGGTGATTCTGATCAAGGGTTAGATTTTCATGAAAATGACTTGTTTATGGAAAATGCTTGGGTTGGTAATGATGAACTGAACTTAGGACGAGGAAAAATGATTCTGATTGAAATGTTTGTGAAAGCTATTATTCCTACTCTTGTTTCTTGCTTTGCAATCTATTCTTTATTTACTTGAAATCTTTGTCTGCACATGAGCCATAACCTATCCTTTGTACTAAGCCATGCATATAGTATATTAGCATTGCATTACATGCATGACTTCTTTGAGTGCTCAAAGTACTCACCCACAACAACACAACCGGTTGAAGAAGAAGCAACCCACGCCGGGGAGGAGTACGGGAGGCCAGCCGATTTAACTAGGGAGCGAGCCCGATCGGTTACTGTGGCAAATTGGTTGGCGCCACGAGTTTATTTTATTTCATTGCATTGAATATTTTAATAAGTTTTATACTGTGAGGCGTATCTTTGTAACTTGACCATAAGGTCGATCAACTAGTTTGGGTATTTAATCAAAGTACTTATTATTTCGTTGGTTATGATTGTGATATGTACCAATGTTGAGACTGTGTGCACTAGCGTGATCCTGGACTAGTGCTGAATACACAGAGGGTCCGGATTTGCAAATTCGGGTCCCGACAGAAACTCCTCAAACCATCCATCTCCCCTATACGGGAGGCAGATGTTGCCTAACTCGATCAGTAGCCTAGTCGAGTTAGCGAGGCAGAACCTGCAGACATGGAAGCTACACTACTCGAATGTGAGCCAACTTGGATGACTCCATTCCAAGTATATCTCAAAGGTCGAGAGATCCCTAACGATGATGCCTCAGCCAAGAAAATTATGCGTAAGTCCAAGCTATACATATTGGTAGATGCCAAGCTCTACCAAAAGGGGAGTAACGAATCTTGATGAAGTGCATCACTCAAGAAACAGGCAATAAGATATTGCTTGATGTCCATGGAGGCATCTACGATAACCATGCATCCTATCGCACCTAAGTCAAAAAGGTTTTTCAGGAAGGGTTCTATTGGCTGACTACCCTCCAAGATGCTTGCGAGCTGGTGAAAAAATGCGAAAGCTGCCAATTTTATGGTAAGCAAACCACCCGACCAGCCCAAACCCTGCAAACTATTCCTCTGTCTTGGCCTTTCTTTGTCTGGGGCTTGGATATCTTGGAACCATTCCTAAGAGCCTAAGGAGGTTACAAGTTCTTGTTTGTAGCTATCGACATATTCACCAAGTGGATCGAAGCCAAACCGTCAAGAACATCGCCTCAGAAGTGGCTAAGAAATTTATGAGGAGCATTGTTACTCAATTTGGCATCCTTAATTGAGTAATAACAGACAACGGTAGCCAGTTCAAGGCAATGCTTTCATAGTCTTTTGCAAAGAATTGGGTATCAAACTTTGCTTCGCTTCCGTAGCTCACCCTTAGAGTAATGGTTAGGTCGAACATGCTAACAGCATAATTATATAGGGGATCAAGACCTGCGTGTTCGATAGGCTCAAGGCTTACTCGACTCAGCGTGCGAAAGAACTCCCCATGGTGCTGTGAGCTGCTCGTATATCGACTAGTCGAGCCACTAGTGAAACGCCATTTTTCATAGTCTACGGAGCAGAAGAGGGACAGGAGCAGGTGCGAAAGAACATTCAGGTCACCTCGTGTGGACAACTACTCGGAAGAGGGACAGGAGTAGGTGCGAATAGACGATGTAAATCTACTCCAAGAGTACAAGGATCGGGAATCCATTCAAGCAGCCAAGTATCAACAAGCCTTGCGTCTATACCATAGCTAGAAAATTCAAGCAAGAGCACTCATCGTTGGGGAATTAGTACTACGGAAGGTGCAGAAGCAAGACAATAGCAACAAGCTATCACCTACATGGGAAGGTCCCTACATAGTGTAATGAGGACATCACTCCGAGCATTACACCTTCAATGTATGCATCAACCTCCTCTTCCACACCGCTGTGCAAGGACCAATTACAAGAACATGAGCATGTCAGCTAAATTACCAGGTGAGCTCATTCTTAAGTTTTCATGCAAATACTATAAAGGACAAGTTACTACCAAATGGTATTGTTATTGTGCTTAGGAACCATGGTTTGGACAGGAATGACACTCTTCATCAAATCAAGCCATGGTCTAAGGCGTACGTGAGAAGGAGTCTGGTTCAGCCACTATAGAGCAGTCCAACTTCAAACGGGCGTAACAGAATCAACCGGAGTCCATTTGGGATGTTCAAGTACATTACGGAGAAGCTCTCGATGAGATCTTTCCAAGGGATCCAGTCCCACATCCAAATTAGATCCGAGTCAATCACAATCATAAAAATAAGTTGCGACCAGATTCTGCGGACCGCTGTGTCACCTTTGTTTTGGGCCATGGCCCGAGTATTTGGAGTAGGGCTGCACCCCAAACCCTAACCACCACCCCTCTCACATATTAAAACCACGTAGCTATCATTATTATACGCTGGGTTTTGCTTAGATTATTATGCCATTACAGTTTCGCTACTCTTCGATTTATGGAATCCCAACTTCGTGTGCTAAATACAATTCGCAATTTGATATTGCTTCTTTTTCATTCTTGCTCGTGTTCTCGATTTGCTTGCAGGAACTAGCCTTCTGGGCATGGTCAACCGTGTCTTGGCATGGTTGATAACTAACAGAGCTGCGGTGTTGCGATTGCAGGTTTTGATCAGAAGTCCAGATCGTTTACATCGAGTCCTCCACTAATCAAATTACTGTATACCTGTTGAAAGATCAGGCCCCGTGTCGCATCAAGTGGTATCAAAGCCTCGATTCCTCGATAGGTAATTCTTGTATCCCCCTTTGTTTTACCATCGTTCTAGAGTCTAGAAAAATTGCCCTACAAAAAATTCATCATTGATTCCCTTGTCCTACAACCCCTTGTGCCCATGCAATTTTCGTTTCAGTTTCGCTTTGTTGAATTTGTGTCCATTGTTGACATCTTGTTGCTGGTTTGAGGTCGTGATCCTAGTTTCTAGTTGTTCCTTTCCATTGCCCTAGTTCTTGTTTTGCACCATTAGTCATCCCATCACCGCCAGCCCTAGAACCGAACTGAGTTCTACTCGGTTGGTCCTTGCCACCCCTCTGCATTATATATCCCATTCCGCAAGCCCTAGATGGGTCACGAGCCGCCTTGTGTCAATTGCCTTGCACCGCTGGCCACCCTTTTCACCCACAAACCTAATTCTATTTTAGCCCTAACTGGAAGAAAGAAGTGAAGTCGCAGGCAATTTCAGATTATGCAGTGTTCAGTAAAACTGGCATAATTTTTGCATACGAACTCTGATTGGGGCGTACTTGTTTTTGTTTCTAAGAAGACGACGATGCACATCAGAAAAGTCCATAGTCTTTAGACTTGTGCAATTTCTAACTATCAAAATCTGCCTCTAAGAATGAGTTCTGGACCCTAGAAGTTTCTTGTACTATTTTTGCTGATTTTTCGATCATCCGTTTAACTTTCTCCCTCATTCCAAAATGTGATATTTTTGTTTTATCTTTGAGTTAAAAGAAAGAAAAACAAAAGGCAAGTGCAAAAAAGAAGAAGAGAAGAGCCACACTGAAAAAAATCAGAAGAGAAGAAAAGAAACAAAAAGAGGGAAAGAGAAGCAGAAAATCAGAATTGCATGCATCCTTTGCGTCTTATGTGCTTTTGATATATCCCTTGTTAGGTTGAACTAGTTCTAGGAACACGTTTTGGCCAGCAAACTGTGACAAGTACATTGGATATTTATTCAGCTTTGCTATCTAATTTCGATTATTGCTAACCTTTGCTACTAAATTTACTTACCGAGCTCTACATACTTCTGATCAGTACAGTTCAACCTTTCAATCGCTCCACTCACACTCGTTTGGTATCACGAATCAGCCACCGGTTGTACTTCCTACAGCTTTGGTAAGAACCTTGTAAGAGCGTAGTAAGACGCTTGAGAGAGTGTCGATCCACCTGCCAGAACCTAGTAGTTAATAGGGGGTAATACTTTTGTGTTATCTTCTGTTTTATTGCTAACAATGACAAGACCCAATATGAGAGCTAGAGCTGTGGGAGACGACGATGACTTCTATAATCTCTTTGAAGATCTTAGGGAGGATCTCACGAAGAGGGGTAAGGAACTCAAAAAGCTCTTGCCAAAGCAAAGTGAGATGCGATCAAGAACATCCGAGACATTAAGGATGACGTCACAAAGGTTCGGCAAGACAATCAGGAGAACTTTGAGAGACTAGATCATCGTATCTGAGACCTTGCCGGTAGAGTTGAGTTGTGGAGAACCGTCATGAAGGTCCGGCAAGACAATCAGGAGAACTTTAAGAGACTAGATCATCGTATCTGAGACCTTGCTGGCAGAGTTGAGATTGTGGAGAACCAGCTTTCTCCCAAACGACTAGGGGACAAAGAAGTGGATGATATAGTTGAAGAGTCTGACGCAGGCAATGGTCAAAATGGAGCACCACGCAATGACTCCGCTATGCATCATGTTGGCCAAGATATATGACTACAGGAATGTCGACACCTCAATCGACAAGGTATGGGAGTTATTCATAAAAATAATGTTAACCTTAACAACCGCGATGATGATCCTTTTGCCAAGGTTAGGTTTACCATACCATCCTTTTCTGGTTCATATGATACTGAAATATACTTAGATTGGGAAATGACAGTTGAACAAAAATTTAACTTCCATCTAGTTCCTGAAATTCATAGAGTTAGACAAGCCACTAGTGAATTCAAAGATTTTGCAATAATTTGGTGGAATGAATTAGTAAAAGCTAACATACAACCTGATACTTGGGATATGTTGAAACGGCACATGCGAGCTAGATTTGTTCCTCCTTCATTTAAACGAGACTCGCGTAAAAAATTGCAGTTCTTAGATCAAGGTAGCAAGTCGGTACAGGAGTACTACCAAGAGCTTCGAATAGGCATGTTACGTTGCGAGGTAGAGGAGGATGAGGAGAATAAAATGGCTCGTTTCTATGGAGGGTTAAGGCATGAAATCTAGGATATTGTTGATTACGAAGACTATAATTCTGTCAATAGATTGTTTCAGGTTGCTATTTTGGCAGAAAAAGAATTGCAGAGATGATAACAACGACCAAGGAGCAACTTTGGTGGCAACTTCACTCCAAGACAGACATAGACACCAACCAAATCAACACCACCTCATGCTTTTCGGTCTGCTGCCCCCTCAATGAGTAGGGCTCGTTCAGCAGCCCCGTCACCCTCGTCACGTGCACCTGAGGTGAGTAAATCTTCTAATGTGCAGGAACCCACAAAGACGTCATCCTCTGTTGCCTCCACTGGACATACGACAGGTATAGTGTGCTACCGTTGTAAGGGAATAGGACATGTTATGAAGGATTGAGCACTCAAATGGAGCTAGATGATAAGATCCAACGCCATAACTTGTTCCAACTTTTCTTCATTATCAACAATCGTCGTGTCCATGTCATTATTGATAGCGGAAGCTGCAACAACTTGGTAAGTTCAGATTTGATCAAGAAGCTTGGCATGGCCACACGACCACGTCAACACCCATATCATATTCAATGGTTCAATGACATTGGCAAGGTGAAGGTAACACAAACTGCAAAGGTTAATTTTTCCATTGGTACATACAATGATTGTGCTAAATTGATGTTGTGCCTATGCAAGCCTGCTCACTTTTGTTAGGTCGACCATGAGAATTTGATGCAGATGCCACTCATCACAGTCGGTCTAATAAATACACATTCATGCGCAAAGGAAAGAAGATCACCTTACTTCCGATGACACCTGCTGAAATTTTGCAATGTGATAAAGAAAGAGCTGAAAATGAGAAGAAACAAAGTGTGTTAGAATCTGAAAATCAGCAAGTGGCTAAAACTATTTTTCCACCTAGAAAAGATAAGGGAGTGTCAAGTTCTAGGTCAGAGGGAATTAAATTGAAAGGTGGTGTTTTGCTTGCCACAAAATTTGATCTTGCTGAAATTAATGATGATGCGTCATGCTATGCTTTGATATGCAAAGAGACTTTGTTTTCATTTGAAGATAAACCTATCTCTTTGCCACCTGCTATCACTAACCTTTTGCAGGAGTATGACGATGTGTTTCCGACTAAGATACCCTTAGGGTTGCCACCTATTCGAGGAGTTGAACATCAAATTGATCTGATCCCAGGAGCGACTTTGCCAAACTATGCTACATATAGGACCAATCTGGAGGAGACTAACGAAATTCAACGACAAGTCCAAGAGCTTTTAGACCACGAGAATGTGCGAGAAAGCCTTAGTCCTTGTGCTGTTCCTATTCTTTTTGTTCCTAAGAAAGACGGTAGTTGGCGAATGTGTATGGATTGTAGAGCCATTAACAATATCACCATAAGGTATCATCATCCTATTCCTAAGTTAGATGACATGCTTGATGAGTTAAGTGGTTCTAAGATTTTTTTTAAAGTCGACTTGTGAAGTGGATACCACCAAATTAGGATGAAATTAGGAGATGAATGGAAAACTGCTTTTAAAACTAAGTTTGGTTTATATGAGTGGTTAGTTATGCCTTTTGGATTGACTAATGCACCTAGTACTTTCATGTGCTTAATGAACGAGGTTTTACGTCCATTCATTGGGAAATTTGTAGTGGTTTACTTTGATGATATCTTGATTTACAGCAAGTCACTTTCTGAGCATCTTGAATATTTACGTGCTGTTTTTAATGCTTTGAGAGATGCACGTTTATTTGGTAACCTCGAGAAGTGCACCTTTTGCACCGATCGAGACTCGTTTCTTGGCTATGTTGTGACTCCGCAAGGAATTGAGGTAGATGAAGCCAAGATTGAAGTAATACGGAGTTGGCTGACTCCTAAAACGATCTCACAGGTATGGAGCTTCCATGGGCTTGCCGGTTTCTACCGCCAATTCGTGAAGGATTTAAGCACCATTGCTGCTCCGCCGAATGAGTTGACCAAGAAGGGCATTGTGTTCCACTGGGGACAACCCCAAGAAGATGCCTTCAACCTTTTGAAAGAGAAACTCACAAATTCACCATTACTCCAACTTCCAAATTTTGGTAAGACCTTTAAACTAGAATGTGATGCTAGTGGAATTGGAATTGGTGTTGTGCTCATGCAAGAAGGTAAACCTATTGCTTATTTCAGTGAGAAATTGAGTGGGCCTATCCTAAATTATTCCACGTATGATAAAGAATTGTATACTCTTGTTCGATCTTTGGAAATGTGGCAACATTATTTATGGTCTAAGGAATTTGTTATTCACTCTGATCATGAATCACTCAAGCATATTCACAGTCAAAACAAGCTAAATCGTAGGCATGCTAAGTGGGTTGAATTTATTAAATATTTTCCTTATATCATCAAACATAAGAAAGGAAAAGATAATGTAATTGGTGATGCATTGTCTAGGAGATATGCCATGTTGTCTGAACTTCACCGTCGAATCTTTAGCTTAGAAACTATAAAGGGACAATATGCACATGATCCTGATTTTAAAGATTTGTTGTTGAATTGTAAGGAGGGAAGAACTTAGAATAAAATTGTGCTCAATGATGGGTTCTTGTTTAGAGCTAACCGCCTATGCATTCCAGTTGGGTCCGTTCGTCTTTTGTTGCTGCAGGAAGCACATAGAGGAGGACTGATGGGACACTTTGGTGTAAAAAAGACGGAGGATGTTCTGGCCATGCACTTCTACTGGCTACACATGAGATGCAATGTTGAACGTTTTGTGACACGTTACACCATGTGTCAAAAGGCAAAGTCATGAATGAACCCACATGGTTTGTATATGCCTCTTCCTATTCCTAGTGTTCCGTGGAAGGATATTTCAATGGATTTATTCTCGATTGCCTAGGACAAAGAGGGGGAGGGATAGTGTTTTTATTATCATGGATAGATTTTCAAAGATGGCACATTTCCGTCCATGCCATAAATGCGACGATGCCACTCACATTGCTGATCCATTTTTCAATGAGATTGGTCGCTTGCATGGCATGCCTTCCACTATTATTTCAGATTGTGACACAAAATTCTTGAGTCATTTTTGGAGAACTTTATGGAACAAATTGGGAATAAATTACTATTTTCTACTACATGTCATCCCCAAACTGATGGCCAGACGGAGGTCATAAGCCACACATTGTCTACTATGCTACGGGCTATTTTGAAGAACCTGAAGATGTGGGAGGAGTGTCTTCCTCATATGGAGTTTGCCTACAACTGTGCATTACACTCGACAACCAAGATTTGTGACCATATTTGAGACAAGACAATGAGATTGAGTCGAGGACGACTCCAATTCAAGAGAGGGAGGATGATGAGTACATCACTCCTAGCATTACTCCTTCAATGGATGCGTCAACCTCCTCTTCCACACCACTTGTGGAAGGACCAATTACAAGAGCATGAGCCCATCAGCTAAATTACCAGGTGAGCTCGTTCTTAAGTTTTCATGCAAATACTGTAAAGGACAAGTTACTACCTAACGGTATTGTTATTGTGCTTAGGAACCATGGTTTGGACAATAGGGGATGTCACTCTTCATCAAATCGAACCATGGTCCAAGGCATATACGAGATGGAGTCTGGTTCGGCCACCACGGAGCAGTCCAACTTCAAACGGGTGTAACAGATGCAAACGGAGTCCGTTTGGGACGTTCAAGTACATTACGAAGAAGCTCTCGATGAGATCTTTCCAACAGATCCAGTCCCATATCCAAATTATATCTGAGTCAATCACAATCATCAAAACAAGTTGTGACCAGATTCTGCGGACCGCTGTGTTACCTTTGTTTTGGGCCTTGGCCCATGTATTTGGAGTAGAGCTGTGCCCCACACCCTAACTGCCGCCCCTCTCATGTATTAAAACCTCGTAGCCATCATTGTTATACTTTGCGTTTTGCTTAGATTATTCTGCCATTGCAGTTTCACCATTCTTCGGTTTGTGAAACTCCAACTTCGTGTGCTAAATACAATTCGCAATTTGAGATTGCTTCTTTTTCATTCTTGCTAGTGTTCTCATTTTTCTTGCAAGAACTAGCCTTCTGGGTGAGGTCAACCACATCTTGGCACGGTTGATAACCAATGGAGTCGTGGTGCTGCGATTGCAGGTTTCGATCAGATCTGATCAGAAGTCCAAATCGTTTACATCGAGTCCTCCACCAATCAAATTACCGTATACCTGTCGGAAGATCGAGCCTCGTGTCACGTCATAGTGGTCGAGGTGACTCAACCCATATCAGTACGGCTATCGACAACAGAAGGAGCGGTGTTTGGCAACTCATGGAACATCGACCAATTAAAAAAATTAGACATGAATAATAGAACTAGTGCATCACAATCAAAATTCAGGTATGTACGAGTTCATTAAGATTAATTAACAAAAGTTATTCTATTAAATTTGAGGTAGGTACCCTATAGATACTTGTCCTAGGAGGCATTACGCCGCCTCCCCTATATCCACAGGGACTAGAAAAGTATGGTGCCTAATATAGGCCTGCACCCTCTATATGGGTTGGAAGAGGACGCGAATACCTGGCCACTTGTCGATGGAGAAGACGACCTCTCCTTCGTCAAAGGCTATGGAACGCCGATAGAGTGTGGAGCGCGGATGGGTGTTGGGTCAATGAAGCTGTTTTGAGCTTCACCTTCTTCTTCTATGGCAGTGGCAGCTTCACCTTCTTCTCCTCTGATGGGGTGGCGGCATCTGCTACCCCGGTGGTAGTGGCAAATGTGAACTCGTCTTCTTCGACAACGACCTCATCTTCTTCCTCCGGTTAGACGTCCCTCTCAAGGGCCTTCTAGTTGATCTCTTCATCCTCCTCATCTTAGGAGATGACCTCGAGGAGACTATGGCCAGAGGCATAGGGGGAGGGGATTCTCTAAGGATCTCTAGAGATGGGGACGATGGTGGAGTAGAAGCCATGAGTACGGTTAAAGAACTAAGGGGCTACGAGCAGAAGGCGAGGAAGAAAACAGAGTGCCACAGAAGACTACATGTCCTGTCTATTTATAGCTCTGGGAACAGGTCACTCTGTAGCAACAGCTCCGTCAAGATCTGCTTCGGTCCCAATCTACGAGGCATCTGTTGAACTTCCACACAAGTGCAGAAACCGAAGAGACGCCAAGTTATGACATTGATCGGATGACGCATTGCGTGGAATCCGAAGGGGCAGAAAGATTGCAACAGTACCCAACTGTTGGAATGGTTTTTACTCCGACTATCCTAAGCATATGGTCAAGGGCTACTATTGTCAATGCTTACGCTATATTCCCTTCTCGATACAGTCATCGAGCTAGGAGTCGGGGGTTACATCACACATTTTGACGTGTATGCTCTACCCTCTACTCAATGTACTCATTGAGTAGGAGGTCAGGGGCTACATCACTCGATCTTCTCTATACTTGGCTCCACTCTCAGGTCGATGCATCTATCGAATAAGAGGATGGGAATCGCAACAGGTATCTTCGATGCTGATGCTTCACTTTTTGGTCAATCCAGTTATCGGGTAGGAAGTTGGGGGCTACATCACAACCTTGTGCTTATGTCACTCTACTCCCTACTCGATGATATTATTGAGTAAGGAGTCGGAGGCTATAGGTAACTCTGTACCTTGCTCTATTTTCTGGTCGATACTGCTATTGAATGGGGCACTGTAGGCACAATTTTTTATTTCTCTTTATTTTTTTAGTGCGATTTTTTGTAAGCATTTACTCAATCTTATACTAAGCATGTCAGCGAGCAAAACCAAAGGGTGGCCATACCTGAACCCGATGATGAGCAATTCTATCCTGCACACATATGAGTACCAGATTTTTAGACATCTAAAGCTCAATGGACAGTGGGAGACGTGGCCTCTAGTCAATTCTACATGCGCTACTCAGCAAGTTCATGTTTGCTACAAAGTCTAAACCTTGTGGTCGATGAAAACTTGCAAAAATCATGTAGTTTCATTTCAATTTATACAATGTTTATGTTATATACGGCCTCTTCGAGTTTACACTCAGGGGCTAAGTCATTTAATGAACGTTTTTCTAGCCCTATGTGTAGATATGATCAAGGATGCACGTGGCTACGAAACTACTTATCAAGGGTCTATGAGTGTTAGATTAGATTTGCATCTACTGATGCTATTGTATTTCATTGATAAGGGAATAATAGGCAAAAGCACGATAGAAAATCAAACTAATTATTAACATCATACAAGACCATAGTAGCAAAAAAAAGGTTCAACCATTACATGAAAGTGTTTAGGCCAAGGAACCTTAGTTGGCGTCATCACCATCATCGTTAAGAGACAACTCCAACTGGGCCACGAACCTCTTGGCAAGGTCTCCAAAGGACTCGATGTAGTCAGCAGCTTCACTTGCCTCACACGCAAATACTTCATCCAAAACCGAGAAGTCCAGGTCTGGATGGTGGCTCTTCACCACGCTGAGCATGTAGGAAGTTGCAACATGGGCCAATGAGGTCATGTGCTCGAGTGTCTCCGATTGCAGAGCGGTAAGCGCCACATCTACTACAGCCTTTTTGACCTTGACCACATTCTTGTTGGCCTCCGCCTTGTCTCAACTGACCTTGGCCTTGAGCAGCATAGCATCGGCAGCAACTTTCTCCGTCTTCAGCTTCTCTGCCTCTGTCCCGACTTTTGCCCCTCATACCTTCTCGGCCTCGGCTTTGGCGGCCTTCACTACAAGAAAGGGGAAAATTAGTGGGCCAAAACCCACAATTTAGGCCAAAACTCCACAATTTAAGTTAAATTCGTGGGCAAACCGTCGAATTTAGTTCACGAATTTAACTCGATGAAATTAATCAATTAAATTCGTGGGTACCCACGAATTTAAATTAAATTCGTGGTTTACTGAAAAAACCCACAAATTTAACTGCTAAATTCGTGAGCTGAAAAAACCCACAAATTTAACTGCTAAATTCGTGGGCTGAAAAAACCCACGAATTTAACTTAAATTCATTGGTACCCACGAATTTAACTTAAATTTATTGGTACCCACGAATTTAATTGTTAAATTCATGGGTTTTAAATGGCCCACGAATTTATCAGAAGGTATATTCATGCACAACATTAACTGCAAATGGGCTAGGCTGCCTTTTATATGGCAAATAAAACTTTTAGCTTTAATCATGGACAATCTTGAAAACACATCTAGTGTCCTTTTTGTTTTACTAAAGTGCATATTTCATTTATAAGTGAAAGTTTTATTTAGTTTAGCAAACATGCAATGTTCCAAATTACAAGTTTACTACCGAAATCAGTCTTTGTCGGCAAGGAGTGAACTAACCCATGACAATTAAGTACATAGATCACAAGTTCTTGCTAAAAACAGCAGTTCATAAGAAAATGAGGTGCAATTATGTGTGAGCAATTAAGTGATCCTACAAACTCACCAGTTTCCTAAAATGGAGTTGTTTCGATAAAAATAAGATTAGCCAATTCTCATACTACCAAACGCCCACTTGTAGGAAGTAGTATTTGAGTCACGAGAACTTGGGATTTATCCGTGGCAGTTCCGCCCACTGTGGACACCACCAAATCGCAGCTCTCTCGGCCCTCAATAGCCTTGCCTCCACCAAAATCAAAGGAAAGCGAAGAAATAATGAAATGGGGATATCCTCGAGATTTCTAGAGCCAACCTCACGGGTGTCGCGTTGGGGTTGCGGCGAAGCACGCAACGTAGTCGCCAGACTTCAAAACTTGCGGCGTGGCGTGGCGCCAGAGGGCCTGGCGGAGGCGGCAGCGAGGGCAGGCACGGGCTCCTCGTCCTTGGCGGGCACGAGCGCAAGGCGGCCGGGGTTGGGCGGCAAGCGCAGGGCTTCACATCGGCGAGTCGTCTGACAGCGTCATGTCAAGCGGTGGGTCGCGTGAGAGCAGCGGGGGCGGCGGGGTGCGTGAGAGGAGAGCGTGAGAGGAGCGAAGAGAGAGAGAGAGAGACACGCCCGCGCAGCCCTAATTAGTTCATGCATAAATTCGTGGGTGTTTGTTTGCCCACGAATTTAATTAAATTCGTGGGTATTTTTATAAGCCGACGAATTTAAATAAATAAATTCATCGGTATTTTTTTGGCCCACGAATTTAATTAAATTCGTGGGTTTTTTATAAACCGACGAATTTAAATACGTAAATTCGTGGGTTTTTTTTGGCCCACGAATTTTTCACTGTTTCTTGTAGTGCTTTAAATTGGCCATGAGTACCTCAAGCTCACCATCTTTCATTTTAAGTACTTACTGGTTGGCAGCCAAGAGCCATTTTGTTCATTGATGAGCTTGCTTGCAAAAGGTTTCAGCCTCAAGCAAGGTATTTGTAGCACGCTATGAAAAGAAGTCAAGGAGTGTCAAGAACAGAGCATAATGTAGGACAGGATTGTTTGTGGTTACATACCCAAATATGAGGCTTCAAAATAGACTAGAACATCGGAGGCGCTGGTGGAGCTGGAGGAGTTAGAGTTGTCGCCGTAGCAGAACCACTGGTTTGCTTAGTAGGAGTTGCCGAAGGAGATGTGACAATGGTGGACGATAAAGCAACTGTGGCAATGTTATCGAGAGTGCCGCTGGGTGCACTCTTACTGCAAGAAATCCTCTATCTAACACCTCTGAAAAGGAAAAAATAAATCATGAGGAGAAAGAAGAGATGACTTATTTCGCCAGACGAACCTTTGCCTATACATTCTTCCTTGATGCAGTTGTTTTCGTCAGGACCGGTCTAGTCCTAGCAGCTGGCTTCTTGATTGGGGCAGCAGCTGGAGGAGATGGTGCTGGCGGGTCAGCGACCAACAATGGAACCTGCGAACAAGTAGTTACTATGAACAAAAGTTCACAAAGAATGAATTCAACAAATGTTGCCTGATAGTGGTGTTACCTACTCGACCACCTTGGTCGATGGAGAGCCCACTCGAGGAGACGTTTGTGTGGGAGCTACCTACTTTTGCACATTGGCCCCCCAATCGCCCCCCTGCTCATGCAGAATCTATTGGATCATGTTAGAAGGAACTTCATAACATCCAAGCGAGTGATTAAAGATAACCTGGCTAGCTGGTCTCGACGACGAGGTGCGAGAGTGCTTGGGTGGTCAATGGGGTTGTTGAGACCCGAATATGCAAATCCGGACCCTCTGTGTATTCAGCACTAGTCCAGGATCACGCTAGTGCACACAGTCTCAACATCGGTACATATCACAGTCATATCCAACGAAATAGTAAGGTACTTTAATGAACTAATCAAACTGGTTACTCAACCTTATGGTCAAGTTACAAACGTATGCCTCGCAGGGCAAGACTTATTAAATAACCAAGTGCAGCGGAAATAAAATAGACTCGTGGCGCCAACCAATTTGCCACAGGCAACTGACTGGGCTCTCTCCCTAGTTCGTCGGCTCCTCTTGGAACTCCTCCTCCAGAGCAGGGGTTGCTTCTTCTTCAACTAAGGTTGTGTTGTTGCAAGGGTGAGTACTTTGAGCACTCAGCAAATCATGCACAAAATGCAATTCTAATATTCTACATGCTTGGCTGAGTACAAAGGATAGGCTATGGCTCATTTGCATTACAACATTCAAGATAAACAGTAATAGATTGCAAAGCAGTAAAACAATAGTAAGGATAATAACTTTCGCAAATATTTCAATCGTAAATCATTTTCCATCTTAAGTCAAGTTCATCAATACCATCCCAAGCATTTTACCTAAAAATGTTATTTTCATGAAAGTCTAACCCTTGACTGTAATCACCGAGCGATGCTCAATACCGTGAGCACGGCTATTCAAATAGGTTGTACACTCTGCAGAGGTTATACACTTTACCCACAAGATACAATCAAATGCCACCAAGGCGAGTAACCGTAACAAAGCCTTTCCAAAGATCCGTCTAAACCCAGTACTGCCCGCTAAGGTTTCAACACTGGAGGGACTAGTTACCACACCCAGGGCCCCCTCTTGTGCCATGTGAGTTCTCACCTGCTCCTCCGGGCCCCACACCACCACAACAGTACCAAAGAATAGATTTCACAGTTTACTCAGCTAGGTCCGTCCCATTCCGGAACTTGTGGTTGTATGAAAGACTCAGTTCAAAGGCTCGCAAGGTTAAGTCCTTAGTTGACCGAGGCAAGACTAACCAAGTGTGAACTCACATCCAAAACCAACAAAAACCAAATGTGACCACCCAAGTGCCACTCTTGGCCCACCAGAAACAGTCTTGCCACTTGCCCCAGTCTAAATCATTTTCCCACCCCGGTTCTTTACCATTGCACCACGTGCCATCATCAGCTCAATAACACATATCTCATTTCCCAAAACACGTTCCATATCTCATTAACTCAATATTAACTTTAATATTCCAAATTCATGTAACACACATGTGGCGGGGCTAAGCATACTACTTCGGTCTACCCAACCCATGTTGGCAATTGATTAATGTCCAACTATTAATCCACAACCTAAGGTGACAAGGAAATCATGGCCTACAATTATATATGACAAGGTGGCATACAGCAACTAGGCATTTAACTGATCTCAGAACTTAATCAAAACTAGTTCTATTAAATAAGCATGCAATAATTTGAATCAAAATAATTTGCTATGGCAGGTTCAACATGATCAAACACAACTTGCCTTCAAAAAGTACTGGTTCTAGTTCTTGGGCTTGATCCTGGGTCAAAACTTCTCCTTCGAAACCTTCGGGCACCTCGACGTCTACGCGTACGTAAATAACTAGCAATAAATAAATAAAATAGAGAGCAACTCAAGTCTAAAATTCAAATAAAATTCATAAACAGAAAGATCTTGATTTTACAAATTTATAGAAATTAGAATCACTCAAATCGGAGTTAAAACGCAAAAGTTATAGCCAATTGAAGTTTGAAAATACACTAAAAAGAATTAAACCGATTTTCCATATTTATTTCTATACGGAAAATTCAGAAATATGACGTCAGCATGGCCTCTTCTGACGTCAGCACCGAAATGAATTTCTACGAATTATTTTTGTAAATGAAAATCTAATTATGCGTCAAGCATAGCGTCGGCCGCAGCTTCGGAAAAACCTCTTGGCGGTGGGGTCCACCATGACGTCAGCATGACGTCACTGATGACGTCACGCACACAGTGCGGTGCTTTAAGATTCGTGCGCCCAGATTCAATCGGGCCCGTCCGTTTAAACGGACGGGCGAGATCATGTGACCCATCCTATTCCCCCTGACACGCGGCGCGCACGGACTGGCTCGACTTCGGCGCGATCCGAACCGTTCGGTTCAAAATGAATGGCTCGGATTACCCCTCTCGAATTGACTCGGGTTTGATGCGGGCGCGACACGTGGCGCTATGGCCACCCTCGGATCTAAATCCGACGGCTCGACGGCGAGGCGACGCTGCGACACGCGGCACGATCGGAGACCAACCGGCGCGTATCGGACGGCGGCGGCAGCTACGCAACACGGCAGCACTGTTACCCTCCGATTAAGATCTAACGGTCCTAATTCAATCTAATTGCGAATAACCGATTCAATCCTAACCACACAAATCCAATCCAACGACTAAGAACAAATCTACCACCACAGTATGCGAATTGATCTAAACCATACGATCTAGATCCTACAGTCCGAAATAGATCTAGCCTAGGTCTAATCCAAACCCTTAAGTCTTAATCTAACGGCTGAGGTTTAGAGATGGGGTTTACTGTTGCAAGGGCGACGTGGCGTGATTCGAAGCGTTGAGCGACGATCGGATGGTGGATGGAGCGGGTCAAATAATGTGGCGGATGGCTTTGGGACTTTGGCGAGGTCGTGCGGTGAAGCGGCGGCGGCTCGGGCAGCGTGAGGTGTACGGCTGGGTGCGGCGCGGCTAGGGTTACACAACACGAGTGGCGGCACATTAAATAGGGGGCTCAGGAGGCGTGCAGTGGCTCCGAATTCCTCGGGGGTTCGGTGGCGCGGCGGAGTCCGGCGGCGACACGGAGAGGTGACATGGCACGATGGTGATCGTTCGATCCAACCGGATCCAATGGTGCGAAGCACGAGGCAACGCGGCAGGATGCGAGCCCTCGGATCCGGATCGCACGGCGGCGGCGCTAGGGTTTTCAAAGCGGGCATACATGTGTTCGCCCAACACATTCACCCAGATTTTAATTCTTTTTCGAATAAAAACAATTCCAGAAAATCAAATAATTCATTTGGGGCATTAAAAATATCAAAAAAATTCTGGAAAAATCCTCAAAAATATTTAAGGATATTTGGGACTCAAATAAAATATTTTCAACAAAACTTTATTTTTAACTTTTCTATTATTTAGTTAATTGAGTAAATAGCTAAATCCAAATTAAATCCAAATAAATTCCATAAATTCCCAAAAATTTAAATTACCACTTAAATGCAAGAAAAGAAAAAATTGGGGTGTTACAAGGGTGCTGGAGACATAGACCTCCTTGCTTGAGGGCACTAGACCACCTCTTGGGTCGGCTCGTCATCCTCTAGGTCGATGGCTCCTGTGATCAGCCCACCTTCTTCGTCAAACTTGGCTTCCTGAGGAAATACTGGATTAAAGTGGGAGGCAGATGCACGAACGATGCATTATGAACCACAACGCAATACTCACCTCTACCTGAGGATTAACGAGCGAGTACGCCTTGATGCTGAAAGCTCCAGGTTATGATCCCTGAAACATCTTGCTTTGCCTCGAGGAGACATCCAAATCCGACAAGTCTGGCAAGATACAAGTCAGTTCACCACTCATCAACTAAATCAAAAGAACAACAGTGCTACAAACTCTTACCTCCAGGATTGTCCCTAGTGGCATCATCGACCCTCGAATAGTCCTAGGCCAAGTGATCTCGGCACTTCAGAGGACTCAATCAATGCATGATGAAATCTCTGGCTACATGCCACCCAGTCAACCTAATCTTCCTCACCTCCTCGATCTTCCGGATGTAATGAGCATTCAGGCAATCGAAGGAGGAGCTTTCGTCCAGCGGTCAATCAGATTGGGGAGGAGTGGTCAATGAGCTAGAGAGCAGTTCACAGTGTCTGAAGAGGTCATGTGAAACCACAATTTATTTCAGTCCGATTGTCAGGAAGAGGTTACAGGGGCAGGAATGTACAAACTCGATGCTCTGTTGCGAAGGTGGAAACCGGCACCCCCAATAGCAATCATTTTTCGTCGCCCTCTTCAGGCTATAGAAGTGGCAAAATAGATTGAGGCTAAACTGGATACCCAGATACACTTCGCAAAGATGGACAAACATGCTAAGCATGGTAATCAAATTGGGGCTCAGGTGGAAAAGTTGGATCCTCTAGAAATCCAAAATCGAGCGCAAGAATTGAGAAGGGGGAAAACTGAGTCGATACCAGAAGAAGGCCATAAATGCAATGGTCTCATCCTCAATCTGGGGGTGGGATACAGCTCACTGAGTGACGGCCTCCAATGGAAGAACTCCCGAGGAGAAACAAAGCCATCCTTCACCAATTTGGCAAGGTGCTTCTCCGTCATCACTGATTTCTACCACACCTTTAGGAAGGCCTTGTCCTCAAAGACTGCTTCACCGCTGGGTGAAGTGGATGTGACTGTCTTAGGTTTCCTCTCCGATGATGGAAGAACTCTAGCACTGGCTGAAGGGTTGGATGCCATCGGGAAAGACAGGGGATGTATTCTTCAAGGATGGTAGCGCTAGGATTTAAGGAACATGGCTGAGGTCTCAAAAGTAAAAATGGAGGCAAAGGTGGGAATGGCTATAGTTTCAAATCTGGGAATTTATAAGCCAAAATTTTCTCTCCAAGCGAATGGTTCACTCCCTATGGTATGATGCCTTGATCAGCGGAAAAAGTAGAATGATGGCATTGCACAAATCTTGACATTACATATGAAAGCAATAAATGCTCAATTGCCTAACGTTTGGATTTTTTTGGATTTTCTAACTCTGCTTAGAGTTGAGTCGATGAGTCGACATCGAGTAATTTGTGGCCAACCTAAGGACTCGAGTTAGGCTGTTGGCAAGGTGCTCAACCCAGCAACGTCCCTACTCGATACTTAGTGATTCCCCATCTACTTAGAGTTCAGGGGCTATAATCGAATATCTAAATATAGGGTATGAGCATGTACCAGAAACATGAAGAATATGCCATATATGCTCAAGCAAAACTTCGGATATCATGAGCCCAATTCCATGGGATAAGATATACGCGGAGGGGATATCTACACACTAGAACAGACTCGATCGTTTTCTCGTTACGAGGAAACCAACTCGAGTCCACCTGGTTTCCTGGGAAGTTTGGATATGCTGTGAAGATCAACACAATGATGGACTCCTCATCAGTTACGATCTAGTATCCCAAGCTAACTACAACTCAACTTGAGGCAAAGCTACCTCGACTATATAAAGTAGGGGGTAGGTATCCTTAAGAGGGAAACAAAGAAGACAGAGAGCAACCAGGAGCCGACGGATCATGCTTCGTCAACCTCCCACAATAGTTTAGTCATTGCTTTGGTCCAATCTTTATTGTAACTAGGGCCAGACACCTTGCTCTGTACTCGATACACCAAGTTCATACATTATCCACACAAAATGTAGGGTATTACTCCATCTAGGGGTTTGAACCTGTATACATATTTTGGTACTATCTTCGTGCTTGACTTTGCTAAACTAAAGGTACCCATAATCACAAGTTTATTGTCAAGATCTAGCCTTTGATAGAGTCATCGGGGGCTTCTTTGTAGTCAACTTCAAGGACCAGTTCGATATCTTCAATCTCGACACCCTCGACACATAATCACTGGGTTTCCTGGACCCATACATAGTCTCCAAGCAAACAGTGGACAAAGATTTACAATTTGTCGATGAATAGGTCGAATAGGCATTGGTGGCTCAAAAAAATAAAGAGTTCATACTTTTACCCCACAACCTAGAGTAAGTGCTATACTACTTACTATACTTTGATTTGTACTATGCATGCAACTCTGTTTTGTTAATTGACCATGGCAACATACCTATGTACGTTTCACTAGGTTATAATTGTAATTCATCCAGTCACGAGCTGGGTAATTTATCTTGATTCCTTATAGAGTCATAGCCAGAACTTGAATCCTGTCATGAAATTACTCAATAGGTAATCACGTTTCCTCTGTAGATAGCATGGTCATGTAGATTGTTCAAGGTATACGTTGCTCCTAAAATGGTTGAAGCTAAACTTTTGCAATCACGTAGGATGTTCAGAGTGTACAAATTTTATGGTGAGCGTTCTGGTAAGGATAGGCCATAGCTGAAGCGCGATTTTAAGTTTCTGGTATCCGCTATACACAATAATCCTATATAAACTCTATAATAACGACTATAGAACTAACCAATTCTATATCTGCAGTGCCACTAGCAATGAAAGTGAAATAATTGATGTGGATTTTATGTTTGCCACAACATGCAACTCCTTGTCAATAATAAAAAGACCAATCAGGTAATAATTGCGTTAGAAGAGACCAATCTGATACGAATTTGGGGACAGTTTTGTTTTTTCTTGCTCAGTCATGTCTTAAATCCAAAAGGCATGTTCCACTCTACATAACTTCAAGAGTTGTATTTTTTCTAAATTACCATTTGGGGTAATTTGTCAAACTTGTGTTGTGGATTTGTGAATTATAGTTGTGCATTCAATTAATTGATTAATAATAGAGTTCTATTAGTTAATCACTACTACAAAACAACACATATGTGACACTCTATTTGTAGCGGTTTTTTTGGAACCATCACAAATAGCATTACCAATGGTAGTTTTTTAAAAAATGTTGGAAAGACTATTTGTGACAGTTTTTATTTGGAACCGTCACAAATAACACATTATCAGTGGCAGTTTTTCTTTGGAACTGCCAAAAATACATCTATGGTGGTTTAAACCAAAAACCGCCACTAATAATGTGAGTATCTATGTTATTTTTTTGGCTAAAACCGTCATTGATAACGTCAGTATCTGTGGTGGTTTTAGCCAAAAACCGCCACTGATAATGTGAGCATCTGTGGCAATTTTTGGCTAAAATCACCACTGATAATATTATCTTTGGCGGTTTTAATTTGAAATTGTCACAAATAATAAGAAATAGAAAATTTTAAATATTTCTAATTATCTCCCCTGCCTTCTAATTTGAAAGAATTGAAATTAAATAATATTACATTTGAAATAATTGTAACTAATATTCCATTTGTAATAATTGAAAAGAATGATCGAAACAGATTCAAAACTTCGGAGGTCGTTTTGAGGCCCTAAATGACCTTTTTTTGGAATTTTGTCGCCGCGCACGCACTCGCACAAAATATTAGAATCTGACCATCTAATTTTCGTACACTCGCACAAAACATCAGGGAGTTTTGTGGGGTTAAGGGGAGGAGAGACGCATTATATGTCAAATATGATCATACCACCACTAAAGTACTGGATCTTATAAGAACTTTGAAGTTAAGCGTGTTTGGACGAGAGTAGTAATAGGATGAGTGACCTCCTAGGAAGTCCTTGTGTGATGTTAAAAACGTCCAGATCCAATTAGAATTCTGAAATTGAGCGTTCTTGGGCGAAAGTAGTAATAGGATGTGTGATCTCATGGGAAGTCCCCCCTAATTTAGTGTTTTTAAACTGCTAGCTAGCTAGTCAAAAAACACTAACACTAATATTATCAGTGGCGGTTTTTTATTAGAACCACCACTGATAATCCCCAATTATCAGTGATATTATATCAGTGGTGGTTCGAAAACCGCCACTGATGGTAGTTACGAACCACTATTATTGATGTGTATTTTTCTAGTAGTGAATATATCTAAGTTCATTTCTGAAATGGATGTGCTATGTAATAATCTGTATAATCTGCTTATGCTGTGATGTAATCTAAGTTAATTGCTGAAAAGGATATAATGTTTGTAATCTGAAATGGATGTAATACTTGTCATTTGAATTGGATGTAATGTTTGTAATCTAAGTTGAGTTAATCTGTAATCTGCTTTTTTAGAGAGCACGTCTAGCATTTTTTGAGATTAGCCAATAAACAGAAAAAGGCTCATCTATAGGAGAACTTATCACATATGGTTTTTAATTACAAATTGTATGTGATGTTATGATGTAACATATATACAGTTTCAAACTGAAACCATCTGTGATACCACAATATCACAAACAGTTTTTAATTAAAAATCGTCTGTGATGTTACTATATTATAGATAGTTCTAATTAAATACCATCTGTAATATCTTATATCACAAACGGTTTGGAAACATTCTGTGATATGGCATAACGTTACCGTCACATGGTTACAAATGATTCGGAAAACCATATGTGAGGACGGTTTCGAACCTTCTATAATGAATTTTTCTGTAGTAGTGGTTACACCAGGCAACCGAGTTCTTAATATCTTACTTGTCACGTCTGATTAAACTTGACGAAGATCATGGACAACAATCAAAAGAGTATGTGTCACCACGTTCATAATTGTACGTGGCATATGTAGTTGAAGGATTGAATGGTTTGATCAGAAACGGTAGGGTGCTCGCCACAATAGTTGATCAGTGGTAATTGTCGAGTGCGATCACATCATGGAACTAAGGACCGCACAACGCATATGGGACAGATACAGTTCGCCTGGCATATGCACTGTGAAGAGCAGGAGCAGAAGTATGGGCTGCATTAATTTTGAGTGGTCGTGTTGAGATGTTTTGTTCTAGGAATGTCTTTATTTCAATATTTGCTCTTGATGATACGTGAATACCCGTGCAAAAACCAACTCGATCATTCCATGCACGAGACGAGCCAATAAATCAGTAAAACTGGAGCACTGTACCATCGGGCTGCAGGATTGGTGACACGGCGACGGCCAACCGGACTAGTCGTAAGCTACACCGTCGTACCAGGTTTGGGGCCATTACATTGGCCAAACCGAACAAGCGCATTGCGTTGAATGTTGAGATGATGTTTCCCAATTCAGCTCTGTCTGATGAATATGCTGTGAAAAAATTAATGGATCACTATTTGCATCCAGTAGTTCATGTAGTTTCATGTGGAGTTGCTTCGTTTAGAGTTACGCTTTGATACTCATTGGAATATTAATTTACAAACATTTTAAAGCAGTAGGATTAGTATCGGAGTGGGTGTTCTAAATTTGATTCTTAATTTGTTCTCAATTAATGTTTTCACCAGATGTTACACACTTGGGTATAAGAGGCTTTCGAGATAATGTTCGACTCTTCTTATGTGTAGGTGGGGTGGTGCGGCGGCCCTTGGACTTTCTGTGGTGCGGCGGAGAGTTGATCCTGTCATCTTCACCGTGGCAAGTTGAGTCGGCTCATCACCTTTTCACCTTTTACGAGAGGATATAGAAAAACTTCCCATCAATTTAGAACTGGTGCAAACTGGTGAGCTTGCTTGCTCCTCAACGATCGACTCTCTCTTCCTCTGCGCTCTTGATGACATCTTGTATTTGACTTTGCGGTTCAGTTGTACATAAATCGTCATCTGGGAAGCCTTCTTTCCTGGCACCAAACCAACTCCTCGGAGTGCGCCGGGATGCTCTCTGTTACCGCAGCGATCGGCTCATCATTCTCCCTCAGTGGGATGAAAAGCCCTTGGAAGACTGCGTGAGCATCGATATTTTCAGGGACACCTCCGGGCTCTATCGCTCTGAAGCTCAAGCTGCCATCTTCGAGATAAAGTCCCCTCCCAAGCAACCGATGCTTTGATCGATGCGATGAACTTCGGCCGTCGCGGGAATGCGCCCTTGAGGTTAGCTCTTGTTATCCCTTGAGTATTTTCTTCACGTAGCCACCGTGCCTAGTGTGTGAGGTGGATATTCTTATCGCGTTTGCCTTGTTCTTCGACTCTATGCAGGCTTCTTGAAATTCTATACTCCACAAGTCCTTCCAAAATTCTCTTATCTTTGGAAACATGTTAAAATTTGGCGTGACATTCTTCTTCACATAGCTTATTCATTTGAGTCTTCCAATTCTTCGGCATGTGCACATGATACCTAGTGCAACCAACTCGACCCTTGGAAATGGAATACTTGTTTTAGCTTGCCCATAGCGATTCCTTGGTCATCGGGAACAACCCTTGATCACCTTCATGGCGGGTCCATGATCTATAGATGATGGGCACGTTATATACTATATCTGTCTGGTATATATTGACTTCGGGTATAGCGAGTTCCCCGACTTAGAAATGGAGTATGTTGTGAGCTTGGCATCTTGTTAAGACCCGACGACACTGCGGCATTTGTTCACCACGTTTGAGCCTACAATTGGATCCATGACCCTACAATATTTTGGGATTCTAGCGTACTAATACTTTACCTCGCCCATGTTAGTCGCGTCGACATGGCGATGGCGTCGACTATCGGTTTGGTCCATGGTACGTGGCGTCGAGTTGCTCCATATCAATATCCTGTGGGTCTAGCCACTTGGGCTACCCACTCCTCGCCGTCTACATTCGAGGCGAACTCCTCTCGGCACTTGTCACGATTGAGGCCATTCCTAACAATCCAAAATATGCACATGTAACTTTAAAATGATACTTATACATGAGAAAAAAATCACATGATACATATACATCTCGAAATGAAAAAATAATATGAAAAAATTCATATATTCTTAAGAATATATTCCACACTAAAATGATTTTAAAAAAAATAAGCCCTGCAAGTTTACAGGCCAAATTTGTTGGGCTATGGCTATATACACTTGGGTATATTTGTAAGAATTGTAGGTGGGGCGGCACACTGGGTATAAGAGGCTTTGTAATTGTAGGGCAAGAATTCAACTCACATAATATCAAGGTCCGTCATCTTGTTAGGTCCCTTTTCACCTTTTAAGAGGATATAGAAAAACTTCCCATCCAATGTTAGTTACTGACTTCCTAAGTGAGAATGTCATTTAGAACTGGTGCAAACTAGTTGCTTCCTCCACTATCACATCTTAGTCCTTTTTGTTTGAAGCAGCGGGGCAATGCTATTTCGAGTATTAAATTAAATAAATATTAATTTTATGCTCTTTTAAATAAAGTTAACCCTATCTACAGTCAAATAAAAGACATCCTACCCATGCTAGTGCACTTTACACAAATTATATATATATATATATATATATATATATATATATATATATATATATATATATATATCTTCTAGTCATCTGAATTCCAAAAAATAAAAAGAAACACTACTATAGAGAAAGCTATTACACATAGTTTAAAAATGTTATCATAGACGGTTTTCTAAACCGTCTGTAAATATGTGTCTATGAAAATACGACACATATCACAGTCGGTTTTTGAACCGACTGTAAAAACACATATCACAGACGATTTTTGTCTCAAACTGTCTGTGATATGTATTGATCACAGATAGTTTGTATATATATAGAACTATCTATGATATATTTTTTCCTAACTCTCTTGGCAGAATTTTCATAATTAATATCTATTGTTCGAATTTTTATTATCCTTAGATATTTCTACAACAATATTTATAAGGCTCAACTAGTTATAGATTTTGCAATTATATATCAAAATATCCTAGATTCATCGAGGCAACAGCTTATTTAATGAGGATGGTCTTAAAATATGAATATTTATAGCATTTTCATCCCCTTTCTTGTTCTAATCACTACTACAGAATAGGTCATCACTGCCGGTTCGTCCACGCCATTACTGTCGGTTATGGGCGCCGCGATGATTGGTCTCAAGATGATACTCGGGTTATCACTTGCCGACTCAGAACCGGCATGATAATATATATCACTACCGGTTCATTGTACAACCGGCGATGATACTCGACTATCTCTGCGGTTTACACTAGAACCCGCAATGATATATGTATATCTCTGCGGTTCAAACTAGGATCGGCGAAGGATATATGTATATCTCTGCGGGTTCAAACTAGGATCCGCGATGATATATGTAGATCTCTGCTGGCTTATACGAAGAACCGATAGTGATATATGTATATCACTGCCGGTTCCTAGATGAACCAGCAGTGACAACCGAATTCTGAAAAAATTTGTTGATGTACTTCATAGATTACTCTACCTATGTGTAAAATTGTAGGTTCAAATTCAATACTTATCAGGACTTACAAAAAAAGAGAAAATTCATTTGAACCTACAATTTTACACATAGGTAGAGTAATCTATGAAGTACATCTACAAATTTTTTCAGAGTTTTCGTGATTGACTTTTATTAGTTGGTGTGTACGATGTGTACACGGGAAGGCCTGTGTGTACATGATATGTTGCCTTCAAATATATAGTATATAAAGCGTCGTTAGATCATAATTAAAATATATTAAAGCATCACAATATTTAGTTTTTACAATAGTCTGTTTACAAATTTAGTGTGAGTACATCTCGTTCACTTTGGATCGAGGATGTCGTCGTGGAACTCGCCGTTTGGATTGATGATGTGATCGTCAATGAATCCAGCGATCTGCTCTTGAATTGCTAAAACTACTCTTGGCAGTAACTTATTGGTTCTCATCTTGGAGCGCTGTTATTGAAGAAAAGATAAATTTAATTAATGATGATAGATGTTAAATAAAAGAAAAGTAGGCATGAATGTGTAATTATATACCATGGCTTCGTTATAGCCGATACTTCGTGACAATTGCATGCATATTTGTACATACGTAGTATCTTTATAAACTATTTCCACGGTCCGTCTCATGCATGGAAAGTCTGTTATTATTTTGGAAGTTTTCTGAAGGGACGATCACGGACCACCTTTCTTGCAATAACGCAGAAAGCCACATGAATGATTTTAAATAGTAATTAACCTTAAATACAATAGAATAAAATATTACTAGAGGAATAACATAGCGATCGAAGTTTACTGCTCATCATGTCCCAAAAATTATGTTGATACTCATCAAGTTCTTTTCTCATTGAGTCCAAGACAAAAACCCTACTAGCTTCTAACTCGATGACGAGGAGGACCCAGTGATAACTAGACATATATGTTAACATAGCCTATTAGTCCCACACCGTGTCACGCAAAAAATAGTAAAACAATATTAGAAGTAGGGTAATACGTCTTGAAAGTTATAGGGTACAAGTACGGAGGTTTTCTTTTTCACTTGAAGAAAGTCTTAAATAAATAGTCTTCAACAAACTTTGGGTTATCACAGACGATTGTCTCGTTGACAAGCCTCGGATCGAAAATCCTAAATTTTCATCCTCATTTCTTCTCGCATATCAGATTCCATTCTACATATATAAAAAAAGAAGTTAGACATACAGTTGAACGGTAGAAGAATATACAATAATATAAATAGAGACTTACAAAGTCCACAGTCTGACCAATGCCGCGTCCAGAGCATCTGGCCGGTACAACATGAACAATTCGCAGAACTTTACCCAGAACATGTTATCCCCATTGTGAAAATCCGAATCTTTGTATTTCACTGGGATCGCCCACATACCCTTTTCAAGACCGCTGCATGTAATACTGATGGACACGCCGCAATTGTGTTGTTAGCTTCTCTAAATCTTTTGGGGGAACCAAGGTTGCCCCAAAACGAACTTCCAGGTTAGACCTAGCTCGTAATTACGAACTTGTTCAGCAACATCTTTTTGAGCTTGCGACATCGACGCCTCGGCCGGCCGCCTTCAAGTGTTGCTTTCTGGAGATGCGCTCGTAGTCCGACATTTCCGAAGGTTCAGAAGTCCGCCCTGTCTCTTTGGCTTTTGCCATACTCAAGAAAAACTCCTGCGCATTAGCATCGACTTTAGTCTTCTCGGGTGATGGCGCCTTTTGGAAGTGAGATGTTACGTCGGCCTTTATTTGCTTTTTTCGTTCTTCTTCAGTCATCTCGGCCGGTAATTTCTTCTGAGGCTGTGCTGACTTCACAGATGACCGAGATTTGGTACAAGACGATGCGGACTTCCGAGATGGTGCTGATGTTCGATTCTTCTTATGTGCCGGCTGAGGAGTTGGACTTTTCCTGGCTGGTGCCGGCGAAGGAGTTGGACTTTTTCTGGATGGTGCCGGCAGAGGAGTTGGACTTTTCCTAACTGGTGCCGGCGGAGGAGTTGCACTTTTCCTAGGCGACAGGTCTGCATGTGGAGAGTGCGGCTCATCATCATCATCGTCATTGTCGGCCTCATCGTCCGAGCCGAACATAATCAAGCTCTTGCACCACGCGAGGAAGCCATGCATGTTTTCTCCAAGTTTGTTTTTTCCGTCCTCGCCAGGAATCTCTACCTCCATTTTGCGATATTGTCGGACTACATTGTCTACCTCGACCCTGGCGAATCCCGGCGGTATTAGGCAGCGTCAGCGAGAACTGCGAGGAGCATGGCCAAGCCCTGCCATCAGCCACCTTGATGGTAATGCCATGTGCGGACAAATGCAGCTTGCACGATGTCGGTTCTGTGATGTCATCAACTGGAAAATGGAGTTCATGCGGTCCGGAATCCTGTGGACCACGCAATGCTCCTCTGAACACCGTGGATGAGGTTCCGAGGGTCATCATCAAGTGGCGGTCGTGGTGAGTGCTTTCAGACGCTTGCCACAACTTTATCCACTCCGCTCTCTGTTCCTCTAACGCTCTTGCCACGACAAGTTGTATTGACGTTTGCAGTTCATCTTCTCTTAGTCTTTTCGGCCGCTTATGCGATTTACGTCGCCACCGAAACCTTCTTTCCACGGCACCAAACCAACTCCTCGGAGTGCGCCAGATGCTCCTTGTTACCGGGGCAATAGTCACTCATCATTCTCCCTTCGTGGCCTGAAAAGCCCTTGAGAAGACTCCATGTGAGCATCTGATATTTTTTGCGACACCTCCCGGGCTCTATCGCTCCTAAAGCTCAAGCTGCCATCTTCCGAGACAGATGCCCCCCTTCCAAGCAACCAGTGCTTTGATCGTTCAGTCAACTCGGCCGTCGCAGGATTAACGCCCCTAAGGGTTAGCTCTTGTTCACGCCTATCCCATGCAGGTATTTTCTTCACGTAGCCACCAGTGCCTAGTGTGTGAGGGTACATATTCTTATCCGCGTTAGCCTTGTTCTTCTGACTCACTTTATGCAGGCTTCTTGAAATTCTTATGCCACAAAGTCCTTCCAAAATTCCTTTATCTTTGGAAACATGTTAAAATTTGGCGTGACATTCTTCTTCACATAGTTCTTATTCAGCTGAGTCTTCCAATTCTACCAACATGTGCTCATGATACTTAGTGCACGTTTCTTTGCAACCAACTCTGACCCTTGGGGGAACTGGAATACTTGTTTTAGCTTGCCCCATAGCGAGTCCTTCAGGTCATCGGGAACCACCCACTGATCACCTTCGCGGCCGGTCCATGATCTATACCTGATGGGCACGTTATCCCTAGCAAGTACTCCGCAGGTTATCCTTGTAACATCCCAAAATTTGAGTTTTGGAATGTTTAAAATTAAAAATGAGTTAGTTGCATTTTTCTCGAATTAATCAAAGCTTAAATTGAATTTTCTAATAATTATAAGATTTAATTTGATTAATCTATGCATCAAATTAAAGGTTTTTATTGGGTTCCTTGTGCCTCAAGGAATTTTTCTGTATTTTTGGAGATTTTTCTGAATTTATTTTCTATTTATTTGGAGTTATTCGAATTTCTGGAATTTATTAAATTGGAAAAACATTTTTAATTTCCAAAATTCCTTCGGGCTGAATTCCATTCCTCCGGCCCGTTCCTATTTTTCCTTTCCGCCCGGCCCAAGTTCGCGCAAGGCTCGCTCCCTACCCGGCTTCGCGCTTTCGGCATAGGCTTGGCCGATTCCGCCATGGCCACGTCTGCGCCACGCCGAGATGCATCCACGCCGCCCACAGCGCGCCGCGCCATGAACCCTAAACCTAGCCGCCACTCGAGTCCGTGTTGAGCACGCCTCCGGAGCTATTTAAAGCGCCGCCACGCCCGTCCGAGGTTCCTCCTCGCGTCTTGACTCTTTGGTCCATCTCCCATCGCCGAGACGCATTGCCGCCGTGAGCAGAAGCCGCCGAAGTCTTGCCGCTGCCAGCTCTTCTCCGCCGTCTCGGCGCGCCGTGCACCTCCGCTGTTGCCGTCTGCGGTCGAACTTCGTCGCGAAGTCCTCTTCGGATCGCTTTGTCTTCCGGCCGATCCGCCGCCCAAACGCCAAAGCCTGCGTCATCTTCTCCGCCTCCGGTAGGTGTGCGCCGCCGCTTCGCCGTCGTTCCCCATCCGTAAATTCTAATCGTCCGATTGGCCACCGACGTTCCAGATCGCTCCGCGTCGATGCACTCGCGCCCTCACTTCGCAGCCGTCCGATCCGATCGCCACCGTCGGATACTGGACGCGTGTTCCTGCCATGTCAGCCACCGCATAGCCGCTCGGTCAGCGCTTTGTCAGCCGCCAGGTGTGCGCCGCGTCAGCCCTAACACATGCGTGGCGTCCGCGTCAGCATAGCTCGCCACCTCACCCAAATGTCGCCTCGGTAAACCTGGTCTGCCGTGGACCGAGTCTCTGACTCATGGGTCCCACCTGTCAGCCAAAGCATCTTTTCACTTTTCTGATTTTTCGAAAAACCGAAAAATCCAGCCAATCACAAGCTGCCACGTGTCACCCTTGTGAATTTTTCTGATTTTCTCTGAATTAAATCTTCCGAAGGCCCGTTCTCCTTCGTCCGAACTCCGATTGAGCCGATTCAAATTTCTAAATTATTGTAAAATCGAGATCTACATTCCAGAGCCATTTATTTTCAATTTTGAGCTTGTTTTCTCCTCTGTTTTGTGTTTATTTGGTTTCATTGCTTTATTTTCCGGTAGACGCGAATCCGGAAGGAGCGAACGGAGACTTCGAAGATCAAGAATCAGCACTTGAACAACAAGGCAAGTCGTAGACCTTTGATCATATTGAACCCATGTTTGCAAAAGTACTTTGTTTTATACAATTGCATGCTATTTGTGTAACAATGCTAGTTTATGGGAGTAGCTATTTACCTGTTTGAGTATGCCCTTTGATTATTGGAATGCCATGTATCCATTGTTAACCATAGGTTGGGACATTATTAGTTGGACATAATCATAGTACCAGCATTGCGTTATCGTAGCTATGCTTAGCCATGCTTAGTTGTCAGATGGGATTCATATCACTGTGAGCTAATGCTAATCTTGACTTAATGAGATATTGAATTGTGGTCATTGACCCTTTGTTGTAAAATTTGTTGTACCATGGCGGGGATGCCATTGGTTTTGGGTTAAACAAAATGTTTCCCTCGGGCAATTGATCGTGCAAATAAAGGGGTGCTTTGTTTAGCACATTGGGATGTGGTGTCTTACTGAGACAATTTAAGGACTTAATCTTGTGCGCCATTGAATCGGCCTAACCGTGCAACCACAAGTCCGGTATAGGATGGACCTAGCTGATTAATTTGCAATGTCCAGACTTGAGTATTGCCGATTGTTGGTGTGGGGTCCAAGATGGACGAGTAGACTCACATGGCTCAAGAGGGGCCCCGAGGGGAAACCTTAGAGGGCGATCTTGGGTTTAGACATGCATTGTAAAGGCTTTGTAGTGATCTCTCTGCCGACACACCAAAGGAAGTGTGTTCTTAGCGCTTGGCATTAAGGGATGATCATGTCTTGTGGGTAAAGCTGTACAACCTCTGCAGAGTGTAAACTATTCGAATAGCCGTGTCCGTGGTCATGGACAAGCCCGGGGATTTCACACGGGGTATAGAGTATTTTCCTGAAATGTGGGATGGTTGGGATGTGAACGGGGAGTTCATTGTTGTTTTGTTGTCTCAAGCTATACTGTTGAATTGTGTGGTTGATACTTGTTTCGAGTGTAGGGTGATGCCTCGCCATTCTGTTCATGTTGTCTACCATTGATTTATCAGATTATTTATTATTGTTTTATTCAAACTGCCTTCAATCTATTTATTGTATTTAAATTCAAGTTATTGCTTTCTGCAAATGAACCGTATAACTATCCTTTATCAAGCCGTGCATGAATATATTGCATCATTTCCCTACGGCTTGTTGAGTACGTTTTGTACTCATGGCTTTATGCCCCTGTTGTTCAGTTGCTGTGGAAGGACCAGGTAATGAGTATCAAGAGGAGGAGTACTATGAAGACTACGTCGACTAGGAAGGCGTTTTCCCCAGACGATTACCTGTGGCATGTCGAATGGCCCAAGTTATTTTATTTCCGCTGCAATAGTTTATTTGTTTCTTTAGCCAAGAGGCATTGGTGTATGAACCTTGACCATAAGGTCGTTTGCTTTATTCAATAATAATTTGTTCTTCTTAGTTATTTCGATGTATGGAATGATATGTCATCTATGTTTCCACTGTGTGCACTAGCGTGATCCTGGACTAGTGCGGTATACACAGAGGGTTTCGGATTTGCATATCCGGGTCCCGACAGAGATGGTATCAGAGCCATATCGACTGTAGGCCGCTTTCTTAGTTAGCATGGTCTTCAAAATTATTTTCTAAATCAAACCAACAAATTGGTATTTAATAGTTTGTCTCTTCTCATCTTATTCTTAGGTTCTCATTCCTCTCCTTTGCTGAAACATTGTTTTGAAATTTAAATGGATCTTATCCCATTAAACTTCTTGAAAGCCCTGAATCTTCTGCAAGGAACCAAATCAAGGGGGACGATGATCAAGCCGTCGAAGAGTATATCCGAGAAGACTACCATATAAGATAGATTTGTGGTGCTCTATGGTGTTTGAGCATGCCATTCTCTTTTGGTTTAGCTACGTTTAGTCTGCGTATACTAGGATTTTTGTTGCTTGTGTGCCGGGTATGTTTTACACTTGCCTCCAGCACGGTGTTACAACTGTACCTTAAGTTGAAAGCTTTATTTGGTTCTTTATTTTGTAGCCTTTTCGGCTATGTCTTTGGTTGACCTTTGTTCTTGGGTATTACCTTCTCCCCTAGAGGACCTTACCACTTTCCTATTGCTTTTCCCTCTTACCTATTAAACCCTTGTGCTGCATCGCAGATGGTTGACACTCGTTCTGGAGCCGGTCGCAGTTCGCCAGTGGATGCCAATGCTAATGCTAGCGCCAGTGCCACCCCGCCACCACCTCCTGTAGTGACGGACCAGAACTTGGGACATTTCTTGGCAGCTCAGACTCAGCTTATGAATACAATGATGCAGAATATGAACAATATGATGAATCAGCAGAATCAGACTGCAGTTGCCCTAGCAAACTTGTTGAACCAACAAAATCAAGCTGCTGCTGCTGTTGCTGCCGCACCTCCTCTAGCTCGCCCTCAGTCCAAGCTAGCAGAATTCATGAGGACTCGTCCGCCTACCTTCTCCAACTCCTCAGAACCATTGGATGCAGATGATTGGATTCGCTCCATTGAAAAGAAGCTCGCTATTGCTCAGTGCACGGATCATGAGAAAGTTCTTTATGCCGCTCATCAGTTTGAAGGCACCGCCGCTGAATGGTGGGAGAACTACATTGCCGCCCATGATGACCCTCAAACCATCACTTGGGCAGAGTTTTCAGCTGCTTTTCGCCATTCCCATATCCCTGATGGAAAGGTAGAGATGAAGAAGAATGAGTTCAGGGAGCTAAAGCAAGAAGGGATGTCAGTGAGTGAATATCTCAATAAGTTCACTCAGCTTGCTCGCTATGCACCAGAAGATGTAGCCACAGATGATGCTCGCCAGAAAAGGTTCAAGCGTGGGCTCAACCCAGGTTTAAAGGTACAAGTCATTGGCAATGACTATGCAGATTTTCAGCATCTAGTGGGCAAAGCCATGCTCATTGAGGAGTCCCGTCGTGAGTTGGAAGAATCCCGCAAGAGGAAGATGATGCAACATGGAGCTCATCATAATCACCCGCAGAGAGCCAGGTCCAATGCTCAACAGCCTGCTCGTTTCACTACTCCTCCATCAGCATTCAGAACACCTGCACCAGCACCTCGCCCATCTTTTTCAGGCAACCCTAACATCAACGCCAACAGCAATCCGCCTCAGAGGACCAGTAATCCAGCTGCGGGAGTGACGTGCTTCAATTGCAATGAGCGTGGTCACTATGCTAATAATTGCCCTAGGAAGCAATCTGTGACACCTGTTCGTTTCAACTTGGGATCGACACCAGCCAAGACCCCCGCACCAGGAGCAGGACGTGGAACGTCTCAGACTCCAAATCAAGCTACCAGGACTCCACCGCCAAGTGGAAGAGGTCGTGTGAATCATGTCACCACCGAGGATGCCCAGGCTGCATCAGACGTCATACTAGGTAAGCTCCTAGTCAACTCAGCATCTGCCATGGTTTTATTTGATTCTGGAGCTACGCATTCGTTTATTTCTCGGAGCTTTGCTGCAAATCATCACTTAAAGACAAAGCCTCTTAAGACTGTTTTATTGGTGCAATCACCTGGTTCGGATTTGAGTACGAACCAAGGCTGCCCCGAAGATAAGATATTAATCGGAGGGGTAGAATTCCTAGCCAACCTCATTGTCCTAGACACCAAATCCCTAGATATAATCCTAGGAATGGATTGGCTCTCCAAAAACCAAGCAGTTTTGGATTATGGAAATAGAGAGATCACATTAACCAGTCCAGATGGAACAAAGCTAAAGTTTAAAGCTGCCGTGGATCTGTCCAAAGGAATAAAAGTTTGTAGTGCCAAAGGAATAAATTTGGAAGATGTGCCAATTGCTAGAGATTTTCCTGAGGTGTTTCCAGATGAGTTGCCCGGAATTCCACCCGATAGAGATATAGAGTTCTTGATTGAGCTAGTTCTGGAACGCCACCCATTTCAAGAGACCGTATAGGATGCCCTTTAATGAGTTAGCTGAAGTAAAAAACAGATCAAGAGTTGCAAGATCGGGGTTTTGTTAGACCAAGTTCTTAGCCATGGGGAGCCCCAGTTCTTCTAGTGGAAAAGAAGGATGGAACTCAGAGGATGTGTGTAGACTATCGTGCTCTAAATGAGGTCACCATTAAGAATAAGTACCCTCTGCCAAGGATTGATGATTTGTTCGACCAGCTTCAAGGAGCAGGAGTATTCTCGAAGGTTGACTTGAGGTCAGGTTACCATCAATTGAAGATTCGTAAAGAGGATATACCCAAAACAGCTTTTGTGACCCGGTATGGACAATATGAGTATACCGTGATGTCTTTTGGGTTGACCAATGCCCCTGCCTATTTCATGAACCTGATGAATAAAGTATTCATGGAGTATCTAGACAAGTTTGTCGTTGTCTTTATCGATGACATTCTGGTCTATTCCAAGAGTGAGGCAGAACATGAGGATCACTTGCGGAAAGTATTGACAAAGCTAAGAGAACATCAACTCTATGCTAAGTTCAGTAAATGTGAGTTCTGGATGAAAGAAGTTGCTTTCCTAGGTCACGTTATATCAGGCGAAGGTGTCGCTGTTGACCCTGGTAAAGTGAGAGATGTGCTCAATTGGGAGTCGCCGAAGACAGTAACCCAAGTTAGAAGTTTCCTTGGAATGGCAGGATATTATCGCCGTTTCATAGAAGGTTTTTCCAGAAAAGCTAGACCGCTCACTCAGCTTTTGAAAAAGGAGAAGAAATTTGCTTGGACATCAGAGTGTGAGCGAAGTTTTCAGGAGCTAAAGAAGTGTTTGACAACTGCCCCAGTGCTTGTTTTGCGGATATCGAAAAGGATTTTGAGATATTTTGTGATGCATCCCGTCAAGGACTCGGTTGTGTGCTAATGCAAGATAAGAAGGTAGTGGCGTATGCTTCGCGTCAGCTAAGACCACATGAAGCCAACTATCCGACCCATGATTTGGAATTAGCTGCCGTAGTGCATGCTTTAAAGATTTGGCGTCATTACCTCATCGGTAATCGCTGTGAGGTGTACACTGATCATAAGAGCCTGAAGTACATTTTTACCCAAGCCGATCTCAATATGAGGCAAAGAAGATGGTTGGAGTTGATCAAGGACTATGACATTGGTATTCATTATCATCCAGGCAAAGCTAATGTCATAGCTGATGCTTTGAGTAGAAAGAGTTACTGCAATACCTTGATGATTAAGGAAAGTCAGCCAGCACTCTATGAGGAATTTCAGAAGCTCAGTCTAGAAGTGGTGCAAAAAGGTTACTTAGCAACTTTGGAAGTGCGTCCAACATTGGAAAATCAGATCCGGGAAGCCCAAGCCGATGATGCTGATACCAAGGAGATCAAGAGTAATATGAAGAAAGGAAAAGCCCCAGGATTCACTGAAGATGAAAAGGGTACTGTGTGGTATGAGAATCGTATTTGTGTACCTGACCAGAAAGAGCTCAAGGAGCTGTTACTCAAAGAAGCGCATGAGACATTATACTCCATTCACCCTGGAAGTACCAAGATGTATCAAGACCTCAAGGAAAGGTATTGGTGGCCTAGTATGAAGCGTGAGATTGCAGAATATGTTGCTCTTTGTGATGTTTGCCAGAGGGTTAAAGCAGAGCATCAGAGGCCAGCAGGATTGCTTCAGCCATTGAAGATTCTAGAGTGGAAGTGGGAAGAGATTGGCATGGATTTCATTACCGGACTTCCTAAGACCCAAGCAGGTTATGATTCGATCTGGGTGATAGTGGATCGATTGACTAAGGTAGCTCACTTCATCCCAGTCAAGACTACCTACACCGGAGATAGACTAGCAGAACTATATATGTCAAGGATTGTCAGCCTTCATGGAGTGCCTAAGAAGATTGTCTCCGATAGAGGAACCCACTTTACCTCTCATTTTTGGCAGAGTTTGCACGAAGCTATGGGAACTCATCTCAAGTTTAGTACTGCTTATCACCCTCAGACTGATGGACAAACTGAGCGCGTGAACCAGATTCTTGAAGATATGCTAAGAGCTTGTGCTTTGACCTATGGTGCCAAATGGGACAAGTGTTTGCACTATGCAGAGTTTTCTTACAATAATAGTTATCAGGCCAGCCTGCAAATGTCTCCTTTTGAAGCCTTATATGGAAGAAAGTGCAGAACCCCTCTCAATTAGAAGGAGACGGGAGAAAGACAGTTATTTGGTCCTGCCATACTGCAAGAAGCCGAAGAGCAAGTACAGTTAATTCGAGACAGGTTGAGGATAGCTCAAAGCGAATGAAGAGTTATGCGAGATAATCGTCGCGAGATTTGAGTTTGAGCCCAATGATTATGTGTATCTCGAGTCACACCTCTTAAAGGAGTTAAGCGATTTCAAGTAAAAGGAAAGCTTGCCCCTAGATATGTTGGACCGTTCAAAGTCTTGGAACGAAGAGGAGAAGTTGCTTACAAGCTTGAGTTGCCTCGATCCTTATTTGGAATCCATGATGTATTCCATGTGTCCCAGTTGAAGAAGTGCCTGCGAGTGCCAGAAGAGCAGATGCTGTTGGAAGCTATCGATTTGCAAGAGGATCTCACTTACAAGGAGCAGCCAGTGAAGATATTGGATGTTGTAGAGCACAACACAAGAAGCAGGATCATCCATTTTTGCAAAGTCCAGTGGAGTAATCATTCAGAAGAGGAAGCCACTTGGGAGCGAGAAGAGGATCTGAAGTCCGAGTTTCCCCACCTATTCTCTAGCCAGTCCGAATCTCGGGGTCGAGATTCCATTTAAGGGGGGGGAGGTTTGTAACATCCCAAAATTTGAGTTTTGGAATATTTAAAATTAAAAATGAGCTAGTTGCATTTTTCTCGAATTAATCAAAGCTTAAATTGAATTTTCTAATAATTATAAGATTTAATTTGATTAATCTATGCAACAAATTAAAGGTTTCCTTGTGCCTCAAGGAATTTTTCTGTATTTTTGGAGATTTTTCTGAATTTATTTGCTATTTATTTGAATTTATTTGGAGTTATTCGAATTTCTGGAATTTATTAAATTGGAAAAACATTTTTAATTTCCAAAATTCCTTCGGGCCGAATTCCATTCCTTGACCCGTTCCTATTTTTTTCTTCACTTGGCCCAAGTTCGCGCCTGCTTGCTTCCCTCGACCCATTTCGCGCTTACGCGGCCACTTGCCAGCTTCATGTGCCGCTAGATCTGCGCCACGCGTTCGGCCGAGATGCATCCACGCCGCCCACACGCGCCGCCGCCGCCCGCGAACCCTAAACCTAGCCGCCACTCGGAGTCCGTGTTGGGCACGCCTCTCGGGCTATTTAAAGCGCCGCCACGCACTGTTCGAGGTTCCCCGCCCCGTGCTGACTCTTTTGGTCCATCTCCCGTCGCCCGAGACGCAGCTGTCGCCGTGAACGAGCTCGCCGAAGTGCGCTGCCGCCCGAAGCTCTTCTCCGCCGTCTCCTGGCCACGCCGGTGCACCTCCGCCGTTGCCGTCTGCAAGGTCGAACTCGTCGCGAAGTCCTCTTCCGGATCCGCTTTGTCTTCCGGCCGATCCGCCGCCCAAACGCCAAAGCCTGCGTCATCTTCTCCGCCTCCGGTAGGTGTGCGCCGCCGCTTTGCCGTCGTTCCCCATTCCTACTTCGTCTATATTCGAGGGTCGAACTCCCTCTGGCACTTGTCCCTGATTCGAGGCCATTCCTAGCAATCAGAAATGTTATTGGGTTAATTATATTGCATTCATTTATGGTTGCTACATGACATCAAACTTGTGAATTCGAATTATGGTAATTTTGCTAGAGTTGAGAGGAAATCAAGTGATGTTGTGACCTCGAAATGAAAAAATAATATGAAAAAATTCATATATTCTTAAGAATATATTTTCTTAATAAAAAATAATGAATCATTCTTATTCCACACTAAAATAATTTTTTAAAAAATAAGCCCCTGCAAGTCCAAGAAGCATGGATGTCACGAGAGCGTCCGATACACCGAGAGGCGAAGCCATGAGGAGGCAGGCTCGCTTGAAATGGACTTGGTTGCTGTCTTCTTCCGCGTACCACTGTCCATAGGCTTCCTAGCATGGAGAAGAGGAGCAGGAGGAAGCCTATGGACAGTGGTACTAGGAAGCCTATGGACAGTGAATGCTGCGAAGAAGACAGCAACCAAGTCCATTTCAAGCGAGCCTGCCTCCTCATGGCTTCGCCTCTTGGTGTACCGGACGCTCTCGTGACATCCATGCTTCTTGGACATGCAGGGGCTTATTTTTTTAAAATCATTTTAGTGTGGAATAAGAATGATTCATTATTTTTTATTAAGCAAATATATTCTTAAGAATATATGAATTTTTTCATATATTTTGTTTTTTTTCGGATTGTGATATGTCACTTTTTATACACATACATCTTTATACACACAAATATATATGTTCATACACATACATCTTTCAAGGTCACATATATATATTTTTAAACACATACATTTTTGTCAACAAAATATACATACACATAAAATTGTAGGATCAAATTCATTATATCTGAGAGTTACAAAAAGAAAATTTTGACAAGTTTAAGCTCTTTAAACTTGTCGAATTTTCTTTTAAACTCTCGTATATATAATCTGAACCTAATTTTATACATAAATAACCTACGTATGAAATTTCAAGATCAAATTCATTATATATGAGAGTTACAAAAGAAAAAACAAGTTTAAGACAAGTTTAAGAGCTTAAACTCTCGATATAATGAATCTGAACCTACAATTTTATACATAGGTAGCCTACGTATGAAATTTCAAGATCAAATTCATTATATACCGAGAGTTACAAAAAAGAGAAAATTCTGACAAGTTTAAAGAGCTTAAACTTGTCAGAATTTTCCCTTTTTTGTAACTCTCGGTATATAATGAATCTTGAAATTTCATACATAGGTAGGGCAATCTATGTGCACAAGATACGTTGCTCACATACAAATATTTGGAAGACTTAGAGGTGACACCCATACTCCACTTAAGTGTATGCTCACTATCACCCGAAAGTCACCCATACTCCATTGAAGAACACATACAAATATTTAAAAGAACACATACAAATATTTGGAAGACTTAGAGGTGACACCCATACTCCACTTAAGTGTATGCTCACTGTCACCCGAAAGTCACCCATACTCCACTGAAGAACACATACAAATATTTAAAAGAACACATACAAATATTTGGAAGACTTAGAGGTGACACCCATACTCCACTTAAGTGTATGCTCACTTTGTCACCGAAAGTCACCCATACTCCTTGAAGAACACATACAAATATTTAAAAGAACACATACAAATATTTGGAAGACTTAGAGGTGACACCCATACTCCACTTAAGTGTATGCTCACTTTGTCACCAAAAGTCACCCATACTCCTTGAAGAACACATACAAATATTTAAAAGAACACATACAAATATTTGGAAGACTTAGAGGTGACACCCATACTCCACTTAAGTGTATGCTCCTTTGTCACTCGAAAGTCACCCATACTCCTTGAAGAACACATACAAATATTTAAAAGAACACATACAAATATTTGAAAGACTTAGAGGTGACACCCATCTGCACTTAAGTGTATTCTCCTTTGTCACCCGAAAGTCACCCATACTCCACTGAAGAACACATACAAATATTTAAAAGAACACGTACAAATATTTGAAAGACTTAGAGGTGACACCCATACTCCACTTAAGTGTATGCTCACTGTCACCCGAAAGTCACCCATACTCCACTGAAGAACACATACAAATATTTAAAAGAACACATACAAATATTTGAAAGACTTAGAGGTGACACCCATACTCCACTTAAGTGTATGCTCACTGTCACCCAAAAGTCCCGTGCACGGAGTATTAACTAAATGAACTACAACTATTACATCTGTATACATCTGTACAAAACAAATATTTCCAACACATGTATACATCTGTACAAAACAAATATTTACAACACATGTATACATCTTTCAATAACATATACAAAGCACCAAATTGAAGTTTACTTTTGGCTGCAATATAAATAACCATAGAGCAAAATGATCAAAACAGCACAAGGGCAGAAAAATGAACAAGGCAACTAGCATAAAGCTCAACTTGTTTATTTTGAGTGTTCTCAGATGTCGGGTTGCCCAAAGGCCCTCCTTTCCACGAGGGCGAGTAATAGACTAATTTGTGACAACCTTACCTTAGTTATTGTTTTACTTGTTGACAGATATTTACATACACGGGTAATAGATACTGAAACATGATATTGACTAACATGAAAGCATAAAGGCTCATAATCAGATATATAAGCATAAAACTAACCATGAATAGCAAGAGGAAGTTGTCAACTAACTGGCATTTCAGGAGCTCGGCATGAATGAATTGTCTACATTAAGCAATGTTTAAGTACCCAATCCATCCATACATACATATGATAATGTAGCTAACTTCCCTTAACCACCAATTATTTTGCAATGTAAAGCTGGCATTGGCTGTCATACAAAATAATTTTTTCCCATGCACACATCAGACATAAGATTTCAAGCCTGTAATCTATTTCACAAATACAAATTTCAGACAATCAAAGCATGCAGTATAATGAGCACAATCTCTGTTAAGGCATTGCTATAAGTTTATGATCTAGGAGAAATCAACCCAGGTGTATGCATATGATTTGACTTAACAGAACCATATCAAGGTAACACAACTCAGATCACATCTAAAGGGTCAGAGTGTGTTAAATGAAATGCATAATGAAGCATATCATCATCACGATCCAACATTAATCATGATTTCGAATAGCGACACAATAACACACTCAAGATGGCGGTGCATTCACATAAAAACAACATGCAAGCACTAGATAGGTGGCGGTGGCGGAAACAATAACAAGGACAACTACCAAAGTAAGCTAACAATTAAAATAGAATGATTGCCCATGTAAAAAAGAACAGATTGTCACAAATTAGTTGTCACAAATTGTCTATTTCAGTCCCAACTCCTCACTGAACACTATCCCGCATCCCACATGCTAGGTCCCCAAGCCAAAATTGGCTGGCCCCTTAGCATTCATCTGCACATTCACATGAAGAATCATTGGAACCCTAAGCCAAACGAATTGACTAGCCCCTTAGCACATTCACTGAACACTATACCCACATGTTAGGTCCCCAAGCCAAACGAATTGACTGGCCCCTTAGCACATTCACATTCACATCTGCACAACGTGGCGCTCCTTGTTAGCCGGGTCAGTTACAAAGAAGATTTCCACACTAATATGATTTTCAAAAAATGAAATAAGGTTATAAATCCACAACTAGAATGTTAGTAGTCTATTACACCAAAAGAAAGCAAAGCGATCATTCCATGTCAACCAAGCACGTCACCTCATGGCCTTTCTTCACCCAGTGTATCGTATGCTCTCCGGGTAGCCATGCTTTTGGAACTTGCAGGTGCTGATCAAAAGCCAGACAGGACCTTCTCTAACGGTCGGCACCTTATGTCGCCGATGGGCTCGCCACGGGCCGGCTTATAGCGTTGCATTGCCGGCGTTGCGAGCCTAAACATAAGGTTCGACAGATTAGAAAGGATACAGCTATTTTGACACCAATAGAAAATAGTTGTGAACATTGATTACTGGCCTGATTAACATGGATTAGTGTGGAAACCGGGTGATTCATTATTTTTTATTGAGCAAATAAGTATATGTGATCTAAAGAATATATGAGTTGAGCCCCTGTCTCTTGGGCGCCTGCCCCTGCTGACGACACTGCAGTTCAGACATATACATATGGCAACAGATCACATGATTAAGAAAGAGGAAGAAATGGGCACTATTACTAACACAAATTATGATACTGAACAAACAAATAGAAATAATAGCACTATTACTAACACAAATTATGATACTGAACAAACTCTTAACACGAACAGAGAACAATTCATGGCTACAAAATCTATTGAATAGATGAACACAGTACAGAATAAATGTTCTAACAGCAGGATCCAAAAACAAATTACAGATCACAGTACTACTATAGAATCCTTGCAATTATCCAACAATTCACAAGATCCTCCCAGGAGTATTACTGAATTCACTGTCGATAACGAGTTGGACGTAGGCATCGACAGAGCAAAAAGATAGCACATATCATCACATAGAGACTGCAGCTTCATGATATACTTTCTGAACATGTGTTTCTGTTTCTAGCGTGAAACAAGCAATCATACATGGGAGCCATGGCCAAAAGATCAAGAGAACACTGGCCATATAAGTTTTGACAGAATCAAAAGATGAAGAAAACAATTAACCTAGCTTTTTTTTCTTGTTTCCTTTTGCATTTTCTTTTCATACTCTAGATGGCTCTGACAGAAGCCTAACATAGCAATGTTTAAGAAAATTGTACAAGTACTGGCCCTAGAGAAAGCAAGAATAAGAACCAACATGCTTAAGAAAAATGATGGTTTAGCATATACCCTAGTCATCGTCCTCATCTGTATCACAAAGGCATTAGGGTTTACTTAGCTTACCGGTGCAAGGAGGGGTCGCCGCAGGGAGGGCCGGTGCGGGGAGGGGTCGCCGCACGGAGGGCCGGCGTGGGGAGGGGTCACCGCACGGAGGAGGCACCGCTGGGAGCGCCGACGTGGGAGGGTCGCCCAGGAGGAGGCATCGCGAGGAGCGCCAGCCGAGGAGGGTCGCCGCAGGAAGGAGGCACCGCAGGGAGGGCCGGCGCGGGGAGGGGTCGCTGCACAGAGGGTGGGCGCGACGAGAGTCGACGGCGGCTAGGGCACTAGAAGAACTCCAAACGAAATGCGAAATGGCTAAGTCGGAAAAAGCGTATATATAGGGAGGATTATTACTGCGGTTCAAAAGCGAACGGCGGTGATATATTATCTCTGCCGGCTTGTTATATATCCGGCACTAATAATAAACATCACTGCCGGGTCATAAATGCCCGGCACTAAAAATACATAATCATTGCCGGTTCATTAAATGAATCGGCAGTGATAATGTATTTTTAGTGTTGGGCATTTGTGAACCGGCAGTGATATATAACTATTACTGCTGGTCATTTATGAACCGGCAATGATGTTCCTGCCCGTGATGTTCCATAGTAGTGCCCATGATAAATCTATTACTACCGGTTGGAGACTATGACGTGGCACTGATGTGTTTTATTAGTGTCTGTTCTCGTTTGTCAACCGGCACTGATGTTCCCTGCCACCCAGCTGCTGTTGTGGCAGAAGTGGCACGGTGGCAAATGCTGCCACGGCAAGGACTTCCTGTCGCGGCAAGGAAAATTGGCACACCTGTTGGGGTTATTTGTAAAAAACCCCAAATACAAACATTGGAATTTTATTTCAAATTTTATGGATGAACTTTGGAAGTCGTATGGAAATGAAATTGGTAATTTTCCTTTTTTGTTTTATTTAAAATTTCTGTTAATTAGGAATAATCAATAAAAACTTGCTCTTACTATCTCATCTTCATCCATTGGACATTTACTATTTCTGAATGATTATAATAATCAATACTCCATAAATTTCAAATTGAAGCATGTCCTTCGTACAAAATGTTTATATCACAAATTGAAGCATGTCCTTTGTACAAAATGTTTATATTTAAAATTGAAGCTTGACCTTCATACAAAATAAAGCATATCCTTAATTACACAACTAAGTTACAATCCGACCTTCGTTATGATCGCGGCGTATGTATGTAGCTTCCTCTATGTCTTCCATGAGACCTAGGTCGATGTTCTCACCGAAAGGAGGAAACTCATCAAACTGGTTATAGTCTTCCTCGTCGACTACATTCTCAACTCCCACAATCCTTCTTTTTGATTGAAGAACCACGTGGCATTCCTTGTTAGTTGGATCTCTTACAAAGAAAATTTGTGTAACGGCATTAGCAAGTACAAATGGTTCTTCTCTATATCCGACGTGTTTGAAGTCCACGGTAGTGACACCGTACTTGTCGATGTTCACGCCCCTAAGTAGCCTGACCCACTGGCACCGAAAGAGGGGGACCTTCAAAGGCCTATAGTCAAGCTCCCAAATCTCTTCTATGAATCCGTAGTACGTCTGCATATTGCCATTGCTATCATAGGCATCTATACGGACCCCGCTGTTCTGGTTGGTGCTCTTGTTATCTTGTGCTCTCGTATAAAATGTATATCCATTGATGTCGTATCCTTCAAATGTCAAAATTGTATATGATGGTCCCTTAGCGGCGCTCTCAATTGGCGCACTTTGTTTCTTGTATGCATCATGTATCTAAGCAACCAATCTCCAAAGTTATCTCTGTGCTCTCTCGCGATCAAAACCTCAAACTTACATGGGTTTTGTCTTCGTAGCATGTTCTTGTGCATCTCGACATACGGGCCGCTTCTGGCCGATTGGTGCAGAAGCGTAAAATGTGCTTGCGTGAATGAAGCACGATCATTTATGCGGATTGATTTCGACCTAGTGTCCCTTTCCTTGTAGCCTCCTTTCATGGCGAGATCTGGGCACACCAATCGGTTTGAGATCCATGTAATCGATCACGAACTCGATGACCTCCTTGGTTCCCCAACCTTGCAATGCACCCTTCCGGCGATGTCGATTCACGAACATATTTCTTCACAACCCCATGAACCTCTCGAAGGGTACATCGATGTAGAAACACAGGCCAAAAGCGTATCTCTTTCACAATATGAACAATGAGATGGACCATAATATCGAAGAAGGATGGGGAAGCACATCTCAAGCGGCATAGAGTGTGGATCACGTCTTGTCTGCGGCTTATCCGGTTTCAACGGTCGATGACCTTCGTGAAATCGCGTTGAAGAATGAACACAACTTTATAATTGGGTCTCGCACTTTCTCTGGTAGAACACCCCTAATTGCTACAGGAAGCATCTGTGTCATCATCACGTGGCAATCATGAGACTTCATACCAACTAATTTCAAGTCTTTCATTGAGACTAGCCTCTTTATATTGGCAGAATAACTGGACGGAACTTTGACTCCGTGCAAGCACTCACACACGCTAATTTTCTCAGTCTTGTTTAAAGTGTAGCAAGCTGCGGGAAGGTACTTTTTTCCTTGGCCCAGGTCTTCATGATGCAGCTCCTTCCTGAGTTGCATATCTTTTAGGTCCATCCATGCCTTGAGTGTATCTTTTGTTTTGCTAGGTATGTCTAGTAAAATACCAAGCAAGCTGTCACACACGTTCTTCTCTATATGCATGACATCGATAGCATGTCAAACATCCAGGTGCTGCCAATAAGGTAGGTCCATAAATACTGATCTCTTTTTCCACAAAGGAGTCAGTATCACGGAACTTCAGGCGATGTACTTCGGTTCCTTTCCATGGATAATTTTAATATCCTTTACGGCCTCAAATATCTCTTTGCCGTTGCGATGTTTCGGAGCTGAAGCAGTCTCCTTTGTACCGTCAAAAGCTCTCTTGTTGTTGTGATACGGGTGGTCCTTGCGAAGGAACCTACGATGCCGCATGTAACACATTTTTTGACAGTATTTCAGCCACCGGCTCCCTGTATCACCCATACAATGCACGCATCCATTGAATCCTTTTATAGTCTGGCCCGAAAGATTGCCAAGAGTAGGGTAATCATTGATGGTTATGAACAACAACGCCCGTAGCATGAAGTTCTCTCTTTTGTACTCATCCCATACCCGTACACTGTCGTTCCACAATACCAGAAGATCTTCAACCAGTGGTTTGAGGAACACATCAATATCATTGCCAGGTTGCCTCGGCCCTTGGATCAGTAACGGCATTATAATGTACTTCCACTTCATGCAAAGCCAAGGAGGAAGGTTGTACATACATAAAGTCACCGGCCAAGTGCTATGATGATTACTCATGTTGCCGAAAGGATTTATCCCATCCGTACTGAGTCCGAACCTTATATTCCTCATATCATATGCAAAGTGTTTCTTGTATTTTCTATCGATATTCCTCCACTACGCGGAGTCAGCAGGGTGTCTAAACATTCCATCCTTTTTACGCTCCTCGGCATGCCATCGCAGCAATTGAGCATGCCTTTTGTTTGCAAACAGACGCTTCAGACGGGGGATTATAGGGAAATACCACACCACCTTGGTTGGAGGTCTTTTCTTCTTACATTGCCCCTCGATATCGTCATCGCCGCGCTTATACCGAGATGCCTTGCAAACAGGACATGCATCCAAATTTGCAAACTCATTGCGATACAATATGCAATCGTTTGGACATGCATGTATTTTCTGCACTTCCAGTCCCAGCGAGACAAATAACACCTTGGCACAGTGCGTGGTTCTTTGGCAACACGTTACCCTCTGGAAGGACATCTCTGAAGAAACTTAACAGCTCCGTGAAACTCTTGTCGGACCAACCATTGCTTGCCTTCAACTGCAGCAGCGTAAGCACAACATGCAGCGTTTTGAACTCCTCTTTGCAGCCTGGGTACAAGGGTGTTGTAGAATCCTCTACCATATGCTGAAACTTCTGAAAATCCCTTTCACTCGTGAGGTCCTCCTCCCCATCATGCAACATCTGTTCTAGATCATCTTCATGGTTATCGATGAATGTCTCTTCATGGGTGTCAATGAACGTATTTTCCACCGCGGTCGAGTCGTTATCTTCATCATCATCAATCAGATGCCCTTCACGCACAATCTCATCTTCACCATGCTCGATCCAACAGGTATAGGCAAGCTTGAAACCCCTTCGAAGCAAGTGTGAACGGATCGCCTCAAGGTTCGAAAATTGCTTCTCATTCTTGCAATCGATGCACGGGCAACAAACATAGTCCATCAGCTTATTTGACTTGTACACCGCAGCCGCGCTCAGAAAACTTATCACACCGTTAGAGTACTCTCTATCGTGACGGTCCGCTTCATACATCCATCTTCGATCTATCTACAAATATTTACGACAAATAAAATCTCAGTAAATCAATAAGTGCTCACAAATTATTTTATACATTTAATTTGTTATCACTTCTACAGCGAGGCTTATATCAGACGCACGATCACAGACGGTTCTGAAAAACCGTCTGTAATATGGAACATCACAGACGGTTATGCACTCAAACCGTCAATGTATATATCACAGACGGTTTTATATTACAACCGTCTGTGATGAAAGAAATATCACAGACGGTTTCTAAATATAACCCTCTGTGATGGCTACAGTACTCATTACAGACGGTTTCTAATTAATCTAGAAATTTTCATTACTTATAAATCTATATCCAAATCTCGATTGTCAAACCAATTAAATAATTGCTATTAGTTATATATAATGGTCCGTCCAACAAATTTGAGTACTATTGTCTCCTCTTCTCTCATTTCAAAGACTATTTTATCAAGGAGTATTGGATGAGGAACATAATTCTTTATGCATGGCCTTTTTACATCAATTATATACCTTTTCATCCATTTGGACATTTACTTTTTACGGATGATTATAATAATCAATACTCCATACATTACAAATTGAAGCATGTCCTTCGTACAAAATGTTTATATTACAAATTGAAGCTTGACCTTCATATAAAATAAAGCATATTTTAATTATACAACTAATTAAGTTACGATCCGACCTTCATGGTTATCGATGAACGTTTAGCCTGATACGCGGTTGCTATTAGTTATATATAAATCTATATCCAAATCTCGATTGTAAAATCAATTAAATAATTGCTATTAGTTATATAGAATGGTCCGTCCAGCAAATTTACATTACTTACAGAAGTATTTAATTAACATACACGAAATAAAGAAACAATTTTAAGTATTTAGATTAAACAATAGTTAATTATGAAGTGCTACCACATTTAAATTCAATCAACGTATTAAATGCAATCACTATACATATAAAAGTTGGTAATTTCAAATCTAAACTCCAGATTACAAATCTAATAATGTTGACTAGGCAATCAATAATTCTGATCACAACCTACAAAAATATAGAATGTAATATCCAACTAAACAATATATGAACCTTAGATCAGAAGTTAGAAATGACAAATTACACCAAATTTGAGAGCAAAAATTCGTCCCCTCTCCACCCCAATCAAGTAAGAACAGAGCTCCTCTCTGTTCTGGACAGCTTGGGGAAGGGAGCCAGGGTATATATAGTGCTATATTATCACTGCGGGTTTATTCTCTTGAACCGGCAGTAATATATCACTGCCAGTTCTATATCAAAAACCAGCAGTGATAAGGCTGCCATTTCTCGCGCAATTCACTTTATCACTTTGCGGTTACCTTTGTTGAACCGACACTAATACTTTCACCGCGGTTCTCTATCTACACCGGCGGTGATATTGAGTCGTTTCCGCCCAAATGACTTTATCAGTGCCGCTTATATATATCTTAGTTCTTATCACTGTATCGGTTTAATTTAAAACCGGCGGTGATAATATTATCACTACGGGTTAATTTAAAACCGGCAATGATAATATTATCACTTTGCGGTTTAAGTTAGAACCGGCAGTGATAATATGAATCTTCCAACTCCCGCCGCCAACAACTGTGGCTCTTCCGCATTCCTCTACCAACTGTTATGCTTCCCCCATTTTAGCAACTGTTGGACTTCCCATTCCTCCTCTATATAATGCGCAGCTCCTCAATCTAAAGTTCTCACAACCACAATTGCGGCATGAATGGCACCCCCAAGAAGCGAACACCTACTGAGCAAAGCACTGATCCGTTGCCAGAGGAGAAGGAGGAGAAGGAGGAGGAGGTGGAGGAGGAGCAAGAGGAGACAGAGGAGGAGGAGGAGGAGGGCGACGACGACAGCGGCTGCGGCGATCTCCTTCGGTGTTGGGGCAAGACCAACTCCGCCACCGAATCGGATTCGGAGGAGGAGGAGCACCGCCGCAACTCTGATTGGTCATCCGGCAGTAGCTCCGGCGACGAGGAGGAGGACGACGACGACGACTTTTGGATATAGTTTGCGCCATTTTGGGTTTCAAACGGTTAAAAGCCGTTGGCCCGTTATATTTTGTATATAAAATTAGGACTAAATATGTAATTCTGGACTAAAAATGTTCTGTGTTTAATATGTTCTATTTTTTTAACTAATTATGCTTTGATATGTTCTGTATCTTAACTAATTTTGGGGAACAGTAATATCACTGTCGGTTATGGAGTAAAACTGGCAGTGAAAATGGTCTTATCACAGCCGGTTAAAAACAAAAACCGGCAATGATAAATCACTGCCGGTTTTTTATATAAACCGGCACTGATATTTTATTATCACTGCCGGATCACTCTAAAACCGGCAATGATATTGCCTCCATGCGTGCGGAAAAATTATACTATTCTTATCACTGCCGGTTGAAGTTAGAACCGGCATTGATAATATTATCACTGCCAGGTCGGGCCTACCCGACAGTGATGGGGGGTCGCGGATAAAGCAGTCTGTAGTACTGTTAGTTTGTATGGTTTTGTAATTAAGATATGGTTTGGCATAGCAATATTCTAATACAATTTTTTTGAACTTACAATAAAATGCAAACCGGTGGCCAAAGTTGCATTTTGTGGGAGTGACAATGTCAGAAACAACTTTGTTTACATAACCAGGTAATGGCTTATGAAGCAACGGGCAGTCTCTGCATCAAACCGTCAACGTTTCGCACTAAAAATCATGTTTTCCTACTTTTTGTAAAAGCTTGTAATCACTTACATTTGTTTATTACTTCTACCTCCCAAGTTAAAAATAAAAGGTACTAATACAAATGTCAGCTTTGTTAATTTTGAGATGTAAGGGGTTCTTAATTATTAATTAATGAAGTAAATATGGAGTCTGTAAGACACTAGAACAGTTTGAGCCACGTCATACCTCTATTATTTCTTGCAAGTTTCTTGCCATCACAACGATTTGAGCCGAGCCAGCACGACTAGGCTCGGTCGGCCGGCCAGTTCGGCTCAAAATTATTTTTTCGTATTTAGATTCTTCAAAAAATTCATAATTACGTATAGGTCCTTCTCACGATTTTTTACGAAGAGAACCTTCTGATTCAGAAAAAACATAGATCTTTCGTGAGAGGGCCCTAGATAGATACCAAAAAAACATAGTGACATTTGAATCATTCCGGCTATTTTTCACGAAAAGGACTTCTTTGATTTAGCGCGATCGTAGATCCTTCATGAGAGGACCCCAAATAGATGCGAAAAAAACGTGATTGCGTTCATATCCTTTCAACTGTTTTACGCGTTTTCTCGATGATTTAAAAAAATACGCTAAAAAATATGGAATTATTTCCTAAAAAAAATACAGCGCACACAGCGTATTACATCGCGAATTTTTGCGAAATGGACCTTTTGGTTTAGAAAAATCGTGAATCTTTCATGAAAAGACCCTAAATAAATTCCAAAAAAACATAGTCCAGCCGGTTCGGCTCGTTATGTTTTTTTGCGTGTAGGACCCTCAAAAAATGCGTAACTACGTGTAAATCCTTCACGCGATTTTTTTGCGAGGGGGCCTTCTGGTTTAGAAAAAAATACGAATCTTTCATGAAAAGACCCTAAATAAATACAAAAAAACGTTGTTACGTTTGGATCATTCCAGCTATATTTTGTGAAAAGGACCTTTCGATTTAGCGCGATCGCAGATGCGTTTGTATCCTTTCAACCATTTCTTGCGTTTTCTCGGCGATTTAAAAAAAATCGGTGAAAAAAAGAAATTGTTTCCGCAAAACAAAAAAAAACGCCCTGTCGGCTTGTCTCGGCTAGCGCAATCGCGGATGCGCTTATATATCCTTTCAACCATTTTTCACGTTTCCTCGACGATTTAAAAAAAAACCCCGACGAAAAAACGAAATTGTTTCCGCGAAAAAAAACCGCACGGCCATCTCGGCTCGGTTTTTCCTTTTCACGTGTGGGTCACTCAAAAAATACGTGATTACGTGTAGGTTCTTCCCACAGTTTTTTTATAAAGAGTACCTTCTGATTCAGAAAAATCACGAATCTTTCGTGAAAGGACCCTAAATGAATACCAAAAAGTCGCGGTGACATTTGGATTATTTCGGTTATTTTTTACTAAAAGGACCTTTCGATTTGGTGCAATCACGGATGCGTTCGTATTCTTTAACCGTTTCGCGTGTTTCCTCGATTTTAAAAAAACACCGATAGATAAAAACAAAATTATTTTTACAAAAAAAATAACACACGTAACATATTACACCGCGAAACCTATCTTAGTCATACATGAAGATCGAAAACAAAAACGTACATGGAGCAATTGGTACGTACATGACATGATGGAGAGTCCTTTAGAAAGAGACGCACACGTTTCTTCTGCACCGGTGATCTGCGCACGGCCAGTTTTGATTGGTGATTGCGAGACTTATCTGTCAAGGCACACGCATTAAGTCCCTGCTGAGATATATTTGACAACTAAAATTGTAGCTAGCATATTATTAATACAGCGTGGTCGTGACTAGTTTGGTTTTTGTCTCCTACCGTTCAAAGCGCGATACAAGACAGGAGTGTGTCCTTATCATGCAAGCACAGACGGAAATTTGCATATTCACATCTTGGTCCTATAATTTGTTCCAAAAATAAAGAGGCGTATACAAATAATAGGAAATACCAATATGTGTCTATTCAATGCATATGTGAATACCGTCGCATATATACAGTTGAATCTTATGTACAACCGCAGAGATTGCACTTTGCACCAGAACAGTAAAGTTTTAAATTAAAAATGTCATATTAGAATCACTTGATCATACTACTACAGACTGCCTCATCCACGACCCCCCATCACTGCCGGGTAGGTGTGAGCCGGCAGTGATAATATTATCACTACCGGTTCCAAATTCAACCCACTACTACAGAACGGCACATCAGAATCGGTTCTTTTTTAGCATTAGAATCGGTTCTAGTGGCGATACGATGTCCTTAGATAGTGATGAGGTGGAGCTATCGAGAATCGGTTTTGACCCGATCGTGATAAAATGTCATCGAATCGGTTCTTTAAGGAAGTGATTACGATGACCCCTCATCGAATCGGTTCTTTAAGAAAAGTGATTATGATGTCGAATCACTTTTCTTAAAGAACCGATTCGATGAGGGTCATCGAAATCACTTCCCTTAAAGAACCGATTCTGATGACCCATTGGGGTGTGCCATTTTTGCAAATTCTCCAAAAAAAAGCACAGATTAAAACAGTATGCACAATATATATCATCACATTCTCAACAGAACACGGGATGCATATATCACATTCACGAAACGAAACGCTTTAATTACAACAAATATATATCATAGTCGTTCACAATATACAACTCAAACATGCTTGACAATCAGTACATGGACTTCCTCTGATACATATCAAATTGACATATATTATTAATATTGTTTATATATGGACTAGTAGGATGCTTGAGGATCTCTAAACCTGCCATCCTCTGATATAACTTCTAACCAGTACCACTGGCATAAGTGGTCTCATAAATTGTTGAGTGCTTTCTTGTCTAAAATCTTACGGGGATATTGATCTTACGGAAAAGCGAAATGATATATTACTTTCAGTTTCAAAATTTCTATGTAAAAGGCTAAGTATATTATTATGCACGTACATATACCTTAGGGAAAAGTTGTGAGTTGCCGACCACGATGAGCATGTCTTGCATGACATAGAAGCATAAATGGTCACCGCTGCCTGTTGATGGCACCGTGAAGAGAGAAAAGAAATTCAGCCCACGAAGATTAGAAGTCAAAAAATTAATCATATATATGCTAGGCACTTGTACCTTAAATCGCTTATCTTTGCGGTGTCTTGCCCTTTTTGTCGTCGTGCGGCCCTCCTTCATCGACATAGTCCGAGAAACCCTGCATACATTGGAGAGCACCATTGAGTCAAAAAAATAAGCGTAGTTAAATTCCTCGGATGTGTTAGGTTACAATAATGTGCTTATTACGCAAGGGAGGCTTGATCGCGTATGCCATCGGTCTCTTCTCGTCGAGTTAAATGTGTAGATGTGTTTTCACTCGGAGCGAGGACGAGTAGAACCCAATGGTTGCTTATTAAATAAAATGTAGTGCAAGGAAATAAGTTCACATACGGTTTTAAGTGCGTACAAGTAATTGAATCGAAAAGTACTACTTACTCCTCGTGGTGCGGCAATACAATGAAGTCCTTTTTCGACTCGGCATGCAATACCCCTTGATGTAGCTAGCAACGAACACGGTTGAAGCCTAGCCAAGGTCGCGGAACACAAGCTCGGGTCGACAAACCCAACTTCATGTAGATCGTCACGGCTCGTTGTCTCATTATCACGCAACTCGTGTTGAATGTGAGAAAACATAATGCAAAATCCTATAAAAGTCATGGCGCAAGCAATATGGTGTGATACTCACAGCGTCCATGATCGTAAAGTAGAAATATCGGCGGCTTTCATTTGGTACACGGAATAGATCCTCAAAAGCGGCGGGAATGTTCCATCCTCGTCATGGTGAAAATGTACCATTTTATACTTCACGTTGAAGTCGACTCGGCGCTCTTCGCCTTCACCTTATCAAGGTACCATCCATGGAGTATCGAGTCCACCTACCTAGATGATTCAGTTAAATGCGATGCAATCGGGGCTTTCCATGCTCGTAGGCCTTATAATCATACATGGTGCACATGGCTGTCTTGACTTTTCTTTACGGGCGAAGGAGTCTCGAGGTCGGGCGATGGGCTTTTAGGTACCTTAAGGGGCGCTGTGGCCTCTGTCGGCTTGCCCTCTTGGCGGAAGGAGTCTCGAAGGCCTATTGTGGTTCTCTGGAGGCGAGAGGGGGAGGAGGCGCAAGCCTTGAGGCGGCGGAGAGGCAGGCGGATTAGGCGGAGGAGCGGAGGAGGCGGGAGGCGAGGCGAGGAGGAGGGAGGATCGAGCGCAGGAGGCGGAGGCGGGACCAGAGCGCGGAGGAGGAGCAAAGCGGAGGAGTAGGAGGCGGGAGCGGTAGCGGGAGGAACCTCTGAAACGCATATATTTAACTTCTGCGGTAATCTTGGAATGGTAGAGAGGCGTGGAGGGACTTTTTACCTTGACCGATTACAACACCCATCGTGGGCCACTTGATGAGCGACATGCGTGCTTGCCCGAGAGTGGTGATATCTTCGTTGGGGGAAATCGAGCACATGTGATAAGAAGTCTTCGTGGGCGTAGTCCACTGCACCCTCATGTAGCCCTTCCCCACAGGTGACCATGCCAAGTGTCGGTCTCGTTGCATGGAAATGCAACCCAGCGTCAGACCTCGATGGAAATTCATCCTCCGTCATGATGGTGGTCGGCACTTCGCAGCACCTGCAAGAAGAGTACAACGAGGAAAAACATTGCGGGAGTTACACTCGTAGCTTTAACTCATGAAAAATTAATTATTACCTTTAGTGGGACCGGTCTTATCATTTTTGGAACCGCAATTTGCTAGGTCGAACACAGACTTCTCTATGAGAGTCGAGGGCATCGGCTCGACTACAGGAAATCATCGCCATCATCTCGGCCCTCGGCGATCCTCACGTGCCATCATCTCCCTCTTATCTCCTCCTCCGTGCCATCATCTCCCCTCATCTCCTCCTTAATCTCCTCCTCATTTGCTCCCTTAGTGTGTCCTTGGCGCTCCTCACGTGCTGCCATGACCTTGATCTGGCACTTTCAGGCGTCATCTTGAAAGTAGGACTTCTTCGTGTGTCCGCCCCTCGGCAAGCACCGCCCCTTATGGTCGGACTTCCGATCGCGAGATGACAGATGTCCTTGACCCTTAGCTCGAAAGGTCCCTGTTCTTTTATTTGGCTTACCTCTTCTGTAATAAGCGAGTCTGAATTAGATTTGAAATACAACAAGTAGGGTCAATTGTATTGTACTAAGTTAGATGTCTTACGATGGTAGAGACGACTTGGCGATAGCGAGGTTTGCAACTACAAGCTGCCCGTCGAGGTTTTCTTTGTCCTCGCTAATACCCGATTCGTGCTCGCTCCTCGATATGTGGGAGTAAGGCATCACCGTCCCGGAGTGAGTGCACTCCTCGGCTAGTCGCGCCCACTCTGCCTTCTTCCCCTCATAGCTGCCTGTACCGAGGTGGTGCGGGTGCGTGTTATGCCTCTGGACAGCGGTGTTCCTCTCTCTCACACACGCCTCGGCGTACCCTTCATCCTCGTGAACTCCGCCCAAACATCAGGGGTCACAAATGGATACCTCTCGAATGGTGTACGGCCTTTCAGCACGTACTCGCTGTGCATAAGGGTCTTGAAGTGCCTCAAGGCCACACCCATCCTCTTCAAGGCGTACCGTCTCGCTTTGGGTTCATCTTCCTCCTCTATAATCCATTTACTCTTAACCTCGTCCCATAACCGATTCTTCTGCTCAGCGCTGACTTCCTTTCTCCAATCCTTAATTGTTATGGGCACTCTCTCCCTCACCAATTGGCCAAGAAATGACCGGTATCGCCCCATGTACTTAGGAGGGCCCGTGCAGACCCCCGTGGCATTGAAGCGGAGAACCTGTGGCGTTCTCCCTGTAGCCCCTTTGTTTGGTCCTCGGGTCTTCCTCACCTTACTCGGCCCTTGAGTAATTGGAACCATGCTCGGCCCCTCGAAGACCTTCTACTGTGTCTGCACGAGCGATGCTCTCTAGTTGCGACATTTTGAGTTTTCTTATCTGATAAGGTCATATGTGTGACATGAGAGAAAGCAATTTGAAGCTACTATATGCACTTGACAATAAATCTTGTAAAGGATCAACACATAATTCATAGTATGCAAGACAATGGGAACAATAGGCTGGTGTTCGATACTTGCAAGAATAGCAACACAAGAAGGTCAAGTTAGTAAGCGACATAACATGCAATATCTGTTGACCAACTAAATACGTACCAACGATAACCCCTAATCTCTAAATAGGTTTGGTCCTAATCCCATTCGAGGATATGTGGTTCGAGCAAGTTCCTAAGCCGTTGTACAACCGGAGAAAATTTGGCTGACATCTCATTGTTCTCCGGATACACGTCTCGACAACGAGTCAAGAGGGTGTGTATCCGGAGAACACCGAGAAACGCTACGAAATCAACTCTGAAGTTGTACAACATAGCTTCAGAACTTGCCCAACCACATATCTCGAACTATCAAAAAACGTGGACAATTCGAGGCGCTTGCTTATGAATATGCTATTCGGCATATTTATAAATAAGCACTCTCGAGCAGGAGACGAGGTTACATAACCTAAACTCTAACATATCTTTGAGATAAAAACAAAAGTAATATGCTGAAAGTAAACACATGTCTAAACAAAAGTAATATGCTAAAAGTAAACACATGTCTAAACAAAAGTAATATGCTAAAAATAAGCCATTAGCAAAGCTGTGATTCAGTATATCTACATATAACAAAATGGAACTTAACAAAGACTTGTAAAATATAGGACCTCACAAACATGATGAATGACAATAAATTATCTTGAACTTATCTTCCTACTTGATTTGCACGACTTATGCACCACTTAAGATCATGAAATTAATTTGAGGAAGGACATTGTGAAGAGATGCGATAATAAGAGCAAGCTTTTATTAATTATTCCATATAACAATATGAGCAAAACAACATAATTCATGATTATCGAAAATGACACATATGGTGACAGATTACGAAAAGGCATCAACGTGTCATCTATAAAATGAATCATGTCTACTATGGCACTATAGAGGTAATATGTAATATGAATAATTGCTCTCAGATTTTAGGGTCTAAATGAAGATAAGAAACTTCACTTCAATCACGAATCGGCTAACAAATTAATTCAGCAAATTAGGCCTTGAACCCTTACCACCTTAATATGCACAATTAGGAGTTGATAATATTAAATCACTGTTTCAACAGATTATCTATAGACCAAGATAAGCATTCAGGATCAGTGAATCAAACATGTGCTAACCGAACCTACCATTTAATTTCAGATCGGTCGACAAAAGTTACTTATCTTACTTAACAAATGTTGATCGATCAGCGATGAGATATCGAAAGACTAACTCAACGACATGCGAACAATTTCTCGTCTATATATCATAAGCGATAGACCAACAATTTGCATACAGATCAGTAACCAGCAAGCTAACCGAACAGCATGGTATGAACAGATATAACTAGCAGTTAATAAGACCAAACCAGAAACTAGAATGAACAATGGGTTACTAACAATAAGATAGTAATCAGGTTCTGGCAGCAAAATATAATCTAAACAGTGAACTAATCAACACTTCTCAGCATATAAGACTACAGTTCAAGGCCTGATTCACAGAAATAATCGTTCTTTCATCACAATACCCATATCATCACCGAGCAATACCTCTCCCTCCAGCCAGCAAGAATCAAATGCAGTATTTGAGAAAACTTACAACAGAACAGGACTCGAAGCTGTTCAGAAGGACGGTGTGGGGGTGGCGTGGGGGCGTCCTCGGCGTCGGCGACGGCGACGGGGCGGGGAGGCGAGGCAGGCACCGGCGGGGTGGCGTGGAGGCGTCCTCGGTGTCGGCGTCGGCGGCAAGGGAGAGGCGAGGCAGGCACCGGCGAGGTGGCGTGGAAGCGTCCTCGGCGTCGGCGGCAGGCGGGGCGAGAGGCAGGCACCGGCGGGTGGCGTGGAGGCGGGGCGGCGGCCGGCACTCGGGCGGCTAGGGTTAAGCGTGGAGCAGGGCTGCGCGCGAATGGTTATGGGCCGGGGTTTTAAGAAAGCACGATCATTGCTTTATCATTAGTATCACTCTTTTAAGAAAACCGATACTGATGCTTCATCATTAGTATCACTCTTTTAAGAAAACCGATACTGATGCTTCATCATCAGATATCACTTTTTAATAAAACCGACTTGATGCTTTATCATCACTTTTCTAATAGAACACTGATGTTAGTCATCAGTATCACTTTTTTTAATAAAACCGACACTGATGATCACATATCAGTATCACTTTTGTAAGGAAAACCGACACTGATGCTTTATCATTAGTATCACTCTTTTAAGAAAACCGATACTGATGCTTCATCATTAGTATCACTCTTTTAAGAAAACCGATCTCGATGCTTCATCATTAGTATCACTTTTTAATAAAACCGATCTTGATGCTTTATCATCACTTTTCTAATAGAACAACGATGTTAGTCATTAGTATCACTTTTTAATAAAACCGACGATGTAGTTTATTGCACTATTCCTTTTCGGACATCGCAAGTTCTGAATTTTCAGCATTTCATCAAAGAGAAAATGCCATAACTTTGTCATACATTGTTGAAATTATTAGAAATTTTGCGAAAACATATTTCAGATCTTGCAAAACTTTTCATAAAATAATTTTTGGAAAAAGCGACCTCATTCAAGAAATATGCCAAAATTCATTTCAGTAGACATGATTTGTCGTAAAAGCGTAGAAAAGTCAAAACTTTTTCAAATTAATCTGGAATTGTACGAAAATTTCGAAATGCAACTGAACTTTCGACTATTTACAAACTTTCCCAACAATAATTTCATCAAATGGAATTTTCTTTCACAAATTATGGCACAAAGTGCAGGCATAAAGAGAAATTGCATGCATTTCCATCGAAGCCTCCAAACAGCAATTAATCACCTTGGATTTACAATACTATTTTACATACATTATAATAGTCTATTTATTTACAATACTGCCCTTCATGATGATCTACTCGCATGTAATTGGCTCCATGTGTGTCGTCATCCCCGCTAAGACAAGCCCCATCTGCAAATGAAGGTATCTCATCGAATTGGTTATACTCTTCTTCATCTACAACATCTTCAACTCCTCGATCCGTCTCTTTCCATGAAGAACGGCGTGCAACCTCGGATTGGCGGATCGCGCGTAAAAGACTTGAGTTGCTTGCCCGCAGGACAAACGGATCATCTTTGTGGCGAGTCTCTTGAGATCCACAATAGTAAAGCCTCTCTTGTCGACCTTCACTCCATGTGGAAGTAGTACCCACTTACATCGGAACAATGGAACTTGGTATATTCCGTGTCGAGCTCCCAAATTTCTTGATCATCCCATAGTAGGAGTTCATTGTGGTTGGGGAGACTGTTTTGAGTGATGATCATCGAGAAAGCATTTATACTCACACCACTGTTTTGGGCAAGACTCTTGGCATCTTGACTCTCGATGTAAAAGGTGTAACCATTAATATCGTACCCTGCCATGTCTCGTACATTAAATCTTGGTCCGTCAACCAACCATTTTACATTCTCACTAAAGGAGACCTCCGCTTTTCTTTGAACCATGTGAGGAATCGATCATTGCGTTCTTGTGCGATGGAAACTCATCCATTTGTGGATTCTCTTCCGTAATATCAACTTATCTTGCTTCGATGTATGGGCGAACCTGCGCTATTACGCAAGATCGTGAAATCGCCTTGCAATACATATCAAACCTCGGACTCATTAGTTTGGACCCAACGGTTCCTTTACTAGCAAGTCTGCCCTCATGACGAGATCTGAGAACACCGATTGCTGTCTTTTACCCGGTAGTCCACGCAAAACTCAATAACCTCTTGATCCCATAACCTTCAACAATACTACCCTCGAGCCAACCGATTCCTCACGTCGACTTTAATATACCCATGTACCTCTCGAGCGGATACATGTAACGTAGGAAAGCGGGTCCACATATCTTAATCTCTCTGACAAGGTGAACAACAAGGTGGACCATTACGTCAAAGAACGATGGTGGAAAATGCATCTCAAGGTGACATAGAGTCTGCACCACCTTACTCTGTAAGTTGTCTAGTACATCGGGTCAATAACTGCGAGGAGATCGCATTGAAGAAATAACACAACTTTGTGATTGCCAACTGACATCCTCTGAGAGAATATTTCAGATTGCAACCGGGAGCATTTGGGTCATCAAGACATGGCGATCATGGGACTTCATGCCCAACAACTTCAAATCATCCATAGACACAAGCTTCTTAATGTTCATGAGTAGCGGATGGAACTTTAATACTTTGGAGACATTTGCAGAGATCTTCTTTCTCCTTCTTGGGCAGGTGTAGCATGCAGCGGGGATGTACGGACCTTTTCCATCCTCCTCTATCCTTTGCAAGTCTGGGCTTTGATTCCCATGTAGGCCATGTTGCGGCGAGCATTGACACCATCTTTGGTCTTCCTAGGTATGTTCAGCGGGATGACAACCAAGTTATCGCAGACATTCTTCTCAACATGCATGACATCAATACAATGCGGACATCTAACTCCTTCGATGCAGTAAGTCCTAGAATATTGACCTCTTCTTCCAAATGGTCCTAGGGCGAACAGATTCTGACTCTTTCCGTCTTGAACATCGATATCCTCTACGTGAATATACTTGGCTTCCACTCAAAGGCTGCGGTGCGAGCGGACTTCCCTCTTCCCATCAAATTTGTCATCCATCTTACGGTATCGATGACTTGAGGTAGAAACCTCGGTGACCCATATACACAATTTTCTTGGAATTGGCACCATAGACTCTTAGTCTCCTCTTCACAAATAGGACACGCTTTGGCTCCTTTCGTCTTGTAACACCAAATTACCAAGGGCGGAAATCATTTATGGTGCAAAATACCATAGCCCGTAGGGTGAAATGCTCTCTTTATGCGCATCCCACACGATGACCCCTCATTCCACAATTTTACCAAATCCTCGATCAATGGTGCAAGGTACACATCAATATCATTTCCGGCTATTTGGGTCCCGAGATTAGTAATGACATCATGATATACTTCCGCTTCATGCCTGACCAAGGAGGAGGTTGTAGATACCTATGAATCGGCCATGTCTTTGTGACGATCGCTCATGTTACCAAGCGGATTCATTCGTTGGTACTCAACCCAAATCTTATGTTCCTCATTTCGCACCAAACTCCTCATGTTTCCAATCGATGTTTCTCCATTGAGCGAATCGGCGGGTGTCTCAACTTGCCATCTTCCTTCGAGACTTCGTAATGCCAGCGCAACAATTTTGCCTCTCTCGGATTTGCAAACAACCGCTCGAGACGGGAATGATGGGCAAGTACCACAATACCTTGGCGGTACACCTTTAGTGACCTCTTCACCGTCGTTGCCCGGCTCTTCGCTTCTTGTTGTTCGCTTCTCCTTTTGTTTGTCTGGGGCACACCGCAAAGCTGGACAAGCGTCAGCTCTCGATGTGCGTTACGGTACAAGATGCAATCATTCGGACATGCATGTATCCTTTCTATTTCCATTCCCATGGGACATAGTAGCTTCTTCACTTCATAAATGCTTGTTGGCAACTCGTTTCCCTCCGGAAGCGAGATCCGATAGAAGAACTAGTAGTGCATTGAAACTTGTATCATCCAGCGGTGTTTTGCCTTGATTCGAACAATGCAAGGACCGAACCCAACTTTGGTGTATTCCGCTTTGCAACTTTGTGAACAGCGGTTTGGCCTCGCTCTTCTATCAATCTTTTAAACTTTTCAAACTCTCTTTCCGTGTAATTACCCTCCACATCCCGCAACATTTGCTCCAAATTATCCTCCTCAAACATATCGGTGCAACTTCGTCATCCGGTTCCACCGTATCTTCGTTGCATATCGGAGGGTACTACCGCCTCCCGTGATGGATCCAACATGTGTAATTCCTCACGAAGCCACGTCGAATCGGTGGTCCTCAATTTGAGATGAGTTGTTAAATCTCCTCGATTCGTGCAATCAATGCAAGGACAATATATGAAGTTTACACCCTCCTCACCATGTAGTCTTCGCAATTTTTGAACTCCTTAACACCCTCTCCAAATTCAGCACTCACACGGCTTTTACGATACATCCATTCCTCATGGTCCATCTGCAATGAAATTTACGCACAATAAATTAAGGAAAAAGCTGGAGCGACAACTAGCTATAGCTATTTTAAATATTGAGACATCATTTCAATTAATATTACCTTTGCAAAATAGTGGACAGGTTCCAAGATATATAAATGTACTCCCGATCGATACCTAGCTTCTTCCCTGGTTTAAAGCTTCCAATTCCCTACATAAGAGACATAAATTTTTAACATCAACAATGATATCAAATAATCTAATTATATAGCTAGTGCAGTAGCTTGCAAATCTTTCTACTACAACGAAACAAAACAAGGGTACCAACGATGACTCCTAATCTCTAAATAGGTTAGGTCCTAATCCCATTCGAGGATATATGGTTCGGGCAAGTTCCTAAGCCGTTGTACAACTCCAGAGAAAATTTCGGCAGCATCTCCCCGCTGTTCTCCAGATACACGTCTCGACAACAGGTCAAGAGGGGTGTGTATCCGGAGAACACCAGAGAGACGCTACCGAAATCTACTCTGAACTTGTACAACACAGCTCAGGAACTTGCTCGAACCATATATCCTCGAACTGTCCAAAAAACGTGGACAATTCGAGACTGCTCGCTTATAAATATGCCCTTTCGTTCAGCATATTTATAAATAAGCACCCTCGAGCAGGAGGCGTGAGGTTCACGCCGCCTAAACTCTAATAACAAGATTACCACATGATAGCAATAATAATTCCATATAAACAGGAGATCGCACTACAAAAATTAAATAGATATGTGCTTGTCAAATAAAGAGTGTGAAATCTGAAAGCACGTACACATTTTGAAGAAAACCGCAAAAGAGGGCAAAAAGAGGGGAATCTCCTCAAGATAGGGTTTCAATTTTGCCCTCTTAATACCCACCCATGAGGACTTCAAATTTTCTCACCCAAGTATTGCTTCCAACCACACAATATGAGCTATTTTCTCGGGTGGCGGCGGAGAAATCTCCTCTGGAGCAACAACAGAGAAGAGTTCAGTGCGAGTGGTATATATAACCTAGCGAGGCACATCAGAATCGGTTCTTTTCAAAAAGCGATAGTGATGTGCACAGCCATCCTTTAGTAATGAGATCGAGCATATCAAAATCGGTTCTTTTCAACAAGCGATAGTGATGTGCACGGTCATTACTATCACTTCTATAAAAAGAACCGATAGTGATAACCATGTGCACATCAGAATCGGTTCTCTACTAAAAAGTGATAGTGATGTGTAGGTCATCACTATCGGTTCTTTTCATAGAAGTGATAGTGATGATCACGTGCACATCACTATCACTTCTATGAAAAGAACCGATAGTGATGACCGTGTACATCACTATCACTTTTTAGTAGAGAACCGATTCGGATGTGTCCAGTGCTACATCACAATCACTTATAATCTCAGAACCGATAGTGATTATTACTAACACCCCTCCGAAGTTACTTATCACAATCATTTTTTTCGAAAAACTTAAGAACCGACAAGATACAGTGATAGTGATGTCTCGTTCTATAGTAGTGACCGGCAGTGATAATACTATCACTGCAGGTTCTAAATTCAATCGGCAGTGATATGAATAGTATAAATTTCCCGCAGGAATGGAGGCAATATCATTGCCGGTTTATAGAGAACTGGCAGTGATAAGAAGATATCACTGCCGGTTTATATGTACAACCGGTAGTGATAACACCATTACCGGTAAGCCTATAAACCGGCAGTGATAACACCATTTTCACTACGGTTTTACTCTAGACCGGCGATGATATTATCGTTTCCCATAATTAGTTCAATCTGAGAACATAAGAAACATTGTAATTTATCTAGCATATAACATATGAAAGCATAATTAGTTAAAAAAGCAGAACATATGAAAGCAAATTTGTAATTTGCGGGATATGTATTAATTAAAATACGTAACATTTACAAAACATAATTAGGTATATCGTCTATTATTACATATTTAGTCCTAATTATAATAGGCCAATGGCGCGAAGCCCTATATCCAAAAGTCGTCGTCATCGTCGTCCTCCTCCTCCTCCTCCTCGTCGCGGGCTGCCGCTTGAAGACTAATCAGAGTTGCGGCGGTGCTCGTCCTCCTTCTCCTCCGAATCCGATTCGGTGGCGGAGTTGGTCTTACCCCAACGCCGCAGTTTCTCGCCGCCGTCGCTGTCGTCGTCGTCACCCTCCTCCTCCTTCTCCTCCTTTGCCTCCTCTTCCTCCTCCTCCGCTTCCACCTCCTCCTTCTCCTCCTCCTCCTTCTCCTCCTTCTCTAGCAGCAGGCGGATCTTTGCCCAACACGTGCTCGCTTCTTGGGGGTGCCATTTTGCAACAATAGTGGATTGTGTGGGGTGCCATTCTTGAAACAATAGTGGCATTATATAGAGGCGAGAATGGGAAGAACAACAGATTAGCGAGAGAATGTGAAGCGCAGCGATTGGCCTTGCAGCAGAGAAACGAAGCGGCAGCGCGATGGTTGGGTTGGCCGTTGGCCTGGCGATTTGAAGGTGGGGCGTATCACTTTGCGGTTTATATTACCAACCGTAGTGATAATCGACTATCACTGCGGTTAATACCTATAACGGTAGTGATATATTATTGCCGATTTAATTTACAACCGGCGGTGATATTTAAAGTTCTTGCCGGTTCGTATATTCAACGGCGGTGATATGTATTTTCGCGCCTAGCGCAATTTTCCGCGTAGTATGACCTTATCACTTGCCGGTTCTGCGCGAACCGGCAGCGATAAATATTTTCAGCGTAATATGACCTTATCACTACGGTTCTTCGCAGAGCGGCGGTGATAAGCTATTTATATAGCAATCTTCACGATCGGCGCATTTCCCGAGCGGCGAAGAGAGGCGCTCTTTGCTCGGTGTATTTTTCCGGAGAGGTGTCTTTGCGAAATTTTGTGTCGATATTTTGTTCATATTTTTATCGAATCGACATCTTCTCCGAATCGAGCGAGAACAAAGAGGAGCTGTATTATCTTGGCGAAGTTCTTCTTTGAAAAATTGTATTAAAATTTTTCGAGGTTCTTGACTTGATGTATATTATATTTGTCGTAAAATTTTACTTTACTGAGTGCTATAGATGTTGATAATTGCTGATTATGCGGTGTGAACAGCTTTATGTCGGTCTTCGCTCAAATTAAGATCTAGCTAAATTATTGAATAAATTATAATTCATATTGTAGTGGATTTTAAGTAATAAAATTGCTAGATGGACAATTATGCATAATTGTAATTGATTTAATTAATGAAAATTTGTTATATGGATTTTTAATAGTAAAGATTGCTAGATGATCAATTATAAATAGTGAGAATTGCTAGTTGAATATTTAAATAATGGGAAATGGTAGATGGATTTTGCAATAATGAAAGTTGTAACATAAATAATTATTTAGAAATATATCCTTATATTCAATTATATGCTTGTTTGTTGTAGATTAATTTAATTTAATAGCTAGCGCTACATAACAAAATGAAATGAAGAAATCTTCTAAATAATTAAAAAAATGCTAGATGGATATTTAAATAGTGAAAAAGGTTTGATGTATTATATAGGCAAAATTGCTAGATGTATTTGTAAAACTAATCATTTACAATTATATTGTTATTTGCATAAATTCATATCCATTTTAGTGATGTAGTGGATGTGTAAGTAATAAAATTGCTAGATGGACAATTATGCATAATTGTAATTAATTTAATTAATGAAAATTTGTTATATGGATTTTAATAGTAAAATTGCTAGATGATCAATTATAAATAGTGAGAATTGCTAGTTGAATATTTAAATAATGGAAAATGGTAGATGGATTTTGCAATAATGAAAGTTGGAACATAAATAATTATTTAGAAATATATCCTTATATTCAATTATATGCTTGTTTGTTGTAGATTAATTTAATTTAGCTAGCGCTACATAACAAATTACAATTATATTGTTATTTGCAGTTATGTGCTTATAATGTGTTTATCGTTTTAATTAATTAGCAATGCATGACTGCTGTAAAGAATAAATTATTTTGATATTGTTTGTTCATATACTGGAATGTAGTTTGATATAATTAACTGTAGATGGACCGAAGGTCGATGTATGACACGGACCGTCGCGGTCCAGAGTTTTTTAATGGTGTGACTTGTTTTCGAATCGGCATGCGACACACAAGTCGAGAAACCTGGCGGACTATATGTGTTGTCCATGCGTTGATTGCAAAAATGAGAAGATGTTTTGTAACATAGAGTCGATGCGTGAACACTTGCTTCGATGGGGTTTCAAGGCTGGCTATACCTGTTGGACTGAGCACGGTGAAGGATCGAGATGGCGAACAGAGGGGGGGTGAATGGTCGCAAATAAATTTTCCCAAAAAATACTCCAACTAAAACCTTGACAAGATCGAGCAAAGAAAACCGGTGCTCCTCAAATTCGCAAAACCCGCAAAAACCGGAACGACTAGACAACTATGTGTATCCCTAGCTTATATGGATGAGATCCATAAAATATGTGAGGGATTTTTCAATCACAATCCTGGTTGTCAAGTGTCCAAATAAAGAGGAATCAATTCAAATACTTCTTTTCTAAAAGAGATCAAGCCAAGACACAAAAGTCTCTTTTAGAAAAGCAAAAGCAGATATTTCTAGAAGCTGTCTTTAATTTGAACAGGAGGTTGGTAGGTTCTGCTGCTCAAAAAATTATGAGAAATTTTCTCCCTATGAGAAAATGAGTCGTGAAGCTCTCTACCAAATTTCAGATCAAAAAGCCATGTATAAAAATCATCATAAATCTATGAACACAGACAGTCAGGAAATTCGAGCAGAAAATTTGGGGCTCGGTTTTCACCTCATGGCGCCCAAACGGTGCAACAAGTGAACTCCAAAATTTGTCTACAGATGGATATGGGAGTCCCTCACAATCTCCAAGAACAATAACGCAAAAAGGATTTTTATAGATTTTTCTAAAAATCAAATACTAACTGCTGCGCGAAGAACAAGTTCTGGACAGAACTGGAACTTGAAAGAAAAGATGATCTCTACTTAATCAAAGAGTGCAAAAGAGATGTGAAACCATATGAACACACTCAAAACATCTAAGATCAGCATTTAGAAGGAGGGGAGTCAAATCCAAATTGCATGAATGTAAATTACGGGAAAGTAAATGCGTAACGTACATGCTGAATTTAAATTGCGTAAAGTAAAGACATAATGTAAATGTGAAATTTAAATTCACAATAATGTAAAGAAATTTCTTTGTATTTCTGGTGGGAAGGTTTTCAAAGCCTCACTTCATGTGGGCAAAGCTCAAAGGAGCAACTCAAACCTTCAAGGGGAGGAGGCCACCCCTCCATTCCTATTTATACTACTCTTGGGCCACCTACCACCCTTGGATGAGTCCCTCAACCCTAGGACACTCATCTAAGGGCTAGGATTGACCCACTCACACAGCCATGCAAGGGCTAACCCAAAACCCGCACACATACCGGGTTTTCTTGCACGATTTTCAAAGCATACTACCTAGACCCGCTAACCTATCAACAAGACCGCGATCCGACGGCCCTCATTGATCCACGCGGCATCTAGCTAGCATCATCTCCTTTCCTTATCTTCTTGGCTTGCCCGGACTCCATCTCCGGTCATCTTCCGGCGATCTCCCGACCGTCTGGACCTCCGACGCTCCTCGCCTAGTCCCGGTCATCCTCCGCCTCACCATGACCTAGCACCGTCACCCTGCAACCATCAAAGACAAGGAAAAACCTTTCACATAGCAATGCCCACAAAGATATTTTCAATGATTATCCCAAAATCATTAATCAATCTTAATTACGCTCAACAGTCCGGTTCTACTGCCCCCTGGCCGGTAGTACTAAGAAAAGCAACCAACACTCAAATTGCTTCAAATCCAATTCACTTCAAATCAAACTCAATTTCAAATCAATCAAAGCTCAATACTCGTCAATTACTCATCACACACACGGATAGACCTCCACATGGTCTTTCAATCTCCCCCTTGATGAGTATATTGACAAACACATGAAAAGGCATAAGTTGAGTTTGAATAAAAGAAGAAAGTAATTTGAATGCAAAGCCAAACTTGATCAAAGAAATGGAAATCATGAACGTGACCAAGTTAGCAGCTTATGATCTATGAAATATAGCAAAGATTAACAAAGATCATAAGAAATAAGAAGAATCAAGTGCAAAGTGATGCCTTTTCTACGATTTCTCCCCCTTTTGGCAATATAGGCATCAAGAAGACATTTTCTTTTCTCCCCCTTTTTTCTTGTTTTTATGCAAGTAATGCAGCCTAAGGGAGCTTTGAAGATTATCCATGTGACCAACAAGACAAGTTATGACACCAAGCTAAGTTATGGCAAAAATAGACTAAGCTAAGGCATATCCAAGTGCAAATAATCATTTTGCTAGCAAGATTTAATGAAAACCATGTCATTTTTAGCATGATGGATCGTGAGCAACACTTGTCATTAGTTTCAAAACTAGAAGCAAAGCTATTTAAAGGATCAAATGGAAAACCTAGAGTTCAACCTACTCAACACTTTGGGGAATCTAGAAGTGCACACATGGTCCTTCGAGTTTTTTTTATTATTGCATGCAGATTTTTCTTTGAATCTTTAAAAGACATAGCGGGGTGCAAATGTTTGACATTATTTGCATTCCTTACCCACATATGTTTTTTTCCATTTTTAAAGCAATTGACTCAAGCCATAATCGATCATCTCAAGAGATACTCTTAAGAGAATGATCTTGGTCATACACAACCCTTTCCAAGTTCATCTCAAGTGCAATGAGAAGCCGTCTTGTGAATGTGAGGTGTTGAGTCTAATGCGCACAAAAAGAGTCAATTTTGCTTCACTTTCATTTTAGCATTTTCATTGTTAAGCTAGTGAAGGACGCAAGTATGGATCAAACAAGATTCACCCAAGTTGCTATAGGGACTCTAGAGAATTCCAGAATTTCACAAATCATGGCAAAAACACCTAGAGAAGAAACTTAACAAGTAAAAGCAACATGTTTTATCAAGTTTTTCTTTTAACGCTCATTTTTCAATTTTTGTAAGCTTAGCAAGATAAATGAACTTGGACATATCTAAGCAAGTAATTTTCTTCAGAATATATCATGGTGTATAAAATGAAACATGGATCATTTGCATAATAGACAAAGCTCATAAAATGAAAAATCAAGTCTATATGCAATGCATGAGACAGATTCTTAAACTCCCCCTCAACATGTGATTCCATTTTAAGCACAAATCTGGTTCAAATTGAGTTATTAGCAAGATTAACCTCAAGAAAGATCGAAAAGAACTCAATTAAAGCTAGAAACACAGAATGGAGGGAAGAAGTCAAGAAACTGTTAACTGGGTGGCTATAGAGCATAGAAAAGATGGTAGAGAACACTACAGCTCAGACTCGCTCTCATCTTCCCCAATGACTAACATAGGAAAGTTGCCTCTAGATCCCAAACTAAGGAGTACACACAGACCCTGTCTACTCAGGGGGCCCAACACCTGCTAGACTTATAAGACTGTGAGGGAACTCAACCTAGAGAGAAGAGAGAACAGCTAATTAAGCATTATAGCAACCTAAAGCACAAGATGAGTGGTCCATGCAAAGCATGCCTGAAGTCTAAGTGATGTGAACTCATAACTCTAAGGAATAAAACCCATAAGCACCCAGAGCAATACAAAAGAAAGGAAAAACTGAAAATAAATAACATATAATACATAATATACAAATCAGCTCCCCCTCACAAAAGGCCGTAAGGGCACACAACTCCAAGCTCACTCCTCAAGGCAACAAACCTAGAGCTATCCAAAGGCTTGGTAAAGATATCGGCCAACTGGTGGTCACTCTCCACAAACTGAAGCACTATGTCTCCTTTCTCCACATGGTCTCTAAGGAAGTGATATGTCTCCTTTCTCCACATGGTCTCTAAGGAAGTGATATCTAATATCAATGTGCTTGGTCCGGGAGTGCTGCACTGGGTTCTTGGCAATGCAAATAGCAGAAGTGTTATCACAGAAAAGTGGAACACTCTCTATCTCTAACCCAAAGTCCCGCAAGGTCGATCTCATCCAGAGCACCTGGCTACAGCAACTGGCTGCAGCAACATACTCGGCCTCAGCGGTGGACTGTGCGACTCCGGACTGCTTCTTAGAAGACCAAGAAACAAGAGAAGTGCCAATGAATTGGCAAGTGCCAGAAGTGCTCTTCCTATCTATCCTACAGCCGACAAAGTCTGCATCAGAAAAGGCTCTAAGGGATAGACAAGAAGAAGAAGAGTACCAAATACCATAATGAATGGTAGCTCGAAGGTACCTGAAAATGCGCTTCACCGCCTGGCGATGAGAGACGCAAGGAGAAGCCTGAAAGCGAGCACACATACACACAGCAAAGTGTATGTCCGGCCGCGAGGCAGTAAGATACAAGAGAGAGCCAATCATGCTCCGCAACTCCTTTTGATCAACAGGCTCACCATCCTCATCGGGCTTGAGAACAACAATGGTGGCCATAGGAGTCATCACGGGCTTCCCATCAGACATATCAAACCGCCTCAGGAGGTCCAGAGTGTACTTACCTTGGTGCAGGAAAGTACCCTCCCGAGTCTGCTTGATTTGGAAGCCAAGAAAGTAGCTCAACTCACCCATCATACTCATCTCAAATTCTGTGCTCATCACCTCAGAAAAATGAGACACAAGAGACTGAGATGAACCACCAAAGATAATATCGTCCACATAAATCTGGACGAGAAGAAAATAAGAATCCTAGTGTCTGAAGAATAGAGTTTTGTCTACTATACCCATTTTGAAACCATGACTAAGAAGATAGGACTTAAGCCTCTCATACCAAGCTCTAGGGGCCTGCTTAAGTCCATACAAGGCTTTGGAAAGCTTGTAGACATGGTTCGGGTATTTGGGGTTCTCAAATCCTGGAGGTTGCTTGACATACACCTCTTCCTCAATGAAGCCATTGAGAAATGCACTCTTGATATCCATTTGATAGAACTTGAAGCCCTGGGATGCAGAAAATGCAAGCAGGATTCTAATCGCCTCTAGTCTAGCTACAGGGGCAAAGGTCTCCTCAAAGTCAAGACCCTCAACCTGAGTGAAGCCCTGTGCAACTAGCCTAGCCTTGTTGCGAATGACAACCCCGTCTTCACTCTGCTTGTTTTTGAACACCCACTTGGTCCCAATGACATTATGACCAGATGGGGGCTCTACAAGCCGCCAAACTTTGTTCCTCTCAAAGTTTTCCAGTTCCTCATGCATAGCGTTAATCCATGATTCATCGAATAATGCATGAGTAACATCCTTTGGCTCAAAAGAGGCAACAAAGGCAGAGTGAAGGCAGAAAGAAGATAAGCCTGATTTTGAGCGCGTAATACGCTCAAATAGATCACCAATGATCTGCTTAGGTAGATGAGAACGTTGAATGTGTCGTGGAGGACCAGAAGCAGAAGTGGCCTCTACCTCTTGAGGAGAAGAGGTAGGAACAGAGCCACTCGCTGAAGGAGAGTCTGAAGGCAAAGGCTGATCATCCTGAGGTACAGAAATGGAAACAGGAGGCACCTTAGGTGAAGAGGAGACTGGATCAGGTGGAACACCATCATCTCCATCATCCTCATCCTCTACAAAGATGGTCTTGGAGGGATAAGAAGAGCCTGAAATATCAGGTCTAGCACCTGGGCTAGCCTCATCAAAGGTCACGTCACAGGTTTCTATGATCCTATTCGCATCACAACTCCAGACCCTATAGCTACGAGAGGAAGTCGAGTAACCCAGAAAGATACCATCAGAAGAACGAGACTCAAACTTATCTAGGTTACCAGACTTCAAGATAAAACACTTGCAACCAAAAACGCGAAAATGAGAAACACTGGGCTTTCGCCCATACCTCAACTCATAAGAAGTGCGATGCAAATGTGCTCTCAAGAAAACGCGATTGGAAACATGACAAGCGGTAGCTATAGCCTCATTTCAAAATTTCCTAGAGTCTTGTACTCATCTAGCATTGTCCTAGCCATCTCAACCAGGGTCCTGTTCTTCCTTTCCACTACGCCATTTTGCTGAGGGACGTAGGGACAAGAGAACTAATGCTCTTGTGGAGTATATGGACCCCGGGTATCTGCATGGCAGGATGTGAGGGCCACCCGGGAGGGGATAGGCCAAGATGGATACATGAAGATAGGTATTGCCCAGGAGGCAGGTCGCCATGCGCAACAAGGAAACCCCGAAGATGGAAACCAATCCTGCTTAGGGAGGATACAAATTGTAATCCTAACTGCTATCATATTTAACGGATAAGGAAAGAGATACAATCTCCACCTTGTAACCGATTAGGACTCTCCTTTGTAACCGCCCTCCTCCGCTATATAAAGGGGGGTGGGAGAGGGGGAGAGGAAGATAACAGAACATCTCATCGGCAATCAGCTAGCCACATATAATTCCAGAGCACAGGACTAGGGTATTATCTCCACCGTGAGAGCCCGAACCTGTATACATCGGGTGTTCTTGTGCTACCATCGAGTTTGGGTCCAGCGCGTAGCCCCCTTTTCATTATTGTCGGTAACAAACGTCGACAGTTGGCGCGCCAGGTAGGGGCTGCGCTAAGATCAATCTCAGCAGGCTCGATGGCGATCTTCGACAGCTTTTCTCTGGCGGCTATGGTGTTCGGCCGTTTTTCATGCGGCTAGCAAATTTGTTTGCATGCAGCTAGTCTATCGGCTAGTTAATTGATCTCGTTGGATGCTTGTGGCGGCTAGAAAGCTTCAGTTCCTGGCTGTTGGGGCATGCATGCAAATCGAAGAAGACCAGCTGCATGCATGCATGGCGTGAGGAAAAATCAAGGGCGTGAAGAAGATTTGCTTCTATCTGCTTCCAGCCAAGAAACTGACGTTTCGTCCAGATTAATTCCTGCGGCGCACGACCCCGGGACACTACTTTTTCATCATCCAAGAATCACGCGGCGGAACATACTTCTTCGCCGGCCACCGTCGGCGTCTTCTCCGAGTCGCCATCTGCGCCATCCTTTCGCCGGTGTCGCTAAACGCCATACGCCGCATGGCCTAAGCCGTCGCTCTAGTGCCGTTCCCAAATAGCGCCGACCTCCATCTGCACCTTCGGTCTTGGTAGCGTCGCGCTATGGCCGCATCAGCGCACCACTCGCCCGAGCATCCCCGCTTGGTCTTTTTGCACGTGAAGCCATCGTAATGCAGAAAAGTCGATCGGCCTTCAAAGAAACTGAGAACTTCATTTGATTTTCTGGTTTCGGTTCCAGCTAGGGTCGTCAATAAACAAAAGGAAGGTCCTACTGCCGCTATGAAGAAAACAGAAATTTAATGATTTGTCAAGGAAGCACACACCGTGCTGTACTCCAAGTCCGGTTGGGATCGGCCATACGACCACCAGGAGCCAGGCCAAGTTTAGTCGGCAAGCTAACAGCTAAGTTTTTTCTAATATTTAAATTATGCATCTAAATATGCATCTTAATTTATATATATATATATATATATATATCCGAGTGGTTTAAAAAATTATTCGAATCACTCGGGTAATTTTTTCCAAAAAGATACTACTCAAATTTCTTCCTGATTATTGTTTCAGGAAATTACTTTGGTGTCGGTATGAAGCCTGACACATAATAATGCATGGAGGTACTAAACCTGGCGCTCCCTCGATCGATTAAATCGATTGCTTCAAACTTCGGGGTTGTCCCTCGGCCCTCGATTGCCTTTCGGCTACTACAACAACTCAGGGAGCTTTGTCACTCGGCTAGTGATGTGTTTCCACTAGTCAAGCAACTCAAGCCTCTGTCGGGACTAAGTCGACCACGAGCCTCGCCGCGCGCCCGGCGCCAACCCGGCTGACGCCACGAAGCCGACGCTGCGCCGAAGCGCCAACCTCGCTGCGGCCAAGAGCCACGCCGCTGCGAAGCGCCAACCTCGCACGCCACGAGCCTCGCCCGCGCCCGGCGCCAACCCGGCACGGCCAAGAGCCACGCCAGCGCCCGAAGCGCCAACCGGCTTGCGGCCACGAGCCTCGCTGCGCCCGGCGCCAATCTTCGCCGCGCCACGAGCCTCGCTGCGCCCGGCGCCAACCGCACGACGCCACGAGCCTCGCTGCGCTTCGAGTGCCAACCTCGGCGCGGCCAAGAGCCACGCTGCGCCTGAAGCGCCAACCGCACGGCCAAGAGCTACGCCGCGCTTCGAAAGCACCAACCGGCACGGCCACGAAGCCTCGCCGCGCCGAAGCGCCAACCGGCGGCCAAGAGCATACGCTGCGCCCGAAGCGCCAACTTTGGCACGGCCGAAGCCGACGCCGCGCCGAAGCGCCAACCGGCACGGCCAAGAGCCTACGCCGCGCCCGAAGCGCCAACCGCACGCCACGAGCCGACGCTGCGCCGAAGCGCCAACTCCGCACGACCACGAGCCTAAGTGCCAACTTTGCACGACCACGAGCCTACACTGCGCCGGCGCCACCTCGGCTGCACCACGAGCCTCGCCTCGCCCGGCGCCACCTCGGCAGACGGCCACGAGCCACGCCTGCGCCACGAGCAAGGACGGCATGATCGTCAACAACATATGGAGCATAAAGCAGCTAAGTCGCTTTTTACTCAATTATGTCATTATAAATAAAATTGTTGGCTTTCTTGACTTGCTACTTAGTTAATCCACAACTAAGCGATGAAGTCGGGGCTACCTAATAGTGTTAGCATGCTAACTCTGCTGGGAAGATTACTTGTTTCAAGAGATGCCATGTGTCAAAATTTTTATCCAATTGACTTGCTACTTAGTTAATCCACAACTAAGCGAAGAAGTCGGGGCTACCTAATAGTGTGTTGCATGCGCATCTTTTTTCTTAACGATTGCAAATAAATCCGAAAAGTTAATTCCGGTTGTGAAGCTCGACCCCATGAACGGCGAACTTTAGTCACCCAAAACGCGTGCCTGGGAAAAAGAGCCATGAGCCGACTCCCGACGCTCGGGGGCTAGACTAGTCGGGTAGAGTGCTTAAACGAAAAAGAGTCAAAAACCACTCGGATGAATTCAAAAATCAATAAGAAAAAGGAGTAAAAAACCCCAAGATTATACACAAACCAGTCGGATATCACATCCGAGTGAATTGTTTTTATATTGCCTAAGTTCTGCATATACATGATTTCAGGGCTACTAAATTTGGATGCGACGCGTGTGGGCCAACGCTTCAACGACGACATCAGCAACTTCGGTGACGAATGAATTTAAAGGGAGCGGTGCTGAATTTCGCCTTGAGCGGGAAAAACGTTTTGACTTCTGCATATCGTTTGGGATATGATGTGCCCCATGATGGGCCACCAGCTGTACGCTGCAACAGTCGGATACAGTTCAACGTGTGGAGCTCTATTGAGTCCTTCACAATCTCTTTGCCTACAATGGGCACTCGGCTGGAAAGAAAAACCAGTCGGGAAACTACATCAAGAAATGGAAGCACTCGGCGTGAGGCATGACTCAGCTGGGCTGCGACCAAGAAGGCGGCAACTCGATCGCAAAGCACTCGGGGGCTACTGTGGAGTATATGGACCCCGGGTATCTGCATGGCAGGATGTGAGGGCCACCCGGGAGGGGATAGGCCAAGCCGGATACATGAAGATAGGTATTGCCCAGGAGGCAGGTCGCCATGCGCAACAAGAAAACCCCGAAGATGGAAACCAATCCTACTTAGGGAGGATACAAATTGTAATCCTAACTGCTATCATATTTAACGGATAAGGAAAGAGATACAATCTCCACCTTGTAACCGATTAGGACTCTCCTTGTAACCGCCCTCCTCCGCTATATAAAGGGGGGTGGGAGAGGGAGAGGAAGATAATGAACATCTCATCGGCAATCGACTAGCCACATATAATTCCAGAGCACAGACTAGGTATTATCTCCACCGTGAGAGCCCGAACTCAGATACATCGGGTGTTCTTGTGCTACCATCGAAGTTTGGGTCCAGCCAGCGTAGCCCCTTTTCATTATTGTCGGTAACAAACGTCGACAGCTCTAAACCAGACTCCACATAGAAACTCTCAAAGTAGGAGTTCTTGAACTCTGTGCCATTATCACTGCGTATAGCTCGTAATGCACTTGGGAGCTCAATAGACAACCTACTAACAAGTCCCCTGAAGTGAGAGAAAGTCTCATCCTTCGAGGCCATGAAAAATACCCAAGAATACCTCGAAAAATCATCAACAATGACAAGGACATACCACTTCCCTCCCATCGATCAAGACTCTAGCCGGACCAACAAAGGTCCATATGTAAAAGCTGTCTGGTGCATCGACCATCACTACGATGATGGAGGATGAGAAGCAAGAACCATCTTGCCATGTCGGCGGGGAGAGCAAACTAAGTCTTTGACCATCTTGAGTTTGGGCAAACCAAAAATAAGATCGCGGCTGCTAACTCTGGTCAAATGATCAAAACCAATGTGACCAAGTCTCCTATACCAGAAGGAGAGATCACAAGGCTCAGAAGCAATTAAACAACGAAGAGAGTCTCCAGAAGAAACAGAAAAATCAGCACGAAAGACTCTCCCAAATCTAGAAATCATGCAAACTAACTCTCCTGATGAATCAAGGATTCTACAAGCATTACACTTAAAGCTTACCTCGAAAGAGTCATCGATAAGCTGAGAAACAGAAAGCAAATTATATTGCAGCTTACTCACTAAGGCAACGTCCTTAAGAATAAAATTTTCATTAATGCTGAGCGATACCTTTAGCAATGACTCTACGAAGAAGCATCCCCAAAAGTGATCAACTCATCACCGGGGCTCGGACTAGGAAGAGAACCAACGAGAATCTCCGGTCATATGGCGAGAACAACCGAGTCAACAATCCAAACATCTCCCTTCCCCATCCGACGAACCTGATCAAGTCAAAAGAGAAGACTCAGTACTGGGATAAAGTGAAGACTTGGGAACCCAATATTGAATTACACGACGCCTCAAAGTACCAGCCACAAAAGAAGAAGACTGGACTCTAGTGTCTCTCTGACGCTCAACTCTAACAAGATCAGAAGAAGCAGCTCTAGTGGAAGATCTAGGAGCTGTCACTGGTTTGGCTCACCGTGGTGCAAAGGCCGGACCATCCCAACGAGGCTACCTAAATCTCCTACCCGAAAACACCTCACGCCGCTGATATCTACCTCGATGGGAAAAACGAGGAATATCAAGAGGACGGCGGAAAGACTGACCACGAGCAACTCCAGGACTAAAACTCGACTGAACAGCATGAAAATCGAGTCCTGGACACTGCCCAAAAACAGGCGACTCTCTAACCTGTCTAGTAGTAGTGTGCGCCTTAGGAGCACTCAGATTCTGGGGATGACCCTGAATACCCCTAAGAGCACCAACACGCTCACGCCGAGTGATCTTGGCGCGCCTGAAGCAGAAATCTACTAGGTGACCATCCTTCTTATAGAAGGTGCATGTGTACTTTGCCTTGTTAGAGGCGTATAACAAGAGAAGCATCCTTCAGTCAAGTCCCGTGGACCACACCAAACAGACCTAAACACAAGGGTGCTCAACTGGGAGCAACCACTATCTCTCCACTCTTGGAACCACGCACAATGGTAGGAGGATGAGTCCTAGCGTGCTCTAAGTAATCAAATCCTAGACCTTGATTGAATCTGCTAATCTTGGACTGGTCTAGAATGAGATTGAGCTTCTTCTTGCCTCCAACAAATTTCTTGGGAGTGCTCATGAGATACTGACACTCTCGGAAAAGTTAGGCGCATGAAGAGCAAGGGGAAGGAGTAGAAGAAGAGCCAGAAGAAGAGGATTGAACAGCGCGTGCATATTTTTCCCTATACACGGCTGCCTCAAATTTGAGAGACTCACAGGAAGCACAAGAAGCGTCTCTAATTCTACCAACCTGGGCCTCTAACTTCTTCCTAAGCTCTGCGTGGACCTTATCCACGTCATCCTCAACCCCAATACACAGCAAGCAACCATTATTTGACTTAACTAGTAAGTCCTTAGCAAGTTGATCACACTTGGCATTCAAAGCTTCATTATCAAGTTTTAGTTGCTTCTGACCCTCACATGAGCCGACCGGGTCCTTAGAAGCATGCAATTCAAGTTCATCATTTCTAGCGAAAGCTTCCTAAGGTGACAACTCATGGCATCAATTTCAACAAGTAGCTTAGGGCAATTTTCACAAGATGCGCTTGTGTGAGTATGAAGAAAACTAGCATCAATAGGAATAGGATCAATAGAACATGTGCTAGCATCCTTCGACCTAAGAGCCTCAAGATCAGAAACCACACTATCATGCAGGTTCTTAGGTTCTCCAACTCCACAAGCAAAGCATCACAGAGAGTACAACTATCAGAGTCTCGGGAGGAACCTGATTTAAGTGAAGCTAACTCCCGAGACAAACTATCTACCTCCTTCTCTAACTCAGAACACCTCGACCTAGCCTTAGCATGAAACTTGCCTAATTTACAGAAGGCATCATTTAACTCATCGTAGGTGGGTACCTCATCCGTGTCATTTGACAAATCGGAGTCGCTCACTTCAATGGCGCTGCCATGAAGCACATCTGGAGAAGTCGCCGCGCCTTTCTTCTCTTGAGATCATCCTCGCCTTCATCGCTCCATGTCTCCGTGTCGAGAGGTTGATGTCGCCGAGGGCGGCGAGACACGGTGGAAGAGCTTCTTGTTCTTGGAGAAGTTATGGTACTTTTCTCGTCTTGTACGGTTCATGAACTGGAGGCTTCTTATTGCGGTTCTTATCGGTGTAGTCGTTCTTGCCCAAACCGCCGACGTCATTCTTGCCCTTCTCCAGCTTGGAGCAGTTCTGTAATATCCCAATTTTTGAATTTCCAATTATTAAATATTATTTTATTGTAAATTATGATTTTTGTGAATTTTCTGAATTTATTGGATTTTTCAAAATTTATTTAAATCATTTCAATTAGTATATATGGTCTTTGTTAAGAAATATTTATAAAAAAAGAAATTTAAAATAAAGTCTGCCAAAAATATTTTATTTGAGTATAGAAGGTCTCGAAGTATTTTTGGGAAATTTCTTTCCAGGATTAAATCGGAATAGGAATCGATAGATTGAACCAAGTAGGAAAATTTGTTCTTGTTGGGCAATTTGGAAATAGAGTTGTTTGCATCGGGAACTCCTTCCGTCTTTCCAGCACGTGCTCGAGTTGGACTCTAGCCTTGACGCCGAATTCGGTAGGGGACTCGAAGTCTTTCTAGACAGGAGAAAACAACATCGTAGCGATTTTCTTTTGCGCCAATAAGTCCATCCGCTGGAACAAAGGATGGCCGGCTCAGAGGCGAGTGTGACCGATTCAAATACCGCCATTGCGCCAGAGTCCGTCCGGATCTGAAGCCATCGCGAGTCTGAGTCCGTTTTCGCGGAGCAGACGTCGCTTATTTAAACCGAGCGCCTAGCGCCGAAGGAACCAAGCGACGGAATCGCCGCTGCGCTAGAACCGAGCGAAGGAAAGGAAGTCGCGAAGAGTCGTGTCGTGAACGGAGGATTTCGCCGAGAGTGCGGCGTCGCCAAAAGAAGCGGCGAAATCAAGACCGACGAGGTCGCGCCGGCGTTCGTGGTATTTCGCGAAGAGCAGTCAGCGTCACCAGAAGTTTCATGCCGGGTGATTCGCCGCCGACTATTGGTTACCGGAGCACGCCGGAGTGCCATCCGGAGTGCCGTCGCTTCATCGCCGATCGGGAGCTTCGTCAGCCGTCGGATCGTAATCAAGCGTGTGGAATTCGTCCACGTCACTGCGGAATCGGTAAGCGTCTTCGATTAAATATAAACCGTTGGATTTAAGTTGGATGGTGGATATTAGGCCACGTAGTAGATTTACCCGTAACCGTTAGATTGAGTTCATCAGTCTAGATTTCGCCACGTTTTGTCCGTACAAGCCGGGGCAGGAAAATTCGGATTTCCTTTATAAAATAATTCGGAAAGATTTAGAATTTCTAATTCCAGAGTTTAGTTTATTCTCAAAACTTTTACATGTTATAACTTTTGCATATGAACTCCGATTTGGGGGATTCAAATTCCGAAAAATTTGTAAGATTGAGATCTTTCCAATGGTGGATTTTATTTGAATTTTTGAGTTCATTTGCTATTTGGATTTTGGTTTTTATTTGCTTTTCTCTCTCGATTCGCGTAGACGTTGAGTTGAGCAAGGTTTCGAAGGAGGAACTATCATCTCAAGATCAATCTTCGGAGCAATACCAGGAACTTAAGCAAGGCAAGTTGTGCTCTGATCATGTTGCACCCATAAATTAGATTGCATGCTATTTTGATTTACTTTATCACTTGTTATTTCATGAGTACAAATGATTTCAACCAAAATTGGGATTTAGGTATTATACCCTTTTGAATTACACCCTACCTTGATATTTGTATGCCATGATCCACTTGTCACCTTAGATTGGTTAACTATAGTTGGTTAATACTGAAATCAACATGGATGGTTAGACCGAAATAGAATGCTTAGCCATGCCACGTCATCACATGTTCTTGAACTTTGATAAATAATCTTGACTAATGGAATATGGAACAATGTTCTGAATTTGTGTGTCATGTGTGGTCACACGATGAGATTGAGTTGTGCTGGCAATGGATGTCACGCAACGATATTGAATTGTTGATGGCACGTGGTGCTTGGTAATCAACTGGGGTGGTTATGATTTTGGGTCGGAGCAAGTGGCAAGGGCAGGATGCCAGGGTGGGCCCGATGGGCAGAGGGTATGTGTATGTCTTGCTTTGATCAAACCATAAGGACACCTTGCGAGCCTTTGACCTGAGTCAATCATGCAACCACATGTTGTTATGGGGCAGCCTAGCTGACTAATTTGCAATGTATTAGCTTTAGTACTACCAGTGATGGGGTGGTTCATCCTTTTTAATGAACCCAAATGGCGCAAGAGGGGGGCCCTGTTGTGGTTATCAGACCCTTCAGTGTTGAAACCTTAGCGGGTAATACTGAGTTAAGACAGAGCATTGTAAAGGCTTTGTCATGATTCTCTGCCGGCATACCAAAGGAAGTGTGCTAATAGCTTCGCATCAAAGAGATTATCATGTCGTGTGAGTAAAGTGCATAACCTCTGCAGAGTGTACAAACTATTCGGATAGCCGTGCTCACGGTATTGAGCAAAGCTCGGGGATTACAGTCAAGGGTTTAGACTTTTTGAAAATTTGGGATGGATGGCAGGTTGCCATGGAATGGTTGAATCTTGACTTAGGACTGGAAACTTGGTTTACTTGAGAAATGCTGAATCTATTTATTACCGTTATTTGTTTTACTGTCATTTCCATCTATATACTGTACTTGTTTTTTTAAATGCTGCTTAGTTGAAAATGAACCCTTAGCCTTTCCTTTGGAATAAGCCTGCATATAGCTATGATAGAATCTGCATTCTGTGCACAACTTGTTGAGTACGTGTTGGTGTACTCACCCTTGCTTAACAACCAACAACAGTGGAGGAATCATCGTCAATATTGGAGGACTTTCAGGTGGACGCGTGTCACTAGGCCAATCCTAGTCAGCTGCTTGTGGTGTGCTGATGGGACATCTACGTTTTCTACTACTTTCCGCTGCGGTTGTCTCATTGGTTTTATTATTGCCTTATGAGGCTAGATAATTGTAAGTGATCATAAGATCGTACACTAGTTATATTCAATGAATAAAGTCTTATTATTCTTATCGTTGTGTATGATATGATGCTTACCGATGTTAAACTGTGTGCACTAGCGATTGATCCTAGGACTAGTGCGGTAAAACACAGTGGATTCGAATTGGTGAATTCGGGTCCTTACAGAGGTGGTATCGGAGCATACTGACTGTAGGTCTTGGCCCTAGATAGTTGGTCGTCCCTATAGGTCCTTCAAAATTATTTTCTGAAGTAAAAGTCCTAAACCTAGAAGAATAATGTGTTCTTGACTTATTTCATTCTTCTATTTCTGTCCTTACCAAAAATTTCTTTCTCGTCCCTTGCTGAAATTTCTTTCTATTACCTTTGCTGAATTGAGTTAAAATCTTACCTGAGTTTTCTTAAGTAGAAAAACGATATACCACACTTTAGGAGATGACGCTGTTACCGCCGCTACCATATGATCATGAAGGGAAAAATCATCAAGCTCATGGAAGAGTGGATCAATGAAGTGTATCAAGAGTTAGAAGACTCAGTGCTTCAAGTAGCCAGTTGAGACTCATGTGTGGGAGTCGCGTTCCTTAAGATAGGAGTGTCGCCCATGTAGATGGTAGTTTTGTGTGTTTAGGTTGAATTGGTTCTTCTTGATTGCTGAGTGTGCAGTATGTGTTGCAAAGCTTTTAGGCTTATATAAGCAGCCATACCAAGTTATTAATATTGGTTGTTCAAGTTATTGGGTTAAAACCTATCTCCCCTGTATTAGGATTCTTGCTCCTTATCTATGCTAATTTCGTTCCCCTAACCCTTGAGGTAATCAAGCAGATGGTTCAGTTCAGTGATAGCAATGGAGCTAGTGAAAGGGGAAATCAACCCAGTGGAAACTCTAAGGATGGATTAGTTCCTCAACCGTCAATACCGATAGATATGCAGAGTTTCAAAGAGTTTTTGGCCGCTCAGACTCAGTTGATGCAAGCAATGACGAAACAAATACAGAATATCACTGGGAATGATATGGCCGCAATAAATTCAAAGAAGAATACCACCAATGTACCTCGTTCGAGATCTAGACAACTAGACAAGTTAAAGGATCGTGCGTGCATTCGCTGTGGAGAGATAGGACATACCGCAGATGAGCATACGATCAATTGCTCCAGTTGTGAAGGAAGCCATTCTCCTGGAGAATGTCCTATGGGCAACATCACATGTTACCTTTGTGAAGGTCGAGATCACTGTCCACCTCAATGTCCCCTAGATCCAATAGTGACCGCCGTGATACAACATCAACGAAAGAATCTACGGACCCTAGTTGCTAGAGAATTATCAATAAGAGGGGAAAAGTTAGCTGCCCAGGAGACGTCGCTTGGAGAATTAAAAACATAGCCTCCTAAACCTGTCAACCTTAATCAGGAAAGCAGTGAGTGGCAATCACCAACGGCATGTTTCTTGTGTGATAAAGAAGGTCATTGGTCTAGAGAGTGCCCTCTGAAGCAACCAACCCTGGATTATAAGAGTGAGGATGAGTACACAGTTGCACCCATCAAGGCAAAATGATGCAAACGGTTGTGCTACTACTGTCAGGAAGAAGGCCATTTTGTTAAGCAATGCCCATGGAGAGAACAAGTATTTCCTACAGCCATAGGAATACCAGAAGTTACTACTGTCCGGTATATAACGCCAAGGGTGAGCGGTGAAGTTGCAGGAGAAATTTGCCGAGAAAACCAATTGAAGAAAAGGCGTCTAGGTAAAGATACTATCAACGAATGCTCAAGAAAGGGAGTTCACCCTAGACTATGCTATAATTGCCGCAAACCTGAGCATTTTGCCAATAAGTGCCCTCAAAGGAAAGCAATCACGTCGATTCGAGTCAATCCTAACTCCGCCCCTGTCGAAGCCCCAGACCAATGCTAAATCACGGAAGTTAGGAGCCGTGAGTTTACTTAGTGCAATGTCGTAAACCTACCAGTGAAAGTAGGGAGATTAGTAATGTATTCCATGTAAAAGGTTCCTTGTTGGAGAAATGAAGCAGAAAGGACTGATACATTAGAATACCGAGTGTTGTAATGAAGAAGCAATAATGGAAACGATGTGTTATATGTTTCTCTAAGAGTATTCTTGAGTTTATGGTTCACCTGAAAATGATGCATGAGAAATAGTGGCTAGTTTAGTGACCCAGTGAGAACTTGTTAATTAGAGGATTTGTCATTAAGTGCTCAGTTGTGCTAGGATCCGCCAGAACGTTAAGGGTTCAGTGTTTAGTAAATGAGTTAAGTTCCAAGCAAATCATATTATGTAGATAATTAGGTTATTCTTGAAATTAGTTAGATACTCAAAGATAAGGATATTTTGGTGAAGGATATATCGATTTAAAACCTTGGAAAAAATTCTCTCGAGTGATGATGTTGTGATTAGCCACCGATGGATAATAGTGTGGAGTTTGCCAATTAGAAGATGTGCTAGTTGTCGAGAATACCATGGTATATTTCCCAAGAATTTGCCGATATACCGTCATATCGAAGACCCAATTTAGAACTAATTAGTGCTTGGTACAGCCCAATAGGAAAAAAAACCATGTCAAAATGTATACTAAGGAATTAGTGGGAAATAGAGAAGCATATCGAAGAGTTACTAGGAAAAGTTTTGAAAACTTAGTACATCACTATGGAAATTCTTGTTCATTAAAATGCAAATGGAAGATCAAGGAGAGTGCACTAAATCATGCTCTAAATAAATAAAATATCAGTAACAAGTATCCAATATCAGGATCGACAACATGATTGGACAATTGAGAATAGAATTGGAATTTCTTTAGGACAAAGTTTCGCTTAGGCTATCATAAACTTAGGAGACATGGGAAGGATGTTTCTAAAATTTCGTTCTCTACATGAACAATATAAGTTTTGGCTAAATCTCCTGAATTAACTGATGCCCCGCATATCTAATGAACATGATAAGTAAGATGTTTATGGATTAATTGATAAATTCATGGTTGATGACACTATAGTATACTATAAGACAAGAGGAAAATACGCATAACCTAGAAATGAGTTTTTGCGAGAGCCGCATTCGTACGTTAAATTCAACAAATGTGATTTATGGAAGAAAAAGGTGGAATTTCGTTAGCCATGCAAAGACTACTAAAGGAGCTATTGTTGAACCAAGCAAGGTAGAAGTTGCGTTACATAAGAAGCAACCAAAGTACGTTACCTAGATTAAGGTTCTAGAAATGGTAAGATAATACCACTGGTTCATAGGAAGGTTTTTCGACAATAGCTAGACCTTTTGTACGATTGTTAAGGAGAAAGAGATGCATGGACACCAGAGTAACGAAAAGGGTTTCGGAAGTTGAAAGAGCGGTTACCATGAACACATGTGTTAGTATTACTAGCTGTGCGGAGTAGTTTCAATATATAAGGATGATGCTTCTAGACATAATCTGAGAAGTAAACCAACGTTGTTGCATAAACGATGAGGCAGTTGAAATTACCCTACGTATGACTTGGAGTTAGTCGTCGTAGTGCGCGCAGAAAAATGGTGTCACTATCTCATCAAAAATAAAAATAAATATGAGCCTTAAGAATCTAAATATATTTACTCAGTCCAACCTTAATATAGGACGAAGATAATGGTTGGAAAGGATTAAAGAGTCTAGTGTCAGAATCCATATGCATTTCAGTAAGGCTAAGGTGGTAGTCGACGTTTGAGTTACGAGGTAATATGTTGATAATAAGAAGTTAACCAGGGTATGTAAAGAATCTAAAAAGTTGAAATTAAAGGTCGCCCCACAAGGTTTCATAGCTGCCTTGGAAATAGAACCACCATTAGAAGATCAGAACATAAGAAGTTCGAAGGTAGATGAAGTACAAAATCAAGTCAAAGAAAGAAGAAGGCTTAGCCTAAAACGAAGAAATTTGAGTGATTAGGATACCATAAAGATTTAATGATGAACCAGTGTGCCGGATAGGAAGATCCTAAGAAAATGATACTTGAGAAAACTTATAATTCTAAATACTCGATATACCCAGGAAGTGCAAAAAAAAAAGAATCAAGATCTTAAAGAAAGGTTTTGGTGATCTAAGGTGAAGAGCGAAACTATTGGACATGATACTCGATGTGATGTGTATCAGAAAATAAAGGCAAGGCATTAGAGATCCAAAGGTTCAATGCAAATCATTATAGATTCCTATAGGAGGCAAATCATTAAAAGGATCCCTAGTGTGAATTAGCCATAAAGGATACGAATTCGGAGGAATCGTTATTGATTAATTGACCAAAGTTACACGGTTCATACCACTAAAGACTACGAATTCAAAGGGTGGTTTGGCAGATCTGTATATGTCAAGGCTTGATGACGGCATAGGTGCCTAAGAAGATTGTGTCCGATAGAGGTATCCAAGTTATCTCGAGATTTTAGAACAAGTTACAAGAAACAATGAGAACTCGCTGAATCTCAAAGACCACGATCATTCTTAGATGGATGGTTCGACAGAAAGAGATAATCAGACTTTAGAGGATATGTTGAGAGCTTGTGCAAAATCATATGCTGCATTTTAGGATAAATGTTTGCCATATGCAGAGTTTAGTTACAACAATAGTTATCAGGCTAGGTTGCAAGTGTCATTATTTGAAACCTTATATGGTTGAGCTTGTCGTACCCCGTTAAATTGGAACGAAACGGGGAAACGTTCGGTATTTGGGCCTGAGATGCTCAGGGAGGTTGAAGAGCAAGTTGCCACGATCAGAGAAAGACTGAGAACAGCACAGTCGAGACAGAAGAGTTATGCTGATAATCGTCGTCGAGAATTGAGTTCCGAACCTAATGATTTCATGTATCTTAGGGTTACTCCCCTTAAAGGTGTAAAAAGGATTCAAGTTAAGGGAAAACTTGCACCTAGATATGTTGGGCCATTTAAAATTCTGAGCCGCCGAGGAGAGGTTGCGTATCAATTGGAGTTGCCACAGTCATTAGCAGGAGTCCACAATGTGTTCTAGGTGTCCCAGCTCAAGAAATGTCTTAGAGTGCTAGCAGAACAAACGCCATTAGAAGCAATTGAGCTGCAGAAGGATCTGACTTATAAAGAACAACCTATTAAGATTTTGGATGTAATAGAGCGTAGGACCAGAAATAAGTCTAGTCGCTTTTGTAGAGTTCAATGGAGTAACCATTCAGAAAATGAAGCAACTTGGGAGTGTGAAGAAGATTTGAAAAAAAATTCCCAAACCTATTCTTTAGCCAGCCCTAAATCTCGGGGTCGAGATTCCGTTAAGGGGGGAGATTTGTAACATCCCAATTTTTGAATTTCCAATTATTAAATATTATTTTATTGTAAATTATGATTTTTGTGAATTTTCTGGAATTTTTTGGATTTTTCGAAATTTATTTAAATCATTTCGAATTAGTATATATGGTCTTTGTTAAGAAATATTTATAAAAAAAGAAATTTAAAATAAAGTCTGCCAAAAATATTTTATTTGAGTATAGAAGGTCTCGAAGTATTTTTGGGAAATTTCTTTCCGGGATTAAATCGGAATAGGAATCTGATAGATTGAACCGAAGTAGGAAAATTTGTTGCTGACTAGGCAATTTGGAAATAGAGTTGCTGCATGCGGGAACTCCTTCCGTTTTTCCAGCACGTGCTCGAGTTGGACTCTAGCCTTGACGCCGAATTCGGTAGGGGACTCGAAGTCTTTCTAGACAGGAGAAAACAACATCGTAGCCGATTTTCTTTTGCGCCAGCGCTGAAGTCCATCCGCGCGGGAACAAAGGACGGCTGGCTCGTAGGCAGAGCGTGACCGATTCAAATACCGCCGCTGAGCACCAGAGTCCGTCCCGGATACGAAGCCATCGCGAGTACGGAGTCCGCCAGCGGAGTCAGACGCGGCGCTTATTTAAACCGAAGCGCCTAAGCGTTGAAGGAACCAAGCGACGGAATCGCCGCCGCTAGAACCGAGCGGCGAAAGGAAGTCGCGAGCGAAGTCGTGTCACGAACGGAGGATTTCACCGAGGAGTGCGGGCGCCGCCAAAAGAAGCAATAAGGGAAATCAAGAGTGATCGAGGTCGCGTCGGCGTTCGTGGTATTTCGCGAAGAGCAGTCAGCGTCGCCAGAAGTTTCGTGCCGTTTGATTCGCCGCCGACTATTGGTTACTGGAGCACGCCGGAGCGCCATCCAGAGTGCCATCGCTTCATCGCCGATCGGGAGCTTTGTCACCGCTCGGTTCGTAATCAAGCGTGTGGAATTCGGCCCACATCATCGCGAATCGATGGCGTCTCCGATTAAATATAAACCGTTGGATTTAAGTTGACGGTGGATATTAGGCCACGAGTAGATTTACCCGAACTAGCTAGATTGAGTTCATCGCCTAGATTTCGCCACGCTTTTGTCCGTACAAACCGGCAGAAAATTCGGATTTCCTTTATAAAATAATTCGGAAAGATTTAGAATTTCTAATTCCAGAGTTTAGTTTATTCTCAAAACTTTTACATGTTATAACTTTTGCATATGAACTCCGATTTGGGGGATTCGAATTCCGAAAAATTTGTAAGATTGAGATCTTTCCAATGGTGGATTTTATTTGAATTTTCGAGTTCATTTGCTATTTGGATTTTGGTTTTTATTTGCTTTTGTCTCTCGATTCGCGAAGACATTGAGTTGAGCAAGGTTTCGAAGGAGGAACTATCATCTCAAGATCAATCTTCGGAGCAATACCAGGAACTTAAGCAAGGCAAGTTGTGCTTTGATCATGTTGCACCCATAAATTAGATTGCATGCTATTTTGATTTACCTTATCACTTGTTGTTTCGTGAGTACAAATGATTTCAACCTAAATTGGGATTTAGGTATTATACCCTTTTGAATTACACCCTACCTTGATATTTGTATGCCATGATCCACTTGTCACCTTAGATTGGTTAACTATAGTTGGTTAATACTGAAATCAACATGGATGGTTAGACCGGAATAGAATGCTTAGCCATGCCACGTCATCACATGTACTTGAACTTTGATAAATAATCTTGACTAATGGAATATGGAACAATGTTCTGAATTTGTGTGTCATGTGTGGTCACACGATGAGATTGAGTTGTGTTGGCAATGGATGTCACGCAACGATATTGAATTGTTGATGGCACGTGGTGCTTGGTAATCAACTGGGGTGGTTATGATTTTGGGTCGGAGCAAGTGGCAAGGGCAGGATGCCAGGGTGGGCCCGATGGGCAAAGGGTATGTGTATGTCTTGCTTTGATCAAACCATAAGGACACCTTGCGAGCCTTTGACCTCAGTCAATCATGCAACCACATGTTGTTATGGGGCAGCCTAGCTGACTAATTTGCAATGTCTTAGCTTTAGTACTACCAGTGGTGGGGTGGTTCATCCTTTTTAATGAACCCAGATGGCGCAAGAGGGGGGCCCTGTTGTGGTTATCGCACCCTTGATGTTGAAACCTTAGCGGTAGTAATCGAAGTTAAGACAGAGCATTGTAAAGGCTTTGTCATGATTCTCTGCCGGCATACCAAAGGAAGTGTGCTAATAGCTTGGCATCAAAGAGATTATCATATCGTGTGGGTAAAGTGCATAACCTCTGCAGAGTGTACAAACTATTCGGATAGCCGTGCTCACAGTATTGAGCAAAGCTCGAGGATTACAGTCAAGGGTTTAGACTTTTTGAAAATTTGGGATGGATGGCAGGTTGCCATGGAATGGTTGAATCTTGACTTAGGACTGGAAACTTGGTTTACTTGAGAAATGCTGAATCTATTTATTACCGTTATTTGTTTTACTGTCATTTCCATCTATATACTGTACTTGTTTTTTTTAAATGCTGCTTAGTTGCAAATGAACCCTTAGCCTTTCCTTTGGAATAAGCCTGCACATAGCTATGATAGAATCTGCATTCTGTGCACAACTTGTTGAGTACGTGTTGGTGTACTCACCCTTGCTTAACAACCAACAACAGTGGAGGAATCATCATCAATATTGGAGAAGGACTTTCAGGTGGACGCGTGTCACTAGGCCAATCCTAGTCAGCTGCCTGTGGTGTGCTGATGGGACATCTACGTTTTCTACTACTTTCCGCCGCGGTTGTCTCATTGGTTTTACTATTGCCTTATGAGGCTGGATAATTGTAAGTGATCATAAGATCGTACACTAGTTATATTCAATGAATAAAGTCTTATTATTCTTATCGTTGTGTATGATATGATGCTTACTGATGTTAAACTGTGTGCACTAGCGATTGATCCTGGGACTAGTGCGGTAAAACACAGTGGATTCGAATTGGTGAATTCGGGCCCTTACAAGTTCGCTCGAATGTGGTTGGGGCCACCACACTCGAAGCAGGTGATCATGCCACCTCTCTTCCTCTCTCTCACTCTCTTGTAAATATTAGAAAATTTTCGAGCAACAAGAGCAAGCTCATTTTCTGGAAATTGTTCCAGAATTTCATCGCTACGCCGCAAAGAGCGGAGAGAGAAAACTAGAAGCAAAGTCAAGAGAAAATCCGAAGAGGACCCAATGGGATCAAGGACCAAAGCCATCGACCGAGATTTCGCTCTTCCGAGAGACGACATCAATCTCGTGAGTCTTGAGGCGGAATAAAGCCCGCCAAGAGTCGAGTCGACAGATCGCTGGTGTCCTTGATGGTGGTCACCTTCATCTCCCAAACCCGAAGGTCGAGTGCGGTGAAGAAATGCCGAGCATTGTCCGAGTTAGGGTATATACAACCAACTGCTCGGAGGTCGCTCAAAATCTTGGTAAACCGACCAAAGCACTCATCGATACTCTCACCAGCGCATTGTTCAAATTTGTTGTACTCGCGCTTGATCTGGTCCTGCCTCACGGTCTTGATTTGAGTAGTGCCCTCATGATAAGCATCGAGGGTTACCCAAATCTCATGGGCGGAGCGAAGGTGAGAAATCCTGTCGTACTCATTGCGGCTAAGGCCCTGTATAAGGATGTTCCTAGCCTTAGCGTTTGCCTCAACGTCAGCCATATTTTCGGCCATGATGTCCTCATCGGCAGGAACCTCATATGGGAGCTTCACCTTCGCCATATCGAGAAGCCACAGGCGTGATGTATGACTCCATTCGACTTCCAAAAGGAAAATCAACTCCATTGAAAATGGGAGGCTTGGTGGAGTATTTGTCCGTCGCCATGGCTCTTGAGACTGGTCAAGATCTATGGAAGAGCAAAACCGGCTCTGATACCAATTGAAGGATCGAGATGGCGAACAGAGGGGGGGTGAATGGTCGCAAATAAATTTTCCCAAAAAATAATCCAACTAAAACCTTGACAAGATCGAGCAAAGAAAACCGGTGCTCCTCAAATTCATAAAACCCGCAAAACCGAACGACTAGACAACTATGTGTATCCCTAGCTTATATGGATGAGATCCATAAAATATGTGAGGGATTTTTCAATCACAATCCTGGTTGTTAAGTGTCCAAATAAAGAGGAATCAATTCAAATACTTCTTTTCTAAAAGAGATCAAGCCAAGACATAAAAGTCTCTTTTAGAAAAGCAAAAGCAGATATTTCCAGAAGCTGTCTTTAATTTGAACAGGAGGTTGGTAGGTTTCTGCTGCTCAAAAAATTATAAGAAATTTTCTCCCTATGAGCATATGAGTTTTGAAGCTCTCTACCAAATTTAAGATCAAAAATCCATGTAGAAAAATCATCATAAATATATGAACACAGACAGTCAGGAACTTCGAGCAGAAAATTTGGGGCTCGGTTTTCACCTTATGGCGCCTAAACGGTGCAACAAGTGAACTCCAAAATTTGTCTATAGATGAATATGGGAGTCCCGCACAATCTCCAAGAATAATCACGCAAAAAGGATGTTTTTAGATTTTTCTAAAAATCAAATACTAACTACTGCGCAAAGAACAAGTTCTGGACAGAACTGGAACTTGAAAGAAAAGATGATCTTTACTTAATCAAAGAGTGCAAAAGAGATGTGAAACCATATGAACACACTCAAAACATCCAAGATCAGCATTTAGAAGGAGGGGAGTCAAATCCAAATTGCATGAATGTAAATTGCGGGAAAGTAAATGCGAACGAAATGCTGAATTTAAATTATGTAAAGTAAAGACATAATGTAAATGCTAAATTTAAATTCACAATAATGTAAAGAAATTTCTTTGTATTTCTAGTGGGAAGGTTTACAAAGCCTCACTTCATGTGGGCAAAGCTCAAAGGAGCAACTCAAACCTTCAAGGGAGGAGGCCACCCTCCACCCCTATTTATACTACTCTTGGGCCACCTACCACCCTTGGATGAGTCCTCAACCCTAGGACACTCATCTAAGGGCTAGGATTGACCCACTCACACAGCCATGCAGGGCTAACCCAAAACCCGCACACATACCGGTTTTCTTGCACGATTTTCAAAGCATACTACCTAGACCCGCTAACCTATCAACTAGATCGCGATCCGACGGCCCTCATTGATCCACGCGCATCTAGCTAGCATCATCTCCTTTCCTTATCTTCTTGGCTTGCCCGACTCGCCTCCGGTCATCTTCGGTGATCTCCCGACCGTCTGGACCTCCGACGCCTCGCCTAGTCCCGGTCATCCTCCGCCTCACCATGACCTAGCACCGTTGCCCTGCAACCATCAAAGATAAGGAAAAACCTTTCACATAGCAATGCCCACAAAGATATTTTCAATGATTATCCCAAAATCATTAATCAATCTTAATTACACTCAACAGTCCGGTCTTCTCTTCGGGCTTGGTAGCACTAAGAAAAGCAACCAACACTCAAATTGCTTCAAATCCAATTCACTTCAAATCAAACTCAATTTCAAATCAATCCAAGCTCAATACTCGTCAATTACTCATCACACACACGGATAGACCTCCACATGGTCTTTCACACGGTGAAGATGATATTGTACATGAAGGGCAACACATTGATGAAGATGATATTGTACATGAAGGGCAACACATTGATGAAGATGACGGAGACAACGATATGACAGCGGTGGAAGATGCGTTCGTTGATACCCACGAAGATGATCTAGATCAAATGTCATGCGTGATGGGGAGGGGACTTCACGAGTGAAAGGGAGTTTCGAAAGTTCCAGCGTATGGTAGAGGACTCTACAACGCCATTGTACCCGGTCTGCAAGGAGGAGCACAGAAAGCTTCATACCGTGCTTTCACTCATCGCAGCTTGAAGGCAAGCAATGGTTGGTCCGATAAGAGCTTTATCGAGTGTTATGTCTCTTGGGGACTTGCTTCTAGAGGGTAACGTGTTGCCTTCAACTACGCATCGTGCCAAGCGGGTTGTCCGCCTGCTGAGACTGGAAGTACAAAGAATACACGCATGTCCAAACGATTGCATATTGTATCACAATGAGTTTGCGCACATGGATGCTCGTGTTGTTTGCAAAGCAAAGCGGTATAAGGGCAACGACGATTTATATCGAGAACGAAGATGTCGGGTGAGGCGAAGAAGAAGAGGTGTCCTGTAAGGTGGTGTGGTATTTCCTATAATCCCCGCCTAAAGCGATTGTTTGCGAACAAAAGTCATGCCCAATTGTTACGATGGCACGCCAAGAGCGAAGAAGGATGGAATGCTCAGACACCTCGCGATTCTCGTGCAATGGAGGAACATCGACGTAAAATATAAGAAGCGCTTTGCATATGATGTGAGGAATATAAGGTTCGGGTTGAGTACGATGGAATGAATCCTTTTGGCAACATGAGTAGTCGCCACAAAGACTTGGCGGTGACTTTATGCATCTACAACCTTCCTCCTTGGCTTTGCATGAAGCGAAAGTACATTATGATGCCACTATTGATCCAAGGGCCCAGGCAACCTGGCAATGATATCGATGTGTACCTCAAACCATTGGTTGAAGATCTTCTAATATTGTGGACCGATGGTGTACAGGTATGGGATGAGTATAAAAGAGAAAACTTTATCCTACGGGCATTATTGTTTGTAACCATTAATGATTATCCTGCTCTTGGCAACCTATCGGGCCAGACGACAAAAGGCTTCAACGGATGCGCCCAAAGGTTCGGATGATACAAATTAGTTGGTGGTCAAGAACCGCCAAAAATGGCTTACATGCGGCATCGTAGGTTCCTCCGCAAGGATCACCCATACCGCAATAATAAGAGAGCTTTTGACGGGACAAAGGAGACCGCTTAGCTCAAGAATCACATCGGGAAATGATATTTGCCGCAGAAGGATCTTACAATTATTCACGGAAAGGAGCCAAGAAGACATCTATTCCGACTTCATGATAAGGCTCCTTTGTGGAAAAAGAAATCAGATTTTGGATCCTACCTTATTGGCAAGACTGGAAGTTTGACATGTAATCGACGCCATGCACATAGAGAAGAACGTGTGACAAATTGCTTGGTATCTTCTCGACATACCGCAAAACGAAGATACACTTCAAGCAAGGATGGACCTCAAGATATGAAATCGAGGAAGGAGCTGATCACGAAGAAATGGATACGATAAAAAGTACCTTCCCGCAAATGCTACACTTTGAGCAAGAAAGAGAAAATTAGCGCTTGCGAATGCTTACACGGAATCAAAGTTCCGCTCGTTACTCGCTAACATAAAGAGACTAGTCTCAATGAAAGACTTAAAGTTAATTGGTATGAAGTCTCACGATTGCCACGCCATGATGACACGATGCTTCCAATTGCAATTAGGGGGTTCTGCCAGAGAAAGTCCGAGACCCAATTATCAAGTTGTGTTCATTCTTCAACGTGATTTCACGTAGGCCATCGATCCATTAATACTAGATAAGCTGCAGAAGACGTGGTCCACACTGCATGCGTGCTTGAGATGTGTTTCTCCATCTTTTTGATATTATGGTCCATCTCATTGTTCACATTGTGAAAGAGATACGGATTCTTGGTCCCGTATTTCTACATCGATGTACCCTTCGAGAGATTCATGGGGTTATAAAGAAATATGTTCAGAATCAAATCGACCGGAAGGCTGCATTGCCGATGGCTGGGGAACCGAGGAGGTCATTGAGTTATGCGTCGATTATATGGATCTCAAACCGATTGGTTTGCCTATTTCTAGGCATGAGGGAAGGCTACAGGGGAAAGGGACACTAGGCGAGAAATCAGTACGTACTAGCAATCTAGCTTCATTTACACAAGCACATTTCACAGTTTTGGGACAATCAGTTGTGGTGGCCCCGTATGTCGACATGCACAAGAACGTGCTATCCAAAACAAACCCAGGGAGGTCAGAGGGTTGGCTCGCGAGAGAGCACAGAGATAATTTCGGCGATTGGTTGTCTAGACACATGATGCGTACGGAGACATACTGCACTCAGTTGAAATTGTTGGCTCAGGGGCCGTCAACTACAATTCGGACATTCCAAGGATACGACATAAATGGTTTTACATTTTATACAAGAGCGCAAGATAAAAAGAGCACCAATCAAAATAGCGGTATCCGTATAGATGCCTATGATAGCAATGGAAATAGGCAAACCTACTACGGATTCATAGAAGAGATTTGGGAGCTTGACTATGGACCTTTGAAGGTCCCTCTCTTTCGGTGCCAATGGGTCAGACTTCCCGGTGGCGTGAATATTGACAAGTACGGCATCACTACCGTGGACCTCAAACTCATCGGATACAGAGAAGAACCATTCGTACTTGCTAATTATGTTACACAAATCCTCTTTGTAACTGACCCGGCTAACAAGGAGCGCCACGTGGTTATTCAAGGAAAAAGAAGGATTGTCGGAGTTGAGAATGTTGTCGACGAGGAAGAGTACAACCAATTCGATGAGCTTCCCCCTTTGGAGAGGACGTTGACCTAAGTACCATGGAAGACAAAGGATTTGTTATATACATACGCCGCGATCATAACGAAGGCCTAATCGTAGCTTAGTTGTAGTAATGAAATGTATGCTTTTTTTGTATGAACGATATGTTTATTTTCTCATATGTAACAATTAATGTAATATATGCAATAATGGAAATTGAGGTTATGCTTTCTTTTGATCAAATTGAAAGTTTCACTGCATTTGGATTTTTGTGATTTTGACTGCACTTGAATTTGTTCGAATTTGACAGCATTTGTTGTTCAATTTGCAAGCATTATTTGATTTTATAAATATTAAAACAATTAAAAAGTTAGCAATCTGATTTTTATACGAAGGGGTAACTAGATTTAAACTGAAACATTCATAAGTAACTAGGAAAATGGCAACGATGTTCACTTCCTTTCTGTGCTAGTAAATCGTGCAGTACTACGCCTAGTCTCCTACTCACTCTATCTCTCACCTCTTTTCACTTAGGAATGATTATTATTAGCAAAATCTCACTTCCCAACACGCAGCCAGTTTTGAAGCCTGGCTCATTTCTCTCATCGTTTGACGTCATCTGCGTACTAACTGACATAATCATGCTACAGCTGCTATCTCTTCTTCCTCTCCAACTTTCCAGTGAAAAATTTCATGTTGTATGAAGATGAGAACTACTTCAAGAATTTTAGGTTTCACGAGGAGAAAAACTACTTTCAAGATTTCAGGTAAGGAGAAATATTAGCTGTCCTATAGTAGGGGCATATCCGGTGCAATCAAAGCTTTTGGTGCAATCACCGCAATCCAACTAAGAAAAGTTTCAAAAATTCTGAAAAAATCATGGATGTACATCTCATCTTACCCCATCTACATATAAAATTTCATGATCAAATTCGTCCTATATTAAGAGTAATAAAAAGATAAATTTTAATAGAATATGGGCAAGAGCTTATCACCGCGGTTGTACAATGGACCGGCAAGAATATTCCACTATCACTACCGGTTGTACAATGGACCGGCAGTAATATTCCACTATCACTGCGGGTTGTACAATGGCCCGGCAGTAATATTCCACTATCATTGCCGGTTGTACAATGGACCGCAATAATATTCCACTATCACTTTGCGTTGTACAATGGCCCTAAGAAGGATATTCCACCCTATAAATTGAAACGCCGCGCTTCCTCTCATTTACCTTAGCCCTAGCCCGCGCCTCCTCTCACTTTTACAATGCATTGCCGCTCGAGCTCCTTGACGCCGCCACCTCCGACCACCGCCGCCGGTTCGCCGAGCTCCCGCCGACGCCGACTCGGCCGCCGTCGCCTCGCTTCGCCTCGGACCACGCGTCGCCTCGACTCAGGACGGCCCGCGTCTCCTCCCCACCGTCGCCTTCACCTCCACGCTGTCTCCCCACCGTCGCCTCGACCTCCCCACCTTCTCCCCGCCGTCGCCTCGACCTCCGCACCGTCTCCCCGCCATCGCCTTGGTACTGCTCTTGCGATGTGTGAATGTGGTTGTGCAGATGTGAATGTGAATGTGAATGTGCATGTGATTGTGAATGTTTCAGATGTGCATGTGCAGATGCTATGGGGCCAGTCAATTCATTTGGCTTGGGGACCTAGCATGTGGGTATAGTGTTCAGTGAGGATTTGGGACTGCAATAGACAATTTGTGACAACTAATCTGTGATGATTCTAGGGTTATCAATGAGATAGACATTTATTCTGTGATGATGATACAAATAAATGAGGCACTGATTTTATTCTCTACTACTGCTCGATGATGATACAAATAAATGAGGCAATATTTATCTGCTAGTTAGTGAATCATTCTGTAATTCAAAGATCAAGTAGATCATTGTATCAATACTTTAACTTGTTCTTTGTTGTGCATGTATATGTGATATGCTATCCCGAGAATAGTTCCTTTCATAACTTTGATATCCCGGTCTAATATGGAACTCAATTCTCACTAGCTTGGCATCACCGTCAGAGGCAAAATTATTGTAATTCATTGTTCAAGAGCGTTTCATCCTTAATTGAGTATTAGTGAGTCAATTTTTCTTAAACGGTGCTGAACTGAATAGAGTCACTAATTTCAGATTGATATACCCTGTGATATATTGCTGAAATTTGGTGTTGGAGGGCTTCTTTGAAGCAACCCATCAAGTTATTAAATCGAGAGCAATCATGGAAAAACCAAACATGAGTAGTATACTGTTCTGGTTAATTCATTTATTATCCATGCTGAATGTCCTGTATATATGTGTTCATATCATGAATCTATGTGATTATAAGCTTATACTTGTTGAATTCATGATCATTTCATATGTTCTGGATATTGTGGATAAGTTGTGCTTAGTCATATCTGGGTTAAGTATATGTCTCATTATGCTCATACTGCCCTTATTTCAACAATCTTGTATTGCATGACCACTTATTTGTCTAATTAGTGTTGAATACCTGTTGTCACTTTACTTCGATCTGTTAGTAGCACTTCTCTATCTATATTTTGTCTAGTTCCTTAGTAGCACTTCTCTGTCTATATTTTGTTTAGTTCCTTAGTTCCTTAGTCTAATTAGTGTTCAATACCTGATGATGTTAGTAGCACTTCTATGTCTATACCTGTTGTCTATATTTTGTTTAGTTCCTTAGTCTATTAGTAGCACTTCTCTGTCACTTTACTTCGGTTGTCACTTATTTGATCAAAACACTATCTGTTGATGAGTATTAGGCATTGAACCAGTAGACTTTACTCTATTTTCCTTAGTCTGATCAGTACTACATATCTACCATTGCTCACTATCAGTGTTACTTCATTGTCTTTATACTGCTCTGTTCAGTTAATTAGTTGGCTACTGATCTGAATAATAATTGCTTGGTAAAATAGCAAGGTTGTCACAAATTAGTCTATTACTCATCCCTTGTGGCGAGGAGGGCCTTTGGGCAACCCGACATTTGAGAACACTCAAAATAAACAAGTTGAGCTTTATGCTAGTTGCCTTGTTCATTTTTCTGCCCTTGTGCTGTTTTGATCATTTTGCTCTATGGTTATACATGTGTTGTAAATATTTGTTTTGTAAAGATGTATACATGTGTTGTAAATATTTGTTTTGTAAAGATGTATACATGTGTTGTAAATATTTGTTTTGTGCCACTAATTGTAATAGTAAGTAGTTGTAATAGTTGTATACATGTGTTGTAAATATTAGTCAAGATTCATTATATAATGAGAGTTAAAAAAGAAAAATTCTGACAAGTTTAAAGAGTTTAAACTTGTCAGAATTTTCTCTTGTTTGTAACTCTCGATATATAATGGATTTGATCCTACAATTTTATGTGTATGTATATTTTGTTGAGCAAAAATGTATGTGTTTTAAAAAAATAAGCCCCTGCAAGTTCAAGAAGCATGGATGTCACGAGAGCGTCCGGTACACCGAGAGGCGAGTAATGTACCGGACGCTCTCGTGACATCCATGCTTCTTGAACTTGCAGGGGTTTATTTTTTTTAAAATCATTTTAGTGTGGAATATATTCTTAAGAATATATGAATTTTTTCATATTATTTTTTCATTTCGAGATGTATATGTATCATGTGATTTTTTTCTAATGTATAAATATCATTTTAAAGTTACATGTGCACATGTTTGTAGCATGAGGTCACAACATCACTTGATTTCCTCTCAACTCTAGCAAATTACCATCGTTTGAATTCACAAGTTTGATGTCATGTAGCAACCATAAATGAATGCAATATAATTAACCCAATAACATTTCGGATTGCTAGGAATGGCCTCGAATCAGGGACAAGTGCCAGAGGGAGTTCGGCCCTCGAATGTAGACGAAGTAGGAATGGGTAGCCCAAGTGGCTACCTGAACCTACAGGATATTGATATGGAGCAACCTGGCGCCACAGCCATGGACCAAACTGATGCCCTTGCCATGGACCAAGCTGACGCCACAGCCATGGACCAAACTGACGCCCCTGCTATGGACCAAGCTGACGCCACTGCCATGGACCAAGCTGACGCGACTAACATGGGCGAGGTAAAGTATTAGTGCGTTGTGATTCCCAAAATATTGTAGGGTCATACGACTAATAACAAGATCCAATTGTAGGCTCAAACGTCTGGTGAAAAAAGGCGGTGCGCAGGTCGTGGTCCGAGCAAGATGCCTAAGGGCGTTCACAACATAGTCCAGCTCTCGGAAGTCGGGGAACCTGCTATACCCGCGTCAGCGTTGGCGCCGTACAGGACAGCCTGCGGAGTACTTGCTAGGGATAACGTGCCCATCACCTATAGATCATGGACCGGCCGCGAAGGTGATCAGTGGGTGGTTCCCGATGACCTGAAGGACTCGCTATGGGGCAAGCTAAAACAAGTATTCCGGTTCCCCCAAGGGTCAGAGTTGGTTGCAAAGAAACATGCACTAAGTATCATGTGCACATCGTGGAAGAATTGGAAGACGATGCTGAATAAGAACTATGTGAAGAAGAATGTCACGCCAAACTTTAACATGTTTCCAAAGATAAAGGAATTTTGGAAGGACTTTGTGGAGTACAGGAATTCTGAAGAAGCCCAGACAGTGAGTCAGAAGAACAAGGCTAACGCGGATAAGAAATATCTACCCTCACACACTAGGCACTGGTGGCTACGTGAAGAAAATACCTGCATGGGATAGGCGTGAACAAGAGCTAACCCTTAGGGGCGTTAATCCTGCGACGGCCGAGTTGACTGAACAATCAAAGCACTGGTTGATTGGAAGGGGGGCTTCTGTCTCGGAAGATGGCAACCTGAGCTTTACGAGCGATAGAGCACGGGAGGTGTCGCAAAAAATATTAGATGCTCACATGGAGTCTTCCCAAGGGCTTTTTAGGCACGAAGGGAGAATGATGAGCTGACTGTTGCCCTGGGTAACAAGGAGCATCCTGGGCGCACCCGAGGAGTTGGTTTGGTGCCGTGGAAAGAAGGCTTCCTAGCTGACGCATCGTCGTACAAGCGGTCGAAAAGACTAAGAGAAGATGAACTGCAAACGTCAATACAACTTGTTGTGGCAAGAGCGTTAGAGGAACAGAGAGCGGAGCTGGATAAAGCTGTGGCGGAAGCAGTACAGAAAGCTCTCAGCTCACGACCGCCACTTGATGATAGCCCTCGGAACCTCAGTCACGGTGTTCGTAGGAGCAGCTGCGCGTCCACAGGGATTCCGGGACCGCATGAACTCCATTTTCCAGTTGATGACATCACAGAACCGACACCGTGCAAGCTACATTTGTCCGCACATGGCATTACCATCAAGGTGGCTGATGGCAGGGCTTGGCCATGCGGCTCCTCGCAGGTTCTCCACTGCCACCCAATACCGCTGGGATTCGCCAGGGTCGAGGTAGACAATGTAGTCCGACAATATCGCAAAATGGAGGTAGAGATTCCTGGCGAGGACGGAAAAAATAAACTTGGAGAAAACGTGCATGGCTTCCTCGCATGGCGCAAGAGCTTGATTATGTTCGGCTCGGACGATGAGGCCGACAACGACGATGATGATGATGAGCCGCACTCTCCACACGCAGACTGCGCCTAGAAAAGTGCAACTCCTCCGCCGCACCGCTAGGAAAAGTCCAACTCCTCCGCCGGCACCATCCAAAAAGTCCAACTCCTCCGCCGCACCATCCAGAAAAGTCCAACTCCTCACCGGCACATAAGAAGAATCGAACATCATCACCATCTCGAAGTCCGTGATCGGCTTGTACCAAATCTCGGTCATCTCAGGAAGTCAACACACCGTAAGAAATTACCGCCGAGATGATCAAGAAGAACGGAAAAAAGGCAATAAAGGCCGACGTAGCATCTCACTTCCAAAAGGCGCCATCACCCGAGAAGACTAAAGTCGATGCTAATCGCAGGTTTTTCTTGAGTATGGCAAAAGCCAAAGAGACAGTATGGCTTCAACCTTCGAAATGTCGGACTACGAGCGATCTCCGTAAAGCAAAACTTGAAGACGGCTTGTCCGAGGCGCCGATGTCGCAAGCTCAAAAGATGTCGCTGAACAACATCGTAATTACGAGCTAGGTCTAACCCGAAGTACTTTTTGGGGCAACCGCTGGCTCCCCGTAAGATTTAGAGAAGCTAACAACAAAATTGCGCGCCCATCAAGATACATGCGAGTGCCAAAAGGGTATGTGGGCGGTCCCAAAGAAATACAAAGATTCGGATTTTCACAATGGGGATGGCATGTTCGTTAGAGTTCCGCTAATTGTATATGTTGTACCGGCGGATGCTCGACGCGGCAATGCTCGATCAGGGACTTTGGAAGTCTCTATTTATATTATTGTATATTCTTCTACCGCTCAACCAGTATGTCTAACTTCTTTTTATATATGTAGAATGGAGATACGATATGTAGAAGAAATGAGGATGAAAATTTAGGATTTCTCGATCCGGGGCTTGTCAACGAGAAAATCGTCCGTGATAACCCAAAGTTTGTTGAAGACTATTTATTTAAGACTTTCTTCAAGATGAAAAGAAAACCTCCGTACTTTTACCCTATAACTTTCAAAGACGATACCCTACTTCTAATATTGTTTTACTATTTTTGCGGACACGGTGTGGGACTAATAGGCTATGTTAACATATATGTCTAGTTATCACTTTGGGTCCTCCTCACATCGAGTTAGAAGCTAGCGTGGTTTTTGTCTTGGACTCGATGAGAAAAAACTTAATGAGTATGAACATAATTTTTGGAAGATGATGAACAGTAAACTTGATCGCTATGCTATTGCTCTAGTAATATTTTATTCTATTGTATTTAAGGTTAATTACTATTTAAAATCATTCACAGTACTATTTAAAATCATTCACACGATTCACACGGTATTGCAAGAAAGGTGGTCCGTGATCGTCCCTACAGAAAACTTTCAAAATAATAACAGACTTTCCATGCATGAGACAGACCGTGGAAATAGTTTATAAGATACTACGTATGTACAAATATACATGCAATTGTCATGAAGAGTGTCGCTATAACGGCCATGGTATATAATTACACATTCATCCCTACTTTTCTTTCATTTAACATCTATCATCATTAATTAAATTTCTTTTCTTCAATAACAACTTCCAAGATGAGAACCAATCCATCGCCAAAAGAAATTTTAGCAATTCAAGAGCATATCATTTGGATTCATTGACTAACAGATCATCGATCCAAAGGGCGAGTTCCATGACGACATCCTCAATCCAAAGTGAACGAGATGTACTCACATTACATTTGTGAATGACTATTGTAAAAACTAAATATTGTGATGCTTTAATATATTTTAATTATGATCTAACGATGCTTTATATACTATATATTTGAAGGCAACATATCATGTGCACACAGCCTTCCGTGTACACATCGTGCACACCAACTAATAAAAGTCACGAAAACTCTGAAAAAATTTGTAGATGTACTTCATAGATTACGCTACTGTAACATCCCAAAATTTGGGCTTTCAAAAATTTATATTAAATTAGCTTTCCAAAATTTTTCTTCAATCTTATTTGATTAAAGAAGCTTATATCTCACTCGAGAATTTTATTATGTCTTCCTCATAACATACTTAACTCATGGCAAAAAATATCAAAAACTAATAATTACTTTTATTGCCGCTTAAAATTCAAAAACAGATATCACTTAAATCAAAATCTGCAATGTCGAATTTTTATTAAATAATGGAGTAAGGTTTTGAGCTAAAAATTTTACAGAAGCATCCTAGGTCAAATTCATTTGAAAAACAATGTTTCAGAAATAATAGACTTTATTTACTCTTAAAGAAAAATCAAAAACAGAACAAGGATTCAAGAAGTCATTCTTTTAATTGCCAAATCCAATACCTTAATGAAACTCAAAGAAAACTCAAACAACATGCTATAGCAAATAATTTTGTAAAATACTAGAGTCCAAATGGAGAATAAATATAATTTTTCTAGAATTTGTCAACACCATTTAGATATCTCGAAAATTCAAAACAGTATGAAAAACAACCAAGTTTGATGAATTACTGCTCTTAAATGACAACAGATATTGAGATGAAACCAAAGAAAATGGAAAGTAGAACCTTTGCACTACTTATTAAAAAATTGCAGAATTTTTCAACCAAGTCTTCACCCCTTCCCAAGTCCCGCCTAAATGACATGTCAACTCAGCCCTTAAAATCGCCAATGCTGAATTCAGCCGATTCACTTGATGAATCCTCGGGCTAAGCCTCTGCAGGTGGTCCCCATGCTTTGGGCCCGCCAGCCAGCCCTCCTTCCTTCTCTCCTCCTTTCTCCCTCTCCACCTCTCTGCAGTGCCTTGCCTGCTTTTCTTGCGCTGGAGTGGTCTCTCCTCCTGCGCCATTGGTTGGTCTCAAGTGCCCCATTTGCATGCCATGCCCACCACCTCTCCTCAAGACGCCATAAAGCCACCAAGCCTCTCCTTCTCCCCTTTGCTCGTCATTGCTTGTAACGTAGCCGAAATTTGGCGATTTTAAATTTTGGAGTTATTTGAATTTTTGCTAATTAATAAAACCTTTAATTGCATTTTATTGAATTTATCTAATTTTTCTGGAATTTATTGGATTTACTTAACGTTTATTTAAACTACCCTTCTCTTGATTAATTAATACCAGAGAAAGTATTTATCAAAAATAAATGAAAATATTTTATTCAAGCTCTAAATACCTTAAAATATTTTCTGGAATTTTTCTAGAATTTTTCGGATATTTTTAGTGCCCCAAATAATTACTTTAAATTTCTGTATTTATTTTTATTGAGAAAATCTGGAAAATGGCTAGCTACAGTGCTGGGCCGGCCCAACACTGTGCTCGCCCGGGAAAACCCTAATCGCCGCCGTTTCTCAGCCGTCGGATCTGGATCGAACGGCCGCAATTAAATACCGTTTCGCCGAATTAAGGTTTAATCAGCGCCGTTGATCGAGATCGACGGTGACGCAACCGAGACGACCTGAGGGAGAGCGAAGCATGCACTGCCGCCGCCAGGTAGGGGCAAGATCTTGTCGAGATATTGCGCGCAACTCGAGGCATGTCCGCGGATGAAGTACCCTCCGTGCTCAAGACTTCACCCCGCTCATTTCTCCTCATCTCGTGCGCTTCGCCCTCTGTAGCCCGCAATAGCTCACCGAGTAGCCACACTCTTTCCTCGGTTCTTCCGTCTTCTTGCGCCGCCGTCCGCTGTTTCCGTCGTCACCAAGGACCTCATCGAGTTCCGTGACGAGCCGCGTCTTCGCGCCACCTCTTTCGACCAGAGACGCACGGAAGCGCCGTCAACCACATCGTCTTCCTCGGCTCCGACGTCTACACCGCCGCCCCTTCGCGAACTCTTGCGACTCACCTCACCGTCGGATCTCCATCGGACGCCTTTGAAAGCCACGCCCTTCCCTTTTAAATGCAAATCGAATCGGTAGAAATAGACCTCGGCGCTGGATCTTCATCGAAAGATTCTCGCTGGGCGCGTGAGGCTTAGGAATAGTAAATCGCTTTCGGTATAGCGTGGCCGTCAGTTTTCATCCAACGGGCGACGTTGCGCCACGCTTTCCTGTTGCGTTGAGTTGAGTTGCGCGGTAGATCTTCACCGTGGGATCTTCATCCGACGGTAGGCATGCGTCCACGAGGCTTGGGAATAGTAAACCGTGTGGGTACCGCCGCCGTTGGATCGCCATCCCATCGCGCTAGTGCATCCACATCGGTGCGTTGAATAGTGAATCGTGTGAGTACCGATAGTCGCTTGATTCCCATCGAAGCGGCCGACGTTATGCGCCACGTAAGGCTTTGTAGCGATGCATCGCTCAGAACGACCGATCGCTGGATTTGAATCCAACGGCCGAAAAAATTGTGTACGTGTCTTGATGCTTTTCCGCCGCGTCGTCACTGGTTGGTCCAAGCACTGTTCATCCGGGCCCACATGTCAGTGCAATGACCTCGGCTGTGCTGACGTCAGCGTGACGTCATCCGGGCCCACCTGTCAGTGGCCGAGGGCGACGTGGCTCGCCCTGGTGCCGACACGTGTCGCCGGCGGAATTAATCCGGATTTTCAGTAAGAAATTAAATAGAATAATTCGGTTATTATTTATTTGAATTTCAGCAAACTTAGAAATGCTATAACTTTTGCATTTTAACTCGGATTTGGGTGATTCTAGTGCCCAAAAATTTGTAAAAATATGAACTATTTATTGGTGATTTTTATTTTATTTTTAGAATTTATCTTGCTGTCTGTATAGTGTATTTATTGTGTGATTGCTTGTGCCGAGTAGACTCCGAATTGCCGGAATTCGCCGAGGGAGGATTTGACGATCCATCGCAGAACCTCGACCAGAACCAACTCCTCTTCGAAGGCAAGTCGTGCTTTGATCATATTGCTCCCAGTTTTACAAAATTACTTTGATTCAAATTATTGCATGCTAGTTCAAGATTAAAATGAATTAAATTAATTTGGGAATTAGTTATTCAACCCAATTGCTAAATATCACCTTGCCATGATTATTTGTATGCCATAATTCATTTGTCACCCTAAGATGGTTGATTATTAGTTGGTTGTTATTACTTGCCAACGTGGGTTGGTTAGACCGTGTATAATTGCTTAGCCATGCCACGCAACTCATGTCTTCTGAAAATAAAAGGATAATACTGATTAATGGATTATGAAATGTGTTTGTGAAATGGTGTGACGTGTTGCCACACGATGATGTTGATATGTGGAACCAGAGTGGTTCTACATGGATGTTGAGTTGTTGTTGGCATTGTGTTGCGCAATAGTCAACTGGGGTGGTAAAATGTTTTAGACCGAGGCAAGTGGCAAGAGTGGCATTGGATATGTCACTTTGGTATTTGGCGGTGTTGTTGGTGAACTATGTGATGGTATTGTTGGTGAATTGTTTGGGGTAGTCTTGCCTTGGTCACCCTAAGGACTTCACCTTGCAAGCCTTTGAACTGAAGTCACTCGTACAACCACATGTCTGGCAGGGACGGACCTAGTTTAGTAGGATACGATATCTCACCTTTGATACTCGGGGTGGCGACCCGAGGGGTGATCATATGGGGGCGCGCACATCTTTGCGGCTTGGTACCCATCCAACGGTGTTCGCCGGTCCTATACTTGACTCGAGTGAGGGAAGTGATAGTGAAGGCAACACGGAGAGGTTCCTAGGTTGAGCTAGAAGTTTACGAAAGGCTTTGTTATGATCGCTCATTCGCATCTTGTTGTATGGCGATTCACTACCGACGTGGTGAGTTGATTGTATCTTGTGGGTAAAGTGTACAACCTCTGCAGAGTGTAAAACTATTCAATAGCCGTGTCCATGTATTGGACATTGCTCGGGATTACTGATCAAGGGTTAGATTTTGATAAAATGATGTTGGGAATGTGGACATTGTGATATGGAAATTGGTTAAAGATGAGAAAGGCTTTACTTAAGAATGATTACGAAATTTATTATGAGTATTACTTGTTTTACTGCTTTTCTATCTATTTATGATTATTTGTGAATGCTGCTTTATTGCAAAAAAAAACCATTCAGCCATTCCTTTGGAATAAGCCATGCATGTAGTAATAGAACTGCATTCTGTGCATGACTTGTTGAGTACGGTTGTGTACTCACCCTTGCTATAACAAAACATCACCAGTTGAGGAGAAGTTCTCAGCAAGAAGCGAATATCTAGGAGTTGAACCTTGTCAAATGCCCGTGGTATATTGATGGGATTCACCGACGTTCTTCGTTCATTACTGCTCGTTTTACTCGAGTTGAAGCCATCTAGGTTTCACAATTGTAAGTTGACCTTAAGGTTGTTCAACTGTTATATTAAAGATGAATACCTTATTTATTATTCATTCGTGTATGTTTGTGATATTCATCTTTGTTAACTGTGGGCACTAGCGATCGATCCTGGGACTAGTCTTTGAAAACACAGAGAGTTTCCTGTTGTGAAATTGGGGTCTGATCTACCTATGTATAAAATTGCGAGTTCAAATTCAATACATATCAGACTTACAAAAAAAGGAAAATTCGAATTTTCCTTTTTTGTAAGTCTTGATATGTATTGAATTTGAACCTGCAATTTTATACATAGGTAGAGTAATCTATGAAGTACATCTACAAATTTTTTTAGAATTTGGTTGTCACTACCGGTTCGTCCAGAACCGGCAGTGATATACATAGATCACTGTCGGTTCTTCGTATAAGCCGGCAGAGATATACATATATCATCGCCGATTCTCTTTGAACCGGCAGAGATAGTCGAGTATCACCGCCGGATTCAAGTGTAAACCGCAGAGATAGTCGAATATCACTTGCCGGTTGTATAATGAACCGCAGTGATATCTATTATCACCGCCGTTCCTTAAGCCGCAAGGATAACCCGAGTATCATCGCCGACTAATCATCGCCGCCCCATAACCCGCGAGAATGGCGTGGACGAACCGGCAATGATGACCTATTCTGTAGTAGTGTCAACAAAAATAGTAAACTATTCACTACAGGAAACCGAACTTTTTTCGTCGGCCAAACGTTGACGAAAACAGGGGGATTCCCAACGAAACTGCCTACCGACGAAAATAGCCCAACGAAACTAAATCGACGAAAATATGGCTTATTTTCGTCGGTTACTGACGAAAATGAATTTTTTTCATCAACCTGGGCTAGCCGACAAAAACAAGTGGCCGATGGTTGGCCCAGTCTTGCCACGTCGGACTATTTGTATAAGCCACCGGCCGATTTAAAAGAGTCAAGATTTTCGCTTAACCACGATGGCCGATGAAAATATCGAGTTGCCCACGCAGACTGTTCCCGAGATTTTCGCCGACCATCGTGGCGGCATTTAAAATATCGGGAGTACCAAATGCAAAACCTGCTTCCCCATTTCTTGTTTTCTCTTATGGTATTCTCCGGTATTTTCATCGACCACAATGGTTTATTAAAATACTGGGAGGTACCAGCTGAAAACTGATCCCCCTTTGCTTGTTTTGCAGCATCAACATACAATTTTTCCTCAAATTCACGTACTCAGAACAATCACAAATGCATCACACAATTTGAAAATCACATTAATATTCAATTCGCAAATGCATCACATTAATATCGCAAATACATCAAATATAAATATCCAAATCATATCACAAGTTTCATCCAACTACAGTACCCCATCCATCACAAGTCTATCTACATCCTAACTCTCCGGGGTGTTTGAATTGTGGTCGCTACCTCTAGAGGCAAAGAAGCCATCGACTTCTGTATTAGGAGCGTGCGAGCTTGAACCCTGAGCTGGCCCTGGTGGTGGAGGCGGAAATGGGTGCCACGGCGAAGGAGGCTGAGAACCCTGCAGAGAAGGAGTTATGAAATTTCAAATTAGTACATAATTGCATATAATTTTTAAAACCGAATTAACCTAAAGCCAGTGTTCAAGAGTTCGCTCGGCGGATTCGTGGTGGTTAGGCACCGCCAAGCGCCAAGACCTTATTTGTGGTGCAATTGCTGGTCTCGGCGTTTTGACCCTCAGCGGCCGAGAATTAATATAATTGTTGGCCCTGAATCTACAAATTCGGACCCTCTGTGTATTCTGCACTAGTCCAGGATCGCGCTAGTGCACACAGGCTAAACAGGGTTAAAGTACCACAACATTGATAGCGGAATAATAATTAAAGTACTTCAAACAGGTATATAAACGAGTTGTACGACCTTATGGTCTCCTTACAATAGTTTGCCACACCGGGCTTACATTAATCAAAGTAATAAGAGTTCAACAGTGGAAAATAAATCTTCGTGATGGTCCATAATCTGCCACAGGCACCCTGACGAGGCTTGATCCCTAGCTTCCTGGCTCATCAACAGTCTCCTCCTACCATACTGACATAGACTCCTCCTCTAGTAAATTGTTGTCCGCAAGGGTGAGTAGACACCGTACTCAACAAGTCATGCACAAAATGTAGTTCTTATTACTACATGCATGGCTTGTTACAAAGGAATGGCTCAATTGGTTATTTTGCATTGCATCAATATTTTACTAAATATTTATTTAATTATAAAGCAGCAAAACCTTAATAATGTAATAAGCTTCTCAATTGTTTTCCACATAATTTTGGACACACAGTTCTTAATCAACTTTCATCATCAACCCCGCACACAACCTTCCACCCCATTTTATTTTCAAAATTCTACCCCTTGATCAGAATCCCCGAGCATTGTCCAAAGACTGTGGACTCGGCTATTCAGCAGTTTTAACACTCTGCAGAGGTTGTACACTTTACCCACAAGATACAACAAGACGCCATAAAGGCAATTGACCGTAACAAAGCCTTTCAGAGACTTCTATGTCCACCTAGGAACCTCTCCGAGTTGTTTTCACTATCACTTCCCTCACCTGAGTGAAGTATAGGACATGCGAACACCGTTGGATCGGTACCAAGCCGTAGCACGCACGCCCCCCATACTGCTTACCCCCCCTGCGTAACTACCACCCCGAGGTATCAAAGGTGAGATATCAGAATCCTATTAAACTAGGTCTTCCCATTCAGACATGTGATTGTACGAGAGACTCAGGTCAAAGGCTTGCAAGGTGAAGTCCTTAACTGACTAAGGCAAGACATCCTTCTCTCAAACTTGGCACACAACCCTCACAACACTCAAAACCCCCCAAATGCCATGAAGGCCCACCTGGCACAAAGCCTCGGTCCACTTGCCTCAGTCTAAATCCAATTCCATCCCAAGTTGTTTAACAGTGCAACACATACCCGTAATCATCCTTCATGTAGAACCACACAGATCTCTACATTCCAACATCATTACCAACAACATTCCACCTTTTATCAAAAATGCATTCACTATTCCTTTAGTCAATGTTGCTTTTGTATTCAAACAAATTATTCATGTTATATGCATGGCTACGCAACTATTCACGGTCGAGCCTCCCGTGTTGGCATAATATTATCAACCAACTATTATTACCAAACTTAGGGCATCAAATGAAATCATGTCATACAAATACTAGTGACAAGGTGGCAATAGCAAATAGGTTGATTTAACTAATTCACCCAAATTATTTAAATCCATTTTTAATTGAATTAGCATGCATAGTTTGAATCAAAATACATTTACAAATCGTAGGAGAAAAATGGCTGCTGGTCCTAATCTGGAGCTAGGTCTTGTGCTAGAATTTCTCCCTCGTAGCTCTCCGGCAAATCAACGTCTACTCAAATCATATATACAGACAATAAATATAATTTATAGAGAGAAAACTCAACTCTAAAAATTCCACAAAATTCACCAATAAATAGATCTTGATTTTACAAATTTTTAGAAATTGGAATCACTCAAATCGGAGTTAAAACGCAGAAGTTATAACCATTTGAAGTTTATAAATTAATTAAAAAGAATAAACCGAATTGCTTTATTTATTTTTATACGGAAAATTCGGAAATATGACGTCAGCATGATGTCAGCACCAAATTAGATTTTCACCAAATTATTTTCCTAAAGAAAATTCGAATTATTGCGCAAGCATGACGTCAGCATCTACTGTGCTATGACTGACATGTGGGTCCCATTGTTGACGTCAGCTGCTGACGTCAGCATGACACGTGGCACGATCTGGTCGTGACACGTGGCGATGAACTATCAACTGAAGGCTTGATGTAATCTCGTCCGTCCGATTTAAAATGGACGGTCAAGATGCTTGCGACGTTTCAATTTAAATCTAACGCGTGGCCTTACCGTGACCATCGGATCACGAAATATGAGACTAGGTGCGACTGAGATGGCTTTTTGCGCACTATTCTTATTTGCTCCTTCGTCTTCTCATTTTCAGTGCTTCTCTTGCAACTTCCGCCGCTAGGGTTAGCATTTCTCGCCACCCCAATCCTGCACAATCGCAAGTTTCTTTTGCACAAAAAATGTCTTCTCCATCCCCCACAAACGCTCCTTCATCCGCCCTAGCCAAGGATTGGGCCACCTCTGTGACGACGGACAAGCGACTGGAGGAACTAGTCTGTGTCGGCATTTTTCCCCATTGGTGATGCTTTCTGCTCGACCTGCTATGGGTGAATCCTGCCCCACGCCTCGCACTGAAGAGGTGGTTGTCTTCGAATCTTTCTTTTTGCGTGGATTTTGCCTTCCCGCCTGCGCCTTTTTTCGTAGTCTTCTTGAATTCTATGAAATTGAATTGACTCATCTCAATCCCAATTCCATCCTTCAAATCGCCATTTTTGTTCACCTATGTGAGGCTTTTCTTGGCGTTCGCCCACATTTCAATCTTTTTCGCCATCTTTTCCTCCTCAAGCCTTTCCCCAACAAGAGTTCCTCTAAGGCAGTTGGAGGTGCCAGATTCTAGCTGAGGGATGGCTTGAAGAGAGCCTATTTTTCTATTCCCTTCAAAACCTTGAATAAGGGCTGGCACCAGGAATGGTTCTATTGTTCCAACCCTAAGCCTTCCCTTCCTGCTTTTTCCGGAGCGCCACCCAAGCCCTCGATCAATTGGACATCACTTCCTTCGGGTGACGGGATGAACCTGGTGGTAGATCTTATGGGGATGATTTCTGAACTAAAGGAGAACGGACTCACCGGAGTGGCCATCATTATTAGCTTTAGCTCTCGCCGAGTTCAGCCCCTCAAGGAACAAGTTCATCTAGGATATGAACACGAAGGACCGAACGATCCCACTCGGGAGGTTCCCGAGCCGATTCCAAGGAAAGCGCTCCTTAGTCGCGTGGCCGACTTCTTCGCTCCGAGCATCCAGATCGTCAACGACGGATGCCCAAAACCCTTCAAGAAGTCGAACCCTTCACCTCCAGTAAGATGCCTTCTTATTTCCCAAGATTGGGCCTTCTGAGTCTTGCTTGGCTGTGGTTGAGCATGTGTCTTGTTTATTCCTGCAGGGCCGTGACGCCTTCTTTTCTGATGTGCCATTGCCTGAGTTCCCTGTGCACAAGAGCGCTAAGTGAAAATGCCCTACTCGCACCTCGCCCCCGACTCCGAGTACCAAGATGAGCAAGGCGAGTGAAGCTGAAGACCCTCGGAAAAGGGTAAACGTCCAATCGTCTACGTTCCCAAGGGAAAGAAGAAGCAGTCGGCGATGAACGTGCACCCGACCGGAGGCCCAAATATTAAGGACCCCGCAGCCATACGCGCCCTTCCAACAACTTCCTCATCTTCAAGTCGGTCCATGGACCCCGGAGTCTTTGAGCCCCCAGCCTGGCACTCAACCGATGTCATGCCTCCGTCTCCGCGCCCGACCGAAAACCCATCGTCCCCAGCACTAGGCGCGCAGACTGGCCCCACTACTGGCGGGACTTCTACTCGGAAGGGTTCGGGGTTTAAAATAACGAGATCCAGCAGGTTGGTCTTCTTGCTCGCTCTTCTTTATTCTTCCGGGTCATGCCCTGACAGTTTCTTTTTCCAGAGAGCCTGCCAATGAGGTTCCCATAGACACACCACATTAGGAGCCCCAGGGGCAGTTACTGGAAGCGTCACAGACGAACCAGGGACCAAGGCACCAACCGAGGCCGAGCACATCGCCTCGGGTGTGGTTCTGAAGCAGTCGGCGACGGATCTTCCGACTGCTCCTACGGCCCCGAACACTGAGGTTAGCTCGGACTGAAACCCGCCGCAGAACTCCTCTGGGCCGACCGCCAAACCACGCCTCGAGCTCATTGTTGATCCTTCACCTCTGTCGGAAGAACTCCCCCAGCCCTCTTGCCATTCGCCTCCTCCAGAAGAACTCCGTACGGGTTGCCTTCTTCAACAAACATGGTGACGGGATATCCTATGATGACGAAGATGAGGCTAAGGAATGGGCATCTTTCTATGACACCGCTTACACCTGTTTTCGTCTTGGCAATGTATGTTACTTATGCCGAGCTGCTTTAGATGTCATCTTTTTATGATATCTGACACACGGTATGTCCTCATCGTTCGTTTTGCCATCTTCAGCGCTTGGCAGAGCGTGCTCAAGACCGAAACACCCTTCTCCGCGAGATACTCCCGAAGACCAAGATGAGGAAGGACTATGAGGCCGAGGTCGAGCGAGTCCGCGTCGAACTACATGAGGAACTCGTCTGGGCCCGAGTCGAGAACCGAGAGGAACTGGAAAAGCTCCGAGCCCAGGTCTCAGCCTTCGAGGCAGAGAAACTGAATCTGACGTGCTCCCTTGATGGTAACTCCTTTGTCCGACTGCCTTGGATCACATCTTGACCCTTGCCTCACACTCCCTGTCTTGACTTCGATCTTAGCTGCTGGAGATCTCCAGGGAAAACTCGAGTCCGCCAACAAGCAAGTCGAGAAGCTGGAGAAGTCCGAAAAGGATGCCAAAACTGAGACGGAGAAGATGAAGAAAGAGCTAGAAGGTTTACTCCTGACTCGTTCTTTGTTCCTTTTTGTGCCTTTTAGCGTCCTCGGGCTGAGCCGACTGGTTTTTGCAGTGCACCGAGTCAACTCGTAGGCTCAGTTTCGCGCTCTTGATGAGAAGATTAAATCTACTGAGGTGCGGGTTGACAAACTCCAGGAGGGCTCCGAAAGAATGCTGCGGATGTTGAGTCCTGACGAAGCTGGGACCAGCGATGTTCCGTATGATGCGGACGCCACGATCCAACGGCTAGAGGAGGGGACCAAGAAACTGGTGGCACACTTAAAGGAAACAGCGACCACGAGTGCCTGTCAAGCGTTGGCCATTGTGAAGTCCCTGTATCCACGAGTGGAACTCGAAGCCATCAAGGAGGGCTTTGCTCGCACTGCTGATTGGCGATGATCAAGCGCTTGCCCTGGTTGACGAGGTTAGGGATACCGCCTCTGCCTTAGTTGAGAACTTGGATTTGGGCACCGCGTAGACTTCTATTTGTTTAAAACTTGATCTGTAATTATTCTTTTGCGCCTTGGGAAAAATCGTCTGGCGATTGGGCCATGTCTGGCTTTTAATTGTTTCATTGTGTCTTCAGTAGTTTCTTGACTTTAACGTTTGCATGCGCCATGCCTGATTTGATATCCCTTGACCGTGCATCTTCTCGGCCGCTTTGAGATCTGGTGAGGGCCGCTTCAGCTTCCCACACTTGCATTTATTCTGAACCATTCGGTTCCCGCGCCTTGGGTATATAAGTATGGCACCGCTGCTTGAGCGATCACCCCCGACCTAGAGCTTTTCTCCACAACCTTCAACATTCTTTTCTTGAACCTCCGATGGCTTCATCCCAGTCCTCCCTGTCCGGCGATGAGCCTCCACCATCTCCCCCCTCGGTGGAGGAACTGGTCTTTGAAGATGGGGCTCCACCGGCGCCTGATGAGGAGGAGGACCCTCTAGCCAAACTTTGGGTTGAATATGACCGCGCGCTAGCCGAACATGCAGAAGAAGAGGCCGTGGCCCGTGACACTGCCGCCGTCGACGTGCTGCTCGAAGGAGTCCCGAAGCTTTTCAGGTAGAGGGACGCCCTTATTGAAGCAGTAGGATGCGCGCGCCGAGCGTAGACTTTAGGTTCCTGCACATTCTTATGTAATGTTTGGACCTAAGTGATTGTAATAAAATTTCTTCCCTTTTAATCATGGCATTTGTCCAAGTGGCACTCATCCTTGTTCGTTTAAACACTCTGCCCAACTAACCTAGCCCCTAGGCGTTTAGGAGTCGGCACATGGCCATTTTTCCCAGGACCGCGCTTTTGAGTAGCTAGGGTTCATTGTTCCTGGGGTCAGAGTTTCACGATTTAGAATCGGCGCACTTGGACTAGGTCACGACCATTAGGGAGAAGAAACAGCAAATGACTCGCAAGAAGGGTTGCAACACTATTAGGTGTAGCCCCCGACTTATTGCTTAATTGAGTATCAATTGAGTAGCAAGTCAAGAAAAAACTTTATTCATAAACAGCACAACTAATGTACAGTATTTTTAAGAGTAAAAATGACGTAGTTGCTCTATGTTCCATGAGTTGTTGATGACAACGCCATCTTCCCGTGTAAGTCTATAAGCCACCGGGCGTGTCACCTCGTCGACGATGTAGGGGCCTTCCCAGCTTGGAGAGAGCTTGTGCTCGTTTTTTTGATTCTTTATGAGGATCAGATCCTCCTTAGAGAAAGCGCAACCCCGAACATTTCGGTCATGGTAGCGGCGCAGGCCTTAGAGGTACTTGGCCGACTGGAATGCTGCGACCTCCCTGGCCTCCTCCAATCGGTCGATATCTTCCATCCTGCTCTCCTCCGACTCGGCCTCCTTGTAATTCCGAACCCGAGGGGATCCGAATGTCAACTCGGTGGGTAAGACTGCTTCTGAGCCGTATACCAGGAAAAAAGGTGACTGCCCGGTAGCCCTGCTGCGAGTAGTTCTCAACCCCGAGAGCACCGAAGGCAATTCTTTTACCCATCGAGTGGCGTATGGCTTGAGACGATAAAAAATTCTTGCTTTTAGCCCTTGTAACACCATGCCGTTTGCCCACTGTTGCTTTTTGGATGAGCCACGGAGGCGAAGCAGATTTTGATGCCGAGCTTGTCGCACCAGTCTTGAAATTCCTCTCCGCGGAAGTGCGTTCCATTGTCCGTGATGATCCTGTTTGGTACACCAAATCTTACCACGATTTCTTGAAAAAACTCCTTGGTCTTGGCCGCCGTGATTGTGGCGACAGGCTTTGCCTCAATCCACTTGGTGAATTTATCAATGGTGATGAAGAGATGAGTGAAACCACCTTGAGCCTTCTTCAGAGGGCCGACCATGTCGAGCCCCCAGACTGTGAACGGCTAGGTGATTGGGATGGTTTGCAACTCCTGTGCCAGCATGTGTATCTGCCGAGCGAAGAACTGGCAGCCCTCGCAGGTTCAAACAATATCCTCTGTGTCAGAGACGGCAGTCAGCCAGAAGAAGCCTTGACGATAAGCTTTGCCCACTAGGGTACTTGCCGCGGCATGATGCCCGCAAATTCCCGAGTGGATTTCTCTGAGGAGGCTCCTTCCTTCTTGCTCCGATATGCAGCGTCTCAAGACTCCGGAGGCACTCTTTCGAAAGAGTTCTTCGCCAACTACCACGTAGCTTTTGCATCAGCGTGCGACACGCTCTGCCTCTATGCGGTCTTTGGGGAGCTCATCTTTTAACAAATAGTTTAGGAAAGGAGCTGTCCAGTCAGATTGATGACTAAGATTTCCTCTTTAGCCGGTGTTTCCTCTGATTTGCTTGGCTCCTGCTGTTGGCTTATTGCAGGTTTGCGGAGCTCTTCGACAAATACTCTAGCCGGTACTGTTGCCCGACTGGAGCCTAGCCTTGCAAGATCGTCTGCTGCTTCATTGTCGCGATGGAGCACATGGATGAGTTCCAGCCCGTCAAACTTGTCTTCGAGTTTCCTTACTTCTTGGTAGTATGCAGTCATATTGTCTCCGATGCACGACCAATCTTTCTGCACTTAGTTAATCACCAACATGGAGTCGCTCCGATTGTCAACCATCGAACACCGAGGGATACCGCGATACGGAGTCCGTGGATGAGTGCCTCATACTCGACGGCATTGTTTGATGCTGGGAAATGGAGTTGAAGGACATATTTCAAGCACTCACCTGTCGAGGAGATGAGCACCACACTAGCCCCCGCACCGCTGAGCATGAGGGAACCGTCAAAATACATTGTCCAGTACTCGAGATCTTCAGTAGTTGTGGGGTCTGCAATTCTACCCACTCGGCGATGAAGTCAGCGAGCACTTGGGATTTTACTGCTGTCCGCGGCCTGAAGGAGATTTCGAAAGCTCCAAGCTCGACCGCCCATTTTGCAATTCTCCCAGTGGCTTCCCGGTTGTGGAGTATATCCCCAATCGGGAAAGAGGTGACCACCGAAATTGAATGCTCATGAAAGTAGTGCTTGAGTTTGCGAGAAGTAAGCGGATACCATACCTTAGATTCTCCTAACACCTCGCTGATGAAGTATACTGGCCGCGGGACCTTCTGAAGGTGCCTTGCTTCCTCCCGCTCTACGACGATTGCGGCGCTGACTACATGAGTCGTTGCAGCAATGTAGAGCAAAAGGGGTTCTTCGGGCATTGGCGAGACCAGCACAGGTGGCGATGACAAGAATGCCTTGAGCTCTTTGAATGCTTGCTATGCTTCGGCCATCCACTAAAAATTGCCCTGCTTCTTCAGAAGTTTGAAAAAGGGCATTCCCCGCGATCCTAGGCGAGAAATGAACCTGCCGAGTGCCACCATGCACCCTGTGTGCTTCTGGACGTCTTTCTGGCTGGTCGGAGGTTTCATCTTTAAAATTGCATTGATCTTCTCTGGGTTTGCTTCGATGCCCCGCTGTGACACAATGAATCCAAGCAGCTTTACTGAGGGAACTCCAAAGACACACTTTTCAGGGTTAAGCTTCATCTTGTAAGCCCTTAAACTTTCAAATGTCTCGGCCAAGTCGGATATGAGGTCCTCATTCGCACGAGATTTGACGACGACATCATCGACATATGCCTCCACGTTGCGTTCGATTTGGGTGTGAAAACACCGCTGTATTGCGCGCTGATAGGTTGCACCAGCGTTTTTCAAACCGAACAGCATTGTGACGTAGTAAAATACCCCAAACGGAGTGATGAACGAAGTTTTGATACAGTCTACTTCTTTTAGCCTAATCTGGTGATACCCTGAGTAGGCATCCAGAAAGCTAAGGAGTTCGCAGCCTACCATTGAATCTACCACTTGGTCAATGCGGGGCAGCCCGAACGGATCTTTCGAACATGCTTTGTTAAGATCGGTATAATCAATACACATGCACCAGCTTTTATTCTTTTTGCGAATAAGAACTAGGTTCGCTAACCAGTTGGGATGATACACTTCTTTTATAAAGCCTACTGCTAAAAGCTTAGTGAGTTCTTCCCTGATGGCCTCTCGGCGATCTTGAGCAAATTGTCAGAGCCGCTGCTTGATAGGCTTGGCCTTCTCATCAACATTGAGAGAATGCTCGATCACCTCCCGAGGAACACCGGGCATGTTGGAAGGTTTCCACGCAAAAATGTCCCCGTTGGCCCGAAGAAAGGTGACGAGCGCGTCTTACTATTTGGGGTTAAGTCCTATCCCGATCAAAGCCGTTTGAGCCGAGTTGGATGGGTCAAGGACTACCTTCTTAGTCCCCTCGTCAGGCTTCATACTTGTCTTGGCTTGTTTCTTGGCCGGGACTTCTCCTTCATCTTGCTGATGTGCAGCTGCCTGTCGGATCTTCTCCTTGTCGGCTGCCGCCTCTTGAATTTCGGCCATCTCGCAGCTCTCTCTGTCGCACGCGAACGACTGCTTGACGTCGCCGTGCACGGAGATGATTCCCTTCGGCCCTGGCATCTTCAAGACGAGGTAAGTGTAATGCAGCACGTCCATGAACCTGGCTAGACCTGGACTTCCCAAGATGGCATGGTATACCGTCTCGAAATCAGCCACCTCAAAATTGAGATATTCCATCTGGTAATTTTCTCTGGTTCCGAACGTAACCGGCAAGGTGATTTGCCCGAGTGGGACCGAAGAGGTCCTAGGAATTACCCCATGAAACGGTGATGAGCCCCGCATTAGCTCTAAGCGAGGAATCTTCATGTCGTCGAAGGTTTTGGAGAAGAGGACGTTGAGTCCACTCCCCCCGTCAACCAGCACCCTCTTGAGTTTAACGCTGCGAATCACAGGGTCTAAAACAAGAGGATATCTACCTAGATATGGGATGTGATCCGAATGATCCGAGCAGTCAAAGGCGATCGGGACTTCGGACCATCTGAGGTACTGGGGGGTTGTTGGCATAACTGCATTGATGTCCCGAGCGGTAAGCTTTTGCTTTCGCTTGGACTCGTAAGCAGCCGAGCCCCAAAATATATAGTTGAGCTCACGTTCCGTCTTCTAGTCCTCACCCTCATCATCCTCATGAGAATCTTGCTTTTTCTTTTCTTCGTCTTTTGCTTCGCCCTTGGCCAACCGCTTTCTGGACTCCTTGGCGAACCTTCTTTGGGTGAAGCAATCTTTCGTAGCATGTTTCCCCTTGGGATGGAAAGGACAGGTTGCGTCCATCACTGCATCATAATCGTCCGTGCATGGCGCGCGATGCCGATCTCGCTCGGTTGCCGCCACCAGCTCTTCAGGCTTCCTCTTCTTGTCCCGCCTCCCAAAGGACTCGGCATGATCCTTCTTGTCTTTATGCTGTGGGCGATCGTCTTGACTCTCGGCCAAAGCATCCGAGGCTGTAGCGTAACGATCTGCCAATTCAAACATCTCCCTTACTGTAGTCGGCGGTTTTCGGGACATCTTCTTAATCAAATTTGGGTCGTTGACGCCCTTCTAGAATGCCGCAATGACTGCAGCCTCCGAGATATCTCTGATCATATTCTTCTTCTGCATGAAGCGTCGGATAAAATCCCGGAGTGTTTTGCTATCCTCTGGTGAAGCTGGTATAGGTCCCACTGAGTCCCAGGTCTTTCATAAGTGCCCTAGAAGTTGGTGATGAACTGCTCACAAAAATCTCCCTAGGAATCTATAGAGTTCTCTGGAAGTCCAGTGAGCCAGGCTTGAGCCGAGGGGGTAAGCATGACCGTTAGATAGTTGGCCATTACGTTGTGATCGCCCCCGGCTGCCATAATTGCGAGGGAATAAACCTGCAACCAAGCTTCTCGATCTCTTTCTCCGTCAAACTTGGTAATACCTTTGGGGTTGAAACCTTCAGGCCAGACCACTCGGTGAAGCCGGGGAGTGAAGGCTCGAATCCCCTCAATAGGCCCATCGCTGCGGCGGCGCGGGGAGTGTCAAGAAGGTGATCTGGCTCGGCGGTCCTCACTTTCGCCCTTGTCGCGGAGGTGATGGCTTCTGTGGTCATCTCGGTCATCTTGGTGGATGCCAAAACATTCATAGTCATCTTTGCGCCTGCAGCGCTCTTCATCCTCCCGATCTCACCGTCTGGCATTTAGATCTACATGGAGGTCACGGCTGATGCTTCACCGGGCGTCTTCTCCTCGTCGAAGCTCTAATCGGTCACGCATGGCCCGACTGCGGGCTGTATTACTGCTGGCAGTCTGAGTGACTATTCGGGTATGAGAATGTTCCTTTTCCCCTATCTCCTCCCGATGCTGCTGGATCGCCGTTGCCATCACCATGGCCTGGACTTGGGCCACGATAGGCGCAGCTGGGCTGTCGGAACCGAGCATTGGTCCCAATGTGTTGAGGAGCGTCTTTGATACGACGATATTCTGCTGAGGAGTATGAAAAATTGACTGGTTCCCCATCTTCATCTGCAAAATGTCTTCATTAACATTGCGGCCTCTGGCCTGGAGAGACTTTGCACGGGTTTCTTGACGAAGGCGCTCTGCCTCTGCAGCATTCGCAGCATCCTTCTGCTGCTGGGAATCAGTCCGCAGATTTTCGATCACGAAGATGCCACGAAAATCTTGAGAGTCTTCTGCCCTGCTTTCTGAGTCAGAAGAACAGTAAGATAGGTTGGGCTGACCTTTAGATCCGAGTGGTTTTCTGGCGTTCTTCACCACTCGGGCTTGCCCTTAGCCAGTCCTTGCTCAAACCGGGGGACAAACTTTTGGCTTTACCGTCTAGGGACAGATGGCCATTCTTGACCCCGATCCAAGTGGTTGCCCGGCTAGGAGAGCAACAGAATCACCTCCAGATTGGATCTGATCCGAATCTAAAAGGATGAGTCGACCAAAATCGTCGGTGATGAAATCTAGACTTCCGAAGCGGAACGCCTGGGCCGGTGCGAAGGTGGCCATGACTTCGTTGAAGATCGCCATCGAGCCTACTGAGATTGATCTTAGCGTAGCCCCTACCTGGCGCGCCAACTGTCGACGTTTGTTGTCGGCAATAATGAAAAGGGAGCTAGGCGCTGGATCCAAACTCGATGGTAGCACAAGACACAGGATGTATACAGGTTCGGGCTCTCGCGGAGGAGATAATACCCTAGTCCTGTGCTTTGGAATTATATGTGGCTAGCTATTTGCTGATGTGATTGTCTGTTGATGTTCTCCCGTCCCTCCCTTTATATAGTAAAGGAGGGCGGTTACAAAGAGTCCTATTCGGATACAAAGTAGGGATTATATCTCCTATATCTTTTTGTTTTGGCAACGGTTTAGATTACAATCATATCCTACCTAATTCGGCTTGGTTGCTATCCTCAGGGCTTCCTTGTCTCATACGTTTGGCGCAACCCTGATAGCTTCTATTTCTCTGCAGTCGGCCCAACCTAGCCTTGTTCAGTTGGGCCTCGCAGGCCTGCTTTGCAGATACCCGGGATGTATACATCCCATAGCGGCCTTCCTAGAGTTTTGTGATGAAATGGGCACCAAGGTATGCTTTGCTTCGGTGGCCCATCCAAGGAGCAATGGCCAAGCGGAGCACGCCAACGCGCTGGTGTTGAGGGGCCTTAAAACTAGAGCATTTGATCCGCTCCATAAGCGGGGGGAGCGGTGGACGGAAGAACTCCCGGCTGTGTTGTGGTCACTTCGAACCACACCCAATCGGGCGACTAGAGTAACACCCTTCTTCCTAGTCTACGAGGCAGAAGCTATCCTCCTATCTGAGCTGTCGCTTGGCTCCCCGTGCGTCTCGACGTTCAGCGAAGAAGGCCAAGAAGACCACCACGGAGAAGAAGTCAACCTTCTGGAGGAGGTGCACGACCGGGCGGCCTTGCGTGCCACTTGACACCAGCAAAGTCTCAGGTGGTACCACGCCACCCGAGTCCACGAGAGAATACTGGCAGTGGGCGACTTGATCTTGCGCAGAATCCAGACGCATGCCGGTCGCCACAAACTGTCTCCCTTGTGGGAGGGCCCCTTTAAAGTGGTCTCAGTTTCTTGACCTGGGGCGGTCCGGTTGGCCACTGAGGATGGCCAAGAACTATCGAATTCCCACAACGTGGAGCTGTTGCGGAAGTTCTACCGGTGAGAGGTTGTAAGCGTCAGGCTGCTCGCCTCGGCCAGCTAAGGAAGGAACTCCCCTTCTGAGAGCTGACCAGTGATGGGCTATGACCAAGATAAGTTATTTGCATTGTGTATTATCAGTCTGCCTATCATATCTGCGCCCTATTGGGTCGAATTGTGCGTGGTTGTCACGAGCGTCAGTAACCCGACGGCTCCTTGCTGATAAAGGGAAACACCCAGCGTTAGCGTCGTGCAAGGATGGGCGACCGGAGCGTGAGTTCAGCACGGTGCCCAAACGCGGCCTGCACCGTGGGCACCGCTAGCCTAAAACCACTCTTGGGGACCTGCTACCTTGCCGCGCAGCGCTGCGGTCTAGTTTCGAGAGATCACTAGGATCTAAGTTCCGAAGGGCCATAGGCCAGTGATAGCGTCACGCAAAGACTTAAGACTATATTCGTCTTTCCTACTGGTGCCCCGATGGGTTATATTTGGCGTGGGTGTCATTGGTACCACCAGTTTGGCAACTCCTTGTTGATATGCGGTAACACCCAGCATTCGCATCGGGCAGGGGCGGGCAACCAGGAGCACTAGTGCAGCACGGTGCTTCAAAGCGGCTTGCACCGCGAACACCGCAAGCCAAAAACCACTCCTGGGAACCTGCTACCTTGACACGCAACGTCGCGGTCTGGTTCTGAGAAAAATCACAAGGGCTTAAGTTCCAAAAAGAAAGGGTCCATGATAACCCCGCACGGGGACTTATATTCTTTTAGCTATTTCCCGCGTGCCACGCGTAACACCTACTTGTGTTTGCAGCGGCTGTGTGCAATCACAGGTAAACTGCCAAAGCACTGGCCTAATCTAAATGTTCAAGATTGAATCGCAGCAAGTCTGGGGGCTGGTCGCCCAACGATGTGATCAAGTAAAACACAAGTGCATACAATCAAATAAACACACAGGTAAAGCCTGAAGACGTTAAGTTCAATTTGATTACTAAGGAAGTTTTTGCATACAGAAAAGCAAAGCAAGGAAAAGAATAAATGAAAGAAACAAAGGAAGCGGCCCGGGCCATCAGTTGTCATTGGCAACTTGGATGTGCTCGTCGACCTCCCCGGCTTCCTCCTCCAGCAGTGCGGCATCGGTGCCCGGGTCTTCCACCTCCATCACCCCGGCGACGTGCTCCGCTGCCTTGCGCAAGCGTGCCTGCGCCTGAGCCTCGTCCCCCTCAATGCCGACCACGATGGCCATTGGGTCGAAGGAGGCATCGCGGTTGGCGCAGCACGCCAGCACGAACGTCGCAGTAGCAACCGCGACCTCCCGCCCTTCTCGGGCCGAGCGAACGGCCAAGGCGGCGGGCAAGCGCTGAGGGCTTCGGCAACCTGAGTGGCACCATGGGCGTAGTACAGGGCTGAAGGCTCCAGCGACTCGCGGAGGTCCACCCCCAGTGGCTCTAGGGACTTTGCCATGCGCCGGTAAGCGGACCGAGCATGACGGCGAGGTTGTGCAGCGTGCGATGCTGCTCCTCCACCGCTTGCCTCTGCGCCGCCTCACCCTCCTATGCCCGGGCGAGCAGGGCCGCTCCAGTCGTCCTCTCCTGGGCGAGCAGTGCCTCCCACTTCTCCCGCTCCTGTGTCAGCTCCTCGCGCAGTGCCACCATCTGCTGCGCCATCTGCGCTTCGCGCTGGATGGCGCCCGTGAGGAGGGCGCCCGAGGATGCGTGCGCCTCGCCAAGTTCAGCGAGCAGCACCCCCAAGTTGGATGCGCGGGCGTTGGCGACAATCGAAGTGGAGTGGGCTTGAGTGCTGGCACCGGCGATGTCCACTGGGGCTGCTTCCGAGGCGCCAGGTGGCCCTTGGGTAGAAGTCCCTATTGCGCCTATTGGCGCAGTGTCTGTTGGTGCTGTGGACGTCCGCTTGGCTGGAGCACCTTGGTGGCCGCCCTTGGAGGTGACTGGAAGCGGAATGAGGCCATCGGAAGCATGAGCCCACCTTGGCGAGCGGTGGCAGTAGCTGGAGTCGGCGCTGGCGGAGGTGGCGCCGTTGAGGTCGGTGCGGTGGGCGGTGCACAGAGTTGGCATCGATGGAGCCGCGCCGGAGTAAAGCGCGGGCGTCGTTGCCTCGAAGAAGATGCCACCACTCCGGGCGCGCTTTGAGGAGCGGTGGAGTCGGTGGCGGCAGAATTCTGTGCCTCGGTGCGGGGCCACTTGGGGTCTACACCCGAGGCATCTGGAGCGCAGGGCCGCTTGCCTGCGCTCCGATCGTCGGCTGGTGCCGGGTCCCTGATCACCAAGGGACCGCAGCCCGGCAGCGCCGAGGGGCCGGTGAAGTCCATCGCCGGAAACATCTTGACAATCCGGAGACGCTCCGCGGACTCCAGATCGCAAAGCGGCCGGGCCGCAGCAAGGAAATCCGGGACACTCGTCATTGGCGGGAGCATTCCGGATAGCCATTTGGAAATGGCGGGGCCGTCCAAGTTCCCTGCGCCTGGCGAAAAAAAAGAAGACACAATTGTCAGTTGATGGCGACCACAAAAGGAGACATATATCCATGAGAAGAGTAAAAGAACTTACAGCCCGGGTGCGTACGGGTCATGTTGTCATCACCCTTGTACTTCCATGCAGGGCGGGCACGTCGACAAAGGGGGCTGATCCTCCGGGCTACGAAGTACCGGGTTACCAGTGCCCTAATCAGGCCGGCGTCCCACAGTCGGTTGATACGGGCCACCATCGCCAGGAGCTTTGCCATCTCCTCGACGGGTGTACTCCAACTGTCGCGGACTTCTGCCTGCGCGCAAGGCATCTCGAGGAGGACGACGCCGCTGTCATTGCTAACGTAAAGCCAATCGCTCCGCCATGCCTTCCAATTCAACGGTGGAAGACGGGAAGGGTTGCACCATTAGAGCAGGAGCAAAGTCTTTGGACAAGGAAGATGAAAGGGCGAAGAGCAAAGTGCGCAGGAATCAGAAAGGAGCGTGAACCGATGGACGTGGGTGCGCGTATATATAGGCCCCTCGCACAGACGGTTCGCGAAAGGGCACGACGTTTCGGGTCCTGAGAAAAAATCGGCGGAAGTGGGAGGATCGAGGTGGTTATGTGCTCAGAAATGGTGGGTCCATCTAGGAATGCACCGACATTAAATAAGGACAAAAAGAAACTAGGGCGCATTCTAGGATGAACCCGGGGGATACTATCGGCGTACTTTACACCAGGGTAACCTCTTTGCCGTAGATAAGTAAAGACCACGTGGTGGCCTGGCGAGCAGGCTCCTCTCGCCGGGCAAGCGGCCCACGTGGCGGCTTTGACGAAAGCGGTGGCGAATCGAGCCCCTCACCGGCGAGTGGCCCATGTGGCGGCTGGCGGCGGTGGTGATCAAGCCCTCTCGTCGACAGCGGCCCATGTGGCGGCTTTGGCGGCGGCGGCGTTCGAGCCCTCCCACCAGGTGAGCGGCCCATGTGGCAGCCTGACGAGTAGGCGGGCGTTCAGGCCCCTCTCACCGGGCGAGCGGCCCACGTGGCGACGTGGCGAGTAGGCTGGCGATCAGGCCCCTCTCGTCGGGCGCCGGCCCACGTGGTGGCTCGCAAGCGGTGGCGATCTGGCCTCTCGTCGTGGCCGCCCACATGGCGGCTCGGCGGCGGTGGCGATCAAGCCCCTCTCGCCTTTGGCGCCGCCCACATGGCGGCTTTGGCGGCGGCGGGCGTTCGCCCTCTCGCCGGAAGAGCGCCCACGTGGCGGCTTGGTGAGTAGGATGGCGATCGAGCCCTTCTCGGGCGCCGCCCACGGGCGGCTCGGGCGGCGCGGCGGCGAATCGAGCCTCTCTCGCGGGCGCCGCCCATGTTGCGGCCTAGTGAGCAGGCGGGCATTCAGGCCCCTCTCGCCGGGCGTTCGGCCCCCGTGGCGGCCTGGCGTGCAGGTGGGCAGTCAGGCCCCACTAGCCAGGCCACGTGGGTGACCAAAGGAATGAAAAGGAGGCTTCGCCTCGAAGTCTCCTTCCCCTGACACGTTGTGTCCGGGCCATTGATTGTGAAGTGATCTGCTGTCGACATGACGATAACCCATCCCTCTGTCGCCTCACACCTAACTTGTCGTAGGAATGTCACATTCCGGGCAGACTAGGCGAAGCCATACAACGACATTAAATGAGGCCTAAGGGACAGGACGACATTAATGAGTGCAATAAATGGGCTGTAAATCAGCGTGATGTCACCTTCTCACCTGTCCGAGCCAGCCCAGTCTATATAAGGGAGCTCTAGTGTATGGAGAGAGGGGAGCGTCTCTGAGAGACTAGGATCCGGGGCCGAAAGACTAAGACTTAGAGCTAAAAAAGGAGAACGAACTGAGAAAAGCATTGTAACCAGTTCAACACACATCAACAAAGATCTAGCAGGACGTAAGGCTGTTACCCACACCAGGGGCCTGAACCTGGATACATCGTTGTGTTCTTTGATCTATTGATCCCCGGGATTCCTCGCGTGAGAGTCATTAGGGTTTCCAATCGCGAAGACGCCCTCTACCAAACCATATTCTCCATCCTAGGAGACCCCCTGTCCGCTGACAGGGTCCTGTCCAGCAAAATACGCCGACAACTCCTGCATGCCAACATTACTGAAATAACAGTTTCAAGACACAAATTTCATCAAAGTTGGTTGAACAACTCATAATCCTCTGAGTCACTGACTGGCCGCACAGCTATCCAGGCGACTCTGGATCGGCACTGCAGTGTCCTCGAACATAAATATCGAAGTAGCTCAGGGCAACGCCAGTTTCAGCCTCCTGTAATCCAAAGTTAGCGACATACATTCACAAGCGCACTGAACTAAGGCTAGATACTTATCATGCGCCTCGCTAAGCGGAGGTGTCCATCAACGTGTACCGGTGCAAAACCGGGTTACCTTCCTCTCTGTTGCCTCGCTTCTTGTTGGACCTAGCAACAAAGTCAGCCGACTCCCAGTACTTACACAAGTACCTGAAAGCTTCCTGGCACTTCAACAGCCATGGGATGGACGCCTGGAGGAACTCGTCCTCGCGTAGGTAAATCTTGGAGGCCTCGAGCTTCTTGGTCATCTTCTCCTTCACCCCTTGTAGTACGAGCACACCGCCTGGATACGTGCATTGGACATCATGTCCTTCACAACCTTATGAGCCGCCGTGTTGAAGACTTTATTGGCCTTCTCATAATTTGCAAGGACATCCTCGTCCTCCAGGCGGTACCTCTCCTGCAAAAGCAATCCTTGAGTTAGCGACATATCCCTATAAATGAATAAACTGTAAAGAGGTAAGGAACTCACCCAGAAAACATGCCAGACCGCGTCAGCGTAGGTGCCACGACGCGCCTCAGGAGCCAACCTGTAGTGCTCCCATTTTAGGGCCACCTGCGGCACCCCGTTGATGGTCACCAGGCCTGGGTAGTGGTGGCAGCAGAGGGCTCCCAAGATCGTGTTGACCTGCGAATGCTCGTGCCTAACCTCCCACGCCACGTCATCCCATTGCCTACAATTCATGAAATCAAGCTGGTTAGATTCTCAACAAATTACTTTTTTAAAATGAGAAAACTAACATACCAATCCCCATGCGGCCTGATCACCCTCCGCTGGTTAGCTTCAGCTTTAGGGGGGACGTTGTTGCATCCCCGAAACCTGAAAAATGCCAAAAATGAGAATCATAAGTCTATGCACATGAAAATTAACATTAATAACACGAATACTTGAAGCGCTGTGAAGAAGGCGCCCTAGTGTCCTCTGGGCTCTCATCATCTCCATCATGACCCCCGGAGGCATCCTCTGCCAACTCTTCCGCTACCTCCTCCTCCGCTGCTACTGCTAAGTCCTCCGACTCGTTTGAGGAGTCAGAGGCAGAAGGCAGGTACTCCTCGTTGTCCTCCCGTGCCCGCTCCATGCACCCTAGGAGCTACTGCTGCCTCTGCCTACTCTGGACAGTCCCTTAGAAGAGGCTGTCCTGACTCCTCGAGGAGTCCTAACCACTGGACTCCTGACTCTTCCCCTTACCCCCACTCCTGGAGCTAGACCCACTGAGCTTACCAACAATCTTCTCCTTCGTGTGCTTAAACATCTGCAAAAATTTCAATAGAGTTAGATTGCACATTTCAAACAACAATATAGCAACAATATGGAAATAGCAAGAATTATAATCAAAGTAGTATTACAGCAATAAGAGGATATATACTTATCAGAACTTGTCAGTGTCTAGAGGTTCATTGGCGACTCGTTGTCTAGAAAGACATGTTTTCACTGGCCGTCGAATTCTTATAGAACCCCGATGTCATTTGTTTGATGGACAAGGCTCAACTATTAGGTCTATGGCATCGGTGGCTACCTGATGAAGCCCATCCTCATCGGCAACCCGAAAAGATATTAGTAGACCTTCTTCCTAGTAGACATCCGTTTCCTTGTCATCCATCGTACTGTCGACGTAGTCAGCATCCCCAAGAGGATATAACCGTTCACGTGGGTTAACTTTATATGCTACCCACCAAGCATGCAAGTTGGGATGAAGATAGTTTAGGTAGTACACTTGTTCAACCTAGTGAGTAAGCACGAAGTTGTCGTGGCCTTCAAGCCTTGACTGGTGCTTGACCACCACCATGCCAAATTCGTCAACACGTGTGCCATTGTTGGGATCAAACCAATCACATTCAAAGAAAACTACTCTCAATTCTTTGGACCCCAAAACTTGTACTCAATTATGTTTTGAAGAACACCATAGGAGTTAATTATGCGCCCACTTGCATCGCACGCCTTAGTTACCACTCCGCTGTTCACAATGGCTTGAGAAGCTGATGAAAATAATTTGAAATTCAACTACCGCCCACTGACAGGACTGTTTTCGTTAGCTTCGCAAAAAGACCGACTAAAATAACTTTATTTTTGTTAGTTGGTGGCTCGGGCCGATGAAAAGAACTATATTTTCATCGGCTTGATTGAGGCCGACAAAAATACATTATTTTGGGCCGACGAAAAAATATCGTTTTCTTGTAGTGATTACAGTAGTAGCACTCCACATTTTTTTCCAAGACAAGTTCAATTATAAAAAAAAACATTTATAAGAGACAGAATTCTTAAACTATCATGAATGATGTCCTTGCAAAAAAATAATAATCATGAATGATATCGATGACAATAATTACAATGATTATACAATGAATGGATTTAAATACTCAATACTAAACATTGAGCTTTACCACAGTTGTATTTTCCAGAAAAAAATCTTTACCATAGTTGTTAGTTTCTATATGCGTTTTTAGAAAATCCCAGGTTTTCTACTCCCAGATAACCTTATATTTGAGACCCTCTTTTTTTGTGAGGAAATAAAGAAGAGTTGAGACCTTTTTGTATCTCTAAACCTCGTCAGCTTTGTACCTTACGTCAGGTGATCTAGTGCAGCCGTCAATTCCTTCACTCAGCTAGAATTCAGAAATTAACAATGCCAATGCTGCTAGAATTCAGAAATTAACAATGCCAATACTGTTTCAGAAATTCAGAAACAGTATTCCCGGCCGGGATCCTGGCCCATTCCCGGGTGTAGAAACCCTCTGGGCTCATTTCCCTTGGCGTGGTGGAAAGTGCATTTGGGTGCCCATGACACGGGGGAATCTTGGCCCAATCCGCGTCGTTTCCGTGGGGGAAAAAACCTCTTCTCCTCACATCGGGCTAGGTTTCCCGTCCTCTCTTGATGGTGCCACGTCCTCTCGCTCCGTGGCCTCTGTCGATCACGTCGCCTCTCTCGCGACGGCTCCTCACGCTCTCGACGTCGCCTCCGCCGCTCGCATCGCCTCTCTCGCGACGTCACCTCCGCCGCTCGTGTCGCCTCTCTCGCAACAGTGCCTTGCCCTGAAGTGACGTTGCCTCCACCGCTCGCGTCGCCTCCTCTCGGGTTAGCTCCTCTCGCGTCGCCTCCTCTTCCTCCTCTTCTCTGTCTTAGATCTACTGCTGTAGGTACCTACGAGGCTACGAAGGAGAAAGGAGTGTCCACTTCTGCTGATTGGGAGAGGAGGGAGAGCAAGGAGCCGCCGAAAGACTTCACCGGAGAAGAGGAGGGTTCAGACCTGTAGATCTACAAGTTCGTGCGGGAACTGTAGGTATGGATTCTTGTTCTTTCCCTTGCTGTGAAGTGCTGAGTGCTCCATAGGTATGGAAAATTAAGAAGCCCATTCTCCTTTGCATTCTTTGGAACAATATACATCGAGTTCAGATCAAGTTCAACAATGGAGGAAAACTTATATATTGTTCTTAACAGCCTTTGGATCATCAAATAGTATTATGAAGTGCTGCATCAAATAGTATGATCAAATAGTTTGGAACAATATACTTCACAATTTTGATAATAACTTACATGTCTTTGTTTCTGCAAAATCAAACACAGTGAAGAATTTGCTAACAATTAGGAAATGCCACGATTGAAGTAGAAGAGATTCGATGTATTTCAAGGAATTTACCTTATGACTCAATTGCTGCAACCTTTACTGGCTTCATTACTCTTACAATGTTCCTCATATGCTCAAACCCCATCACTATCACTCCTATGACATAAAGAAAGCTTAGTTGGAGCTTGCCAAGTAAGTTATAGACTACTACAGCAACATTTCCACCTTCATCTGCTCATAGCCTTGAAGAAATAAGTGCTCCAGTTTACGATAAAGATGCGAATAAGAAGTGTGCCTTGGAACATAGCCTTTGACACAAATTTGTAGAAATGTCGGCCTTGTTAAGCTTACGGATGAATTCTCATTTGGGATGACCACTCTGAGGTTTCATCATAGATTTAGCAGCCCTTTTCAAATCCATTAGAGCATTGTTGACCTATGATAGAGCAGTAGTTATATGAGTTATATTATGCCTTAGTGTAACTTTGTAAGTATGACAAAACGATAATAAAGCAATGTCAAGTTCTCAATTCTATTCTCTCTTTTTCTTTGTAAAGAACAAATGGCAATCTACCAAAGTTCTGAATATTTTAGTTGCCCCATGTTGTAGCATTTTACCAAAGTTCACCTTACCTCCTCTGGTCTTTCATGGCTTACTAGATGTGCACCATGAAGTTCAACCATTCTAGCAGCAGGAAAATTGATTGGCAGTAGCATTCCAGAAGATTTGCCTTGATAAGATCAACTAAACAAGTAGTTGGAAGAACCCCGGTATAGCTAGCTCATGCAACTCACAATTCATGATCTTAAAAAATACAAAATAATTCTTTCTATACAATAGAGCCTTTCTATAAAGTCTAAATCGATGCCATCATTGAGTAAGTATGCTTTCTATATGAATCATCATTATTGTTGATATGTTTTATGCAAAATAATTTCTTTGCTCACCCGCCTGCTCATCAAGGACTCGATGTCATCTCAGTAGTTAATCCAATTATAACACATCATTTCCTGGCATGCTGCATCAAATAGTATGATCTAATAGTTTGAAATTGTTGAGTTACTACTTTGGTGAAATATTCAGCTCGCTCAAAATTCGTCATGAAAGAACAAAGACTTCAACAATTTCATAGAACTTTCTGTGCTGATAGCCCTAGGCATGCATGGACTATTGTTCATTTGCAAATCATTCAAATTTGAAACATGTGCTCTTCTCTCAAGTTTTCAAACATGTGTTTTTTTTAACAGTTACATGAAGGAAAACATATATTTTACTATTTATTAGCAAATGGCTGCTACAAAGGAATTAATTAGGAAGTTTATGCTTGAGGAAGAGGAGGATGACGAGCTATTTCTTGTACTGGTTTCTGCTCTGCTTTCATCCCTTTTCGAAGGAAAAAGGCCAGTCCATACATTTTCTCTTCCTGCTAAAAAATTAAGGAGATCTTAGAAGGCCATGAGAGTTGGTGTTTGACTGAGTTTCGGATGGAGCCACATATATTTAAGGCCACTACTCATTATTTGAGAAGAGAGAATTTGTTGAGGGACACAAGGGGTGTTGCCATTGAGGAACAGCTAGGGATGTTCATGTATATTATACTCTAGAAATTATACATGTTATGCTACCATAACTTTGCACACTGTTTGTGTATATTATTGTCCTTGATGAGAAAAAATACCTTGAAATATTGTTCTGCTAGGGTTTGTTATCTTCGAAGATATTCTTGGAAGCGCTCGGTCTCTTCTGGATTTCCTTCTTTTGCTGTTTTCCTGCTGGTAGGAAACTCAGCACGATACTTTTTTCTTAACATTTATGCAATATTACTGTAGTTTTAAAAAAAAACAATGTCTCTTGTTCTTCTACCTTTGTATTTCCGTATCCAGACAAGAGGTATGCATGTGAGTAGCACCAGGCATGCTATAATCGGGAGTAATATCTTTATTAATTTGCTCTTCTCCTAAACTGAAAAATGTACCACATTCCCATCAGAATTTACGGCATCAAGTATTACATGCGTACAATATCATCAACGAACTGTGAAAATAAGTACCTAGTAAGAGTAACCCCTCCAGCATTACTGTTGAGCTTGTGGTAAATTGAGGTTGCATTATGCTTGTACATATTCTGATTTACGTAGAAGATCATCTGCTACTATGTTGATGATGCTCTTTTTTTCTGGAGCAGAAGCGAAGAGAAAAGAAGTGGTCAAATTGTTGGACTTGCAACATGATATGGCCGACTAGCTTGATTTTGACTTTTGCATGAGTTGGACTCATGTAATATTTGAATCATATGTGATGTGTGGATGTACGGATGCTTCAAATGGTTAATGTGGCTGAATATAATATGTGATGTGCGAATCATATGTCATGTATGAATTTGAACTTGATATGTGGATTTGATCAAATTTTGGTGCAGGTTCTAGCACCTCTGAACTCATTTTTGTATGATTTCTTAGTTATTTGAATCATCTGTGATGTCTAGATGTATATACTTTTTTGATTTTACCCATGTGTGAATGCTTGTATCAATACATCTTTCATCATATTGATTATGTTGATTTTTTTCTTGTTCCTTTGCATTTTTTCAATGTTGGGGAATTTTACCCCTATGGCTTCCAAATAGTGATAGGGAATAAATTTCCCTTGGGGGAATTTGCCATAGGGATTGAGGGGGATTTAATATGCCTTCAAAATCCCCTCTAGGGAAAAATTTTCCTGGGTTTGTTTTCCCTAGCATCCAAATGAGCCCTTACTGTGGTTAACATGACCAGAGAAGCAATCGCCAAAGTCACAAATCAGAAGGACGCCGTCATTACCAACATTAAAGAATTAGCTGCGAGGCTGACACCACTTGCGTCACAAGAAGAAAATGGGAGATAATTTTTTTAATAATATTATTTTTAAAAAATTACAGAAATAATATACCACAAAATAATTTTACAGAAATACCCTACTAACACCATTTCAAATGGCGATATAGGCAAGGTAAAAGCTGGCCGAGTACTCACTCAGGCAGAACAGCCAAGTTTCTTCATATCTATCGGCGAGAGAAAGAAAGTACGACAGGAGAGGGGGGAAGAGAAGAAAGAAGGGGGAAGAGGAAGGGAAGAGAAGGGGAAAGAGAAGAGAGGAGGAGGATGAAGTCATTGGTAACATCCCAGATATAACTTTTACTTCTCTGAATTACATTTTGAAAACATGACTTAGTGACCAGATTAATTAGATTTATACGTAATTAGCTATGTAGAGTAGCAATAGTTATGTAGATATATAGGTATTTTTAGATTTGTAGCAATATTTGCATGGCATAGGATGGATCAAATTGGACATGAAAAATTGTGAAAAGTATGTGGGGGTAGTATGTAGTTGAAAAATTAAATTTATGTATGTATGTAGCACTCATTTCATGTAGTGTAGAGTAGACATGATGATGTTACATTGTGCATGTAATAACCATTTGATAAAATGCTCGACAGGTGTGGATGAATGAGTACAATTTAAAATACATTATGAATAAGGGATTCCGCATATGTGCACTGGGGTGGAACTAGATAATTTTCCAAGTATAGTGGCTAGCCTGTGACGTGTAGAAAAGCGTCCATGGGGCATGGTTAATAGATGGTTGTACGACCTGTTCTCCTTTGACCGCGAGTTTCATGATTCGAAGTTGCACGGGGTAGGCTATTGGAGACGGGAGTGTACATATTGGGAGTTAGTGCAACTGAAGGGGTTGAAGTCGTGGAGCTCGTACATGAGATTGGCAAATAAGAGAGAATGGCTATTAGTGTTGTTGGAGCAATCATTTTAGAAAGGCAATGCCGAACATGTGACACAGGAGGAGGCTATTGGTGATGAACCAAAGGAAGTTAGAGAGAGCAGCCGAAGTGTTGAATGCTTAGTGAGGCAGGATGTGAGTTTGGGCCAAAAGGTAGTGCAAGCTAAGGAAGTTGATGTTCCAATACTGGAGGTGCAGGAACCAATGGGTGTGGTAGATGAGGGAAAACATATTGAATGATTAGTGCAAGTGATGGAGGCTGAGAGCTATGACTATAAGATTTTATCTAATGATGAAGGTGATGAAGTGCCTTACCTGCGGAGTGGTGGGAGTACCACTTTGATATAATAGTGGTCAACGAGAGTAAAGGCGTCGCATGGGAGTATGATCAGAAGGAGGTGAGGCAAGGAATGATTTAAAAGAGTAAGTGGGAGGTGCAGGAAGCAGTGACAACATGGGTAGTGTCACTGCGGAGAACCTTTAAGGTTGTCAAGTCATATCCACAGGTATAGAATGTGAGATGCAAGATGGAGAGCTGCCCATAGATTGTCTATGCATACCAGCCTATGTGGGACACCATTTGTAAGTGTTATATAGTTATCTAATACACATGCGTACTGACGGGGTCTATGCAATTGCATAGAAACATCTCTTTAGGCTTTGATTTGAATACAATATATGAGGAGATTATGGAAAATCTAGATTTGGAGCCATATGCCTTCATACTAGCAATAAAGTAGAGGTTCCAGTATATCATGATATACCATGACATATTATTCACGTCTAACTGTGCATCAAAAAAGACCCTATATAGCGACAGACAGTCCGTCGGTAAAAAGTATTACCGACGGATTAGGAGTGTCGGCTAAAGTCCAGTCGGTAAAAAACTTTACCGACAGATCTTATATTACCGACGACGATTAGTGTCGACAATAAGGACTTTTGCCGATGACATAATTTTATCGATTTAACTTTGCTTTGTCAGTCCGATTTTAGTTTTTGCCGACGCACTTGTGTTTCCCGACTTACAATGTGTCGGTAATGTCTAGTATTGCCGACACACAGTTCGTTGATATAATCAGATCGCTTCAAAAAAAATAACAACATAATTCATCCAACTGAGACATGACATAATATAATTCAAGCATCAATAAAGCATGATAGGATAATTCAAGCATTCAAAGTATATTACAATTACATATCATACAACTGATAGCATATCACCCAACTGAGACAATAACAATTACATAACACCAAAAGTATATTACAATTACACCATTTAACATAGCTGATCCCCAAAAGATAATAGTTTGTACAAGCATATATATAACATTTATTGTCATCAAAAGATATATATATCAATAATGCAACAATACAGTTGAAGTAGACAAAAGGTAAAAGAGAATCATGAAATGAGCAAATTTCAAACAATGATGGACACAAAAACAGGGACATGTTACTTGAATGGCTCATAATCAACACCACAGCTACAACTTATGGTGGAAGCACCATTTAATCTCTCTCTCTCTCTCTCTCCATGAATTGTTTAGTAGGTTGTTCATTCCAACATATAACAAGCAGCAGCACCAGGAACAGCTATATGCTAAACTGGTTACTTGCTGTGTAGTGATGTGTATATCACATATAGACATATATATATCCCCAATTCCTGATCATGTTTTGGACTTGAGTTTGGGTAATATATGTGCGATTTTTAAAGCGTCGATCCATCAATCTCTGGTAGTAATAATTCAGAAGGGATGTGAGAGTTCATTGATAGATCTATGTATGATCACCGTAGAAACCTAATTAATTAGGCAAGTAAAATATATTCTTCTGATTTGATCATGGTTCCATATCTGCTTGGAAATGTGTTTTCTTCTCGAGTTCTATTTGAAACCGTAGTAGTCGCACATAAGATAAGATTCGACTTGTCATGCCGAAAATGTATTGCAAAGAGAGAACCAAGTACACAGTAGTAATATAGAAGTCAACATAGTGATAGACAGCTGAACCATGGCCACATATGTGGAAAATCCAATTAGAGTACTATTTTCATTTACTCCTGCAACTTTTGTATGGAACATATCTTACAGTGCTGAAGCCATTCCAAGAAAAGAATAAATAAACCTGTTTATAGTGAACAATCATTAACATGTGCTAATTAAGTACCAGCATCCAGAGCATATATGTACAAGAAGAATAAAACTACTGATATATGGTGAAAATGAAGGTCAAGGTAGATTGAAAAATGGACTACTAGAGTGAGATTCACACCAGGTAGCTTTTTGCTTGCCCTACTTTGTTGTTTTTACTTTAACCAGCTACATACATCCAAGCTCAAGTTGCTGGTCCAATTTATGACAAAGGCTTGCTCCTGCTGGCCTCAACTTTTCTAATACCTGCATGTTGATCACTTCTGTTTCTTGATTTCCATTCTTTTCTCTTTTGGGAGCATTCGCCCCTCAAAAGGCCAGGCTCTCACCTCTTTTTGGGCACTCACTCCCATAAGAAAGAACAAACAAATCCATGACCCCTCCCAATTATTGTGTATGTAGGTGTTTAGCCCATGCAAATGTACACACAAAAGGCCAAGATGGATTGCTGTGGCTGAGAGAGGAGAGAATACCGAGATCTTAATTTACATATAAAATATCCATGTGCATTGCATGAGCATGCAACATGCTCATTGGCTTTTCCTGTAGCTATCCCCGCCTCCCATCTCTCAACCCTCTCCCGGGCAAAATATGAAAACTAGTAAAGGTAATAGAGATGTGTCCCTACACTAGGGAAAGATGCAACAGATAGTGACACTACATGCGAACCCACTTCACACACACATGCATGCAAGATTAATTAGCATGGAGTATATACTTAGGTCTCATGCTAACACATCTCTTGGTACATTACCTCTGAGAATCAAAGGGCTGCATCTTGGTTATTTATCTCACAAGAGCAGTTATTAAACATGTGCCTTAAGATATTACGGTGGTGTAGCTCATATATACACCCAGGCTAATGTACATCTACTTTTATGAATGCATGGAAAACCTTATTAATGACTAACAACATAAAAAGATGCTCGATTGGTACAAGCGGCAGTACAAGATCTCACAGAATCATGTAGTTGACAACCATCTAGATTTTTCATTCCTCATGAGTTGTCGGTTTTCCATCTTTGTCTTTAAATCTTGTTCATTTTCTTGAGAAGCATGGCAAGATGCTAGTCTCGATTTGGTTCAAGAATGGCCATTTGCCGTTCTTTTAGCATGATAAAGTTTTATTTGTTAAATTGAAGTGGTCTGTCCTCAATTTCAATTGCTCAATTGCTTCGTAAGAAAACCGATTGAGAAGAGTAGCCAACCAACGACCAATGAGATCGAGCCCAAACCGCCATTAATTAGAATCAAGGTAAAAAATATGAACACAACTAAAGTGCTCAGTGCAAAATGATCAAGATAGACGAATTGAATTTGCTCATATTGTTACGTAGGTAGATTACTTTGGGTTTTCAACAATAAACCCACAGCGATTTGGTCAAGTATGTTGGCAAGGTACCTCGAGACACTAATGTGGCACTTCTTGAAGTGTCCTTTTCAATCTTACCTGAATGAACTTATTTGATTACTTCTTATTGTAAGGTTGCAAACCCCAAGATATTCTCATTTTCTCAAAATCAGCAAAGAAGCGCCAGACTCATCGGAGGTATGTATTTATGTTTAAGAAAAAAGCGATTGCATATGATATCTATTTAGTGAGAGAAATTACACTAAGCTATGAGAAACTTATTCAATATTACTTGGTCAGAAAAAATGTCATATTTTGAAGTAATTTGTTTCTTGACTATGGTTGTATCTATTGTAGAACATATCGATGATTCTAAGAAACTTCATCCCGAGGAACTAAACCAACAAACAATTGAAGCTTTGGTTGCAGAAAGTAACTTGGTACTTATCGCATATCTTCGTATTCTTTACTCTTCTTTCAAGAGGGCAAAGAATTAATCTTCATTAACCCTTATGCATTTATTGGATGTTTAAATGTAGTTTAGTATTGGCCAGAATAGAATTTTGTTTTCGAAATATAATGGCTAGAAAGGTACTTCGGCTAGTAGCATTGTGGTAGGCATTGAACAACTAATCACCAATAATCGATGAATTTACATGGTCGTCTAGGTCCCATTAAACTTTACACATGAGCTTCATATAGGCATGAGTGAAGTTAATGATAGTCTTTGTGAAACAAAGAGTATTTCATTGTCTAGGGTTTGCGCTTCTAGACTTCCTAAGTGGTGTCTCTTTTACGCAATTTCCAAAGGAATGCAGAATTTTTTTGGCAAATTCTCTTTGGAAAAGCTGAAATGAGCATGCTGGTTTAAATGTTTAAATAGTACTTCCTCCGGTCACAAGTTTCCTAAAATTGCTTGTTCAAGGAGCTAGCTCAGCTTATGAGATTCGAGTGATCTGAGAAACGAGAGATATATGATCAAGATGGTGAGGATGCCCTCCCGGTCCAATTGCTCGATGAAGTCGTTGTGGGGCTTCAAGTGCCAAGGAAGAAGTTCATTTTTTATTGTTTGTAATGTTGAATAGTAAACAATTCCCCCACTAATTGTCGACTCATGAAGAAATTTTGTATATTCTTGTCTAACCCACCAAGTAAAGTCTGGAAGATTTAGTTGCAAAAATTGACATAATTCCTTCTTAAATGTAGCTTACCATAAACAGTTCAATTGTTTAATCTATTTTGCTGGTTCAACAGTTCAATTGTTCATCCCATGAGATATGAGAAGATGACTATGTTTAATCTATTTTACTGGTTTTGCTATGTTCTTTGCCAAAGTTTTCCTGTTCATGTTCATGTTCTCACAGTCACATGGAGTAGCTAGCTATATGCATAGTTCATGTTCTCACATAGTCATATAGTGAATATGGTAATGAAATGGGCAACGTATCCTATGCACACAGGCTCTCCCGTGTACACACCGTGCACACCAACTAAAAAAAGTCATGAAAAATTCTGAAAAAAATTGTAGATGTACTTCATAGATTACTCTACCTATGTATAAAGTTTTAAGATCAAATTTATTATATATAGAGTAGTTACAAAAAGAAAATCTACAAGTTTAAGAATTTTTCACGACTTTTTTAGTTGGTGTGTACATAATGTATATAATTTATACATAGGAGGGCCTGTAAATATATCTACAAATTGTTCACGTGATATGTTGCCAATGAAATGTCAGGTTCATTATTGAAAAAATGATTACTAAAGTTAAAGTTTCTTTTGTGTGCAGGATTACGCAAGCATTAGAAGCAGTTGGACATAAGATGGAAGTATGACATATGTTGTCATCCATAGCAGTTGGGCATAAACTAATTCACAATAGCATTGAAGGAAAACAACTGATAATTATACTAAAGTGACAAATGATTACTAGCTAGTGGGTACCTGCTGTATGGGAGCAAGATGGCTTCTTGGTAGGATTCATCTACATAAAAATTTATAAGTTAGTAGCTTGTTATATATTAAATACTAGCATAAACACTGCATAGTCTTGATTATTACTTTATTGCATGGCCAGGCAATACGCTTCTTGTGAGCATGTGCCATAGTAGTCAAATCACCATGTGGTCGTGATAGATCAACATCTTTTTTGAAAACCGTATCCACACGAACTTCATAAAACTCTCTTCCAAGACACACACCTCCTACCTTGGTGTTTGGGTTAGTCGATAGAATAGTTGCCTTACCCACTGGAGTGTCTCGATCGACCATAGCATATAGTATTACCTCATTCGAACCTACATCACATATTGCATTTTTAAAATGTGAAGAATATGAAAGATGAAATATAACTACTTATATGACAAGATGAGAAATTACAAGGTTATCATCTTCACTAGGAAATGGTTCACGATGTATTGGAGGTACCCTTGTGTTGACAACTCGCCTACGAATAGGAGAGATGTCCTCTTCTTCCACCTGCGTCACATATTGCATTTTTAAAATATGAAGAATATGAAAGATAAAATATAACTACTTATATGACAAGATGATAAATTACAAGGTTATCATCTTCACTACGAAATGGTTCACGATGTATTGGAGGTACCCTTGTCTTCACAACTCGCCTATGAACAGGAGACATGTCCTCTTCTTCCACCTGCATCACATATTGCATTTTTAAAATATGAAGAATATGAAAGATAAAATATAACTACTTATATGACAAGATGAGAAATGACAAGGTTATCATCTTCACTAGGAAATGGTTCACGATGTATTGGAAGTACCCTTGTGTTCACAACTCGCCTATGAAGAGGAGACATGCCCTCTTCTTCCACATTTTGTCTCAGATGCAAACTCACCCACTCCATGAAATCATTTGGCTCCTTATCAATAGGTGATTCACGGGTCCTTGAGTTCTAAAGCAAAGAAAAAAATGTTAGTAGAGTTAGTCAATGGAAAGAAAGTGTTTAATCTAATATCTTCCAAGGAAGAGGTATGCAAATTTTTACCAAGTGTCCAGAATTAGAGCCATGGTGAGATGTCCTTTCCACATTTTGCATATCTTGAAAAACTTCGATGAATTTTTGGAATTGTTTGTTCATTTCGTCTTTCATTTGACTCATTTCTTGTCTCAGAGCTATAATCTCTTCACCAGATTGTCGTTATTGTCGTTGAGCTTGCACTGCCAATTGAAGTTTGGTGGATATTTTTCTTTGTGTTCCAGGAGTACCTACTTTTGCTGGAGTTGGTCCTAAGCCTAAAACACGAACACGTCCTCTTGGCTCCTTCTCTCCACAAACATGTGCATATAAATCACCATCTTGAATACTCTTTTCTTTCAATTCTGGGTTGTTTCCAGCTACTTCTTTAAGTTTGTTCTACAAAACAACGAGTACATAATTATCTTTATGCAACTAACAATGCATATGCAAATTTTGCAAAAAAAACTCACAATTACTGAATCTGCTCCAGGTAGAGGTTCTCTATTTTTAGTTCAATGTACATGTGTTTCAATAAAGATTTCATCTCTCCTAGCTGGGTATCCCTGTTTCTCACCCTACAAGCAATGAAGTATGTTACATCATGTCAGAATTTTCAGCAAGGAAATTTTAGTTTTTGATCAGTCAAATTACCAGTTCGTGCCCAACACGAGAGTAACTCTTGCTGCCTGCAGTATGTACCAAGGACACCTTGGAGCGGCTCTCTTTAGCTCTCATGGTTCGAGCCTGCAACATAAATAAAATGAGTACCTTTAAGTGTTGCAATCCATATGGAAGGAATTGAATGAAAATTATACCTTACTTCAGATTCCGGAGATCTCCAGTAGTAAATAAGCCACTTCCAATCACTTTCTTTTACTCTATCATCCCTTTTTGCCATAAGTTCCTCATCACTCAATGTGTCATCAAGTACTTGCTCTTTAGGTGCGCTTTAAATTCCTTCCATTTCTTTCTTCACGATGCTATGACATAATCAAAAGCAAGATCATCCACCTCAAAAAAAAGTCTGTATGAACATAAGAAGTCATAAGCAGTAGGTGCTAAACATACAAACAGAAAGTGCTGCTAAACATAAAAAAAAGAAACCACTATGGTTAACATGCAAAATATATGATTACTAAGCCTTGATTTGGACTTTTAACACCCTTTTATTTGATTGGCAGAGCTTTTGTCCTCTCAGTCAAACTAATTCAGATTTGTTAAAGGGAAGGGCTTATCAGAGAGGCAATAATGAGTAAACGGTATGTAAAGAAAAGCTTAGCTAAAATTTGAAGGAAAGAAAGGGAATGCACCACAAACTATTATTCAAGCTTATTGTGCAAGGTGTGGGCACAACACACATCCCATGTTGCACATCATCCCATTCTAACAATGTAAAACATCACAGGAAGCATCCAATTCTACTAATAGTTGAAATTATGCACAACAACATTTTTAGATAACATGAGTTAAGGTCAAACAACTATGTTGTAACCTTAAACAAGATAACAATTTTTCATACATGGCTGTAGAAGCTACTCCTCTTCCGTATCCAAATCTAAGCAACTATGTTGTAACCTTAAACAAGATAACAATTTTTCATACATGGCTGTACAAGCTACTCCTCTTCCGTATCCAAATACAACAAGTAGTGTATCAGTTATTAGCCAAACCCAACAAAAAATCTCAGTTGCTTAGATGGTCAAATATATATAATACCTTAGTTTTAGTCCAAACTTCAAACTTCTTGTCAGGATTTACTAGTCTCCAGTCATCATAAGCAATAGGAATAAGCTTTCTCACCATTGTTCCAATGAAATTGCCAAATTCTTTACTGTATGTACCAACAGGTTGCCCATATTCATTGAGGTCTATTTTCCTTTTCGGTCCACCTGCGCTTGAATATATGTTCTGCTTCAAGGTTATGCCCTTGCCTTTCCTTTTTTACGGCTGCCCGTCACCTGAGTATGACAAGAGACAACTTGTAACATGCCAAACAAAAGGCACATTTGGTTACTCGTCATCTTCACATACCTTCCGTGCCATTTGGTTGCTCGTCATCTTCACATACAACATCTTCGCTACCAGCATCCTCTTGATTATCATGACTTTCTCTCCATCTTGATCGCAAAATAGGACCTTCATATGCGGCATCGTTTGTGCATGGAGTTGTCTACAAGAAAATGGCACAATGAGAAATTTGTTAAACTGCCAAAAAAAGGCACATAAAGAGATGATTAAGAAGACAACCTTTGCTGCCTTAGAACGATGCGATGTGTTTGCTTGACCCTATAGCGACTTTCAATGAAGGAATATTAAGAGATCGCATGACCTCCATGTTTTTGCAATGTTTGCATCTCTTTGAAGGTCATATGCATTGCCATGTCCTTCATTGGCCTTTCCTCTTCGCTTTAACATTGTTCCTCGAAGCATGTTAAAAGAGTTGCAAAAATTAGTACTAAACATTATGTAGTTCTACATAAATACATGTAGACAAGCCTTACTTTGTAGGTTTTTGCATCTCTCTAACCATTATTCCATCTATATCAGCTCTAACACAATCAATACCACCCATGGAAACAATCGCTTGTGCTTTTGTATACAAGTCCGCAAGTAATTGCCAACTTCTACATCATGCATGTCATAGATCTCACGTCGTTTTGGTGAACAACAACAAACCACTTTCATTATCAATGGGATCTTTCACATAATAAACTTGAGTTGCTTGTGAAGCTAAAATAAAAGGCTCATCGATACATTTTGCCAAGATTGAACAAATGCTTGAAATTAACGGTGGTAACACGAATTTATCGATTTTCACCCAATGGTTTTCTATGCGGTTGTCTACCCAGTCACATTTGAGCAATACTACACTTCCTTGATGTTGATAGTCTAGCTCAAGAATTTTTTTATAACACCATAATATGTCTTGTCTCGTATTACAGCCTTATCATTGTTTCTTCCTTCAAAACTTGTTGTCTTTGCAATAAGAGCTACCCCACTACATTGAACCGGCCTACCCTCATCATAGGCTTCTGTATGGAATTTTTTCCCATTTATAGCATAGCTATCATATGTTCGTGCAACTATGTTCGGCTTGTTAGCTAAAATTTTTATCTCTTCTGATACTTCCTCACCAATTGTTTCCACCTATAAAAAATTAATATCTTTGTTAAAATAAATTCATATTCAATGTGTAATCAAAAGTTGGGCCAAGTCATATGACTACTCACATTCGATGTGAACCACTCATGGATGGTCTCATGGTGCAAAAGATTGATGTCTAGTTCATTATGACCAACCGATGAAAGATACTCAAGATGCTTGCTGCAAATAATGGTCGCATTAATACTAAATTATATTAAAATTATACAGTGTGAAAAGAAATTACATAGCTTACCTTAGGTACGGTTCTATGTGGTCATAGTTGAACAGGATATATCTATGTGCTTGGACCCAAGATTTGCGGTCTAATGTCACGATGCACTTCCCAACCAATCCTCGACCAATATTGTTGTAGAAGAAAGTAGTGGTGCTACTGATATCCATATGAACAACCTCATTTCGTACTTGATGAGTAAATCTAGTCTCACCATGTAAATAGCGAGAACAAAATGTAAGTTTCTCATCAAACAAATAGCCTTCCGCAATCGATCCCTCCGGATGACATCTAGTGTGGACATAGCCCTTCAACCTCATCAAATACCTCTCCACAGGGTACATATTTTGAAAATGTTTCGACAAAGAACTCTTGCTTGGGCGGAAGATGAACCATCAAATGTACCATGAGGTCAAAAAAGATGGGAGAAATATAGTCTCCAAAAGGCTCGTGGGTCTCTGCTATTTCGATTCTAGTGTATGCATAGCACTTGGACAAATTCTTGGTGAATATATTTTCTTGAAAAAATTGCTTACACAAATCAGCGCTGCACTAACTTTCTCTGGCAGTATCCTTCTCACACAAGTGGAAGTAAATCTTGTATAAAAATATGGTTTCCATGGCTATTTAGCCCAACTATCTTTTTCTCATTAACATGCACATTATGGCATATATCAGATGCATAACCATCAGGGAACTTGACTCCTGTGGAGGACTTCACAAAATAACTTCTTCTCGGATGTGTCCATGGTGTAGGGTGCTGGAGGTAAGAAAAGTTCATCTCGTGAATTATCTATTGCTTCAACAGGATGGAGATCTCTTCTAATGTCTAGAGACTGAAGGTCCAAACGAGCAATCAAGTTATGTCTAGAGACTGAAGGTCCAAACGAGCAATCAAGTTATCCTTGGACTTCCCATCAATTCCCAAAAGTGTGTTAGTTATGTTATCACATACATTCTTCTCTATATGCATTGGATCTAGATTATGCCGCAACAATAAGTCCTTCCAATATGGCAGCTTTAAAAAAATAGACCTCCTTTTCCAAATGATCAGAGGCTCACCCTTCTTGCGTTTCGGCTTTTTGGCTGTTTTCCCAAACTTTGTACGCATATTTTCTGTCTGCGTCAAAATCTCGTCCCCTGAAAGTGACCAAGGCGCTAACCTAAGCTCAATTTTACCATCAAATAAATCAGCATCATACCTAAAATCTTGGTCTATATCCAAGAACCTCCGATGTCCCATGTAGCATGTCTTTCTACCTTTTTTTAATCATAGAGAAGATGTATATGAGTAGCATGCAATGCATGCTACTTCACCGGACGTAGTGCATCCAAATGACATAGCCTAGACACGGTAATCGAATGGTCCATAATATGGCAGCACGCAGTTGGAAGTACTCACGTTTGATGCATCATATGTTCTCACACCACCACAAACATATCTACCATATCATCAATTAGTGGATGAAGATAGACATCAAAATCACTACCGGAGCTTTTCGCCAGAATTAACAATGATAGAATGAAATTTGTTTGCTTTATACACACCCAAGGTGGAAAGTTATATGGAATCAAAATAACGTGCCAAATGCTATAGCCGACATTCATGGACTGAAGGGTTAAAACCATCCGTAGCCAACCCAAGTCTAATGTTTCGGCTATCTAAAGCAAACTCAGGATGTTTAAGGTCAAAATCCTTCCAAAGAGGAGAATCAGCAGGATGCCTAAGTAAACCATCTTTTTTGCGCTCTTCATCGTGCCATCTCATGTCCTCGGCAGTTTTATAGGATGTAAAAAGCCTTTGAAACCTTCTTTTCATTAAAAAATAGCGAAGAACTTTGCACGGAACTTTATGTAAACGTTTCCCATCTACAGACATCCTTTCTGACTTCCATCTTGACTTTCCACATGTTGGACATGACCCATCATTAGCGTTATCCTTCCAAAAGAGAATGCAATCATTTTCACATGCACAAATTTTCACATACCCAAGTCCTAGGCATTTAACTATTTTCTTAGCTTCATTGAAATTTGTTGGCAATGACAACTCATCAGGGAAAGCTTATTTAAGTAGATCTAATAACAGATCAAAACTTTTATCAGTCCATCCTCCAAGCAATTTAAGGTGAAGAAGTCTAACTAGGAAACGCAACTTAGAGAAGTTCTTACTGACTGGTATAGCTCTATCTCATTATCATCTACTAGTTTTTAAGAGCTTCTAATTCTTCATTGGACTGCTCCAAACCTCCATCGACCTCAAAATCCCCTACGTCATCTAAACCACCTGCTAGGTCCTCGAGCAAATTAGAAATGTCATCTTCATCCAAACTATCCCTAGCCTCAGTACTCTCAAAAGAGGAGCCCACCTCTCCATGATAAGTCCACCTTGTATAACCTTCTTGAAATCCCTCACATATTAAGTGCACATGCACTTCGCTTGGTTCTTTCCACAAAGAGTTGACACACTTTCTACAAGGGCACAATATTCTATTTCCATCTGCTGAATTAAGAAATGCATAGTCTATAAATTGGCGTACCCCATCTATATAGACCTTTGTGTGCCTAAATATCATACAAATACAACATGTCAGGTTAGCTCAAGTTACAACCGAAACCACCTAATAGAGTAAAAACATGTCATGCATATGCAGATATGTTGAAACAACCATACATAGATGGATGCTTCATACTGAAATCAGAAGGTATTCCTGAAAGATCACAAGGTGCATACACGCACGAGAAAAAGGAATTAAGAATGAAATGAGTTGATGCTTTGTAATTTAAGTTGTGCAATTGCTCTATGTCATCATTGCTCTCAAGCCATTCATTACAAATCTTGTGCATGATCTGCTCCCTACTTGCCAATTTTTTAAGCTGCTTTTCCTTATAAAGGAAGAAAGCTTCTCAGTATTGCACTTCTTCATTTGTAGATCGTAGTTCAAGAAATGGTGGCATCTTGATTATTCTTTTTTTGTTGATGGGTAATTCAGGCTATTCCGTTATTCTTGAGTCTGTAGATGTTCTCTAATTGGATATTAAAGTACCCCATTTTGGTATTACAATCAATGCCTCACAAATGTGCGTATGTTTTGCAGTGCTTGTGATAGTTATATTGGCTCTTTACCTTTTTATGGGCTTTGGCAGGTTTCGCTACACAAGTTACGATCTGATCAATCGGATGACATTTGCCTATATCACGAAAAAGATGATACATTTTCACTTGGTCTTCAAGCTTCTGAAAGCAAGCAATATTTATTTGTTGGATCTGGAAGCAAGAATACAAGCTTTATATTCTACCTAGACATATCCAAACAGAACAAGGAGCTTGTAGTTTTGACACCTCGTGTATATGGCATTGATACAAATGCTAGTCATCATGGAAACTATTTCTACATTAAGAGGCGATGTGAGGAATTCTACAACTCCGAATTGGTTGCTTGCCCATTGGATAATGTAGCTGAGACCACTGTGATGCGCACTAGGGTCGGCCCGATCTTATGATGAGAACGATACGTCGATTTGATGTAGTGACGACGCTACCAATCCACGCGATCAGCAACCGAACAATCGTAAAGTCACCACACGAGGCGATCAACCGAGCCAAACACGATCGATTCTTGAACCTGCTAGCAATCGAGAACATGCAAGAACAAGGTGAGAGCAATTCCAATCCAATAATCTGAAAGTTATAAGCGTGAGGTTCTGTTTCTCGTAACGGGTGGTCTAGTCGACACACGCGAACACGAGGTGGGACACACAAGGGGTCTACCAAAACACAACAAAACCTAAGCGTAAAAGAACGGTGGCAGCCACATATATAGCGGCGGCCAGGAGGTGTAGGGTAGCCAAAATAGCGGTGGCCACCAAAACCCTAAGATACATGGGCCATAGGCCCAAAAGTGAGGTGAGGCAGCACCCTGAATTTCTGGCCCATGATATTGTTCTGCATTTTCCCGTCGTTCTGGAGTGAATTAGGAAGTAGGGCTGGATCCATTGGAAAGCTTATCTCCTAAGCTTTCAAATGGGTGATCGCACGCTGAAAACAGAGTCCGGGAGCCCAAGTTATGCCCGTTTGAAGTTGGCATGCTGCTGGATGGCCGAACCGGGCTTTTTGGCATCTTGGGCTTCCATATGGGCCTTCCTTGACACGTGGGCTGTCCTCAGGGTGTGTGTTTGAGGCCCTTGTCTGTTGATGTGGGCTTGAATAGCTGAGCTTTTGGATTAAGGCCTCTCAGCGACGAAGATGCTGTAGCGTCGATCGTATGTGACGAAGATGGAGCAGCGTCGGTAGTTGTTGGAGCGGCCGGAGAGGAAGGAGGGGCAGCGGTCACATTGATCGTATCCATGCTGGTGATGTCCTCATCATCCTCCCCTTCTTGAATTGGAGTCGCCCTCGACTCCTTCTTATGATCCTGCAAAAGGTTAGTTACAGTAGGAGACAAAGAAACATGTGTTTGCAATGCGGTATCAGGGGAGGACACAACCTTATCTAAATGAACTACCTCCTTTATCTTTGTTTCAATCTATTGTGCATGGTTAACAATTTCATCACCCTCTTTGCCCTGACTTTTAACTCTGTTTGCAATAATTTTATTTATTTCAGCAGGAGTCATTGGTTCCAAAATCATTTTCTTTGTATAATACATAAAGGAATATTGCTTGGTTCTACCATTGTGAATAGCTTCTACATCATATAACCATGGTCTTTCTAATAAAAGTGAGCATGTTTCCATGGGTACAACATAGCAATCAACAAAATCATAATATGAACCAATAGAGAAATTCACTTGCATAGTTTGTGTTACCTGAATCTTACCACAGGAATTGAACCATTCGATCTCATAAGGTTGTTGAAGTGGAGTTGTGGTCAAACCAAGCTTCTCAACCATGTTCTGACTTGCGAGGTTGCTACAATTTCCTCCATTTATGATGACTTGTACCCCACGTTCTCGGACAACAAACTTAGTATGGAATAAGTTGTTGCGTTGAGTTTGACTAGCATGTGCCGGTGGAGCACTAAGTACACGTTGCGACCTTATGGTCTTGTAGCTATTCGTCATTGCAGCACTCAAGTGCATACCATCTTGATCATTCTTGCCTATAGGGTTAGTCGTAGGAATAGCAAGAACATTCATATCGTTATATATTGAAATACACTTACTATCCTTCTTGGGTGAGGTAGGCTTCAAATCTTTCTTCATGGTGTGTTCTCATTCTTGGTCAAAGGGATAATCCCATGCTCGACCTTCTCACCCGTTGATTTCTGCAGGGACTCAAGTCGCTTAAGTTTTCGCCAGTATTTCTTTTCTCTTTCTGTCAAGAATGGACAATCCTCAATATCATCCTCGTAAGTTGTCTTGCTATGTGAACCTGCCATTGTTAGGGGCAACAAACAGAGAACTCACAAGAGAATTAGTTCCTATGAACTACTAATATGTGGACAGTGGAGGATCTCACACGCTCAAGCTCACACCAAGTTCTTACCCTGCAGCTTTTCAAGTTTCAATCGGTGGATGATGGTAATCTGCACTCAGGGGTGACAAAGCGATTGCAAGGTGCTTCTCCTGTGGTTAATAATAGGTGGAGCTTGGATAGGTATAATATGTAGCAAAGGATATACTAGAACCACACTATCCAAAACAAGTTGAAAGAACGTTCAACAGCGGTACTTTGCTGGTCCTAGGCTAGACCGTACTAGAGACGTGAGCCTAGACACCAATGAAGTCACAGAAACAGAAACAACCTCAGCACACAAGCAAATAGCTAGGGCTCCTTTTTCCACCTTTTAGTGCGGCTCTTTTATATGCACTTGCCTTTTCTTATTTTTCTTCCTTCTATATAAAAAATGGTACATATGATGAATTACAACTCAAACTTTTTTCTGCTGCAAACAGATCTACTATGCAGAAACTTCAAATGCTGTTTTCAGATTTTTATTGGCTTCAAATGCAAAAATGTATAACTGGAAAGTTGTAGGTCTTTTCGAGCTGATCAATTTTCATATATGGAACGTCTATTTTGGATAAGGGAAGACAGAGATATTGACCCCGAAATACAGACTGCTCAGAAAATCAAGGATGAAGACAGATTTCAATCCGACGGGATTTTGGGCAAGAAGACAGCGTTTTTGGAAGGTATCACAATGGACAAAGTTGTAGATAATTTCTCAAGATTTCAGGAAAGTGCAAGAACAGAGAAATCCGAGTTCGTATGAGGGAGTTATGACCAAAATACCGAACTGGACAGAGGAGGATCCGAATTGGATGCGACGACGCAATGGAGTTTCAACTCGGTGACAAGAACGTGACAAGAACTCGAAACTCTAAAGATCAAAACACTAAGACTAGCAACGACACGATGATGCAACACAAATTCAACAAGAATTAAACTAGATAGTAATAGTAAAGACCAAAAGGGGCTCGGATTAGATTGATCACACAGCGAACATATATATTTTTAGGCTATTTTTCTGGATTCTAGGACGAACAAGATGAACTAAACAAAGATAAGGGTGTTCTCATCAGGCAACCGTCGCTCTGATACCACTTGATGCGCACTAGGGTCGGCCCGATCTTCTGATGAGAACGATACATCGATTTGATGTAGTGACGATGCTACCAATCCACGCGATCAGCAACCGAACAATCGCAAAGTCACCACACGAGGCGATCAACCGAGCCAAACACGATCGATCCTTGAACCTGCTAGCAATCGAGAACATGCAAGAACAAGGTGAGAGCAATTCCAATCCAATAATCTCAAAGATACAAGGGTGAGGTTCTGTTTCTCGTAACAGATGGTCTAGTCGACACACGCGAACACGAGGAGGGACGCACAAGGGGTCTACCAAAACACAACAAAACCTAAGCATAAAAGAACGGTGGCAGCCACATATATAGCGGCGGCCAGGAGGTGTAGGGCAGCCAAAACAGCGGTGGCCACCAAAGCCCTAAGATACATGGGCCATAGGCCCAAAAGTGAGGTGATGCAACACCCTGAATTTCTGGCCCGTGACATTGTTCTGCATTTTGCTTTTGTTCTGGAGTGAATTTGGAAGTAGGGCTGGATCCATTGGAAAGCTTATGTCCTAAGCTTTCAAACGGGTGGTCGCACGCTGAAAACGGAGTCCGGGAGCCCGAGTTATGCCCGTTTGAAGTTGGCATGCTGCTGGATGGCCGAATCGGGCTTTTTGGCATCTTCGGCTTCCATATGGGCCTTCCTTGATGCGTGGGCTGTCCTCGGGGTATGTGTTTTTGGCCCTTGTCTGTTGATGTGGGCTTGAATAGCTGAGCTTTTGGATTAAGGCCTCTCAGCGATGAAGATGTCGTAGCGTCGATCATATGTGACGAAGATGGAGCAGCGTCGGTAGTCGTTGGAGCGGCCGGAGAAGAAGGAGGGGCAGCGGTCACACTGATCGTATCCATGCTGGTGATGTCGTCATCACACTGTCTTGCTACCACATAGAGAAAGGTAAGTAACTTCGTTGCTATTTAAGTTTGAAACATCATTCTTTTCGTTGATGGATCACATACAGATATACACAATACTTTTTTTTGGAAATGCCATTCTCAATGTAATTGATTTTATATTGTCATATTGATTTGACATTTGCAAACTTGGAGGTGATATAGAAATGATAGTGACAAATTTATAATGTTTGTGTACTTGGACATCATGCATCCAACTTGGAAAGAGAAGACATTGTTAGCATCAATCTTGAAGCTAATATCTTACCCTCACGTAAACATTTTATAGCACTGCCCTCAAGCATTTGTTTTTATGGACGATCGGCAGATACGAAAAATGCCTTTGCTGTATGGATAGTGAATAGTTTCACTATAGACCTTTTCTCTTTAGAAGCTCTCTAATGAAAAAGAAGAGAAAGACACTGTAAACTTTTTGTACTAGAATTGTTTGCATATTATTCACACCATGTATGGCCGCTTAATGAACACGCACCCGCTGATTTTTTTTTTAATCGTGGGCAAGCCGATTCTTTGTTTGTTCGTGATAGGAATGTTGGACCTATGGATCATTCATATGGTGGCAATGTCGGACCTATGGATCATTCATATGGTGGCAATGTCAAAATTCTATATTTAGTTACATCTGCTTCCTCGATCTTGTTTTTTAGAAGTAGGAGGCGGTAAGAAGCTTGATGCTCGGCTACTTATTCTAAGGTTCTATTTAATACATTTAAAATATCGAGTGAACAAGAGAAAACATAAATTGAACAAATTAATTTTCAATCAGCCTAGTTCTTCATGCAAGCCAAAAAGCCATGGCAGGAGTAAATACATCGTCGAAAACATACCTTATGCCTTTTGGAAGCGAGATCAAATGAGTCAACAACACCCTTATAAAACCCGCAAATAATTAAAAGAAGGCTTCAAACTTCAAACAAACTACGATAAATAAACCGTAGTTCACAGAGATAGTATGAGTAAATGGAATGCATCACTATGTAAATATCCCAAGTTCATAGACAGATAGCTTTGATAATACAAGTAATAAACTGCAGTTTTGACCTGAGCTACAGTAAATAAACTGTTTGTAGTCCAGTAGACTAAGCTCCCCTGCCAATCAAAGATAGTATTAGTAAATGGAATGCATCACTATCACTTGAATTGAGATCTGAATGAAACAAAAGCTGTAATAAATTGTGATTCTTCTTCTTTCGCAGTCTATTTGGATGATGAACCAAACCAATTGCTTACAAGGATTTCTTAGCACAATGCCCATTGAGCACTCCCAGTTTGCAACTTCTATTGATCATAAATTCCTTGCTTATACGCATGACAAGAAAAATGAGTTTATCGTCGATATTCTAGATATTCTATCTAGCAATCGGCATCGCCGTTCATGTTGTCAACTTATGTATGATCGAGATGTTTCTCTCGAAGCTAAGTCGAATCAAGACGCTTCTTTGAAACCCGTGTGAGCTGCGCTTTTGCAGTCATGGCTCTTTCCTCTTTTCCTGCAACACATCTTCATCTCCACGGTCTCAACAATTGACATGCCAACTTCTCAACCTTTCACGGGATCATGTGACCAATTTAGCCAATAAAGAAAGAAAAAAATACGCATTTCCTCCTATTCGCGACATCATCCAGTTGGGTTTTCACCGATTAATGGGAGAACTGACCTTAGCTTAACCATGCAACGTATGCCACATGTGACAATGAATAGTCTAGACATATATATGTTGCCGACTAGTGATCCAAATTGATCATTGAATGGCAAGTTCTAATTACTACTAGTAAACTTAACTACAAGTTGTTTGTTTGAATTGGAGGAAAGAAAAAAGAATAGTAGACAAGATCAAAATCGGTTTGTAGTTCTTGTCTTCTAGATGTCCGAGAAACACATCAAGACACAGAGATTCCAGCGGAAGAGAACAAAAGGAAGACAGAGATAAGTAGATGAAATGGATCACAAACTCTCTCATTTCCGGATTTGTGCAAATAATTAAAAATAAGGCTTCAAACTTCTGAAACAAACTACAGTAAATAAACTGCAGTTCACAGAGATAGTATGGGTAAATGGAATGCATCACTATGTAAATATCCCAAGTTCACAGAGAGATAGCTTTGATAATACAAGTAATAAACTGCAGTTCGACTGAGCTACTGATAAATAAACTGTTTGTAGTCCAAGAGACTAGGCTCCCCAGCCAATCAAAGATAGTATTAGTAAATGGAATGCATCACTATCACTTGAATTGAGATCTGAATGAAACAAAAGCTGTAATAAATTGTGATTCTTCTTCTTTCGCAGTCTATTTGGATGATGATAAGCATGCTTCTTTTGAAGAATATAAAAACATAACATATGAAAACATGTATCAGTTTGCTCATGAAGAGCTTACTAAGGCAAAATAAGACCTGGCCAATTGCAAATTGCATATGCAGATATGTTGAAACAACCATACATAGATGGATGCTTCATACTGAAATCAGCAGGTATTCCTGAAAGATCACAAGGTGCATACACGCTCGAGAAAAAGGAATTAAGAATGAAATGAGTTGATGCTTTGTGATTTAAGTTGTGCAATTTCTCTTTGTCATCATTGCTCTCAAGCCATTCATTACAATCTTGTGCATGATCTCGTTCCCTACTTGCCAATTTTTTAGTCTTTTCCTTATAAAGGAAGAATGCTTCTCAGATCGCACTTCTTCATTTGTAGATTGTAGTTCAAGAAATCCTATACCTTCACAAATTAAATAGTTCAAAGAACCCACAAAGAAAAACATCATGGAGTTGGATCAATCGCTATCCGAATTTGCATCTTAACATGACAAAGCAATCCAAAGACTTCCCATGCTTCTTAACAAAATCGACCAACTAAATAGAAAATTCAGACATGGGAAAAAATATCATTGCTCCATGAATAATAAAATGTGACATCTATAAGATAAGAAGGCACACTACACGATAAACATTTTAACTAAGCAATTGCAGCCGCTAGCAATCAGAGTGAAATGTCTAACGCTTGTCCGCAATGTACTTACCGGGCACCCAACAAAGATATAGTCATATAGAGCTGCTACACACTTCGCTTATCATCTCCTACGGGTTGAGGCAAAGCATATATTAGACATACACCACAAATGAGACCTATTATTTCGAGAAAAAGCATACAAAAAATCAAACATCACTCCATGTTAATTGCGATACTTATATTTGCATCTGTATGAAATTTATGAGAACAACAATTGGACAAACCAATTTGAGTAGCTAAGAAAATAACTCGCCAAATCGCTCCCTTGGTAATTTGTCCCAAGGATAGTTAGGCCCCAAAACCTTCCAGCTTTAAGACCGCCAGAGAGAGTTCTCGAGCACTGCTTGCCGCTAGGCCTTCGTGCCGAAAGTGGCGTCGTCACCATGGGCAGTGCGAGGAGGAGGCGACGCTGACTGGCCGCGCGGTGGGGGAGGAGCCCGGCGGCGTGGAGGTCAGCGACACGGTGGGGGAGGAGGGCAGTGCGAGGAGGAGGCGGCGCCAACTGGCCGCGCGGTGGGGGAGGAGCCCGACGGCGTGGAGGTCGGCAGCATGGTGGGGGGAAGGCAGCGTGAGGAGGAGGAGGTAGAGGCGGAGAGGACGGGGAGGAGGAGGCGGCGGTGGAGAGGATGGGGAGGTGGATGCGGCGGCGGAGAGGCCGGGGAGGAGGCGGCGGCCGGAGAGGATGGGGAGGAGGAGGCGGCGGTGGAGAGCACGGGGAGGCGGCTGCGACGGCGGAGAGGCCGGGGAGGAGGAGGCGGCGCGGAGAGGACGGGGAGGAGGAGGCGTCGGCGGAGAGGAAGGGGAGTAGGCGCAGCCGATCGATCGATTGATTTGTGGCGCGCGTGCGGAGAGATCGAGTACAGGCTAGGGGATATTAGGGTTAAGTTGGCGCTAATTTTTTTCACCTACGCGCGCACCGCGCCAATAGAATTACCGACATATTTTTTCCGACTGACTGTAGGACAGCAAAACTTTATACACTTTTGCCGACTGACTGTAGGACAGGAAAAATTAAGTTTTACGATGCACGGTCCGTCGCTAATAATAAGTATTATTGCCGACTGACCAGCTGACACTATAGAGATATTTCCCGACTGGTCATCAGTTGCAAACTTTTGCCGACTCCTTTTCTTTTACCATTTACCCACTATTGTCGTCGGACGTCCGCCGCTAATTGTGTGTTGTGGTATAGTGTCATAAGATATGCCAAGGCATAGAAAGCGAAGTAGAAGGCTTTGGAAGCAATGTTCAAGACATACAAAGACTTCTATTAGAACTTGCCAGGTATGTTTGAAGTGATCAAGGAAAATAATACTTGGATTTATGTTGATATTTATGAGCAGCATTTGCAATGCTTCCTTAGGAAGATGTTACTAAAGTGGGCATTCTTTGCTTTTGGATCATACATCAACGCGTTTAGACATTAAAATCTGTTGCTTTGTTTGGACAGGATATTTCTGACTGGGATGTTTAAGGGACAAATATTGACTGCCATAGGTGTAGATGGTAACAATCAAATTCTTTTTGTAGCACTAGCATTTGTAGAGGGTGAGAATACTAATAGCTAGCTTTGGTTTCAAAGGACTGTTAAAGCTAATGCAGTCGGTCAAGGGCCTAAAGTGTGTGTTATACATGATTGGCATCTTGAGCTATTGAAGGCAATCATGCAATTACTGCAAAGGCCAGATGAGCCATATTTATAGTCTGATTAGCAAAGTAGGTAGTGCAAGCACCATATGGATGCCAAATTCTATAAACAATTTTGGAACAAGGAGCTTCCAAAGCTTTTCAAGATACTATGTAATCAGAATCAACATAGGAAGTTTGATATACCATGGAGAAGTTGGATGAGCTGACATGAAGGCATATAGCAGAGGTAGCGAAAAATGCACTACCTAACTTAGGGGGGTCCCTAGTAGTGCTTGAAGAGTTACCACAGACCCTCTGCATTTGGTTCGGAGGAACGAATAGAGTATAAAATGCTTCCTCTAGTGGATAGAGTGTGAGCCTAGGGAGAAGTGGACTTTACTTCACAACACTAAGGATACTAGAATGGCATCATGATGACAAATCTGGCTGAGGTGTACAACTGTGTCCTGCAGGGTCTGAGGCCCCTTCCCCGATAGCTGTAGTGGAGAGAGTTCTTCATGGTATCGCCATGTACTTTATGTATTGTCATGCTATGGCATTGGTCCACATGAATGATTCTGCTGTTATATACCCTGAGATGATCATTGCATACATGGATGAGAAAGGCAAGAATGGAACACATAGAATATTGAAGATGGGCAAAGGGAGCTTTGTTTCGAGGTATTGTGTAGAGACAAAGCTGGTCATAGGAAGAGCATGCGAACAGTTGTTCATAAATGCATCATTTAGAGACAAACATGTGTCTACACGTGCAACAAGCTCCATCGGTTACACAAGCCATGTGCACATGTCATGGCCACCTACTCAACAATGCGTATGTATTCACGTATATTCATGTCAAAATTTTTCTTGAAGGAAGCGGTGAGGGTAATTTGAAGTGGAGAAATGTACAATTCCTGTGTGGTCGGTTCCTTCATGGAGCATCACATTTAGGAGCATAAACGGTGGGCTCCTGTCATGGGGAGGTTGAAGGGTTTCTAACACAATATTTCCCAAATTTCATTTCGGTGGAGTACAGGAAAAAAAATCACGATGAACATCTACACTAACAAATCCCACGTCCTGTATGCATTTCCTTGCAAATTACTACTTAAAAAATTTGTTCTTTGTTGCAATTTTAGACAGCAACAAAACTCTGTCACTGTTTCAAATAGTGTCAAAAAGCTGTCATGAATGGAACAAGGTCCTGTCACCATTTCAAATGGCGTCAATAGTGTATTTATGTAAAATTATTTTATGGCATATTATTTCTATATTTTTTTTAAATTGTGAATAGTTAAAAATTTAGAGAAAAGGAGAGATAATAGGACTGAGAAATACAAGGGTTAGGGTGATATTATTCAATGATACATGGCGCCACTAGATGAAAAAAGATCGACTGCCACTGACATACAGGGCACCGGCCGTGTTTATTTGTATTCCGTCAAAGCTAACCAGGGCTAAATGGAACTATTAGTTCGACCATCGGTTTTCAAAAACTCGAGTAAAAAGAAATGCAATTTACTCGTAAACGTTCATAGCTCATACATTGCACACTTTTTAGCGGATTAAAACAAAGTTTGTTGAGTAAAAAACAATGGGTCAAACACATTGTGCAAATGTGAATGAGTACAAATTAACTACACGTTTGACAATTTTTTTCTTTTACAATCAGATGGATACTTCAAACATTTAGTCCCATTTGGATCACAAATTTTTCAGAGGAACACAATACTACACAACCCCACATCACAAACGTTTCACAAAACACATCATAGACGGTTTTATGAACCGTCTGAATCAAAGTGTCAGTACTGACAATAGGTCATCACAAACGGTTTCCCAACCGTCATAGAAAAACTCATCCTGGACAATTCCAAACTAGAACCGTCTGTGATATAGGCTCATCACAGACGATTTTGGTTTAAAACCAGCTCTAATGATATATATATATATATTAGAGATAGTTTTAAATAAGAACTATCTGTGATAACCCATACATCGTCTATAGATGACTTGTGATTGCCTCACTGTTAGAATTTGTCTGCTCTAGGTAACGTACACAATACAATATATATTTAATAAACAATTATCTTGTGTTTCTATGGACAGAGCATGGTATTATTATTACAGGGTTATTATTACAGAGCATGGTATCATTATTACAGAGCATTGTAATGCATGTAGAATCCTTGATTCATCAGGAGAGTTGGTTTGCGGGATCTCTAGATTTGGGAGAGTCTTTCGTGCTGATTTTTCTGTTTCTTCTGGAGACTCTCTTCGGTGTTTGATTGCTTCTGAGTCCCGTGATCTTTTCTTCTGGCATAGGAGACTTGGTCACATTGGTTTTGATCATTTGACCAGAGTTAGCAGCCGCGATATTATTCGTGGTTTGCCCAAGCTCAAGATGGTCAAAGACTTAGTTTTCTCTCCTTACCGACATGGCAAGATGGTTACTGCTTCTCATCTTCTGGTCACCGTAGTGATGACTAATGCACCAGGACAGCTTTTGCACATGGACACTGTTGGTCCAGCTAGACTGCAGTCAGCAGGAAGGAAGTGGTATGTCCTTGTCATTGTTGATGATTACTCGAGGTATTCTTGGGTATTCTTAGCCTCAAAGGATGAGACTTTTTCTCACTTCAGGGGATTTGTTAGTAGGTTGTCTATTGAGCTCCTAAGTGTGTTATGAGCTATACGCAGTGATAATGACACTAAGTTCAAGAACTCCTACTTTGAGAATTTCTGTGTGGAGTCTGGTGTAGTGCATCAGTTCTCTTCTCCCTACACCCCTCAGCAAAATGGCGTAGTGGAAAGGAAGAATAGGACCCTAATTGAGATGGCCAGGACGATGCTAGACGAGTACAGTACTCCTAGAAAGTTTTGGGCTGAGGCTATAGCTACTGCTTGTCATGTTTCCAATCGCGTTTTCTTGAGAGCACATTTGCATCGCACTTCTTATGAGTTGAGGTATGGGCGAAAGCCCAGTGTTTCTTATTTTTGCGTTTTTGGTTGCAAATGCTTTATTTTGAAGTCTGGTAACTTGGACAAGTTTGAATCTCGTTCGTCTGATGGGATTTTTCTGGGTTACTCGACTTCTTCTCGTAGTTATAGGGTCTGGAGTTGTGATGCGAATAGGATCATAGAGACTTGTGACATGACCTTTGATGAGGCTAGCTCAGGAGCTAGAACCGATATTTCAGGCTCTTCTTATCCCTCCGAGACCATCTTTGTAGAGGATGATGAAGATTTTGGTGTATCACCTGATCCAGTCTCCTCTACACTTGAGGTACCCCATGTTTCCATCTCTGCACCTCAGGAAGATCAGCCCTTGCCATCCGACTGCTCCTCTGCAAGTGGCTCTGTTCCATCCTCTTCTACCCAAGAGGTAGAGGCCACCTCTGCTTCTGGTCCTCCTCGTCACATTCAGCATTCTCATCCTCCAAAGCAAATCATCGATGATCTGTTTGAGCGTGTCACACGCTCAAAATTAGGCTTATCTTCCTTCTGCCTTCACTCTGCCTTTATTGCCTCTTTTGAGCTAAGGGATGTTACTCATGCATTGTCCGATGAATCATGGATTAATGCTATGCATGAGGAACTAGAAAACTTTGAGAGGAACAAAGTCTGGCAGCTTGTAGAGCCCCCATCTGGTCATAATGTCATTGGGACCAAGTGGGTGTTCAAAAACAAGTAGAGTGAAGATGGGGTTGTCATTCGTAACAAGGCTAGGTTAGTTGCACAGGGATTCACTCAGATTGAAGGTTTTGACTTTGAGGAGACCTTTGCCCCTGTAGCTAGACTAGAGGCAATTAGAATCCTGCTTGCTTTCTCTGCATCCTAGGGCTTCAAGCTCTATCAAATGGATGTCAAGAGTGCATTTCTCAATGGCTTCATTGAGGAAGAGGTGTATGTCATACAACCTCCAGAATTTGAGAACCCCAAATACTCGAACCATGTCTACAAGCTTTTGAAAGCCTTGTATGGACTTAAGCAGGCCCCTAGAGCTTGGTATGAGAGGCTTAAGTCCTATCTTCTTAGTCATGGTTTCAAAATGGATACTGCAGACAAGACTCTGTTCACCAAACACCAAGATTCTCATTTCCTTCTCGTCCAAATTTATGTAGACGATATTATCTTTGGTGGCTCTTCTCATTCTCTCGTATCTCAATTTTCTGAGGTAATGAGCACAGAGTTCAAGATGAGTATGATGGGTGAGTTGAGCTACTTTCTTGGCTTCCAAATTAAGCAGACTCGGGAGGGTACTTTTTTGCACCAAGGAAAGTACACTCGGGACCTCCTAAGGTGGTTTGATATGTCCGACGGGAAGCCTGTGATGACTCCTATGGCCACCACTGCTATCCTCGAGCCCGATGAGGAAGGTGTGCTTACTGATCAAAAGGAGTATCGGAGCATGATTGGCTCTCTCTTGTATCTCACTACCTCTCGACCGGACATACACTCTGCCGTGTGTATGTGCACTCGCTTTCAGGCTTCTCCTCGCGCCACTCATCGCCAGGCGGTCAAGTGCATATTTAGGTACCTTCGAGCTACCATTGATTACGGTATTTGGTACTCTTCTTCTTCTTGTCTATCCCTTAGAGCCTTTTCTGATGTAGACTTTGTCGGCTGTAGGATAGATAGGAAGAGCACTTCTAGCACTTGCCAATTTATTGGCACTTCTCTTGTTTCTTGGTCTTCTAAGAAGCGATGCAGAGTCGCATAGTTCACGCGAGGTCGATTATGTAGTCTGCAGCCCGATTGTCAGAGCTGTGTTCTCTGGATGAGCTCGACCTTGCGGGACTTTGGGTTCAAAATAGAGAGTGTTCCACTTTTCTGTGATAACACTTCTACTATTTGCATTGCCAAGAACCCAGTGCAGCACTCCCGGACTAAGTACATTGATGTTAGATATCATTTCCTTAGAGACCATGTAGAGAAAGGAGACATAGTGCTTCAGTTTGTGGAGAGTGACCATCAGTTGGCCGATATCTTTACCAAGCCCTTGGATAGCTCTAGATTTGTTGCCTTGAGGAGTGAGCTCGGTGTTGTGTGCCCTTACGGCCTTTTGTGAGGGGGAGCTGATCTGTATATTTTGTATTATATCTTATTTCAGTCTATTTCTTCTCTTCTTTGTTATTTGGGTATTTGTTGATTCTTCTTGTGTTACCTCAAGTTCTCTTCTCTTTTGTTACTCAGAAGTCTGAAGTCCGATTCTTGCACTCTCCTTCCTGTTCTGATCTTCTGGTCTTTTTGTTGAGATACCTCTGATTTAGTCGAACTGATATATTTCTTGAGCTTAATTTTGCTAATAACTCAATTTGAACCAGATTTGTGCTTATATTGGATCACATATTGAGGGGGAGTTTAAGAATCTGTCTCATGCATTGCATATAGACTTGATTTTTCATTTTATGAGCTTTGTCTATTATGCAAATGAGCTTTGTTTCATTTTATACACAATGCTATATTATGAAGAAAATTACTTGCTTAGATACGTCCAAGTTCATTTAACTTGCTAAGCTTGCAAAAGAATTAAAATGAGCTTAAAAAAAACTTGATAAAACATGTTGCGTTTACTTGCTAAGTTTCTTCTTTAGGTATATTTGCCATGATTTGTGAACTTCTGAAATTCTCTAGAGTTCCTATAGCAACTTGGGTGAATCTTGTTTGATCCATACTTGAGTCCTTCACTAGCTTAGCAATCAAAATGATAAAAAGAAAGTGAAGTAAAATTAACTCTTTTTGTGCGCATTATATTCAACACCTCACATCCGCAAGACGGCTTCTCATTGCACTTGAGATGAACTTGGAATGTGTTGTGTATGACCAAGATCATTCTCTTAAGAGTTCCTCTTGGGATGATCGAATATGGCTTGAGTCAATTGCTTTAAAAATACAAAAATATATGTGGGTAAAGAATGCAAATAATGTCAAACATTTGCACCCCGCTATATCTTTTCAAGGATTCAAAGAAAAATTTGCATCCAATCAAAATGTCTAAGCTCGAAGGACTTTGTATGAACTTCTAGATTCCCCAAAATGTTGAGTAGGTTGAACTCTAGGTTTTTCATTTGATCCTTTGAATGGCTTTGCTTCTAGTTTTGAAACTCATGACAAGTGTTGCTCATGTCCATTCTTGCCCAACATGACATGGTCTCAATTAAATCTTGTGGCAAAATGTTTACTTGCACTTGGCTATGCCTTTGCCTAGTCTATTTTTGTCGTAACTTAGCTTGGTGTCATAACTTGTCTTGTTGGTCACTCGGATAATATTCAAAGCTCCCTTAGGCTGCATTTCTTGCATAAAATCAAAAAAAGGGGGGAGAAAGAGAATAGTAAATGCTATCTTGATGCCTATATTGACAAAAGGGGAGAGAAGTTATCCAAAAAGGCATTTTGGAATCCTCAATATGGTTTCAATTTGGTTATAATCTGTTGTTTTCACTGTCTTCCATGTTTTAGTCTGGAAATCAAAATGCTTTCTTTTCTCAAACACATCTTATGCCTTTTTTCGTGTGTTTGTCAATATACTCATCAAGGGGGAGATTGAAAGATCATGTGGAGGTCTATACCTTTGTGTGATGAGTAATTGACTAAATTAAAGGTTGATCCGATGAGTAAAAGACTAGATTATAGGTTGATCCGATGAATAGCTGACTAGATTGAAAGGTTGATCCGAGTCAGAATGGTCTTGAACCATTTTGATAAGTTCTCAACCAAGTTGTGTTTCTTTGCTAAATTTCTCTAGCTTCTTGACTGGTTCTCTTCCTTGACTGTTTGCTAAGTGCCAAGTGCTGCCAAACCTTTGCTGAGTTCTTCCAACTTTCCGACTGGTCTCTTTGTTAAGTACTATGTTCCGAGTGGTTCCTATCTTTACTAAATGCGTCTAGTTTTTTGACTGGTTTTCTTCCTTTGGTGAAGGCCGAGTGCTGCCAGTCTTTGCTGCGTGGGTTTTTAGCTTCTTGACAGGTTTCCTTCTGAGTTGAGTACTCTGCTGTGATCAAAGGGTTCTTGAGGACTCAGCAGGTGGTTAGTCGAGTGGTTAACTAGGTGGTTAGCTGGGTGAATTAGCCTTGTGGCTAGCCAAGCATTTTAGCCGAGTGGGCTTGAGTATATGGGTTTGCCGACTGGTTATGTTGGTTCTGACTATTTTGAGATAATCAGCAAATATGATAGTGGGCATTGCTATGTGAAAGGTTTCCTTGTCTTTGATGGTTGCAGGACGATGGTGCTAGGTCATGGTGAGGCGGAAGGTGACTGGGACTAGGCAAGGTGCGTCGGAGGTCTAGAATGGTTGGGAGATCGCCGGAAGATGACCGAAGATGGAGTTCGGGCAAGCCAAGATGGTAAGGAAAAGAGCAAATACTAGCTACATGCTGCAAGGATCAATGAGAACTGTTGGAGCACAGTCTAGTTGATAGGAATAGCGGGTCTAGTAGTGTGCTTTGAGAGTCGTGCAAGAAAAACCCTGTGTTAGCAGGTTTAGGGTTTCCCCTTGCAGGCTATGTGAGTGGGCGCTTCCTAGCCCTTAGATGAGTCTCTAGGGTTGAGAGCTGCATCTAAGGGTGGTAGGTGGCCCAAGAGTTGTATAAATATGGAGGGATGCCTCCCTCAACCGATGTGGGGTTGGTGGGGATCCCAGAAGGGTTTTAGAGGTTTTGAGTGCCTGTTGAGCTTTGCCCACTTTTTTGTGTGTGGCTTTGTAACCTCCCTTCCAGGAATACAAGATAAATATCAAATATTTCAATACTTGCACTTTACCTTCTATCATTTACTTTATGCAAGTTACTTTCTGCAATTTAAGTTACGCAATTTACTTCACCCAAGTTGATTCTTCTGTCTGCATTCTTTCTTGCGTCTTTTGCATTCTTGAGTTGATTGATCTAGTATTTCATTCCTGTGCCCCTATAGCTTGTTGTGTTTAAACTTCTCAGATCTTTTCATTTTTGAAATCAAGAGCAAGTTTTACACCGAATTCCCTGTTCTTTCTGCTCTCCTTAAAGTGTTCATTCTTCTCGGACAGAAAGACCTAATCTTTGAGATCAATCTCGATGATCGTTTCGGGAATAAAGTTTCTTGGTGAACCAAGATCACATCTACCAAATTTCTGCGAGTTTTATTGAAGCAATCAAAAGTTCTTGTGATTCTTGTTCTGGTTGAGGCTTCTGTTCATGAGGAACTTTTGGGTCTGGTACTCTCACCTACTCTTGTAGGGTACTACCAGCTTTTCTTCTCTAGAATCTCTACCCTTTTGTGTGATCTTTTGTGTTAATCTTTTGGAATACTGTGTGTGGGAAAATTTCATTGCGACCATTCACCCCCCCTCTGTTCGCCATTCCGATCCTTCATTGGGTTCTACTCGTAATTATACCGAGACAGAACTTGGTAATTTATCTTGATTCCAGAAAGGACGGCACCCGCGATTTGAAGCCTATCAGAGATTTTCTCGTCACGTCGTTCGGTGTCTACAAATCAAGGGGAGGGCCACACAAGATGGGCCCAGCCACTCTAAAGCATACTTTTAAGTTTCCGGTATCTGATAGTATGTAATAATCCTTCACACTCCACTATAATACCTTCGGAACTAATTAAACTATTATGTTTTGGCAGTGCCACCAGCAGCCAAGGGGCACTGACCTATGTGGATTCTATGTTTGCCACAACATGGTACTCCTCCTTGGTTCTCAGTAGACCAATGTCATCCAGGTCGATCAATCTTGCAACAAATGTCTTCACTTATTAATTTATATACACGCGAGACTTTACTTTTCTCATTGACAGGCTTGGCAATGCGCTGGATCAACATTGGAATAGGCTGACCTTCTAACTATTCGAGGACAGCTCTGTGCCTTCTTACTGCGTGAGGTCTTAAATCCAAAGGGCAGATACTACTCAGGGCTCAATCATGAGTTGTGAATTTGTTACTTACCGTACATTTAGATTAATTTGTGAACCTTGTGATGTGAATTTGTCATTTCTACTAAAACCAATTGATTAGTACATATGTCAATTGATTTCTAAAATGGATGCGCTATACATATGTTGTAATGTGTGATCTAAGTTGATTTATGAAATGGATACGCTGTATGTTGAGTAATATCTAATTGGAGTACATTTTTTAAATTTATGTCATAATAATATGCTGGTCATGCTGTGTACTGTTATTTGTTTCAGAGGGCATGGCTAGCAATTCCTAAGGCTAGCCAATAAATTAAAATTTTGTAAAAAAATAGAAAATCAACATCATAGATGGTTCTAACGAAGAACCATCTGTGAATAGACACAAATCATAGATGGTTTCAAATTGGAACCATCTGTGATCTGGGCCTCTTCACAGACGGTTCCAATTTGAAACCATCTGGGATAAGCCCATCATCATAGACGGTTCTTAGTTACAACCTGTAACATCCCAAATTTTGGCAATTCATTTATTTAATAATATTTTAATGCAATTTATGAATTTTGAGAATTTTTGGAATTATTTGGATTTTCTGAGATTTATTTGAATTATTTTGAACTAATATATATTGCCTTTTGTTAAGAAATAATTATAAAAAGAAAAGTTCAAAATAAAGTTTTGCCAAAAATATTTTATTTAAGTCCAGAATGTCTCAAAGTATTTTTGAGATTTTTCTTGGAATTTTTAGAGTATTTTTACAACCCTAAATAAATCAAATTATTTCCTCGAATTATTTAAAATGCAAAAACCCGGAAAAATCCTCGTGAACAGTGTTGGGCCAGCCAATCGCTCAAGCCAGCCGAAGGGGTCGATCGTCGACCGTCGGATCAAAATCCAACAGTCAGTATTCACCCACATCATTTATGAAACCCTAAGTGATCGCAGCCGTTAGATTCTTATCGCACGGACCTCATTAGCCGATACCGATTTGGAAACTTACGTTCTATCGTGGCCGTCGGATCAAGATCGTGAGGCTAGTAGTTGTCGTCTTCGTGGAGGACTCAGAGTCCTGTTCATCCGCGCCGCCGCCGTGTCCGAGGAAGACTTTCCGAGTTTGCGTGCACGTCGAGGGTATTTAAGGGTCAGGGTACCTCTCCTGAGAATCGCCACAACTCGCCGCGCCTTTTTGTCCTTGCGCCGTCGCCAGACGAATGCCGAAAGAGTCACGGGAGCTCGCCGGAGTACCGAAGGATGTTCCCCCGAGTTTCGCCGTCGCCGGGATTCTCTTCCAACGATTCAAGCCCAATCCGAGTTCCTCGCAATGCACCGCGTCGGATTCACCGCTTCTTGGTCGCCGGAGTACGCCAAATCGCCGTCGGAGGTGTCGTCGTCCTCAGCACTGGTGAGACCAAGCCGCCTCCTTGCCATCGCCGAACCCGAGTGTCTCCAGCCGTTGGATCTTCATCGGAGCGCCAGGAGTGAGCCACGTCGCTCGGTGAATAGCAAACCGTGCAGGTAAGTTCTCACCGTTAGATTAGGATCGTAGGGTCACGGTTGAGCCACATCATTTAAGGGCACAGTAAAGTGCTCGGGTAAGTAGTGGCCGTCGGATTTAAATCGGAGGGATAGGAATGCGCCACATCATCTAGGTCAACAGTAGATAACTCGGGTGGATGTTCATCGTCCGATCTAGATCGGATGGTTGATATTCAGCCACGTCATGGGTTAATTGATAGCCGTCAGATTGGATTTAAGCGGTCCAGATTATGCCACGTGTTGACCGTACCAAGCCGGCGCCATGCTGACGTCAGCTGACGTCATAATTCAGATTTTCTTTATAAAAATAATTCTATTATATTTGGAAATTCAATTTAATTTATTTTCAAACTTCTAAATGCTATAACTTTTGCTTATGAACTCTGATTGAGGTGATTCAAATTCCTAAAAATTTGTAAAATTGAAATCTATCCAATGATGATTTTTGTTGGATTTTTAGAATTTGTTTGTTCTTTGGTTTTGGTGTTTATTTGCTATTTCTTCTCGATTCGCGTAGACGTTGAATTGTGCGAGGCTTCGGAGGAGGAATTTTCAACTCAGGAACAATCCTTAGACCAAGACCAGGAGCTTAAGCAAGGCAAGTTGTGTTTTGATCATGTTGCACCCATAGCTAGATTAGTTGCTATTTTGATTTACTCTATTGCATGTAATTTTATGTGTATAACTGATTTCAACATAAATTTGGGATTAGCTAACGTACCCTTTGAAGTATACCCTACCTTGTCATTTGTATGCCATGATCTATTGTCACCCTAGGTTGGTTCACTATAGTTGGTTAATAATGAGATCAACATGGATGGTTAGATCGAATTAGAACTGCTTAGCCATGCCACATCATCACATGTACTCGAATCTTTGATAAATAATCTTGACTAATGGAATATGGAACAATGTTCTAAATTTGTGTGTCATGTGTGGTCACACGATGAGATTGAGTTGTGGTGGCAATGGATGTCACGCAACGATATTGAATAGTTGATGGCACGTGGTGCCTGGTAATCAACTGGGGTAGTTATGCTTTTAGATCGGAGCAAGTGGCAAGGGCAGGATGCCAGGGTGGGCCCGTTGGGCAGAGGGTATGTGTATGTCTTGCTTTAATCAACCCTAAGGACACCTTGCGAGCCTTTGACCTGAGTCAATCATGCAACCACATGTCTGTTATAGGGCAGCCTAGCTGATTAATTTGCAATGCTTTAGCTTTAGTACTATCGTGGTGGAGTGGTTCATCCTTTTTAATGAACCCAGATGGCGCAAGAGGGGGCCACGGATGTGGTAACCAGTCCCACCAGGTGTTGAAACCTCGGGTAGTAATCTTGGTTTAAGGCGAGCATTGTAAAGGCTTTGTCATGATTCTCTGCCGGCATACCAAAGGAAGTGTGCTAATAGCTTGGCAACAAAGAGATTATCATGTCGTGTGGGTAAAGTGCATAACCTCTGCAGAGTGTACAAACTATTCAGATAGCCGTGCTCACGGTATTGAGCAAAGCTCGAGGATTACAGTCAAGGGTTTAGACTTTTGCGAAATAAAACTTGGGATGGATGGCAGGTTGCCATGGAAGGTTGAATCTTGACTTAGGATTGGAAACTTGGTTTACATGAGAAATGCTGAATCTATCTATTACTGTTATTTGTTTTTACTGTCTTTTCAATCTATATAATGTACTTGTTCATTAATGCTGCTCTACTGCAAATGAACCTCTTAGCCTTCCTTCGGAATAAGCCTTGCATATAGTTATGATAGAATTGCATTCTGTGCACAACTTGTTGAGTGCTTTATGTACTCACACTTGCCTACAACAGCATGACCAGTGCTGAAGAAGGTGTACCATGAAGTGACGAATGTTTAGGGTGCGAGCCTTGTCAGTTGCCTGTGGTATACTGAGGGGTTATCTACTTCTTCATTTCTGCTGAAGTTCAATTTGTTGTTCAGCCTTGTGAGGCATTATTATGTAAGTTGACCATAAGGTCATTCAACTAGTAACACTTAGTATATTATGTCTTTTATCTTATTTCCGCTATGTATGATTGTGATATTCACTAATGTTGAGCCTGTGTGCACTCGCGTGATCCTGGACTAGTGCAGTATACACAAAGGGTCCGGATTTGCATATTCGGGTCTCGACACAACCGTCTAGGATAAGCCCATTATCACAGATGGTTTTTTATTAGAATCATCTGTGATGATACTGTATCACAGGCGAGTCTAATTTGGAACCGTTTGTGATGAGTTTTTTCACAGACGGTTGGAAAACCATCTGCAATGACTCTTTGTCATCACTGACACTTTCTTACAGACGATTCACAAAACCATCTATGATGTGATTTATGAACTGTCTATGATGACCTGTTCTGTAGTAGTGGATTGCGATGTGCACGTTCACATCACAATTGGTTATTGTGTCAAAAGTTGTCGGTGTATTCTATACCAGGGTACTCTCTCCACCACTGTCAGGTGGGACCATGTGCGCAAGACATAGAAAGAAGAAGGTCCTGTATAAAGGACTCAACCTGCGGAAAAGAGTCTTGGTGGGCGACCAGGACGCGTGGCTGCCCGGCTAGCAGTCGAGCAACCAGGTCCCGACACTGGGCGACCAGGCCACGACCCCTGACGACCAGGACACGTGGCCACTCGGAGAGTAGTTGAACGACCAGGCCACATGGTCGTCCGATGAGTAGGCGGGCCCATTGTTAGTCGTCCACGCAGACAGGGCTGGGAGGCTTCCACCCGAAGCCTCTGTTAAGGAACGCGGTATGCTACGCTAGCACAAATTAAAATTTCTACCGCACATCCAGAAAGCTACTCGCAAGAAGGGGATCACAGATTGGATTACCACTAGATGCGCACTTGCAGAATCCTTCGCGCGTTGGTATAGTGGATCGTCTTCGCCATGGATCGTCCTCACACGGATCGTCCTCGCTGCGGATCTTCCTCGCTTCGGATCGTCCTCGTTGCGGTTCGTCCCTACCACGCCGCAGTAGCAGCAACGTCACCACAACAGTCCACACGTCCCAGGATGGAACACCGTGCATCGGCGTGCAAGACCGTGTCGCTCGGCAGGGGCAATGAGAGGTGGAGGCTAGGGTTATGGACGTGAACAGCTTCTGTCACGCCCACCCTTCTCCTCTCCTTATATAGCCACGCGATGAAACCCTAAGCCAAGGCCCATCAGCGCGTTAAGCCCACGAGGTCCATTAATTACGGATCCAATCCGAATTAACGCGTCCCAACCCGTTAAGTGTGTGACCCTGTAGGTTTATGTACATTTGGACATAGATTCGGAAAACCCTTTTCCAATCCAATAGCTGGTAGTGGTTCCTTGCAGAGCATGCCAACTCCCAAATACATATGATCAAATCAGATAGAACCTTTCAAAAGTACTCATGTAATAATCCCTTTACCAAACTATATGAAGATCGAACTCAAGGAGAGAAGTATGTCATCCTTTGACAGTTTAATCCATTTCTCATATCCGTGATATATTAATAAATTGTGATTGACTTCTCAATCACGGCATAGCCTTGCACTTCCTTAATCATATCACACGAGTGGCCTAGACATATATCTCCGTTACACTGGAGTGGCAAATTCTATCTTGACTGCTCACTTCCCTCTGCATGTTTCATAGCAAACATGAAAGCTACCTTTATAACTATCTGGTTAGGAAATAGCGTTTGGTGACCCCAAGGTAAACTATTACACATGTAGGGAATGTGACAATCTCAGGTCTAAGAATCATACATCCACTATGTATGAGATACACTGATGACACATAAGAATGTAACATTCTCGCAGTGTCCTATTGCGGGTCTATCTAACCCATGTTCTTCATTATGAGTTCACAATGTATTGATGATATCTCCATATCCCATGATCTATGAAACATGATCATCGATCAATACATGTGGTGATCTATTCATCGTTGTCCTATACGATGATACCCGATCAGAGATACTTACAGAATTATATCAATAAGTAGAGAGTTTCATAAGCAAGTCACATACTTGCTGATCAATATAATGATATACATTCATTTGACCAATAATCATATTATTATTCATAAACATAGTCATGTTACAATAATCTGTATGACCGCCTCAAGGGCATAACACTAATAATCTCCCACTTGCACTTGAGCCAGTCAATTAAGCATCTAATACCAATAGACCTTGTGTGCGCCTCATGCTTAGGCTGTGGAAGAGGCTTCGTCAATGGATCAGCCACATTAGCTTCCGTATGTACTTTGCATATCTTCACGTCACCTCTATTCACAATCTCGCGAATAAGGTGAAAGTGTCGGAGTATGTGTTTGGACTTCTGATGTGATCTAGGCTCTTTCGCTTGTGCAGTGGCACCACTATTATCACAATAGAGGTCCATTAGATTAGAGGCACTAGCGACCACACCAACCTCTGAGATGAACTTCTTTATCCATACAACTTCCTTTGCGGCCTTTGAAGCCGCAATGTACTCTGCTTTTGTTGTAGAGTCGGCCACCGTGTTTTGTTTGGAACTCTTCCAGCTTACCGCTCCTCCATTTAGTGTAAATACGAACCCGGATTGTGATCGGAAATCATCTTTGTCAGTTTGGAAGCTTGCGTCGATGTAACCCTTTACAACCAGTTCTTCCTCACCTCCAAAAACTAGGAACATATCCTTAGTTCTTCTCAAGTACTTTAGGATGTTTTTCACGGCTGTCCAATGACCATCACTGGGATCTGCTTGGTATCTTCTCGTGACACTTAGAGCATATGAGACATCTGGGCGTGTACAGATCATAGCATACATAAGAGACCCAATAGCCGAAGCATATGGTATCTTGCTCATCCTGTCTCGCTCATCAGTTATCGAAGGACTCTGATTCTTGCTTAGACTTATGCCATATGACATTGGCATGAATCCTCTCTTGGATTCATGCATATTAAACCTCTTCAATACCTTGTCAATATACGTTTCCTAGCTTAATCCAATCAACCTTTTTGATCTATCACTATAGATCTTTATGCCCAAGATATAACATGCTTCTCCCAAGTCCTTCATTGAGAAACTCTTTTTCAACGAAGTCTTAACATCTTCAAGCATAGGAATATCATTCCCGATTAATAATATGTCATCCACATATAAGATCAGAAATACAAGTGCGCTCCCACTGGCCTTTTTGTAAACACAAGGCTCTTCTTCATTTTTTATGAAGTCAAATCCTTTGACTACTTCAGCAAAACGAATGTTCCAACTTCGAGATGCTTGCTTCAACCCATAAATGGATCTTGGAAGCTTGCATACCTTATTAGCATATTTAGGATCAACAAAACCTTCAGGTTGTATCATGTATACATCCTCAGATAGATTCCCATTAAGGAAAGCTGTTTTGACGTCCATCTGCCATATTCCATAATCGAAATATGCAGCAATAGCTAAAATGATCCGGACAGACTTAAGCATGGCTACCGGTGAAAAAGTTTCATCATAGTCAACTCCTTGAACTTGTTTGAAACCCTTTGCCACCAACCATGCCTTATATGTCTGAACATTTCCATCCATGTATATTTTCTTCTTGAAAATCCATTTGCACTCTATGGTTTTTACACCATGAGGAGGATCAACCAAGTTCCAAACTTGATTGTCATGCATGGACTGAATTTCGGATCTCATGGCTCCAAGCCATTTTTCGGAGTTTGGGTCCATCATCGCTTCTTTATAAGTCGTAGACTAATCGTTATCCAACAATAATATATCATGTCCATATCTTATGGGTTCATGACGCGTTCTCCCCGACCTACGTGGGGCTGGTGTCTCTTCCACAGATTGTACAACATCTTGTACATCAAGTGAAGGTTCAATGGGAGTTGAAACATTTTCTGATGGTTCTCGAATTTCTTCAAGTCACACCTTACTCCCATTAACTCCTTTTGAAAGAAACTCTTTCTCTAGAAAGACACTGTTTCGAGAAACAAACACTTTGTTTTCATCCCTTTTGTAAAAGTAATATCCTTTTGTTTCTTTAGGATACCCCACAAAGAAGCATTTTTCTGATTTAGGTGCGAGTTTATCTGATTGCAAACGTTTTACATAAGCCTCACAACCCCATATCTTGAGAAATGACAATGAGGGATGTTTTCCAGTCCACATCTCATATGAAGTTTTCTCAACGGCTTTTGATAGAACCCTGTTTAAAGTGAACGCAGCTGTTTCTAGAGCATACCCTAGAAGGACAATGGCAGATCTGTTTGGCTTATCATTGACCAAACCATGTCTAATAAAGTTCGATTTCGTCGTTCGGATATGCCATTCCATTGAGGCGTTCTTAGTGGAGTAAGTTGCAGAACAATTCCACATTGCTTTAGATGATCACCAAACTCTTGGCTCAAGTATTCGCCATCACGATCTGATCGTAAGTGTTTTATTGATTTGCCAAGTTGATTTTGTACTTCATTCTGAAACTCTTTAAACTTTTCAAAGGTTTCATATTTATGCCTCATTAAGTAGATATATCCATATCTACTAAAGTCATTGGTAAAAGTTGCAAAGTACTAAAACCTACCTCTGGCACTAGAGCTCATTGGTCCACATACATCCGTATGTACTAGGGCCAACAACTCATTTGCCCTTTCACCAAAACCTCTAAAAGGGGCTTTTGTCATCTTGCCAAGTGAACAAGACTCACATGTTTCAAATTATTCAAAATCAAATGAGGTTAGAAGTTCATCAGCATGGCGCTTCTTCATGCGCTTCTCATTTATGTGGCCTAAGTGACTATGCCACAAAAAGGTAGGATTCACATCATTGGGCCGAAGCCTTTTCACATTAATGTTGTAGACATGTTTTCTTCGAGTTCAAGCATGTACAACCCATCTACCATGGGGCATCGGCCATAATACATATCATTCAAAAATATCGAACAAACAAAATCCTTTATTCTAAAATCATAACCTTCATGTTCCAAACAAGAAGATGAAATAATGTTTCTACTCAAAGATGGAACAAAATAACAATTATTAAGTTCTAAAACTAATCCTGAAGGCAAATGCAATGGGTAGGTGCCAACGCCAAGACCCGCAACTCTTGCTTTATTCCCCACGCGAAGATCCACTTCTCCTTTTGCCAAGTCTCTACCCTTTATGAGCCCTTGCATCGAATTGCAAATGTGAGCAACTGATCCGGTATCATATACCCAAGAGGTAAGATTAGAAGTAGCCAGATTAATTTCTACAACATGAATACTTGAAGTGGAAGTCACACTTCCATTCTTCTTATCTGTCAGGTACTTCTCACAGTTTCATTTCCAATGTCCTAACTTCTTGCAATAGAAGCACTGGGCATCAGGTTTAGGGCCAATCTTAAGCTTCTCAAACTTAGATTTGAGACTTGTGATCTCAACTTGAACCTTACCTTTGCCCTTTCCTTTGTTCCCAGCCTTAGCCTTCTGCTTCTTGAAGTCAGTGGTTTTCTGAACCATCATCACATGATTAGGTTTTTTCTTTATGCTCTCCTCAGCAGACTTGAACATCCCATGTAGTTCGGTCAGGCTCTTCTCCATGCTATTCATATGAAAATTCATAATGAACGGTTCAAAGCTCTGAGGCAGAGACTGGAGAATTACATCCGTAGCTAAACCAAGGCTAAGGGGAAACTCAAGCTTTTCCAATCTCCCAATGTAACCAATCATCTTGATTACATGAGGGCTGACCGGACTTCCTTCAGCCAGCTTGCATGCAAACAAAAGCTTTGAGATACCATACCTCTCAGCTCTAGCTTGGTTCCCAAACATGTCGTTTAAGCCCACAATCATATTGTAAGCATCCTGGTCCTCATATTGCTTCTGAAGCTCAGAGTCCATGGTGACGAGCATGAGACAGCTGACCTCTATAGAGGCATTAACATGTTTTTCATACTCAGCCTTGTCACTGCGAGAAGCATTTTCGGCTAGTTCATCAGGAATTGGATTCTCTAGAAAATAGTCTTTCTTTTCATGCTTGAAAACAATTCTCAGGTTGCGATACCAATCCACAAAATTTGTTCCATTAAGTTTTTCCTTTTCCAAAACCGATCTCAAAGCAAAACCAGGTGTAGCAGAAGGAGTAGCAGGTGCCATTGAACTACAACAAAAATATGCAAAGTTTCTAAGCACTATGTTTATGTAAAACTTTCATTAAACATTTTAAACACTCTTATCATATGCCCCCTTTATGGACACATAGTGAGTATTCAAGATCCATATTCATCAAACACTAGTGAGCTTTGGCATCACTACTAGAGATTTAATGACATAGGTAAGCAACATCTTTGCTAATTATATCTTATGTAACTCTTGTTGGTTGAGCATGAAAACAAGTAATGAATGCCTCCGTCAACTCGACTCATGGCCAAGTCAACCTGCTCCTAGGGCTCACATGAGCGAGGGAGCACTTCCCGTTTCCGGGTGCCAATTAAGAAACCTAGCCTCATGTGTGTTTTTCTAGACACCAATTGTCTTGTATTTGTTCCTTCATTACTGAAATCAAAACTCAACCACTTATGTCCTCAATCTCAAAACAGATTTGATAGCTTGATTAAATCTACCATTGTTATGCGTGATGTGTCCAACACGTCTCTATCATCTATTAAGATAGTCATTGATATACTATTTTGGCAGTCATATCAATAATGATCTAAATTCTTGATAAGTGCAACAATAGGGTGGAAATATTTAATTTAAAATTTGTTTAACTATGGGGATGAACAATATCTACTATGAACATGGCATCACATGCAATGAGCATAAAGAAAATAGCAAGGATTAAACACACATCCACAGAAAATCAAGATTAAGGTGTGAAATAGTATGGCCTTTAGCATTAGGATCTTCATCATCATGCTTGTTGGTTCACTTGGCCATCTTGCTTGATTGTTCACCTAGCCATCATGCTTGATTGCCATCATCTTCATCATTGTAGATGCAACTCCTTACAGCTTTGATAATGAAATTTACATTAAGGTTTCAAACATCACAAGTCGACACGCAGGCCGTTACACAACTTTGATAATGAAATAGCCTTATGGCTTGACACGGCATGCATGCCATGTGAAAATTACATGCATCACATACACATAGGCCATTCTATTTCACATAACATCCTGCGAAAAGAGTTAAACAAAGTGATACTACGGTGTCAGGGTTCCAAGGGGCAGCGCCCCTAGCGGCATGTCTTCTGTCAAATGAAAACACCCTCAAAATTTCCACGGATCAATCAAATTGACCCAATCTGATTGGCTTGGTCCCATATAGTCGCGATTCGTAAACCCTAATGGCGGTAAACCGACCGGTAGGGGCAACGTCGTACCATGAACGGACTCACCCAAATCAAGATTGAATCGGTTTGCACTTCCCTCAAACCATAAACCTATCGATCTCATCGATTGCTGTGTCCACCAATTCATCATATGAACCGGCAGAACATGTAATAGATCTAATCTACTATCATCACATATCGCATATGTAACATCCAGATCACAAATCTACGCGAGATGGCTCTGATACCACTGTTGAGGAATGCGGTATGGTACGCTAGCACAGATTAAAATTTCTACCACATAACCAGAAAGCTACTCGCAAGAAGGGGATCACAGATTGGATTTCCACTAGATGCGCAGTTGTGGAATCCTTCGCGCGTTGGTGTAGTGGATCGTCCTTGCCGTGGATCATCCTCACACGGATCATCCACGCTGCGGATCATCCTCACGCGGATCGTCCTCGTTTCGGATTGTCCTCGCTGCGTTTCGTCCTTACCACTCCACAGCAGCAGTGTCACCACAGTAGTCCACATGTCTCGGGATGGAACGCCGTGCGTCGGCGTGCAAGCACCGTGTCACTCGGCAGGGGCAGTGTGGAGGCTAGGGTTTTGGACGTGAATAGCTTCTGTCATGCCCACCCTTCTCCTCTCCTTATATAGCCACGCGAAACCATAAGCGGGGCCCAAAAGCCATAAGCCAATCCGGCCCATCCAGAGGTTCATATACATTTGGACATAGATTCACCGAAGTCCATTAATTCGACGTACTCATGTATCCCTTTACCAAACTATATGATTGAACGGCAAGAAGTATGTCATCCTTGACAATTCAATCCATTTCTCGCGTGATGTGTGACCAATCAATTCCATCTATCACACGAGTAGCCTAGCATATATCACTTGGTAAATTCCATCTTGCATGTTTCATAGCAAATATGAAAGCTACCTTTATAACTATCCGGTTAGGAAATAGAGTTTGGTGACCCCAAGGTAAACTATTACATATGTAGGAATGTGACAATCTCAGATCTAAGGATCATACATCCACTATGTATGACATACACTGATGATACATAAGAATGTAACATTCTTGCAGTGTCTCATTGCGGATCTATCTAACCCATGTTCTTCATAATGAGTGCACAATGTATTGATGATATCTCCATATCCCATGATCTATGAAACATGATTATCGATGAATACATGTGTTGATCTATTCATCGTTGTCCTATAAGATAATTCCCGATCAGAGATACTTACAGAATTATATCAATAAGTAGAGAGTTTCATAAGCAAGTCACATACTTGCTGACCAATATAATGATATACATTCATTGGACCAATAATCATATTATTATTCATAAATATAGTCATGTTAAAATCATCTATATGACTGCCTCAAGGGCATAGCACTAACAGCCTCCGCTAGGATCGCGACGTATCATAGTCATTAAATGCGCATGGCTTTAAATGCGCATGGGATCCATTAAATGTGCATGGAGCCGTTACAATGCGCTTGGGAGCCATTAAATAGGCGTGGCTCCCTAACAGTATGATGACCTTTCCTTCTGACTAAGCCAACTTCACCAACTCCCGTTCCATCTACACCTCCCGGCAAGCCGGAGACGCTGTACCGGGCATTCACACACGAAGATCTCGAACCCCTCCCTGGACCATCCAAGACAAAGCGATGTCAAGCAATGGCGTAGACAAAGATGCTCAGAAGGACAGTAGCAATAGGACTCGACACAATCAATGTAATTAATGTAAGACCACTCCCTCCACTCGCCCTAGCCAGTCCCGAGAGTATATAAGGGAGCTAGTGTGCATGGGGGAGGAGGTCGGTCGGTTGATTAGCTCACAACAGAAAAGAGATCCAAAGCTCAAATGATCGAAAGATCGGGCGAACTGAGGACAAGTGGAATACTTGAGCAACAAGAGCTTAAGCAGGACGTAGGGCTGTTACCCGCATTGGGGGCCCGAACTTGGGTAAATCCCTATGTGTTCTTGAGTTTCCTATCCTGCTCATCCCGAGAAGAGAGTCGAGAGTGATACAGCTGCGAAGACCCCCCTCTATAGAAACTCGGTTATACACTTGAACCAATACTGTCTAGCACAAACACGCCGACAAAAGTGATAGTGATGATTACTCACATCACTATCGCTTCTCATAAAAGAACTGATTGTACATCACAATCAGTTCTTTTGTAAAATGATGAACCGATTGTGATGTGCACGTGCATATCATAATCGGTTCTTTTGTAAGAAGCGATAGTGATGTGTATCATCACTATCTCTTCTTACAAAATAACTAATTGTGATATGCCCAGTGCTACATCACAATCGCTTCTAACCTCAAAACTGATAGTGATTATTTTTACTACCCCTCCTAAGTCAACTATCACAATCGTTTTTTCCTAAAAATTTAAGAACCGACCCAGATGAAGCGATAGTGATGTACCATTCTGTAGTGGTGTAAAGATTAATCTCCTACCTACACTACACCAGGGTTAATTAATCACTAGTCAACTAGACAATTGTCTATGTAAATTAGGCCTTGAACTCTTACCTTCCTAAATTATGCACTATAAAGCATTAAGTACCAAATTTTGCTTATTCACAAGAAACAGAGACTACATAATAGAAGTACACTCACAAGCTAATCAATATATTCGATGATAATCATATGAACATGAAATTATATATTATGTGATAATAATCAAGCTCGTAGACTGTGATATGCAGTGATAATCATATGAACATCAATCTCCTAGTCAATGAAGCATCAAATTAATACCATCCAATTCAAGCTCAAGATTACTACTAAAATTTTCTAATTCAACTTCTAGAGTCCCTAATTATATCATAGAGCATTCAAAAGGTAACAAACAATGAGAATGATTCAAAGAACAAATTAAGATCAGCTATTCTATATATCATGCTGCAATTAGATAAGTGGATGATTCAAGTTAATTGGTTGCTGCAATCATGTGCAAAATCTTCTGATTTATTAAATATAATGTTGATTACTATTAATCATCATTAGCTAAACAAATCAGCTAAAAGGTTTTTAATTAGTCAATAGATACATGTGGTCCAGCCTAACAACAAATAAGCAAAATAAACTTTTTATCTTTAGTTGCAAAAGAATTCAAAACTTTTGGTTCCTTTCTTTGGAATGACCATCATGGAATAGCTATTTGTGAAATAAAAAAGAGCTATTTGTGGAATGATCATCTTGGAAAGTGCTGCTTACTCAAAAAGTCACAACTCAACATATATTACCAGTTGATTTTAATATAGGTATGGGTTTGATGCAAATCTTGATTAGTTAGGCATATACGAAACTATAATTATTACCAACTAATTAATATAGGTATGAGAGGTTTTGATGCAAATCATGATTAGTTGGACATATATGAAACTACAATTTCATACCACACAATGTTCCATCCTACAAACCTAAATATTCAACAAATGGAAACCTAGGCTACAATAGCAACAACCTAAAATGTGCCACTAACAAAAGATTTCAAAGAATGGAGGAAGAAGAAGGAATGGAAACAGGCTTGTACCTAGGACGAGGCCACCAAGGGGAGAGGCAGCCGTGGAGGAGGGGGTCACCACCAAGAAGGAAGTCACTAGGGGAGGAGGTCGTCATGCGGAAGGAAGTCACCAGGGGAGGATGCCACCGCAGGGGTGGAGGTCTCTGGGGGGAGCAGGTGGTGGCTACGGTTTGGGGATTCGGGTAGAGCAAGTGGGGGAGGTGGTAGCTGAGCTCGTCGGGGGTAGGTCACTAGGGGAGAGGTTTTGGAGAGACGACACTACGATTTGGGAATTGAGAGAGACGGGCTGGGTGCTGATCAGGGAACCCTAGTTTGGAGTCATATACTAAAGTCATCACAAACGGTTCGAATATAGAACCGTCTATGATGAGGGTTGCATCTGAGATGGTTCTGTACATATAACCATTTGTGATGAGGGTCGCATCTAAGACAATTTTCCACATTTAACCAATTGTGATGAGGGCTCCATTTGAGACTATTATGCACATATAACCATCTTTTATAGATAAGTGTATTTATAAGAAGTTAATGGTGTTCCCAGGAGATATGTCATTATGCCAAGTTGATGCACCACATTTTTCATAGGAAAAATAGATTTTCCACTTACAAGCTCTGCAAATATACAACCAATGCTCAAGATAATATTTACAGTACATAACTCCAAGGAAAAGAGGTTTTCCAGTACAAGGCAGATGCATTCAACACATACCACACTCACACCACCAATAGTACATATGTACAGTATTTCCATAATTCACAATAGTATATATCACTCATTCATGATGTTTCTTCTTAGTAGAAATCAATAATCAACCTACTAATGCAGCAGACAAATAGATAACCATGGGTTGTGTTAGAAACCCTATTTTCCCTAAATAATCTACTAATACAGTAGATAAGATAACCATGGGTTGTTTTAGAAACTATATTTGCCCTAAACAACTTACTAACGTAGCAGACTAGATAACCATGCATTGTTTTAGAAACCATATTTACCCTAAATTCGCAAACAACTTAGCCCTTCAAGTAGATTGACTGTAAGACATGACAAATAAACATGACTACCTCTTTGTAACTCCATTTGCTTATTCTTTTGCAAACAACATAGCCCTTCACGATGATCGACGCGTGTGTAACTAGCTTCCTCAAATTGTTCTTCCTCGATCGTTATGCCGTTTCCAATAGGAGGCAACCCATCAAATTAATTGTATTCTTCCTCATCAACTACATTCTCAATTCCAACAAACCTTATTTTTCCTTAAAGAACTACGTGGTGCTTCTTGTTAGACTGGTTGTTTACATAGAAGACTTCAACAACTTGGTTTGCAAGTATGAATAATTCATCTTGGTATTCGATACTTCGAGGTCTACAGTAGTGATACCGAACTTGTCAATCTTCACCTGCTGGAGGTGGATCCAATGACACCGAAATAAGGGGATCTTGAATAGTACGTAGTCGAGTTCCCAAATCTCCTATATAAACCCATAGTAGGAGCTCCTCATCTACCCAACAGTATTCAACTCATCTACGGGGGCACTGCTATTCTAGTTTGTGCTCTAAATATCTTGATCTTTTGTCTAAAATGTGTACCTTTTTAAGTCATATCTTTTCTGTATCACAACTATAAATATTGGCCCGTTTGCTAACCATGTCAACGTATGATCACCCAACAAGCTCCTAGTGATGGGTCACTCTTTCAACCATTTGTTGTAATGAAAGTTGTGCTGCCTTGTTATCCAAGTCTCCTGCCATGCAATATTCTGTTGTCATAACCAGTGCTTGTGCTCGTTGATATACAGGGAGACTACAGCCATGTGTTACAAAACCATCAAATGTGCCTGAGTAAATGCAACTAGATCAGGCGTGATTGCTTTCCTTTCAATGGTCCTGTGTTGGGACCCGAATATGCAAATCCGGACCCTCTATGAATATCGCACTAGTCTAGGATCATGCTAGTGCTCATAGGCTCAACATAGATGAATAGCACAGTCATACACAGTGAAAACAAAGTAAAAGACTCCATATAATAATTATTACTGATTGTACGACCTTATGGTCAACTTACATGATTAAGCCACGCAGGGCTACATTAAGAATATTAAACTAAAACATAGCAGAAGAAAGAAAGACGTAGAAAACCCATTAGTTTACCACAAGCAATAGACGAGGCTTGCACCTTAAACACTCACATTCTCCTACTATTCCTCCTCCAGAACAAGTGTAGACTCTTCAACTATTGATGTTGTTGTTTGGTAAGGGTGAGTACTTAAAACACTTAATAAGTTGTGCACAAAATGAAATTCTAACAAAACTATATGCAAGAATTATTCCAAAGAAATGGCTAACATGGTTATTTTACAATAAGCAGATTTATAAAGAATACAATAAGTAGATTGAAAAGATAGTAAAACAAATAACATTAAATAGTAACTTTCAGCTTTTCTCAAGTAAACAAGGTATCCTGCCCTAAATCAAGTTTCCAACTTTCCAATGGGATACTGTCATCCCAAACAAGTTTTTGTTTTATAAATTCTAACCCTTGACTATAATTCCTAAGCATTGCCTAATACCGCGAGTATGGCTATTTGAATAGGTTTTACACTATGCAGAGGTTATGTGCTTTACCCACAGGACATGATCATCTCTTGTTACCAAGTTAGTAACACACTTCCTTTGGTGTGTTAGCAGAGAAACCATGACAAACCCTTTACAATGTTCTACCTTAACCTAGTACTACTTGCTAAGGTTTCAAAACTAAAGGGACAAGTTACCATACTTAGGGCCCCCTCTTGCGCCATGTGAGTTCATAAAAAGGTGATATTCACACTACCACTGGTAGTACTAAATCTAAAACATTACAAATTAATCAGCTAGGTCTGCCCCATTCTAGGCATGTGGTTTCATGTTTGACTCAGGTCAAAGGCTTGCAAGGTTAAATCCTTAGAATGACAAGGGCAAGACTTCCATGTAACCTCTGCCCTTTTGGCCCACCTTGGCATAATACCCCTTTGCCATTTGCCTCAATCTAAATGATTACCACCCCAGTTGATTAGCAAACACCATGTGTTATCAACAAGTCAACATCATTACGTGACATACTTCTTACTATAACTCAACATCATTATGTGAAAACACTTAACACACCAATTCATAATCATGCTCCATATTCCATTAGTCAAGATTAACTTTTGATATTTCATAAGACATGTCATGTACGTGGTATGGCTAAGCAAACTACCATAGTCTAACCAACCCATGTTGATTTTGATATTAACCAACTAGTAATGAACCTATCTAGGGTGACTATTAATCATGGCATACAAGTGACAAGGTATGGTATAGCTCATTTGGACTGATTAACTAATTCCCAATCTAATTTGAAATAGTTATACACAAAATATCAAGTATAAAGTAAAACAATATAGCAATTTTATAAACTGAGTTCAACATAATCAAAGCACAATTTGATTTGGAAAAGCTCTAGTTCTTGCTCTTGAATCTGGTCTTGAGTCAACGAATCTTCCTCGAATGCTTTGAGCACTTCGATGTCTATGTGTAATAAAAAAGAATGCCAAATAAATACCAAATGGAGAGCAAACAAACTCCAAAAATAAATAAAATTCACCATTAAATAGATCTTAATTTTACAAATATTTAAAAACTTCAATTGCCTCAATCGGAGTTCATATGAGGAAGAACAGGCTCTCGAATGATTTGAAAATAAAGAAAATACCAAAAAAATAGAAAATCAGAATTTTCCTGAATTATTTTTATACTAGGAAATCTATTTGTTGCGTCGGCTGACATCAACCCTGGCCCGAACCAATTAGAACACAACACATGGCATATCACATAGACTGAGTCCACTAGATCCTAGTATGTTCACCGTGGACTCAGTCCACACCACTTCGGTTCCCATGTGACACAAGTCGAACCACGATTGGTCTCAGTGGAGGCACAATCTAAGCTGTCTGCCTTGAATCAAATGGCTTGGATCGGTCGCAATAGCTGACTGGGGTGCGGACACACAGCAAGCCTTGGCAACACCCAAGTGTCGTAATCATGACCACCTGCATAGATCAAATGGTTAGGAGCTAATGTGAGAAGCGATGGCATGGCGGCGGCGGTTCCTTACCACAAGTGAAGACGATAACCTTGGCGTAGTGCAATTGCAGTGCCCCGGTGACCAAAGGCTACAGATCTGCTATGGTGCAACCCAAGGATCCCAGATCTGGAGTCAACGTCATAAAACAAAGCTTGACGATGGAAGATTCGGTGAAAAACTAATGGCTCTTGGTCTTCCTACTCCGGCGAGTTCCTAGGCACAACTAATGATGATTCAGATGAAACCAAACTGATGAACGGATGTGCAAGAACATGATGATCCTCGGGGAGGTACTAATGAGGCTTTTAAAGCCCTCAACGTTCATGTAGAGCCTAGGAAGCTGAACCGACGAGGCGGAGGAGTCCGTAGTGTACACAGCGACGCCGCTCCAAGTCCTTGGGGAAACGATGATCGGGAGCCATCCATTCATCGATCAATGGTTGATATCCTATCCACTCACACAAACTAATGGCCATGATAAACTTGAGTCCCAAATCGGTATGATCGATCCTAGCTACACATGCTAGATCCAATGGCCCAAGATTATTAGGGTTTTGACTAGAAAATGGTCGTCGGATCCTCATCTTACGGCTATGATTTGGTGATCTAGAAGATGGGCTGACGGGTCACACAAAGCTGGGCTAAATACATAGTAATAGGCTTTGAACCCATTAACTATTATAGATTTTCTTGGATTTTTAAATTAAACAAATTTGATAATTAAATTAATTCATTTTAAGGCAATAAAAATACTAGAAAAATTCTAAAAAATTCTCAAAAATACTTTAAGACATTTAGAACTTAAATAAAATATTTTGACAAAATTTTATTTTGACTTTCTCAAAAATTAATTACTTTTCACAAAAGGCCAATATATTTAATATTAAATAAATTCAAATAAAATCTTGAAAAATCCATTAAAATTATAAAATCCATAAATTGAACAAATAACATATAAATTATAAAAAAACAAAAATTTGGGATGTTACAAATCTCCCCCTTAATAGAGTCTCGTCCCTGAGATTCAGAGCTGACTAAAGAATAGGTTAGGAAATTATGACTTCATATCCTCTTCACTCTCCGAGGTACCTTCACTTTTAGAGTGGTTACTCTACTGAATTCTACAAAAGTGAATTCATTTGTTTCTGGTCTTACACTCTATCACATCTAAAATCTTGATCAGCTGCTCTTTATAAGTCAAATCTTCCTATAGCTTAATTGCTTTTAACGGTGTCTACTCTGTTGGTACTCTGAGATACTTCTTAAGCTATGACATATGGAACACATCATGCACTCCTGCAATAACTGCGGCAACTCCAGTTGATGAACAACCTCTCATCGATGACTCAGGATTTTAAACAGACCAGCATATCTTTGTGCAAGATTTTCTTTAGCGTGAAACCTTTCAACTCCTTTAATAGGGGTAACTCTGAGATACAAAAAATCATTTGGCTCAAAACTACACGCTCAAGGACGATAATCAGCGTAGCTTTCCTATCTTGATTGAACCATTTTCAACCTTTCTCTGATCATAGCAATTTGCTCTTCGGCCTCCTTGAGAATGTTAGGCCCAAACAACAAATGCTCTCATGTCTCATTCCAATTCAATGGAGTACGATAGGCATGACCATATAAAACTTCAAATAGTGACATTTGCAAACTGGCCTAATTGTTGTTGTTATAACTAAATTTAGTATACAGCAAATTCTTATCCCACGAAGTAGCATAAACTAATACACAAGCTCTCAGCACATCCTCCAAAATTTGATTAACTCTCTTAGTCTGACCATCTGTTTCTAGGTGATAAGCTATACTAAAATTCAAATGAGTTCTCATAGCTTCATGCAACTTATACCATATTCTCGAGGTAAATTAGGTACCTCTATCTAACACTATCTTCTTCAGCACTTCATACAAACACACAATTTTTGACACATATAGCTCTACTAATCGATCTTCTGAAAACGTAATCTTAATAGGTATGAAATGTGCAATCTCGGTCAATCGATCAACGATGACACATATTGAATCATAACCCTTCTGAGTTCTAGGCAATCTAACAATAAAATCCATACTGATTTCCTCCACTTCCACTCAAGAACCATTAATGGCTGTAACAAACTAGAGTCTATGATGCATTGTCTTTACTCTCTAAAGGACCAAAAAGGCGATAGAAGGGGGAATGATCACAAATAAAATTTTTCCCTTAAAATCAAACCACCAAGAGACCAGATTGAATAACTGTACAATCCAAATAGGTAGTTGAACAAATAGTACATCGATCAGGAGTATAGAAGAACAGAGTTTAGATAAACAAAAAAAACTCCACTGATTATATGAAGAGTAAATAGCAAACTGTTCGGATGAATAGTAAAAACTACACTGGTCAAATGAATAGTAAACAACAAACTAGTCGGATGAACAGGGCTCGGTGAATAGTGTTTAGATGAACAATACTACAAACTTGTTAGCAGCACTTGGTTAGATGAACAATGTTTGGGTGAATAGTAAAAATCAACACGATCTCAAAAATAAGAATCGATGTAACTTTTGATCGGTTGATCCAAAACCCATGAAACTGGGTGTGCACCTTCCTATAGATGTCAAGAATCTATTCTAACCTTCAATTGCAAGGATTGATGTCAAAGTTCTAACCCTTTTCCTGTTTAAAAAATGCTGCACCAAAATTGGATCAAAAACACAAACTTCACCCTTAGCTTGCTCTTAGGAACTTAGATGACCTCCTATATATCACAACAAATGAGAACACCAATGATCAACCCTTCAAACACAAAAGAACACAATCTACAAGGATCTTTCTTTTTTCAAGCACAAAGATCGGTTTCTTTTAGTAACTGAATAGAAGAGGTTATAGATTACCTAGATGATTGGGATATGATCTATAGAAGATTCATCTAGCAATCTTTCATCATTGGTACAAGATCCAAAAACACTTAGAAGGACAGGAGGTAAAACCAAATGTGCAAAAAGTAAATTGTAAGAATTTAAATGCTGAATTTAAAGCATAATGTAAATGCTGAAAGTAAATTCAGAACAAGAAAATAAAAGTTTTATTTCACAGAAGGAAGGTTTACAAAGCTTCATAACAAAGTGGGAAAAGGTCAAAGGAGCATCAGAACATTCAAAAAAGAGACATCCCTCTCATCCTCTATTTATAGTACATTGGGAGCAACTTCCACCCTTAGATGGCAACTTGGCCCACAAGAAGCCTCATTAAGGGCTGAGATCCACTCCCTCACTTATACATGGGCTAACCCACAACCCAACATCATAACGGGCTTTCACACACCTCTCAGGATACCACTAACTGAACCACTAATTAAACCACTAACTAAACCACTACTCCACTTGCGAACCTGCGATCCAATGATGCTCCTTTGCTTGAGTAGAGCTTAAGTCACTACAACAGGAACACCCCTTTAACAACGGATACATAGCAACACATGATGTTATGCGTTGCAAGCAACAGGGTGGCAACGCTTGCAAAACGTTGCAAGCATCATCCGTGGGGTTAAGCAACTAACGAGATTTTATTACTCCCTCCGGATTCTTGTCCCACTACCACCGGCCAATCCGCCACACCATTCGGCCCATCCCCCTCACAGCATACGCATCACCGCATCGGCGCATCCCCAATCTCTCCCCTTTCCTGAGGAAAGTTTCCTCCCCTCCACTCCCTCCGGCATTCGATCCCTACCATTCCCACGCGCGTAGGCGTCCCAAGCTCACTTGCACACAACCTCGCCTTATTCGCCCAGAGCAAACAACACACCCAAGCCCTCGACTCCGGCGCGATCTCCGGCGAAGATGAGCCCGGCACCGGCGCTAGGTACGACTGCCACATCACCATCTTCTCCCCCCGAGGGCCGCCTCTATCAAGTCGGTGCGTGCAAACCCCCCAAAACCCTAGCGGCACCGGCGCTAGGTACGACCGCCACATCACCATCTTCTCCCCCGAGGGCCGCCTCTATCAAGTCGGTGCGTGCAAACCCCCCAAAACCCTAGCCTTCACTCGCTTAGATCTGGTTCTGTATGATGATCCATGCGTCTCGTGCGGGCAGCAGCCCGTTACACGAGGCGCCATCCAAGGTGCTGCACTGCGAACCTACCGTGGAGTGCACCGAGGAGGAGCTTGTCGAGCTCGCAAGCCCTTCTACCGCATCGCCAACACCAAGTCGCGGCGTCGGCGCCAACCGCAACCAGCCTTCGCAAGTTCGTAAGCCCTTCCTCCCCCCCTCGCCGCCTCCTCTCAAGTCAAAACCCTTCCCCGCCGATCTCCGCGATCCGGTCGGGGATTCGGGATGAACTCGCCGCCGATGGTCTTCCGTAGCTACCGGTGAATCATGGGATCTAGCTAGCTTTTAGTTGTGCAATAGTGGGATTTTTAAAAGTTCTGCGGATAAGGATTTGATGTAGTAGAGGGTCAAAAGCCTCCCATGTATCCACGTGTAGCTTAGATGGGCGATAGATCACGCTTTGTTTGGTTTATTTGCCTGCGCGTCAAGCATCGCGGATTTATCCCGGTGTGGGATTTGTCAATATATGAGGTTGTATGGTAATGGTTTGTTGAGTTTTATGAATCGTATATGAGGGGTTTGGTGCCTCACATGCCATTCGGACATCTAATTGGTTTATTTGTCCGGTTTGTGGGGACCGTGAAGAGGAGTTGCTATAGGATTCAGATGGATTGATGGGTTGGGGTCAGGAATTTATTCGAGATTGGATCTTGACTTTTTAACAAAGGTTGGATGGGTTTTGAGGTGGATGATCGGTGTTCGATCGAATTAATGGAAGTTAGTAGCGAATGTTATATCATATCAATCTGCTGGGGATTGATGTGTAGCATACTAGCATATCACCAAGCATCTGCAGCTAGGTTCTTTTTGGTTGTAAAATCCATCTGTCACTATTCATTTTGTTTTATGATAGGATGCTCTCTGAATTTAGTGATCAATATAGTGGTAGGAAGTTTTTTTCATGGAATTTGGATGTGTAGCAAGAGTAGTGGGGATCAGAGAATCACCGAGCAAAGTCCTATTTTGTGGCATTAATGGTTTTGAGTATGATTGGTTAGCATGTAAATGCATGTGTATCTTCTAACTTCTAAGGCAGGCATAATTTGGAAAGTTTCTCCTGTTAGAAATCAAATCACTGTGTACATTTAATAATTTTTTTTATTGCTTTAGCACTAAATGTTATATGCTTTGAAATAGATGATGCCAGGATTACTTATGCGAAGCCATTTATTCTTTGCGCATCGACATCAATCAAGCTATTTCAATGGTTTCTTCTCGCATCGCCTTTGGAACCAGCGCAAATTCGAGGCAAAACTGCTTACATTCAAGATTCAAATAGGCAAGAAATAATTAACAACAAGAGCCCCGAGAGATCGCTGAAATGTGTTGCTTGTTACCATAGAAGGTGTTCAAGCTAGTGATGTCACCATTGATGTGATCCATTTGGTGAGTTCTAAATTTTATTTTTTATCCGAAAAATACTTTGATGATTGGGTTTGTAAGATAGATAACAACAAACTGAAGTGTGCTGCTGCTATATTGATTGTCATTGATCAAGAGATCCAAGGAGTCTACTCGACTGATCCTTGTAAATCAAAGATTTTACATAGTTGTTCATCTCGTAATAACGCATTCTCGCAATTGCATGAATCAAGAGGCCCATGTTAACACAGAGAAAATGTCATTATCAACACCGCAATTGGAGAGATACCATGTTTGTTTTGTCGCCATCGCCTTCTAACTATTACATTTCAAGTTTTTATGAACTCTCATCTTGAGGATGCCATTTTCTAATTATCTTTCATCACCAAGCTTATCTCCTGTAGGGCACCTCCTGCTTATCCAAGTTATTGATGAAAGGTTAAATCCTCAAATTTTTAGAAAATCAAGATCTCTTTGGTGCTTCTTTTGAGATCATTTTGTGGTCGTTTATTTCACCAGATTATTAACACTTAATGTAATGTTTAATTATCATTCACTGGCTGATGTGTTTCTTTCTATAAGACCTTTCCCGCTTGTTTTGTTGTTGAAAAGTGTCGGGGATTGGCTACACTGTACCGGTACGACCATCCAAGCTCGGGACCAAGCCGACCATGCTCTTGCCCGGATGACGCCTGCGGGACCGACCTTCGGACCAGCCCGGCTCACGGAACCACCCCGCCCCCGAGCGAGCCAAGCCCGGGGGCCCGCGACAAGGCGACGTGGCATTAAATGCCACATGCTCGAGGGATCGCCTCGCCGAGGACTACGCCGCCCGCAGCTCTGCGCCGATTTGGTTCATGCATCGCACCCACGTCCGTGGTGCCGTGGCGGCGCCCATCGCACCGCCCACGCCCTCTCAAGAGAACGCCTGTAATTACCGACTTGTCTCCTGAATTCCTATAAATACCCCCGCACAATGTATTAGGGGTTGGACCTTCAGACTACACCCATACTTGCACACCCCGCTTGCTCACGGAGCCCTTAGTATTGATCGTGCCCCGAGCAAGTGCTTTGTAACCCGCTTTCATACTAGTGCAATCACCGGACGAGGGTTATTATCTCCCCGCGAGAGGCCCAACTGTAAAAACGCCCCCGAGTTCCCGGTTTTCCTTCGCCTCGACCAGAGTAGCTCGGCGCGCCCTCGGACGTCGACCCTTGCGGAAAGGGGCCCGGTTGATCCTCATTCGACAAGTAAGCTCGGTGAAGGACCCCGTCTCGAATCGCCGACAATGGCGCCGTCCGTGGGGACCGATCAAGTCCTCTGCGCAGGAATCCTCGAGGATGCCGAACTCAAGACAACCAAGACCTTTATGCTCTTCGACGACGAGAGGACGACGATGCGTATTCGCCAGCGATGGTGTGGCGCGGCCGACCCGTAGGGCTACATCAAACCGGAGTCTTTCCCGGCGGCTCTGGCCGAGAGCGATTCCTCCGCCATGATCCGATACCTCGTCTGCTGGGAGGAGTCCGGCGGCCGAATGATCCCGATGCTCCCGACCGTCTGAGCTCACCAGGACGCGGCATATGACACCTCCTGAGTCGTGTTCGCGGTCCCGTGCCCCGCGAAGGTCAACGTGGCGGGAGAAACGAGATCCAGGAGGAGCAATCTCCGGGGATCTCCCCCCATCGCCAGCATGGTGCCAACGGCAGCCATCTGGAATTGTCCCCGGGCATGCTCCCGGCGGCCGACCCCGGTCAACCGGAAGGAGGACGCGACGCCGGGGCCGGCGACCAGACCCGCAAGGAAACCAGCGATTATCACTCCCAGGAACACGCTCGCCACCGTCTCCCGAGGTCGCCTCCTGTCGCTCCCCAGAGCGCCGAGCGTCTTCGCACCATGGCGACGGTCGTGCGCGGCCTCCAGAGCCTCTCCAACCCTGCGGATTTGGCGGCCATGGGAGCCCTAGTGGCCGAGAACCTAGAAATGCTCGCCACTGACATGGGCCTCCCTGCGCCTACCGGCGTTCCAGGGGCTCGGAGCGTTTCCCGGGACCGAAAGCGCCATTCCCCGGCCGGTGTCTCCCGAAGCCCTGCTCGGGGGGACCACGGGAAGCAGCATCGGCGTCGCGAGGACGTTCGGAGCAGTCCCCGGCCGCCCCCTCGGGCCCGCGGTCATGTCTCACCCGTCCGCGAGCGTTCCGCGTGCTCCACCTCGAACCAGCCATCGTCGCGCCAGCGCGAAGGCGTGTTTTCTCACCTCGCCTTGTGCGCAAAGGACCTCTTGGGCTCCGGTCGCCACGATCGCTACGCCCGGAGGGGCCGCCACGATGGGCCGGCATTCGGGTGCCGGGCTTTCTCGGCGGCCCTCCGGGAGGTCACGTGGCCGAGCAAGTTCAAGCCCGGCCACATCGAGCGCTTCAACGGGACTCAGAACCCGGACGAGTTTCTCTCGATCTACTCCACCGCCATCCAGGCAGCCGGCGGGGATGAGGGGGTCATGGTCAACTACCTCCCTACGGTCCTCGACGGCTCCGCCCGAACGTGGCTCTTCAACCAGAAGGAGGGATCAATCCGCTCATGGGGGCAGCTCTCTGAGGCCCTGCGGGCAAACTTTCAGAGTTGCTATACACGCCCGGGCAACGAGCGCGACCTCGAGCGGCTGATCCAGACAGACAAAGAAACGTTACGTGATTTTGTCCAAAGATTCATCAAGGTGAGGAACTCCATTCCGAGCATCTCGGACGAGGCGGTAGTCCGGGCCTTCAAGTTCGGGGTCCGCGACGTCCGCTTCACACAAGACTTGGAGATCCACCCGGACCTGTCGGCCAACGAGCTGTTCCGTATGGTCGACCGCTATGCCAACGCCGATGAGGCTGTACAATGGAAGAGGGCGCCGACGAGGGCAAGTTGCCGCCTACCGGCTCGAGGGTTCTCCGAGCACGAGACCCTCGGGTCCGTGCAAAAAAGGCAAACAAGAAAAAAGTCGCGGGCGCCGATACGGTGGCGCCATCGACCGCCGGCAGACCCGCGCCCGCCGACCAGCAGCGGCGCGGGGCGGTCATTGCGATCATAGCCGCCGCGACAGTGGCAATACTGACCAAGGTCGCGGCGGCCGAGGTCCGGACGGCCAAGAAGGCGGTGGCCAGGATCGCGGCGAAGGGGGCGCCCCGGCGGGCGACCGCTTCTGCCCGCTCCACCAAGTAATCGGCCACGACCTCCGCAACTGCAAAACTTGGGCGTACCGACTGGAGAAGTTCTACAGGGGCGAGGGACCCATGCCGGCTCTCCCAAGCAAGGGAGAGAGTGGTAAAGGCAAGGATCCCACGGAAGACGACGACGACATGGCTTATCAGGAGCCCCACAATCACATCGCCGTCATATTCGGGGGCTCCTCGGCCTACAAATCCCGTAGGGACTTGAAGGAGGCCGCGCGGGAGGTTGGCCACATCGCCCAAGGCAAGCCACCATGCAATGCCTCGTGGTGGTGAAATTTCTGTCATCATGTTCTCCAAGGATGATTGTCCCTTGGAATGACTAAACCCGAAGCTCCCGTTGGTCGTAAGCCCGACCATCAGCAACGCAAAAGTCGGCCGGGTTCTCGTCGACGGCGGAAGCTCCCTGGACCTCATATCTGTTAAGGTCCTGGACGAGATGCAGGTCCCTCGTTCTAAGATCAAGAGCATCGCTGTCCCGTTCTTTGGGATCGTCCCCGGCACCTCGATCAAGCCTTTGGGCCAGATCGTCTTGCCCGTGACCTTCGGGGACACCATGAACTTCAGGACCGAGCTAGTCAATTTCGAGGTCGTGGACTTCAGGTCGGCCTATAACGCCATTCTTGGCAGACCGGCCCTCTCCAGGTTCATGGCCGCCACGCACCACGCCTACCAATGCCTGAAGGTCCCCGGGCCGAAAGGCGTCATCACCATAAAAGGCGACCACAGGGCAGCCCTGAGCTGCGATGAGAAGTCCCTCGACATGGTCGGGCAATGCCTCGGCGTGGCCTGCACTGCGCCGCGCCTTCCCGACCTAAAGTTACCCTCCACCGGGGAGAAACCAAGGCGGTCCCCTCAACGAGGCCGACCAGCCAAGGTTCTCCATTTGGGGTCTTCCTTAGACCCCAAATAGGAACTCGAGCTCATCACCTTCCTCCGGAGGAACTTCGGACGTGTTCGCCTGGGAGCCGTCCGATATGCCCGGGGTCCCAAGGGAGGTGATCGAGCACAGGCTAGCCGTCCAGCCTGGCAAAAGACCCGTCTGGCGGCTCAGCGATTTTCCCCGAGAAACAGTAATAATCCGGAGGAACTCGATAAGCTCCTCAAGGCCGGCCGTCCAGAGAAGTCGGCACACGAGTGGCCGCAAACCCGGTCATCGTCAAAAAGAAAGGGGGCAAATGGCGCATGTGTGTCGACCACACCGGCTTGAACGCTGCGTGCCCCAAGGACAACTTCCCTTTGCCGCGCATTGACCAGCTGGTAGACGCGACGGCGAGTCCTAGGTAATGAGTTTTTTGGATGCCTATTCGGGCTATCATCAGATTGGCTTGTTCCCAGGGGACGAGGAGAAGACTTCCTTCATCACGCCCTTTGTCACGTTCTGCTACACGACCATGTCCTTCGGTCTGCGAACGCGGGGGCGACCTTCCAGCACTTGATGCAAAAGACTTTCCAGAGGCAGATAGGCCGGAACTCGAAGTTTATGTAGATGATATCGTAGTTAAGACTAAAATCCTCGGCCACGTGGTCCCACCTTGAGGAGACCTTTTGTAACCTCCGAAGGCATCGAATAAAGCTTAACCCGAAAAGTGTGTTTTGGTGTAGGATCGAGCAAAGTACTGGGTACATCATCGGACGCAGGCACGCGGTGCCAACCCGGAGAAGATCGAAGCCATCGAGAGGATGCGTCCCCCGAGATCGGTGAAGGAGGTGCAGACCCTGACCGGACGAATGGCCGCCCTGAGCCGCTTCATTTCCCGGTCGGGCGAGCGCGGCCTACCCTTCTTTAAGGCGCTCCGCAAACACGATGGTTTCGTCTGGACAGACGAGGCTAATCGTTCCCTCGAGGAGCTAAAGCGGTACCTGTCCAGCCCCCCGATCTTGGCCACACCGAGGTCGGGGGAGCCACTCTTGTTGTACCTCGCAGCAACGCCCCAGGCCGTAAGCGCGGTACTGGTGGTAGAGCGAGAAGGGACGCAGCGTCCGGTGTACTACGTCAGCGAAGTGTTGCACGGGCCAAAGGAGCGTTACCCAGAGGTCCAGAAGCTCCTATACTCGCTGCTCGTAGCCTCGAGGAAGCTGCGCCACTATTTCCAAGCGCACGAGGTCGTCATCCCGACCAGCTTTCCACTTAGGGAGATCCTAAGAAATCTGGACGCCAGCGGCCGGATAGCGAAGTGGGCCATGGAACTAGCAGAGTTCGATATCCACTTCTCTGCCCGCACCGCGATCAAATCTCAGATTCTAGCGGACTTCGTGGTGGAATGGACGAACCCAGCCCAACCCACCACCAAGGACCATGAATCTGAGGCCGGTCGCTGGACCATGTACTTCGACGGGTCCCGAGCTTTCGAACGCTCGGGGGCTGGCGTTGTATTGGTATCCCCTCAGGGGGACCAGCTCCAGTACATCATTCAATTACACTTCCCCGCAACGAATAATGCGGCGGAGTATGAAGGCCTCTTGGCCGGACTACGAGCGTCCAAGGCGCTCGGAGTCCAGCGGCTGACTGTGAAAGGCGATTCACAGCTGGTCGTCAACCAAGTCAACAAGGAGTATCAGTGTTCCGATCGCTCAATGGCGCTTTACTTGGTTGAGGTCAGGAAGATGGAGCGGTACTTCAGAAATTTCGAAGTACTCTACATCCCCAGGAAGGATAATTCCCTGGCCGACCAACTTTCAAGGTCGGTTCTCGCAGATGCCCCCCTCAGGGTGCTAGTCGAGCATCTGCACAAGCCCTCCATTCCCTCTGTAGAGGAGGCACCAACACAGATGCCCGCCCAGCCCGGGGCGCTAGCCGAGCATCTGCACAAGCCCTCCATTCCCTCTGAAGAGGAGGCGCCAGAGACGCGCGGCAACGTCTCCTTCCTCGAGCAAGGTGCGGATTGGATGGCGCCATTCGTCCAATATTTCGCCCACGGACATTGCCCAAGGAAGAAGCCGAGCATTCGGCAAAAGCGGTCATCCGCTACAAGCTAGTAGACGGCGCCCTATACCGCAAAGGGCACTTGGAGTCCTCTCCCGTGCATATCTCGAGAAGAGGCGATTCCTCCTCAGAGATATCCATGAAGGAACGTGCGGAGCCCACTCGTCCTTTCGGACGATCGTGAGCAAGGCGTTCCGGTTGGGATACTATTGGCCAACAGCGCTAGACGACGCTCGGGTAATCGTGGCGACCTGTCGGGCGTGCCAGTTTCACGCCCGTAAATCCCACCAGCCAGCGTACGCGCTGCAAACCATCCCACTCTCATGGCCATTCTCGACCTGGGGGGCTGACATCCTCGGGCCTTTCCCCCGCGGTCGAAAGGGTTGCAAATTCTTGCTCGTCGCCATCGACACTTTCTCTAAGTGGATCGAGGCCGAGCCCGTATCAACCATCTCGGCTCAAGCAGCCAAAAGGTTTTTTCGCAGCAATGTGGTGACACGCTTTGGGGTACCCAATCGCCTCATCACAGACAACGGCACCCAGTTCACCAGTGAGCTGTTTCAAGCCTACTGCGAAGATATCGGCACAAAAATCTGCCGCCTCAGAGCTCACCCGCAGAGCAACGGATCGGCGAGCGGCCAACGGCCAATTACTCCAAGGGATCAAGAAAAGAGTCTTCAGGGAACTTTCCCGACAAGGCGGTTCGTGGGTGGACGAGCTCTCTTCCGTCCTTTGGTCGGTACGCACCACTGCAAGCCGAGCTACGGGCGAAACGCCCTTCCAGCTCGTCTATGGTGCCGAGGCCGTCCTTCCCGCCGAAATCGTGCTCGGGTCCCCAAGAGTGAACCTGGCCGACGACATCCACCAAGGGCGCGAGCGTCGCCTCGACCTCGACCTTGCCGAAGAAGCTCGTCTAAAGGCACGACTCCGGTCGGCCGTCTACCAGCAAACCCTCCGCAAACTCGCGGCCAAGCGCATTCACCCCCGCGCTCTGCAGGTCGGCGACCTCGTCCTGCGACGGATTCAGGACACATCGAAGGCCAACAAACTCTCCCCCAAATGGGAGGGACCATTCACGGTCGTTTCGGTGTCACGCCCGGGGGCTGTCCGCCTCGCAACGGAGGATGGCCGCGAGCTCGCCAGTTCATGGAACATCGACCAGCTACGCAAATTCTACGTCTAAAAAGCTCTCTGCGTTATATTGTAAATTCGCGACCTTTTGCATCAGTGCAACGTTTGTTCGCCTAAATGCTTCTCGCTTTCTCGTACAAGGTGCATGGTCGCTACTCACCATGTCCGTCCACCGTGCGCCGCAAATGTTACGAAGTGTCCGGACACGTTCATTTTCCCCACGACCTAACCTCGCTGCCGCCTGGATAGGGTGGTCGGAGGGCAGCGCTTTCTCTCATCTCTCTGCGAAATGGACTCATACTGCGTCCAGAACGCACGACTTCCATTCGCAATGGGGCTCGGGTAGGAATGAGTTACCGCGCTAAGACATTTTTGCCGCAAAAAACAGCTCGCCTTCAAGCACTGTTTGCATACGCAAGTGGTTTTTGGCTTCGACTAAACCCGGGCTTGCGTAGCTCACACATCGACCTAGTCCACACTACGTCTATCTCGCAGCTTTTTTGCAGCAAAAGCGATAGAGGGACCAAAGAAAAACATCATCATAGGCGCATCATTCGAGCAAACATCATTACATTCCAACGAGCGTATAATTTTACACACCGGGCGTCGTCCCTCTAAGCGCCGCGGAGAGCTTCTGCCTGTAGTCGGCCACCTTGGTCTCCAGGTCGATCACCTTCAGCCGGGCGTCGCGACCTTCACGGGCCTCTTCGCTGGCCGCCGACTTCGTCTTTGTCCTGTCGGCGAGGGCGGCGGCCGTCCGCCCGCCCGCTCGTGTCGGCCACCTTGACTTCAAGCCCGAGCATGCTTCTCTTGCTCAAGCCTTTGCTCGAGCCCAAGGGCCTTGTCCCTACCGAGGGCAGATCCTTCTCCAAGCTGCCGGCCTCTCGCTTCGCCTGGTCTAGCTCCTCCTCGGGCCGGGCGCGACGCCTCAAGCTCGGCCGCCTTGGTCTCAAGAGTCCGCATGCTTGCTTCTCCCGCCGGCTCTTGCTCAAGCCCGAGGACCTTGCTCCGGCTTAGAGAAAGGCGCTCCTCCGCCAGGCCAGCGGTCTTCTTCCACTGCTCCAGCTCTTGCTCGAGCATGAGCACCTTCTTCTCGGAAGCAGCAGATCATCCTTGGTCTGACGGAGGCGGACCTTTCTTGCTCGAGCTCTCGCTCAAGACTAAGGACATGCCCTTTGTCTCGTGACCTTTTGCTCAGCCATGCACCTCTTCACCATTGTAGCATCTATGAGCTTGAGGTCGGTCACCTTTTCCTCTAGCCTCGTGACCCGAGCCGCTTTCTTCGTAAATTGGGCCAAGGAGGCGGGACGATCAACACCTCTTCAAATTGGCAAGGGTCCTTTTGAGAAGCCGCCAAAGAGGAAACTCGAGCAAAACCCCACAAAATCGGAGAGGAAGGATCATCGCGCAGAGTTCCTTACCTTAGCAACATCGATGCACGCAGTTTTCACGAATCGCTCAAAAATCTCCCCCGCCTGAATATCATCCGGCTTCGGCAAGGGGGAACGTACGAGCCCGGAATCCTTAAAGAGGGGCGGGTTGTCCGAGGATGACGAATCTTCCCCCAGAGCCTGGCATTCGCCATGGGGCACTAGACCCCACTCCTGAGCGGCGCTCTCGCTCAGGGACTGCTCGCTATCCGCCCGAGCAGGTCGCTCACTCGGGGCAGGCACCCTCTCGTCTCGAGCAAGCGCCTCGCCCGGGGGCTCCGCGCCGTGCCGAGTGGTCTCTTCGCCCAGGGCCACGGGGTCGCCCTCCTTGCCCGGGGGCTCCGCGCCCTCTCGAGCAGCCTCTTCGCTCGGGGCCACGGGGTCGACCTCCTCGCCTCCCTCCGTTCCCGCGGCCATCACAAGGTCTGCGGCCTCGGAGAGCAGGCCCTCTAAAGCATAATACGCAAGCTCGTAAGCCATTTTGCGGCAGTCCGGGAAGGCCCTACGAGCTATCAACGCCCACGTCAGGAGAGTGGGGTTAGCTCGGGCGCGCAAGACAAAAAGCGAAGAAAGAAAATCAAAACAAGGACAAAAACCGACGCCACCTTTGGCGGGCCTCCTTCGCTGCCATGGTAGGTCCGCCGCCGAGATCACCACCGGCCCTCTTCTTGGCGGCTGGGTAATCTTCGCCACTTGGGGTCGACCGCCCATGTCGGCCTCCTCCGTTTTCTCCGGATGCTCGGGTTCCGTCAAGAAGAGGCTTCGCCCGACCAACGATCCCAAACTCCCGAGCCTTAGAGGCTCGCGAGTTGGTCGCCGCCTCGGCGAGCTCCTCCTCGGCGCTTCCCGCCGATTCAGCACCATTCTTCGATCAATCGCCCTCCGCGCGATTTGTCTGATTTGAACTTCGAGCTATAATTCTTCATCCAAAGCCTCAGCGGCTTACCTCCTCCTTCCGTCAACGTACTCAGATGTCGCCGAGGGTCCCCTGCAGCTGTGCAAGGCTCTTCGACGACCGGTGCTTGCCAGAGGCGCGGATGGTCTCTTGCTTCCTTCCTTGCCTTTAGCGGGCGCGAAAGCACCTTGTCCGCCGCCGGCTTTGGCTTTTGAGGTCGGCTACGCCAGCTCGAGGCAAGCTTCTCTGCCAAGGGGGAGCACAACCCGTCGACAAAAGCACGATCGGTCCGCAACGGCTTGCCCAGAAGACTCGGATGCTCTCCCCGAGCATGAAGGACCGGAGACACTTACCACGCTGCCCCGCTCGAACACGTTCATGGGACCTGGCGTTCTTCTCGAGCTCCTTGCCCTTGGGGGTCCCGAACATCTCGCCGACCCTCTTCTCCACCCAGTTGAAGCCCGGGGCTGGTATCGTGTCGCGCAAAGATGTCATCACGAGTTCGAGCAGCGCGTATGAAGCAAGATTATCACAAGTCGGGAGGGCATACCTGAGTCAGCTTCACGGGTGTGGTCGTCCCACCCGGTGATTTTGAAGAAGGGATGCTCTCTCCTCCGCAGAGGGGATATCCTATTCCGGAGAAAGTCGCGGACGATGTCGCGCCCAGAGAGCCCCATGGTCGTGAGCTCGTGGATCGTCATCAAGATCCGCTCCTCATCGGGATCGGCTGGCGGGCGCGGCGTCTCGATGGCGGGCGCCGCCTCTCCGGTATAGCGCAGGGAGCTGTCCTGCGGCTTCCGCAGGTAGAACCAATGGTCGGCCCAGCCCGCGACGGAGTCCTTGAGAGTAAAGATGGGGAACCCGTACGGGCGGACGGCCCGCAAGCGGAAGTAAAGAGAGCCGGTGGGGGAAGGCCCGCCGGTGCGGAAAAGATTGTAGAAATGCAAGAAGAGGCTTGGCGTAGGAAGGGTACCCACGAAGCCTTCACAGAGGTGGGCGAAGAGGTTCAACACAAGGATGGAATTGGGGTTCAGATGAGTGAGCTCACACCGGCATTGTACGAGCACGTCCCCAAGGAACTCGCTCTCCAGCAGCCGGAGCCCGTTGACGGCGTAGAGGTCGCACGAGACTATCTCGGGGGCTAGCTGTCGGGGATTGGCTACACTGTACCGGTACGACCATCCAAGCTCGGGACCAAGCCGACCATGCTCTTGCCCGGATGACGCCTGCGGGGCCGACCTTCGGACCAGCCCGGCTCACGGAACCACCCCGCCCCCGAGCGAGCCAAGCCCGGGGGCCCGCGACAAGGCGACGTGGCATTAAATGCCACATGCTCGAGGATCGCCGCCGGGGACTACGTTGCCACGGTCTCTGCCATCCATGCACCCACGCCCCATGGTGCCCGTGGTGGCGCGCCATCGCACCGCCCACGTCCTCTGATGAGAACGCCCCTGTAATTACCGACTTGTCTCTGTAGAATTCCTATAAATACCCCCAGCACAATGTATTAGGGTTGGACCTTCAGACTACACCCATACTTGCACACCCCGCTTGCTCACGGAGCCCTTAGTATTGATCAGCCCCGCAAGTGCTTTGTAACCTGCTTTCGCATACTAGTGCAATCACTGGATGTAGGGTTATTATCTCCCCCACGAGAGGCCCGAACTGTAAAAACGCCCCCGAGTTCCCGGTTGTCCCGCCGCCTCGACCAGAGCTCGGCACGCCCTCGGACGCACGACCCTTGCGGGAAAGGGGCCCGAAGTTGATCCCTCATTCGACAAGTAAGCTCGGTGAAGGACCCCCTGTCCCGAATCGCCGACAAAAAGGGATCGGCTTCAAGAGTTAATTTCCTTTGTTAAAAAATGTGATTCATGCATCATTTCATCACGGCAAATAGAATATTCAATGATTGTCTATACTGCAGATTTTTTTTATATAAGCCATTTGTTTACAGTATTGGCCCCTAGTTCCTGGACTAGTTTTCTTCTTTTACTCCTATATAATAACTCTTTTCTCCTGTTGTATTTTAGGTTTTCTCGGCTTTTTGATATGTTTACAAAATAGCCACTTTTGAGAAGGCTGCAGGTTTTCAGGTCGGTTGGAATTTTATTTTGTTTTAAATATTTGATTCATTGCAAAATGCAAAGCTCCCATCTTAATTTTCCCACGTGCATTGATCCAAGATATCGATTCACCCATCGCTTCAAAGAAGAAGAGAAGCCTTAGATGGAAGAAGCATTCCAAGGTGACATCTCTTAGTCTTTCCTTGTATAATTCATTGTTAAATAATGTTTATACTTTCTTGTGCCTCTTATAAACTGAATTTCGTTGAGACTCGATCGTAATGTAGGTACTTGCTTCTGAGCATGTGACATCCTCGCTACTGCGAATTTCTTTCTCTACACATAAGGATTTGAACATCAAGTTCCAATCACACCGCAAAGTATCATTTGTAATTTATTTGCCCCGAGTTAATTGGTCATTGCTATTCCTAGTAAAGGATTTATCCTGTGTCATTTCGTCCAAGTCATTTGATAATTCAGCGGCTTGTGGTGTTGCTAAATTAGCTTTTGTTTTTGGTCTGCAGCTTGTTAACAGTTTATGTTTGTTTTTATTTTCGAGAGATTACACCAACCCTTACCTTCCAGCTTAATTCTTCGCTATAGATAGTATGTTGTAGGTATTACTTACGCAAGGATCACAAGCATTGTATTCTTTTAATTCAGTCTATTTTTGCCATTGTATGTGACCTCATTGTTTTTGCACAATCGCCCTTTGATGTGCCTTGGCGACTGCTATTGGCACCGATGGAAGGAAAGTGGAGGCTGAGGGCAATGTTCTTCTTGCGTCAATTGAGAAATATGCAATATGCTGTTACAATGGATGTTCTCTGTACCGTAAGTAAAATAATATTCACCTCTTCTCTAGGGTAAGTCTGCACCACTAATATATAGTACCTCGAAAATAATTAATGTTGGTTCCGATTGACTTGCCCTGAATATTTTCTTTCCATTTTGTTTTCAGTTTGGGACCAGCAGCATGACTAATTGAGGATGTAAGGGCTTCCATTGAAATTAGTGCTTTGCTTCTCATTTTCTTTGGATCAAGATCTATCATGACTTTGATTTAAGAGGATTCCTTTGTATATATCTTGCTATCATAGCAAAAATATTTGAACACAGATTATGTGATGAATTAATTTGTGGATGCTACTCTATAATGTGAATATTTGTTTTTAATATAGACTGATTTGTGCTTATTTCCTATGTGTGTGCCTTGGATGATTTGGAAAAGTTTCAAATGCACATTGCGCATCCTGTACATATTTATTTGGCTCCAAATAAATATTAATTATTATTTTTTTCCAATGGTTAATTTCTTGCAACGCATATAAGCGTTGCCACAATTCGAATCTAAATGTTGCAACAAGCTTTAGAGGTAAGCTGCCCATGGGCGGCACAAACACATATAAGCGTTGCTGTAGCCCATAAATATCCATTGTAATTTAGCAACGGTTATTAGTAGGGTTTTCCAACGCATATATAAGCGTTGCAATAGCCCCTAGCAACGGCAGCATAGGCAACGCATAATTATGCGTTGGTATAGACCCTAGCAACGCTTATATGGACTTTTAACAACGCATATATGTATTGCTAAAGGGGGGGTCATTTTGTAGTGAGTTAGCATCTGCACCATCCACTTGTCTTCTCGGCTTACAGCTACTCCCTAGCCACAGTCCTCTTTAGCAATACCTTGAACGTCTAGACCTCAACTCTCCCAACCTAGTCTCGATCTCCTCCACCTGACCATGACTAGATCCGAAGTCCTGCAATCATCAAAGACAAGAAAAACACATCATATAGTAATGTCCAATGACATATGCAATCAAATCAACATATGCAGTCTTTCCTAATCAGTTTACAAACTGTCCTGACCAGTTCACAACTAGTCCCAGCTAGTTTACAAAACTATACCGACTAGTTCACCACTTGTTCCAACGAGTTTATAAACTGATCAAATCAAACTCAAACTTGTGCACCACAAGCTCAAATACAGTCAATTACTCATCACAAATGTGGGTAGACCTCCACATGGTCTTTCAATTTCACCCTTGATGAGTATATTGACAAACACTAAAAAGGAACAATTTTGAGTTTGAAAAGGAAAGAAGGGAGCAATTTGAATGCAAAGCCTCACTTGGTCCAGAGCAAAAGAAGATAAACTCATGACCAAGTTGGCAATGAGGATTATAGAGCAGGAACCAAAGAGAGAGCAAGTTTTCCACAAAACCTCTACAAATCCAATAAAAAGTCATAAAAGCTCAAATATGGTTATGATGCTAAGAATTAGCAAGTTTTTACCATGATCATAAGAACCAAGATGCATTCATATTTTATCTTTTAATGACGTATTTTCTACATTTTCTCCCCCTTTTGGCAATATAGGCATTAAGAAGGTATTTTCTCTTATTTCTCCCCCTTTTGAAATTGCATGCAAGAAATGCATCCTAAAAGAGCTTTAACAATTATCTAAGTGACCACATAGACAAAGTATGACACCAAGCTACTCAAGTTCAGATTATGCTAAACTAAGACATGTCCAAGTGCAAATATCAATTTTGTTAGCAAGCACAAATAAGACTATGCCATTTTGTATGATTTAACAAGCGTAACATTTAGCATAGTTCCAAACTAGAAGCAGAGCCATTCAATGGAGCAAATGGAAAACATGGGGTCTAACCTGCTCAATTATAATACCCCGGCCTATTAATGTGAAGGCCCGTATGGTCCATGTGGAGAGGTGGTGGGATTAGTCCCACATTGTCTGCACAAAGTGAGGTGTATTAGTATATAATGCCTGTTGGGTCCAAACATAGCACCTCCAGGTTAACCCTTTTACATGAAGCGAGGACGAAAGTGTAAGTGGGGTGCTATGCAAGCATAGGTTCGCCCTATGGTTGGCTGGACTCTGAGCTAATTTGGGCTAGGGTGTTATAGATGGTATCGGAGCATCAACCTTCACTACATAGGTGTGTGTGGGACAGGGGCACGGGCATATGGCGCATGGCGCGTGTGGGCCCGGAGTGGGCACATGGCATGGCATATGTGCCGGTACTGGACGCACGGCCGTGTATCGAGGGGTGGTTCTAGGTATCTGCTGTATATATGGTGTGCTACTGAGGGCATCAGCCCTTAAGGGGGGTGAGTGTAATACCCCGGCCTGTTAATTTGAAGGCCCGTGTGGCCCATGTGGAGCGGTGGAGGGATTAGTCTCACATTGCTTGCACAAAGTGAGTTGTAGTAATATATAATTCCTGTTGGGTCTAAACATAGCACCTCCGGGTTAACCCTTTTACATGAAGTGAGAACAAAAGTGTAAGTGGGGTGCTATGCATACGTAAGTCAGCCCTATAGTAGGCTGGACTTGGAGCTAATATACTATATATATGGCTTAGTACAAAGGATAGGCTAACATGGTTAATTTGCATAAAATGCATTTGCAAAGGATTAGCATAAATAGATTGAAAGATAGCAAAATGAATAATAATAATAATAATAACTTTTGCAATTGTTTTTCAATAACCAATTCATAACCTTATTCCACATTTCAACATACATTCCTACATTTGTTTTGGATAAAATCTAACCATTGAGTATAATCACCGAGCAATGCTCAATACTACACCATACAGGCGAGTGATTATAACAAAGCCTTTCTAATGCCTATCTAAACCCAGTACTACCCACTAAGGTTTCAGCACTGATTGGACTGGTTACCACATCCAGGGCCCCCTCTTGCACCATATGAGCCCACCCATGTGAGGACTGGTTACCACAACCCGGGTCTCACACCACCACTAATAGTACCAAAGTTTAGACTCAAAATATTAATCAGCTAGGTCTGTCCCATACCAGACTTGTGGTTGTATTAATGACTCAGTTTAAATTTTTGTAAGGTTAAGTCCTTAATTGACTAAGGCAAGACTAACTAAAAATCATCATAACTATGAACCAACAAATTATCATAAAAAGCATTGCGATTGCCCAAGTGCCACATTGGCCCACCACAAATACATGCCACTTGCCTCGGTCTAAATCATTTTACCACCCCGGTTGATTTACCGTACACCACATGCCATCAACAACACTGACATTGTGTGACAGCACCCGACACACATGTTAATAAACATGTAAAATGATGACTCGTTGCATGGCTAAGCATACTACTTGCGTTCTAACTACCCACATTGGCAATTATAGCTACCAACTATTATGAAACCATTCTAGGGTGATAAATGAGATATGACATATGACATGACATGGTGGATGTAATTCAAAATGGACAATTAACTATTCCCAACATATTTGAAACAAGCCATAATTAAATTAACATGCAATACATTGAAACAATATAACATTTAAAGCATGGGTTCAACATAATCAAAGCAAGATTTTGGTGTGGGGGTGGATCACTACTGTGCCAACGCATATCAGTTTCTCCACAAGGATTGCCCAATCTTCACGACGTAGGATAGAACAATGATAACTAGCTATGAACAGCCTAGGTAACTAGCTTTATACCTGCCAAGGTTGGTTGCAACACGTACGATGGGGAAGACGATCCGAAGGTACAAGAACTTCGACCCGTTGTCTGAACAATCGTAGAACCACAAACTGGAACTAACCCACACAAAACGGTCGGAACCATAGAGCACGAATTAGGGGGACCCGTAAAGATCCTTCCCACGAATCCAAGAGAACTCACAAGAGCAATGATAGAGGAACAACTAGCAAACTTGCTATGATAGCTTATAGCTGAAATGGGTTTGATCTTTGTTACTGTGGAGTACGTGGACCCTGGGTATCTACAGGGCAAGCTGTGAGGATCACCCAGGATGGAATAGGGCGAGCCGACTGCATAAGGATGGGTATCGCCTAGGCTGCATAAGGATGGGTATCGCCTTGTCTACGTGCGCAACAAGGAAACCCTGAAGATAGTAACCAACCTTGATTAGGTAGGATACGATTATAATCCTGGCTGTTACCATGTTCAGCAAATAAGGATAAGAGATAGAATCTCCATCTTGTAACCGATCAGGACTCTTCCCTATAAACCGCACCCCTCCACTATATAAAGGGGGGCGGGGATACGTCACGATCAGATCATCAGTAGTAAGCTAGATGCACATAATCTCAGAGCACAGAACTAGGGTATTATCTCCTCAGCGAGAGCCTGAACTTGTATAATTCCTGCGTCCTGTACTACCATCAAGTTTGGATCCAACGCCTTATCCCGTTTTCATTATTGCCGACAACAAATGTCGATAATTACCAAAAGACTTAGAGTGCTTGGCTATTTATACTAGGAACAACCCTCCTAGTTTAGATGTGAAAGCAAACCAGAACTAAATAAGTTTTCTTGGATATCCAAAGGTTATCTCAGGTTGGTAATTGTGAAGGCTCTTCAATTCTTGTTGGATATCCAGAGGCCATCTCAGGTTGGTAATTGTGAAGACTCTTCAATTCTCGCGCAAGACTTGATAGCATGTGCACCTTCCACGAAAACAGTAATAACGTTTGCTTCGGAAGTCAAAACAATGAGCGATTTGAAATGCTGTAATCTTGACTTCATTATCTTTCCAATGATATGGCCTATGGACATGTTGCTCATTCATATTGTCTCCAGAAATGTTGGCAAAAAGATGGACAGTGCGTAACAAGAGCTTCTCTTATGCGGGCGACCATTCTTCATTGTCCCTTCCATTGCACCCAAGTTCGACCAAAGAAGTAGAAGTTGGAAGCACCATTAAGTTGTTAAAATATGGAATGAGACTTAAGTTAGCATTCACCTGGTCATGAATTTGTTTAGCGTGAGCTTGAGTGATCGGTCCTTGTAAATTGGTCGAAGGGTGGTGTATGCGACCATCATCATTTTGGTTGCTGGAGCAACCATTTTGGTCGGTCACACAGTGGTTTGCGTCACCTTGGTTGCTGAATCTGAATGAGCAACACTGCTGCTCTGGGCCTTGCTCAATTGTTGGATCCTCTATGACAAACACATTGGCAACTCGATATCTACACGTAACGAAAGAGAAAGTAATAAATATAAAAACAAAGAGCAAGATCAACTCCAAAAAATAAATAAAATTCACCATTAAATAGATCATGACTTTATAAATTTTTAGAAACTAGAATCACCTCAATTGGAGTTCAAATGCAAAAGATATAGCTATTTAAAGGTTAAAATAAAAGATAAATCAGAAAATTAGAAAAATCAAATTATTTTTATAATGAAAAATAGCATTTATGACGTCATGCTGACATCAGCACCAAGTATGATTTTTGGTGAATTATTTTTAAAAAAATGAATTATGACATCACGTTGATGTCATGCGACACATGGCCCAATCAGATGCTGACACGTAGTGCAACCACAGTGCGACACACGTCACCGGTGTATGGACTCGGTCCACGGCTAGTGCTGGTCCATGATAGACCAGTGGCACTGTGCCCATGCACCGGCTGACGCAAGTCATGGCGTTAGCAGCGACACTGGGCCCACTCACGGCCAGACACAAAGAGGCATGCGACTAGCATGGCGAGATCCTGCCCGTCGAATTCAAAATGGACGGTCAAGATCAGTGCAAGGCACGATACAGCAGCTTATTGCAGAGTTGACATGTGTCTAGATCTCGGCCTTCCACATCCAATCCAATGTCTCTGTTATGCAGATGACACGACACAATCTAGGACAAAGAGCGCAGATCCGACAACCGAGATGGCACGATGGTTCAGGATCCTAGCTGTCCATTTAAGATCTAACGGCCAAAACCTAACCCAAAATGATACTACGCGATGCAACCTATACCGCACGATCCAAATCGGATGGTGGCACAAAGTGAGATGGTGATGGCTACGCGGCACAATGGCAGGTGAACGCTGTAGATCCAATGGCAGAGAAGCGGCAACGGGAAGGCGTCTACATGGTTACCGTGGTGCGCAACGCATGGTGAAGATCCAACGACGCTCACTAGATCCAACAGCTGACGAAGCTTGCAACGACAGCAATGGCACAACGGAGCAGGTTCACCAGAGATGAAGATGACGATGCAGCTGACGGCATTCCAGGGCTCCTCCGAAGAAGTGAGATGATAGGATTGATGCGTCTCGACGAGGTGGACTCGAATCTAGACATGGGCACGACAGAGGAAGATAGACAGCGATGGCAACCGCAAAAAAATCACGACGGCACTGCTTTGAAACTTCTGCAAGCTTTTACAAGTGAACGATGACGGCTCGAGAGGCTTGTGTTAGGGTTGCAGGTGCGTCTCATAGTGCTTGACCCAGAGGTAGTGGTGGCACATTAAATAGGTGTCTCGACGAGTGCAAATTGGGACGAAAATGAACCCTGAGGTTCATAAGATACGGTGGCGCAACGGATTCGAAGAGGATCCGGCGATGCTAACGTAGTGCGATCGCCAGCGTCCAAGCGGCGATGATCTGATGGCTCTTACGTGCCATTGACGCAGACAACTCTTGACTGTTGGATCAAGATTCAACGGTCACGCGGTTAAGGTTTCGCGACGGTGGGCTGCGTAGGCTTACGGCGCGAGTGGGTTGGGTTGGACCGAAGTGGTTTCAGCCCAAACACTATTCAAGGAATTTTAAATCATTTCCAAATGAAATAAATTAGCAAAATAGATTGAGCCAAATAAAATAGAAAAATAATAGGAAAAACCCAGAAAAATTCCATAAAATACTTTAAGATATTTAGAACCCAAATAAAATATTTCCAATACATGATCATTAGCACTTTTCACCAAATAAATAAAAGATAACAAAAGGCTTAATTCCACAAATTCAAAATGAATTAAATAAAGTCCCAAAAAATTCATAAATAAAGGAAAAGCATAATAAACCCAGTAAAAGCAAAAATTGTGATGTTACAATGTGCATACAGGGTCTTTCGTGCTCAAATATCTTCATTACAAATTTTTCTTTAAGATTTCAAAGGCCATAGTGGGGTGCAAATGTTTGACATTATTTGTATTCTTTATCTACTTATATTTTATTTTTTTATTTGTAATTTTTCAATGTAATTGACTCGATCCATAGTCGATCATCTCAAAAAGAACTCTTAAGAGGATGGTCTTAATCATACATGATACATTCCAATTTCATCCCAAGTACAATGGTAGGCAATCTTGTGAATGTAAGGTGTTGAAATCAATTTGCACAAAAAGAGTCAATTTTTATTTTCGTTTTAGCACATAGATTTATGAGCATGTGAAGGACTCAACTATGGATCAACCTAGCTTCACCCAAATTGCGGTAGGGACCCTAGTAGAAATCTAAATTTTCACAAATAATGGCGTATGTACTTAGAGAGGAAACATGGCAAGTAAAAGCAACATGTTTCATCAAGTTTTCATTTAATGCTTTAATTTTTAAATTTTAGCAAGCTTAGCAAGATGAATCAAAATGAACTTGGACATATCTAAGCTAGTATTTTTCTTCATAAAAGTAGCATGGTGTATAGCTAGAATAATGGCTCATTTACATAATTGACAAAGCTCATGAAAATAAAAAATGATGTCTATATGTAATACATGAGGTAGATTTTCAAATTCTCCCTCAACAAGCGAATCAATTTTAAGTATAAATCTGTTTCAAGTTGACTTATTAGAAGATTAAGGTCAAGAAAGGTCCAAATGAACTCAACCAAAATCAGAAACACAAAATTAGAAGAAGTCGAGAAACTACAAACTGGGTGGCTATAGAGCATAGAAAAGATAGAGAGAACACTATAGCTCAGACTCGCTCTCATCTTCCCTAATGACTGGAATAGGAAAGCTGACTCTAGATTCAAAGCTAGGGAGTGCACACAGACCCTGTCTACCTAGGGGGCCTAACACTTCCTAGACGTATAAAATTGTGAGGGAACTCAACCTAGAGAGAGGAGAGAATAGATAATTGTACATGATAGCAACCTATAGCATACGATGAGAGGTCTACACAATGCATGCCAGAATTCTAAGTGAAGTGAACTTAGAACTCTAGAAATAAACCCACCTAGACAATATAAAAGAAAGGAAATGCTAAAAGAAAAAATATATATAATACATAGTATACAAACCAGCTCCCCTTCAAGATATGACGCAAGGGTACACAACTCTAAGCTCTCCTCTCAAGACTACAAATCTAGAGCTATCCAAAGGCTTAGTGAAAATATAGGTAATCTGGTGGTCACTCTCTATAAATTCAAGCACTATATCACTATTCTCCACATGGTCTCTAAGGAAGTAATGTCTAATGTCTATATGCTTAGTTCTGGAGTATTGCACTTGGTAGCAACGTAAATGGCAAAAGTGTTGTCACAAAAAAAGTAAAACCCTCTCTATCTCTAACATATAGACATTAGACATTACTTCCTTAGAATATAAAACTCCGAATTGACTACAACAATCTCGCGTGGTCGATCTTACCCAAAGAAACTGACTACAACAATTAGCTGCAACAACATACCTGGCCTCAACGGTAGAATATAAAACTCCGAATTGCTTCCTACATGACCAAGAGACAAGAGAAGTGCCAATGAATTGGCAAGTGCCTAAGTACTCTTCCTATCTATCCTATAGCTAGCAAAGTCTGCATCAAAAAAGCTCTAAGGGACAAACAAGAGGAAGAGTATTAAATACCATAGTCAATGGTAGCACAAAGGTATCTGAAGATGTAGTTCACCACTTGGCGGTGAGAGGAGCGAGGAGAAGCACAAAATCGAGCGCACAAACACACAGCAACATGTTTCCAGCCTTAAGGCAGTGAGATACAGGAGAGAGTCGATCATGCTCCGGAACTTCTGATCAACTGGCTCACCATCCTCTCAGGCTCAAGGACAGCATAGGCAGCCATAGGAGTCATCACAGACTTCTTGTCAGACATGTCGAAGCACCTCAAGAGGTCTTGAGTGTATTTGCCTTAATGAAAGAAGGTGTTCTCCTGAGTTTACTTGATTTGGAAGCCAAGGAAGTAGCTGAAGTCACCCAACATGCTCATCTCGAACTCTATACTCATTGCTTTTGAAAACTAAGATACAAGAGAGTCCTAAGAGCCACCAAAGATAATATCATCAACATAAATCTGGATGAGGAGAAAATGAGAATCTTGGGGTCTGATGAATAGAATCTTGTATGCTATACCTATTTGAAAACCATGACTAAGAAGATAGGACTTAAGCCTCTCATACCAAGCTCTAGGAGCCTGCTTAAGTCCATATAAAGCTTTGAAAAGTTTGAATACATGGTTTGGATATTTGGGTTTCTCGAATCCTAGAGGCTGTTTGATTTATACCTCTTCCTTAATATATCTACTGAGTAATGCACTCTTGACATTCATTTGATAGAGTTTGAAGCCCTTGGATCCCGCAAATGCAAGTAGGATCCTAATAGTCTCTAGTCTAGTACAGGGGCAAAGGTCTCCGCAAAGTCAACATTGTTAACATGAGTAAAGTTCTGTGCAACTAGCCTAGCCTTACTTCTAATGATAATACCATCCTCACTCTGCTTGTTCTTGAACAACCACTTGGTCCCAATGACATTATGACTAGGTGGGAGCTTGACAAGTTGCCACACCTTATTCCTCTCGAAGTTCTCAAGTTCCTCGTGCATAGAATTAATCCAAGACTCATTGGATAATGCATGAGAAACATCCTTCGGCTCCAAGGAGGCAACAAAGGCTGAGTGGAAGTAGAAGCTAGACAACCTTGATTTTGAGCATGTCACATGCTCAAACAGATCAGGAATGATCTGGTTAGGTGAATGATGTCTCTGAATGTGGTGGGGTAGTCCAAAAGTAGAAGTGGCCTCTACCTCATAGACAGAAGAGGTAGGAATAGGGCCACTCGCCTAAGGTGAGTCTGAAGGTAAGGACTAGTTTCCTCGAGGAGTATAAATGGAAACAGGAGGCACCTCAGGTGTAGAAGGGACTGGATTAGATGGAACACCATCATCTCCATCATTCTCATCCTCTACAAAGATGGTATGAGAGATAGAAGAGAAGCCTGATAGGTCAGGTCTAGTTCCTGGGCTAGTCCTATCAAAGGTCACATCATAGGTTTCTATGATCCTATTCACCTCACAGCTCTAGACGCTATAGCTATTAGAAAAAGTCGAGTAACCTAAAAATATGCCATTCATAGAGTAAGACTCAAACTTATCTATGTTCCTAGACATCAAAATAAAACATTTGCAACCAAACACACGATAATTAGAAACACTAGACTTTCGTCCATACCTCAACTTGTAGGAAGTATGGTGCAAATGTGCTCTTAAGAATATTCGATTAGACACATAGAAAGTAGTAGCTAAAGCCTCAACCCAAAACTTCCTTGGAATATTGTACTCATCAAGCGTCGTCCTGATCATCTCGATCAAGGTCTTGTTTTTCCTTTCTACTACGCTATTTTGCTGGGGGCTTATGAAGAGGAAAACTGATGCTCTAGGCCTAACTCATCACAGAAGCTCTCAAAGTAGGAATTCTTATACTTCGTTCCATTGTCACTATGTATAGCTCATAAGGTACTAGGGTGCTCAATAGACAATGTATGGACCAAACTCTTGAAATGTATAAAAGACTCATCCTTCGAGGCCATGAAAAATACCCAATAATACCTCAAACAATCATTGCAATGACAAGAACATACCATTTCCCTCCCGTGTGCTCTAAGTAGTCAAATCCTAGACCTTGATTAAATCGACTAATCCTATACTAGTCTAGCATGAGATTGAGATTCTTCTTGTCTCCTATAAACATCTCAAGAGAGCACATGAGGTACTCATACTCCTGGAAGAGAGATGTACAGAAAGAACAAGAGGAAGAAGTTGAAGAAGAGTCAGATAAGGAACAACTAACAGCATGTCCATTTTTCTCCATCAACACGGCTGCCTCAACCTTGAGGGCCTCATAAGAAATGCAAGGGGAATTTCTAATCCTAAGGGTCTGGGCCTCAAGTTTCTTCCTAAGCTTGACTTGGATTTTATTCAAGTCCCTCTCAATCATAGCACATCACAAGAAACTCTCTTGTGACTTAACTAGTAAGTTCTTAGCAAGTTCAGCACACTTGATATTTAAGAATTCATTGTCAAGTTTTAGTTTCTTACAACCCTCACATGAGCTGACTGAGTCCTTAGAAGTATGCAATTCTAGTTCATTATTTCTAGTAGATATCTTCCTAAGGTGAATGCTCATTGCATCAATTTCAGCAAGCAATTTAGGGCATTTTCACACGATACGCTAGTGTGAGCATGAAAAAAACTAGCATCTACAGGAATAGCATCAACAAAACAAGTGCTAGCATTCTTCGACCTAAGACTCTTAATCTCAAAAACCATACTATCATGCATAGTCTTAGGTTCTTAAGCTCCACAAGAAAAGCATTGCAAAGAGTACAATCAATAGACTCTTGGGAGGAATAAGGTCTATGAGAAGCTAACTCCAAACACCTAGCTCTAGCTCTAGCATGAAATTTTTCTAATTTATAGAAAGCTTCATTGAGCTGATCATAGGAGGGAACCGTGTCCGAGTCGCTGTAGAGCTTGGAGTTCGCTGATGCCGTTAGCGTCCACCATAAAACACATCCTACGGAAGTCGTCGGCACATTTTTCTTCTCTTGTGGATCATCCTCACCCTCATCGCTCCAAGTTTTCATGTCTTAGAGGTTGATATCATTGACTACAATGAGGACATGGTGGAAAAGCTTCTTGTTTCTCGAGAAGTTGCGATACTTCTTCCTACGCACTGGGTCATGAACTGGAGGTTTCTTGTTGCAGTTCTTGTTGATATTGTCTTTCTTTCCCAAATCACGGGCATCATTTTTGCCCTTCTCCAGTTTGGGGCAGTTCACCAGAATGTGGTTGGGCCCACCACACTCGAAGCAGTGATCATGCTAACTCTCTTCCTCTCCCTTACCCTTTTGTAGGCATGAGAAAATTTGCAGGCTAACAAAGCAAGCTCACTTTCTAGAAATTTTTCTAGCTGTTCATCGCTTAGCTCATAAAGGGAAGAAAGAGAAAAACCAACAGAAGTCTCGAAAGTGGATCCAATAGGATCGGTGACTAAGGCCATCAACTGCGACATTGTCTTACAACAGACAACATCGATCTCACGAGTCTTGAGCTAGGAGTAAAGCTCATTAAGAGTCAAGGTTCATAAGTCTATGGTGTCCTTTATGGTGGCCACCTTCATCTCCTAAACCCAAAGATCAAGTGCGGTCAAGAAGTGTTTAGCATTCTTTGAGTTAGGGTATGTGCAACCAAATGCATCGAGATCGCTCAAAATCTTTGTAAAGCGACCAAACACTCATCAATGGTCTCACCTACATGCTGTTCAAATTTCTTATAGTCATGCTTGTATTGATCCTATCTCACCGTCTTGATCTGGGTAGTGCCCTCATAGTAAGCATCGAGTGTCACCCAGATCTGGTGAGCGAATCGTAGGTGAGATCCTATCGTACTCATTGCGGCTATGGCCCTGTAAGAGAATGTTCCTTGCCTTAGCGTTAGCCTCAACATCAACCATATTGTTGGTCGTGACTTTCTCATCGTCAGGAATCTCATATGGGAGTTTTACCTTCTGCCAAATCAGGAAACCCTGGGTAGTGATGTATGACTCCATTCTTGATTTGAGGAAAGAAAAATCAACTTTAGAAAAGATAGGAAGCTTGGTGGAATACTTGTCCTGCCATGGCTCTAAAGATCAGTCAAGATCTATGGAAGAGCAAAATCGACCTCTGATACCAATTGAAGGAACGAAAAGCTGACGAGAGGTGGAATATCACAAATAAAATATTCCACTTAAAAATCAAACCACCAAGAGACCAAATTGAATGACTGTACAATCCAAACTGGTGGTTGGATGAACAGTACCCTGACTAGGAGTTCGGAAGAACAATGTTAGATAAACAAAGAAAATTACACTGATCGGATAAACAATAATCAGCCAACTAGTCAAATGAACAATAAAAAATACATTGGTTGGATGAACAGTGAATAGCAAACTAGTCGAATGAACAGTATTGTGGTCGCTTAAAATTCCACTTTCTTGCCACTAAGGCTTACAGTTGACACAACTCTTCGACCATAATCCAAAACAGCTTTATGTTTAGATAGCCAATCCATTCCAAGAATTACATCTAGGGTCTGGGTATCTAATATGATAAGGTTCTCTAGTAACTCTATCCCATCCATGAATAACTTAACTCCCAAACACGCAAGGCTAGGCCAAAGTTCAAATCTTGGGGCTTGGATCGCACACACTTAAGATTCTTAACATCCAACCCATTTTTAGCCACAAAATCCTGAGAAATGAACAAATGCGAAGCTCTAGAATCAAATAAAACTATTGCAGGTACTAAGTTAACCAAAAATTTACCTAGCACGACATCTAATGCATCTTAAGCTCCATCTACAGTGATATGGTTGACTAAACCTTGCACTATTGCTTGAGGAGTAACTCCAGCTTAACCTATTGCTCGGTTCACTCTGATGCAGGTGCCTTACAATTGTGGTTTCCAGGTAGTGAACTGGTGTGATACATCCCTTCTGGAGACATCTATTGGAAAAGTGTCCTGGGTTATTACAAGAGTAGCGTTTAACAGTAGACTATTGATTCTCTCCTAGCGCATTATTCCCTTAGTCTAGCATCTAAAAATTCTGACCAGAAGGATGTGGTGCAGTTGTTGACATCTTGTTCGTAGTCTACGGCTAAAACATTGCAAACTATTGCGATGTTACTCTCAATTTAAACTGATTTGGACACCCTCCTTGATTAGCCATCCTACACTTGCAGTCTTCACCAAATTCTTTACGCTTATCCTCTAGATTCAAAGCTTTATTGACTAAATCCTAGAAATCAGGGAAGTTATGGGTAATCAACCCAAATTGTAACCCAGATTTCAGTCCCTCCACGAACTTAGACTGTCTAGTTTTATCAGTTGCTACATCTTTCATGGCATAGCGTGTAAGCGAGTAAACTTATTTAGATAATCAGCCACTGAGTAGCCTCCTTGCCTAAGCGCCCTGAACTCTTCCTTCTTTAAATCCATCATTCCCTCAGGTATATGATATTGTTGGAAGGCAGCAATGAACTCCTCCCAAGTGATCTCCACTGAGGCTTCATGAGTAGCACAGTAATTCTCCCACCATTCAGCTACAGTTCCTTCAAGCTAATGAGAAACATAAAATGCCTTCTCATTTCCTTCATATTGAGTTATGTGTAGCTTCCTTTCAATGGTTCTAAGCCAATTATCGTCCTATAAAGGTTTGTCATTCTCAAAGAATGTCGGTGGATGAGTCCTCATGAAATCAGATAGCTTTAAGTATGGACAAGTTCAATTATTGCCATGTTGTATGTTGTTAGTTGCAGCTTGAGTTGCCATACTCTACATCTGTTGCATCATCATTTGCATTAGTTGAGTCTGAGCAGCTAGAAATGCCCCTAAGTTCTGCATATCCACCGGCGGTGAAAGTTGAGGTACTGCACCATCATTTAGATTATCATTGTGTCGATTCCCACTCCCTAAAGCTCCATTGTTTCCACAAGTGTTCACCATCTATCAATTACTTCACAGGATTAGGGAAAAGGAGAAATAGTATAGATAAGATATAAGAATCCTATTGAAGGGGGTAAAAGGGTTAACCCAACAACTTAAAAAAACCTTATTAATAACTTAGTATGGTTTCTTACAAAAGGCTAAAAGCAATGCAAGACATACTGTACATTCAACAATCATAAAAGATACAAACCAACCTAAACACACCAATTATCAACTACTAGGATGGTACTGACAACGTAAACAAACACAACTCAAACAAGAGTCTCAACTAAAAGCTAACTCTATCACTCATCCAACCACCCAGGCTGGGGCTCTCCTGGTGGATACACTGGTGGGTGGGTTGGTATAGATGCAAACCTATCCTGATAACCAACAACTTGCACCACCATGTCCACATGGACACCGCGCTATTCAGGCTCCATCACAAGCTCCTTATGGTCCTCTTCTTTCTCCTCGCCCTACTCCTAGACAGCCTAATCATCACCATACAAGGCCTCATCATGCTCCATGATATGTTCAATAGCTATGATGCAAGTCTCGTGAAGTTCCTTCGTGGCAACCCTCAAAGATTCATACACTTGCTTCAACCCTTGGGTTGTATCCTTCATATGATCCTCTTGGGCAGTACTAAACTAGGATAGTGCACAACAGTAGCATCTTCCTCTTCATCAATTTGCTAGCACTGAGAAGCATGTCCAGTCGGGTGTAGCCTGAAGACCATGTCCTTCATCTCACAAGCATAGTCCTGGTAGATCCGTCGCAAGGCAAGACAAAGACTCTTGAATCCCAATTTTCAAAGGGGGCTATTTGAATAGGTTTTACACTATACAGAGGTTATGCGCTTTACCCACATGACATGATCATCTCTTGTGGCCATGCGGTCAATAAACTTCCTTTGGTGTGTCAGTATAGAAACCATGACAAAACCTTTATAATGTTTTGTCTTAATCCAGTACTACCCATTAAGGTTTCAACACTAAAGAGACTAATTACCACACTCAGGGCCCCCCACTTGCACCATGTGAGTTCATAAAAAGGCGCACCTCACACCATCACTAGTAGTACCGAAGCTAAGAAATTACAAATTAATTAGCTAGGTCCATCCCATTCCAGATATGTGGTTTCATGTTTGAGGATCAGTTGAAAGGCTTCCAAGGTTAAGTCCTTAGAATGACTAGGGCAAGACTTCCACATACCCTTTGCCCTTCCAGCCCACTTTGGCACACTGCCCCCTTACCACTTGCTCCAATCTAAATGATTACCACCTGAGTTGATTACCAAGCACAACATGCTATCAACAAGTCAACATCGTTGCGTGACATCCTCATCATTAAAACTCAAATCATTATGTGACAACACCTAACACACCAATTCATAATCATGTTCCATATTTCATTAGTCAAGATTAACTTTGGTATTTCATAAGAAATGTGATGTACGTGGCATGGCAAAGCAAACTAACATGGTCTAACCAATCCATGTTGATTTTAATATTAACCAACTAGTAATGAACCTATCTAGGGTGACAATTAATCATGGCATACAAATAACATGGTAGGGTATACCTCAATTGGACAGATTAACTAAATCCTAATCTAGTTTGAAACAGTTATACGCATAAAATATCAAGCATAAAGTAAAACAATATAGCAATTTTATAAACTTGGTTCAACATGATCAAAGACAACTTGCCTTGGAAAAGCATTCATTCTTGCTCTGGAATCTGGTCTTGAGTCAACGAATCTTCTTCAGATGCTCTGAGCACTTCGACGTCTACACATAGTGCTCTCTGTTTATCACATTACATATAGTGCTCTCTATTTTGGTATTTGTTTGGTATTCTCTCTCATTACACGTAGACGCCGAAGTGCTCGGAGCTACTAAGGAGGAATCGTTGACTCAAGACCATGTTCTAGAGCAAGAATAAGGGCTTTTTAAAGGCAAGTTGTGCTTTGATCTTGTTGGACCTAGTTTATAAATTGTTATATTGTTTTACCTTATTCATATTATTTTATGTGTACAATTGTTTCAAATTAAATTAGGATTTAGTACAATTGAACTATACCCTACCTTGATATGCCATGATTAATCGTCACCATAGATTGGTTCATTATTAGTTGGTTAATATTAATAATCAACATGGGTTTGCTAGACCATGTTTAGTATGCTTAGCCATGCCATGTACAACGCATGTCTTTTGAGATACCAAATGTTAATCTTGAATAATGAAATATGGAACATATTTATGAAATTAGTGTGTTATGTGTTGTCACACAATGATGTTGAGTTGTAGTGATGAGGCAGTCATGCAACGATGTTAACTTGTTGATAGCACATGGTGCTTGGTAATCAACTGAGGTAGTAATCATTTAGATTGGGAAAAGTGGTAAGGGGCAGTGTGCCAAGGTGGCCCACAAGGGCAAAGGGTATGTGGAAGTCTTCCTCTAGTCATCTTAAGGGCTTAACCTTGTAAGTCTTTGACCTAAGTCAAATATGCAATCACATGTCTGGAATGGGACGAACCTAACTGATTAATTTGTAATGTCTTAGCTTTGTTACTACCAATGATAGTGTGAAGTTCGACCTTTTTATGAACTTACATAGTGCAAGAGGAGGGCCCTAAGTGTGGTAAGTAGTCTCATCAATGTTGAAACCTTAACGGGTAGTATTGGATTATGACAAAATATTGTAAAGCTTTATCATGATTTCTCTATCGGCACAAGAAAGGAAGTGTGCTAATGGCTAGGCTCAAGAAGAATATTATGTTGTGTGGGTAAAGTGCATAACCTCTACAGAGTGTAAAATCTATTTGGATAGTCGTACTCACGGTATTGTGTAATGCTTGGCAATTACAGTTAAGGGTTAGACTTTGTAAAATAAAAACTTTAATGGGAATAATCTACACCAACTATGGAGGAGGAGTACCGAAAGGAGATGAATATTTAGGGTGTGAATCTTGTCAGTTGCCTATGGTATACTGAGGGGTTTATCTAGTTTTCATTACTTTGCAGTTTAATTTGTTATTCACAGTTTAGCCTTGCGAGACATATTCATGTAAGTTTGATCATAAGGTCATTCAATAGATATTATTTAATATATGATGTATTTTTGTTATGTTTTCACTGTGTATGATTGTGATATTAATATATATTGAGCCTGTGAACACTAACGTGATTTTGGACTAATGCGATATACACAGAGAGTCCAGATTTGCATATTATGGTCCTGACAACTAGCATACCATTATCCAAAACAGATATATTTTCCTACATAAATCTTGGCACTATGATCCAAAATAGATATATTTTCCTATGTATTGCATGCAAAATATATGTTAGAGATCGCCGAGCAAAACCATTTAAGGTCAGCCATAAACCCTAACACTACTGCACAACAGGTCATCATAGATGGTTTGTAAACCACATCAAGTGTCAGTGATGACAAAGAGTCATTGCAGACAGTTTTGCAACCATCTGTGAAAAAACTCATCACAGATGGTTCCAAATTAGAATTGTCTGTGATGTGGAATCATCTCAAATGGTTTCACTTAGGAACCGTCTGTGATGATGGGCTTATCCTAGACGGTTCTAACAAAGAACCGTTTGTGAAGAGGCACATATCACAGATGGTTCCAATTTGAAACCGTCTGTGATAATTCCCTTATCACAAACGGTGCCGCAGTGGAACCGTCTGTGATGTGTGCCTCTTCATAGATGCTTCTTCGTTAGAACCATCTGGGATGTTGATTTTCTATTTTTTACTAAATTTTAATTTATTGGCTAGCCTTAAGAAATGCTAGCCATGCCCTCTAAAACAAAAGACAGTACACAGCATCACGAGCATATTATTATGACATAAATTTAAAAAATATACTCTAATCATATGTTACACAACATACAACGCATCCATTTCATAAATCAACTCAGATCGCACATTACAACATATGTACAGCGCATCTATTTCAGAAATCAACTCACATATATACTAACCAATTGGATTTAGAAGAACAAATAACAAATTCACAGCACAAGGTTCACAAATTAATCTGAATGCATGGTAAGTAACAAATTCACAACTTATCAGTTGAGCCCAAAGTGGCATCTGCCCTTTGGATTTAAGACCTCATGCATGAAGAAGGCACAGAGCTGTCCTTGAATACTTGGCAGGTTAGCCTGTTCCAACACAGATTCAGTGTATTGCCAAGTCTATCGATGACAAGAGTAAAGTCTTGCATGTATATAAATTGATAAGTCGAGACAATTAATTGTTGCAAGATTGACAAACCTCTACGACATTGGTCTCCTGTGAACCAACGAGTAGTGTCATGTTGTGGCAAACGTAGAATCCACATAGGTCAGTGCTCTTTGTCTACTGGTGGCACTGCCAAAACATAATAGGTTAATTAGTTCCGAAGGTATTGTTATGGAGTGTGAAGGATTATTGCGTCTTATTGGATACCGGAAAGATATAAGTATGCTTTAGAGTCACTAGGCCCTTCTTGTGTGGCCCTCTCTGAACTTTGTAGGCACAGAATACTGATTCAAATAAATCTTTGATAGGCTTCAAGTCGTGAGTGCCGTCTTTTTTGGAAACAAGGTAAATTATCCAATTTTGTCTTGGTAAAATTACGAGTAGAACCCAGTGATACCTACACAGGTATGTCATCATGATCACTGAACCTAACTTCGAGGTGTGATATATAGTAGAAATCAACAAGTATAGCATCTGGACGAAGCACTTACCCCAGGTTGTATGGTAAAAGTCTAAATTTTTTGTCCAAATGAGTCAGCATCACTTTTTTCACGTACTCGTGGATGACTTGTTTATTTTTATCCATGGTTTGCTTGGACACTATGTGTGGGTCGGCGAAACCCACAAGTTGTTCTCTTATTATTGCTCCCAGGATCATGTATCTACATATACAAAATGAAGGATGATATATATATGACATTTATCAGTGTGTTAGAAATGTAGACAGTGATTGCACACACTTACATTGTCCAGCATCTATGAGTGAGGCATCGAGCGCTTTGAGGTTGTACAGATCAAACAAGTCGGTGAAGCCGATAATGAAGATGCCATCTAAAGACTGGTGTAAGAAATACTCCTCTTTGAAGCTCACCGAGATACTAGATGTCCATTGTGCCACCAGCTTATTGGCTTGTTACATGTACCATTCTTCCAATTTAACTCAGGCTAATGTTAGCGTCTCCTTGCTCTCATTCTGTATGAACGGTTGTCCCAGCTTAAATTTCCGCACCAATGGGGCAAACGAAAAGTCACGAGATGACGTGGTCCATTTCGATTTGTCCTTGTCTCCGCCTCCCTATCTACCAACTTTGTCTTCACAAGAGACAACTAGGCCCTTACTATAGTAACGATCTGCGTGTGATGGGACATAGTAGCCAATTTGGTGGGCTTCTTCGGTGCATCACATGGCTCCAGTAGTGCTGGTAGCTCTAGCACATCATGTGGTACCTCTAGGACTACTTGTAGTTTCGGTGTTCCTAGGCGGGCATCAAAGGAGATGTCTTTCTTGGGCCACTAGATGAATGTGCCAATAGCATCCCTTAGTGTGACGATCTCATCATTTGGGGGCATGTCCAGCATGATGGCCTTGAAAATTTCATGTACACCATCAGCAAGGACTTCCTCGTAGCCTGACTCTACAGTACGACAATGCACTAATGCCCTTACACTGGATGCATACGCTTGTCCCTATGCAGCCTACAGGGGAATAGAGCCATTGGCAAGCCTCAATTGCAGATTCCATAGCATGACCACCTACATAAGGGCGCACAAGTAATTAGCTAACACATCCAACATTAAAGTCTATGTAAGGAGCATTGCAGACATGTTACTCAGGTGTCGTTAGGAGGAAATTTAGCTTCATCCATGTCCATCTCAGGGGCAGACACGCAGCTACTGTGACAATTTGTTGGGCTGAACTGCGCCTGTGCTTCTTGGGCTTGCACGTTCCGTGCCTATGTCTCCTCAGCCACCCTTTACTTCATCCTTTCCTCGAGGCTTTGTAGCTGACTATCGAACTGCACTCTAAGCCTTTCCTTAACCCTTTCCTCAATCAGGGCTACTAGCCATTTCTCATGCTAGGCTTTGCATCTTTTCCTACTCCGATATGTGTCCAAGTCATGTGGGAATCCCAATTTTTAGGGAACGAAAACACTTAGACCTCGGGTGTGACCCGGGTGCTCCTTGTTTTCCAAGGCCATAGAGAGTATGTCTTTCTCTCTCTCCGAAGTGAAAGAGCCCTATGAAGATTTCGTGGTCAACAATATTAGGCGTTGGGACACTTCCTCATCAACGGGATTTGCAAAGGACATGTCGCGCAAAGAAGTGGTACTTGACCTCGCTCTTACCCAGTTTTGGACACACGGGTCTACGATTGAGGCAAACGGCAACGCGACCTCCTTCTGGACTGCCTCATCGTCTTCCCTCGTCCATTGTGCGATCTTACTCGCATACCCATTTGAGCCGAGTCTGTGTGGGTGGGTGTTTTTTAACTAGACAGTCTTGTGAGCCGCACTTTGAAGCACGAACTCTTCTATCGTCTTCAACTCAACAAATTATCCATATACGTCTTTAGAGATGAACCCATACTTCTAGAATAGAGTTATTTCCTTATTGACGTAGTTAGCGATGAGGACACTCTTGAAGTTCTTTCGCGCCTTTCCTACCACTAGCAACGTGTACTGCCTCAGTGCAGGCATGGCATCTTGTGGAACCTCGAACGACGTGAATATTTCTGTCACCAGTTTATCACACTATCATCTGTTAGCTTCTTCTACGATGGATAGGTGATGGAGACCCTTTCATGCCCAATGATCCCGCACGTGGTCTGGAAAACTGCCGTAGCCTTTGGAGGCGCGATAGGGGCCTCATCATGCGGATCAACCGCCGTGATGGTGTATTGGCTTTGAGGCCTTTTACTAAGCCCTCTTGTACTGCGCCTGTTTCCTCCTACGTTGAGAGCATCATCAGATCCCTTCGGTGGCGAGGATTGACGGGACACCATCTTGTATGATGCAAGGTTAAGAGTAGGTAAGTTAAGAGAAGCGAATTTAAGAGAAGGAAAGTTAAGTGTTATTTTGTACATGCAAGGTTAAGAGAATCAATATTGCATGCAACACCAATCGTGCAAATGTGAAGATTTAATAGGAAAATGTAAATTTGTTTGTGGTGCTCTAAAAAATCAGGCAAATGTGAAGATTTTTGAATCTTCATTCTCAATCACAAATGGGCTAAACTATCAATTAACCAAATATGGCCCTGAACCCTTACCACCTTATCATGCAGATTAAAGAATTGAAATCTTAGCCAAACTATGTAGCATACAAGCACAGATGGAATGGTATTATGTTTTAATGGCTGAATTTGCCGATACATAAAATGAATTTTACGTCATTCATACAACGAATCATGTCTTGTACCACAAATTGAATGAAGATTATATTATATTGCTCTCTGATAAGGGTTGGCTAAAGATTTTAAACCATCAAGTTAATCACGAACGGGCTAACAATTAATTTAGTGAATAAGGCCTTGAACCCTTACCCACCTTAATATGCACCTGTTAATATTCAGATTAAGCACTTGCTAACTGAATCAACAAGAGACTATCAGTTCAGTAGTTTAACAGGATGATTCTAAAACAGTAGAACAGCACTAAAACTGATCCACTCAATCAGACTTTAAGCACACCAGTAATTGTTAAGATAACAAAGTGTATTTAGCTAAGCATCTAAATAGCACATCTATTGCTATAACAATTTGCACATGGATCAGAAATTAAACTAGAATGTTGTGACTGATAGCACAATCAAGATTAAACTAGAAGCTAGTATATATAATGAAGTGCTGACAGAAAGGTAATAACAGTCAAGAACAAGCTATTAGCCAGATATAATCTAATTAGTGAATGAATCAACACTTTCTAGCATTTAAGTCTATGGTTCAAGGCCTAGTTCATAGAAATAAATGTTCTAGTCATCACAATACCCATTATCATCATCGAGCAAGTAAGGCAACAAAAAAAAGACCAAGCCACAAACCAAAATCCAAACCCTCTGGACCACGAGCACAGAAACCAAGTGGAGAGGGTGCCGCTGATGGGGAGGGCACGAGGGAGGGAGGAGGGTACCACCGAGGGGAAGGGCGCGGTCGAGGGGGGAGGGCGCGTGATAGCATCTAGGCCCCCTAATTCTTATCTTATATTTAATTGTATGGTTTTGGTGTTGATGATTAAGTCAATGACCTCTAAACAATGAAGAATACTGGTTGAAGAATCCAAGAAGACATCAAAAAGGTCAAGATTAAGGATCCTTGTTACTAGTTTTGGCTTGGGAGGTGATTCTAGCTAAGTAGCTAGAATTATTTAGTTTGGTCGTACTATTAAGGGGGATTGTGCACAAGTTAAAATTTTAGTTCATGGGCTAAGGTAAATTAGACTGCTTGGAGTCAAAATCCTTTATTCATCTTTCCTTGAATCAGTCTTTCTTGCAAATAAACAGTATGTGTTTCCCTAGACTCAACTTCATTGCTCTTTTCTTAAGGCTGGCAAAATTCCAGTAAAAGTCCTATTCTTGCCGGACCATCCTTTATTCCTCTAAATTCCTGTCTGGTGCAATTTAACCTCTTTGCCGGACCATTCTTCTTAAGTTCGGTACTAAAATATCCTTGGATTAACATCAAACTGAGCACATGTCATTCACGATGGGCCATATTAGTCTTCTCATAAAATTTAGTCCGGTGCAAACCCATCTTCACTAGACCTTTTCCTTTTAAGTCCATGTTGAAAGTATTCCTTATTTAAATCAAACCGAGTGTACGCCATCCACGACGGACCAAAGTTTGGTAACACAAAATCTAGTCTGGCGCAGATGCATTCCTCTCAATTAGACTCATATCTCTTATTCCAAAAGGTCCATTGGTTTGAACTTCCTTGAAATCCTTCTATGACAGACCAAAATTTTTGGTCTGGTGCACATGTACAAGTTCACATCGTTTTGCTGGACCAAAATTTTCTAAAATCCTATGTACGATGGACCAAGCAAATGTAGTCTAGCGCAAATACTCTTTTCAACAACATTAGTCCAGAGTACAAAGAGTTAATCTCTAAGTCAATTTTTGCTAAGTCTATAGCAAATGTGTTAGTCTATTTTTCATAGTCTGACACATTTCAACGGCTCCTGTCGTAGCTGTAATAGCTATATACAGCTCAAATGGCTATATAAGCATTTCCTGAGCCTTCCTCCATAAGATTTTTGATATCTCTTGATCTCCTTGATATTTTAGCATTTTAGAGCTTTCATGCCACTAAGGAGACTGTGCTTCAACTTTGAACTCCAAAACTTAACACTTTTAAGTGTTTGGCTCCAAGCTTGTTGTAGTTAAGTGTTGTACTAGTAAACCAAGAGACAGGGCTTGTGGATAGTCTATTACTCTTGGAACTAAGTGTTCCTAGACGGCTTGGAGGATTTGTTGGTGTGACCTATCCAAAAGAGATTGTGAAAGTCCACCACTAGTTGTGAAGAGGTTGGGACTCACCTCACTAGAGTGGTGAAAGAGTCACACTAGTGATCACCAAAGCTACCATGGCTAGTTTTGGAGAAGCTATACTTCGAGAGAAGTGCTCTAACGTGGAGTAGGGGGCTGGCTCATATCCACGGAATAAATTCTTGTGTCTCTTGTGCAAGTTATTTCTTTTGTGATAATCTCTCACTGCCTTTTAGTTATCTGTGTTTTATTTTCTTTCACCTGAATCTGGTAACTAAAGTACTTAAGCAAATATATTTGTTCTGTGATTAATTCAAAATTTTGAAAAGTTGCCTATTCAAATACCCCCCCTCTAGGCCAACATGATCTTTGAAGTGGTATCAGAGTAAGGTTTACCTTGATAAGCTTAATCAGCTTTGGTAATTACTGAGGGAAATGGATCTGCAACTGTTAGTGTAGGTAGAGTTCCTGTATTTGATGGCACAAATTATGCTTATTGGAAAATTAGAATAAGATGCTATTTAGAGGCCGTAGGGTATGATATGTGGAGGGTCACAGAGAAACCTTTACCTCCACGAATCAGTATTGACGGTCAATCGGGTTTAGGCGATCCCACTCCTAGTGAGATCCAAAATTTGCAGTATGATGCTCAGACTAGAAATGTTATTTTATCTTATCTTAGTATAGAAGTTTTTGATAGAGTAAGTAATCTTTCTACTGCTTATGATATTTGGACAACATTGCAAGAAATTCTCGAGGGAATCTCGGATGTAAAAGAAGAAAAGTACTTTGAGATTAGGGAAAATTTTGATCAGTTTAAGATCCTCCCTCATGAGAATGCTAATGATATGTTCTCTAGGCTTAATCCTATTGTTAATGAACTTAAAGGCCTTGGAACTAAAATTTATGATGTTGAGGTGTGCAGGAAAATGATAAGGGTGCTGCCTCGAGCTTACCACAGTCTAATCACCTACTTATCCAATAGTGGTGATCTCAAAAGGCTCACACCTACCGAGCTACTAGGTAAGATTTCAGCTCATGAGCTGACCTTGGCTAGGGGTGTAAATGGGTCGGGTATTACCCGACCTGTACCCGTACCCAGATGTAAAATTACCCTAATGGAAAATTATTTTACACTACCCGCCGGGTACGGGTACTACCCGGGTAGGTTAGGTTCGGGTTCGGATCGGGTATGGGATCGGCAATACCTGTCGGGTACGGGTCGGGTTCGGGTACCCGGATATGCTTGAAGAAATTTGTTTTGTATAATTTAACTCATGTGTTGGACTCTATGTGTTGAACTATGTATATGAATTTCACTTCATGCATTGGATTTTGTGTGTTTATTGAACTCCATGTGTTTGATTATGTACTATTTGAACTCTTTGTTGGACTATGTATGTTTGTTAGACTATACGGCATTATCTATTATATTATGTGATGTTCTAGTGTGATAGTTGGATTGTTTTCATCACATGTTTTGATCCTAGGTATTTCGTGCACTACCCGATGAAGTAACCGTTGTCTGTATTATACCCGTCCGCACACTACCCGAAACCTGATTTCTACCTGTTCGTAGAAAATGCTACCCGTTACCCGTACCCTACCCGATTTTTACTACCCATGCCTGTACCCATACCTGACGAAAAAATAATAGGGTAGGGTATGGGATGACCTACTACCCGTTTGTACCCGACCCGTTTACACCCCTAACCTTGGCTGATGAGGATGCTCCAAACAAGAAATCAATTGCTCTCAAAGCCGAGGAGAAAGTACAAGACTCCTCCGACGATGAAGATGATGAGGACATAAAGAAATTGGCTCTACTCATGAGAAAAGCAAACAAGATCATGAGAGGGTCAATTCTAAAGACAAAGACAGGTCGATCTCTTACTACTCAAAGAAAAATCTCTTCTCTAATATTATTTGATTTGAGTGTAATGAGAAAAGCCACATAGCTGCTCGTCGTGCTCGATGCCCCAACAAGAGTAAGAAGAAGGGCAAGAACAAGAGCAAAGATGATGAAGAGGAGGAGAAGGTCCATGACAAGTTTAAAAAGAAATACATCAAGAAGGGCCACTCCAAGAGATATTCAAGGAAAGGAAAGGGAGAGAGTCATATTGGTGAATGGATCACCGACAAAGAAAGTTCAAGCGAGGAATCCACCTCGGATGATGAAGAAACCAAATCAAAAGGGTTAGCCGGACTGGCACTTGATGAGTGAACACCTCCTTCGCCTTCATTTTCTCTTTGCCTTATGGCAAGAAATGATGAGGACAAGGTAAATGACTCTCCCTCATATGATGATCTAGTTGATATAATAGAGGAGCTCAATAGTGCCTTGCATGCTAAAGCTAATTCAGTCAAAGCTTTAAAGAAAACTATCACTAGCTTGAATGATCAGCATAGGTTGCTGCAAAACAATTATGATGAGCTTACTAATGATCATGAAAAACTTGTACAAACTCATAACGATATAGTAGTTGATCATGCTTTACTTGTTAAAAATTATGAAGATTTGCTAAGTAGACATTGTGAGCTAGAAATCGATAGTGAAATGCTTGCTAGCAAATCAAAGGCCGCTCTTTCATGTGATGCATTGATTGCTTGTGATTTACTTAATGATGAAAATGTTGCTTTTAGCTTATTCATTACCTCTAGCTCTTCTAGTACTTGTGGTGAGAAGTGCAAAAATGCGTCTTGTACTAAGGAGCTCATGATTGAAAATGAAGAACTAAAATCTAAGGTGGCAAAATTTGATAAAGGATTAGAAAAGTGCTTCCTTGGAGGTGCCACTCTTGACAAAATCCTTGTAGAATAGAGGGTCAACTTAGGCAAAAAGGTTTAGGGTATAAGCCTAAGATTTTGCCTAAGAAAAATGGATGGACTAAATCTAAACAGAACTTTATCAAGAAAGGCATTCAATGTTATTATTGTCATAAATCAAATCATGCTTCCAAAAATTGTAATCTTGCTAGTGCCCCTTATGCTAAAATAAAAAGGGGCTACATAGTAGATACTCACTATATGCTTTTTAAAGATTTTAGGGGTAAAATGAATATGAAATATGTTGGCCTCTATGATCTTGATAAGAAACTTAGAGTTGTTTGGATGCCTAAATCCTTTCTTATAAATCCTTTTGGCCTAAAAATTGTTGAAACTAACACCAAAGAACCCAAAAGTATTTGGGTACCTAAAGTCAAGAAATGAACTTATCTTTTTAGGTGAACTATAAAGTGGAGGCCAGCATTGGGTAATTGACAGCGGCTATACTCAACACATGATCGGGACTTCAAGGATGTTCACCTCAATTGAAGGAGAAAATGTAACATCCCAAAATTTGAGTTTTGGAATGTTTAAAATCAAAAATGAATCATTTGCAATTTCTCTCGAAAGTAACCGAAGCTTAAATTGAATTTTCTAATAATTAGATGATTTAATTTGATTAATCTATGCATCAAATTAAAGGTTTCTAGTTTTTATTGGGTTCCTTGTGCTTCAAGGAATTTTTCTGTATTTTTAGAAATTTTTCTGAATTTATTTGCTATTTATTTGAATTTATTTGCATTTACTTGAATTTCTGGAATTTAAATAATTCGGAAAACATTTTAATTCTTCAAAACCCTCTCGGGCCGAATTTGCCCGGCCCAAACCCTATTCTTCCGTTCTGGCCCATTCTCCGCGTCTGCCCGGCCCGCTAGCCCAGCTGCGCTTCACCGCTCGATCGGCGACACGTGGGCGTCCCGAGATGCACCAAGATTGCGCGTCGCCGCCGCAGCTCCCAAACCCTAGCCGCGCGCCCTTTTGGCGTCCGTGTGAACACGGCTCCTGTGGCTATTTAAAGCCGTCGCCACCTCCCGTACGAGGTTCCCCGCTTCGCGCTGAGTCCGCCGCCTCCTTCCTCGTCGACCGAGACGCTGCCAGCACCGAGATCACCCTCGCCGAAGTTCCTCGCCGCCCGAACACCTTCTCCGCTGTCTTCCGCCCTCTCCGGTCATCCTCCGTCGCCGCCGCTTGCACGCCCGAACTCATCTCGAAGCCCTCTTCCGGATCCGCTACTTCTTCCGTCCGATCCGGTGCTATTCCGCCACGCCGTGTGTCGTCTTCCTCGGCTCCGGTAAGTGGCGCCGCCTCGCCGTCGAGCTCCTTCACACGTTCTTGGCCGTCCGATCGTCTGTAAGACGATCCAGATCGTCTCCGCCTCACCGCGCCCTCGATCCTCAGCCATCCGATCGCCAACGGACGTGCCGGATCTTGCCGCGTGGCCAAGCCTCGCACCGTCTTTGCGTCGGCGCTGCGTGGCGCCCGCGTGTGTGCTGCCAGCCACCTCAGCCCTAGCCGCCACGTGGTATGCCACGTCGTCGCGGTCTGCCACATCACCCGAATGTCACCTCGGTGCGCCTGGTTCACCGTGGACCGAGTCTCTGACTCGTGGGTCCCACATGTCAGCCGGAAAATTTATTTTCTTTTTCTGATTTTCCGAAAAACCGAAAATCCCAGCCAATCACAAGCCGACACGTGTCACCCTTTTCGAAATTTTCTGATTTTCTCTGAATTAAATCTTCCGAAGGCCCGTTCTCCTTCGTCCGAACCCCGATTGAGCCGATTCAAATTTCTAAATTTTTGTAAAATCAAGCTCTACACTCCAGAGCCATCTATTTTCAAGTTTGAGCTTGTTTTCTTCTCTGTTTTGTATTTATTTGGTTTCGTTACTTTATTTTCCGGTAGACGCGAATCCCGAAGGAGCGAACGGAGACTTCGAAGACCAAGAATCAGCACTTGAACAACAAGGCAAGTCGTAGACCTTTGATCATATTGAACCCATGTTTGCAAAAGTATTTTGTTTTATACAATTGCATGCTATTTGTGTACCAATGCTAGTTTATGAGGGTAGCTATTCACCTGCTTGAGTATGCCCCTTTGATTATTGGAATGCCATGTATCCATTGTTATCCTTAGGTTGGGACATTACTAGTTGGACATAATCATAATACCAACATTGGGTTAACGTAGCTATGCTTAGCCATGCTTAGTTGTCCGATCGGATTCATATTACATAAGTATTAATGTTAATCTTGACCTAATGAGATATTGAATCGTGGCTGTTGACCACTGTTGTAAAACTTGTTGTACCATGGCAGGGGATGCCATTGGTTTGGGTTGAACAAAATGTTTTCCCTCGGGCAATTGATCGTGCAGTAAAGGAGGTGCTGTCTAGCACATTGGGATGTGGCTGTCTTGCCTGAGACAATTTAAGGACTTAATCTTGTGCGCCATTGAACTGGGCCTAACCGTGCAACCACAAGTCCGGTATGGGACGGATCTAGCTGATTAATTTGCAATGTCCAGACTTGAGTATTGCCAGTTGTTGGTGTGGGACGGGTAGACTCACATGGCTCAAGAGGGGGCCCCGAGGGGCGAAACCTTAGAGGGCAGTACTGGGTTTAGACATGCATTGTAAGGGCTTTGTAGTGATCTCTCTGCCGACATACCAAAGGAAGTGTGTTCTTAGCGCTTGGCACTAAGGGATGATCATGTCTTGTGGGTAAAGCTGTACAACCTCTGCAGAGTGTAAACTATTCGAATAGCCGTGTCCGCGGTCATGGACAAGCCCGGGGATTTCACACGGGGTATAGAGTATTTTCTTGAAATGTGGAATGGTTGGGATGTGAACGGGGAGTTCACTGTTGTTTTGTTGTCGCAAGCTATACTGTTGAATTGTGTGGTTGGTACTTGTTTCGAATGATGTAGGGTGATGCCTCGTCATTCTCGCTCATGTTGTCTACCATTGATTTACCAGCTTATTTATTATTGTTTTATCAATCGCCTTCAATCTATTTATTTGTATTTAAATTCAAGTTATTGCTTTCGCAAATGAACCCTATAACTATCCTTTGTCAAAGCCGCATGAATATATTGCATCATTTCCCTACGGCTTGTTGAGTACGTTTTGTACTCACGGCTTTATGCCCATGTTGTTCGATTCTTGTGAGGAAGGACCGTAATGAGTATCAAGAGGAGGAGTACTATGAAGACTACGCCGACTAGGAAGGCGTTCCCAGACGATTGCTGTGGCATGTCGAATGGCCCAAGTTATTTTATTTCATTTTGCAGCTTTATTTGTTTCTTAAGCCAAGAGGCATTGATGTATGAACCTTGACTATAAGGTCGCTTTGCTTTATTCAATAATAATTTGCTTCTTCTTAGTTATTTCGATGTATGGAATGATATGTCATCTATGTTTCCACTGTGTGCACTAGCGTGATCTCGACTAGTCTTTGTATACAGAGGGTTTCGGATTTGCATATCCGGGTCCCGACAGAGATGGTATCGAGCCATATCGATGAGGTCGCTTTCTTAGTTAGCATGGTCTTCAAAATTATTTTCTAAATCAAACCAACAAATTGGTATTTAATAGTTTATCTCTTCTCATCTTATTCTTAGGTTCTTATTCTCTCTCTTGTCTTTGGAACATTGCTTTGAAATTTAAATTGATCTTATCTCATTAAACTTCTTAAAAGCCATGGATGTTCTGCAAGGAATCAAATCGAGGGAAGCGAAAATCAAGCCGTCGAAGAGTATATCCGAGAAGATTACCATATAAGATAGGTTTGTGGTGCTCTATGGTGTTTGAGCATGCCATTCTCTTTTGGTTTAGCTACGTTTAGTCTGCGTATACTAGGATTTTTGTTGCTTGTGTGCCAGGTATGTTGTACACTTGCCTCCAGCACGGTGTTACAACTGTACCTTAAGTTGAAAGCTTTATTTGGTTCTTTATTTTGTAGCCTTTTCGGCTATGTCTTTGGTTGACCTTTATTCTTGGGTATTACCTTCTCCCCTAGATGACCTTACCACTTCTCTATTGCTTTTCCCTCTTACCTATTAAACCCTTGCTGTTGCATCATCGCAGATGGTTGACACTGCTCGAGCCGTCGCAGTCGCGGTGGATGCCAATGCTAATGCCAACGCCATGCCACCCCGCCACCACCTCCTGTAGTGACGGACCAGAACTTGGGACATTTCTTGGCAGCTCAGACTCCGCTTATGAATACAATGATGCCAGAATATGAACAATATGATGAATCGCCAGAATCAGATCGCAGCTGTTCTAGCAAACTTGTTGAACCAACAAAATCAAGTCTGCTTCTTCTGTTCGCCGCACCTCCTCCAGCTTCGCCCTCGGTCAAGTTAGCGAGAATTCATGAGGACTCGTCCGCCTACCTTCTCCAACTCCTCGAGAACCATTGATGCAGATGATTGGATTCGCTCCATTGAAAAGAAGCTCGCTATTGCTCAAAGGTACGATCATGAGAAGGTTCTTTATGCCGCCATCGGTTTGAAGGCACCGCCACCAATGGTGGAGACTACATTGCTGCCCATGATGACCCTCGCACCATCACTTGGGCAGAGTTTTCACTGCCGCCATTCACATATCCCTCGATGGAAAGGTGGAAATGAAGAAGAATGAGTTCGTGAGCTCAAGCAAGAAGGGATGTCGGTGAGTGAATATCTCAATAAGTTCACTCACCTACTTTCGCTATGCACCGAAGATGTAGCCACAGATGATGCTCGCCAAGAGAGTTCAAGCGTGGGCTCAACCCAGGTTTAAAGGTGCAAGTGATTGGCAATGACTATACAGATTTTCAGCATCTGGTGGACAAAGCTATGCTCATTGAGGAGTCTCGTCGTGAGTTGGAAGAATCCCGCAAGAGGAAGATGATGCAACATGGAGCTCATCAGAATCACCCGCAGAGAGCCCGGTCCAATGCTCAACAGCCTGCTCGTTTCACTACTCCTCCATCAGCATTCAGGACACCTGCACCAGCACCTCGCCCAGCTCTTTCAGGCAACCCTAACATCAACGCCAACAGCAATCCGCCTCAGAGGACCAGTAATCCAGCTGCAGGAGTGACGTGCTTCAATTGCAATGAGCGTGGTCACTATGCTAATAACTGCCCTAGGAAGCAAGCTGTGACACCTGTTCGTTTCAACCTGGGATCGACACCAGCCAAGACCCCCGCACCAGGAACAGGACGTGGAGCCTCCCAGACCCCAAATCAAGCTACCAGGACTCCACCGCCTATTGGAAGAGGTCGTGTGAACCATGTCACCACTGAAGATGCCCAGTCGCATCGACGTCATACTAGGTAAGCTCCTAGTCAACTCAAAGATCTGCCATGGTTTTGTTTGATTCTCGAGCTACGATTCATTTGTTTCTGAGTTTTGCTGCAAATCATCATTTAAAGACAAAGCCACTTAAGACTATTTTATTGGTGCAATCACCTGGTTCAGATTTGAGTACGAACCAAGGCTGCCCCGAGGTTAAGATATTAATCGGAGGGGTAGAATTTCTAGCCAACCTCATTGTCCTAGACACCAAATCCCTAGATGTAATCCTAGGAATGGATTGGCTCTCTAAGAACCAAGCAGTTTTGGATTGTGGAAATAGAGAGATCACATTAACCAGTCCAGATGGAACAAAGCTAAAGTTTCAAGCTGCCGTAGATCAGTCCGAAGGAATAAAAGTTTGTAGTGCCAAAGGAATAAGTTTAGAAGATGTGCCAATTGCTAGAGATTTTCCCGATGTGTTTCAGATGAGTTGTCTTAATGCCACCGGATAGAGATATAGAGTTCTTGATTGAGCTAGTTCTCGAACGCCACCCATTTCCAAGAGACCAGATAGATGCCTGCTAATGAGTTAGCTGAAGTAAAGAAACAGATCAAAGAGTTGCAAGATCAGGGTTTTGTTAGACCAAGTTCTTCACCATGGGGAGCCCCAGTTCTTCTAGTTGAAAAGAAGGATGGAACTCAGAGGATGTGTGTAGATTATCGTGCTCTAAATGAGGTCACCATTAAGAATAAGTACCCTCTGCCAAGGATTGATGATTTATTTGACCAGCTTCAAGGAGCAGGAGTATTCTCGAAGATTGACTTGAGGTCCGGTTACCATCAGTTGAAGATCCGTAGAGAGGATATACCCAAAACAGCTTTTGTGACTCGATATGGACAGTATGAGTATACCGTGATGTCTTTTGGTTTGACTAATGCCCCTGCCTATTTCATGACCCTGATGAATAAAGTATTCATGGAATATTTAGACAAGTTTGTCGTTGTCTTTATCGATGACATTCTGGTCTATTCCAAGAGTGAGGAAGAACATGAGGATCACTTGCGGAAAATTTTGAGAAAGCTAAGAGAACATCAACTTTATGCTAAATTTAGTAAATGTGAGTTCGGATGAAAGAAGTTGCTTTCCTAGGTCATGTTATATCACCGAGGGTGTCGCCATGACCCCGGTAAAGTACGAGATGTGCTCAATTGGGAGTCGCCCAAGACGGTAACCCAAGTTAGAAGTTTCCTTGGAATGGCAGGATATTATCGTCGTTTCATAGAAGGTTTTTCCAGAAAAGCTAGACCGCTCACCCAACTTTTGAAAAAGGAGAAGAAATTTGCTTGGACATCGAGTGTGAGCAAAGTTTTCAGAGCTAAAGAAGTGTTTGACAACCGCCTCAAAGCTTGTTTTGCGGACATCGTAAAGGATTTTGAGATATTTTGTGATGCATCCCGTCAAGGACTCGGTTGTGTGCTAATGCAAGATAAGAAGGTTGTGGCATATGCTTCGGCCACCGAGGCCACATGAAGTCAACTATCCGACCCATGATTTGGAATTAGTCAGTAGTGCATGCTTTAAAGATTTGGCGCCATTATCTCATCGTGTAATCGCTAGAGGTGTACACCGATCATAAGAGCTCAAGTACATTTTACCCAAGCCGAACTCAACATGAGGCAAAGAAGATGGTTAGAGTTAATCAAGGACTATGACATTGGTATTCATTATCATCCAGGCAAAGCCAATGTCGTAGCTGATGCTTTGAGTAGAAAGAGTTACTGCAATACCTTGATGATTAAGGAAAGTCAACCAGCACTCTATGAGGAATTTCAGAAGCTCAGTCTAGAAGTGGTGCAAGAAGGTTACTTAGCAACTTTGGAAGTGCGTCCAACATTGGAAGATCGATCATAAAGCCCAAGTTGATGATGCTGATATCAAGGAGATCAAGAGTAATATGAAGAAAGGAAAAGCCCCAGGATTCACTGAAGATGAAAAGGGTACTGTGTGGTATGAGAATCGTATTTGTGTACCTGATCAGAAAGAGCTCAAGGAGTTGTTACTCAAAGAAGCGCATGAGACTTTGTACTCCATTCACCCTGGAAGTACCAAGATGTACCAAGACCTCAAGGAAAGGTATTGGTGGCCTAGTATGAAGCGTGAGATTGCAGAATATGTTGCTCTTTGTGATGTTTGCCAGAAGGTTAAAGCAGAGCATCAGAGGCCAGCAGGATTGCTTCAGCCATTGAAGATTCCAGAGTGGAAGTGGGAAGAGATTGGTATGGATTTCATTACCGGACTTCCTAAGACCCAAGCAGGTTATGATTCGATCTGGGTGATAGTGGATCGATTGACTAAGGTAGCTCACTTTATTCCAGTTAAAGCTTACTTAACCGGAGATAAATTGGCAGAATTATATATGTCAAGAATTGTCAGTCTTCATGGAGTGCCTAAGAAGATTGTCTCCGATAGAGGAACCCGCTTTACCTCTCGCTTTTTGGCGAGTTTGCATGAAGCTATGGGAACTCATCTCGAGTTTAGTATCGCTTATCACCCTCGATCGATGGACAAACCGGCGCGTGAACCAGATTCTTGAAGATATGCTAAGAGCTTGTGCTTTGACCTATGGTGCAAAATGGGACAAGTGTTTGCCCTATGCAGAGTTTTCATACAACAATAGCTATCAAGCCAGTCTGCAAATGTCTCCTTTTGAAGCCTTATATGGAAGGAAGTGCAGAACCCCTCTTAATTGGAAAGAGACTGGAGAAAGACAGTTATTTGGTCCTGCCATACTGCAAGAAGCCGAAGAGCAAGTTCAGTTAATCCGAGACAAGCTGAAGATAGCTCAAAGCAGACAAAAGAGTTATGCAGATAATCGTCGCCGAGATTTGAGCTTCGAGCCCAATGATTATGTGTATCTCAGAGTCACACCTCTCAAAGGAGTTAAGAGATTTCAAGTAAAAGGAAAGCTTGCCCCTAGATATGTTGGACCGTTCAAAGTCTTGGAACGAAGAGGAGAAGTTGCTTACAAGCTTGAGTTGCCTCAGTCCTTCGCTGGAATCCATGATGTGTTCCATGTGTCTCAGTTGAAGAAGTGCTCATGAGTGCCGATTTAACAGATGCATTGAAGCCATCGATTTGCAAGAGGATCTCACTTACAAGGAGCAGCCAGCGAAGATTTTAGATGTTGCAGAGCGCATCACGAGAAGCAAGATCATTCGTTTTTGCAAAGTCCAGTGGAGCAATCATTCAGAAGAGGAAGCCACTTGGGAGAGAGAAGAGGATTTGAAGTCTGAGTTTCCCCACCTATTCTCTAGCCAGTCCGAATCTCGGGGTCGAGATTCCGTTTAAGGGGGGGAGGTTTGTAACATCCCAAAATTTGAGTTTTGGAATGTTTAAAATAAAAAATGAATCATTTGCAATTTCTCTCGAAAGTAACCGAAGCTTAAATTGAATTTTCTAATAATTAGATGATTTAATTTGATTAATCTATGCATCAAATTAAAGGTTTCTAGTTTTTATTGGGTTCCTTGTGCTTCAAGGAATTTTTCTGTATTTTTAGAGATTTTTCTGAATTTATTTGCTATTTATTTGAATTTATTTGCATTTACTTGAATTTCTGGAATTTAAATAATTCGGAAAACATTTTAATTCTTCAAAACCCTCTCGGGCCGAATTTGCCCGGCCCAAACCCTATTCTTCCGTTCTGGCCCATTCTCCGTCTCCTGCCTTACCGTAGCAGTGCCAAGCTTCACCGCCGATCGGCGACACGTGGGCGCCCGAGATGCACCAAGATCCTTGCGCGCGCCATGCCTCCCAAACCCTAGCCGCGCCGCCCTTTTTCGGCGTCCGTTCGTGCACGGCTCCCGAGGCTATTTAAAGCCGCCGCCACCTCCGTCTGAGGTTCCCGCTTTCATGGCCGAGTCGCCGCCTCCTTCCTCGTCGACCGAGACGCTGCCAGCACCGAGATCACCCTCGCCGAAGTTCCTCGCCGCCCGAACACCTTCTCCGCTGTCTTCCGCCCTCTCCGGTCATCCTCCGTCGCCGCCGCTTGCACGCCCGAACTCATCTCGAAGCCCTCTTCCGGATCCGCTACTTCTTCCGTCCGATCCGGTGCTATTCCGCCACGCCGTGTGTCGTCTTCCTCGGCTCCGGTAAGTGAGCGCCGCCTCTCGCCGTCGAGCTCCTTCACGCGTTCTTGGCCGTCCGATCGTCCGCCGACGATCCAGATCGTGCCACGCCTCCTCACCCGCGCCCTCGATCCTCAGCCATCCGATCGCCAACGGACGTGCCGGATCTTGCCGCGTGGCCAAGCCCTGCACCCGTGCTGCGTCAGCGCTTGCGTGGCCGCCGCGTGTGTGCCAAGCCAGCGCCACCTCAGCCCTAGCCGCCACGTGGTATGCCACGTCGTCGCGGTCTGCCACATCACCCGAATGTCACCTCGGTGCGCTGGTTCACTCGTGGACGAGTCTCGACTCGTGGGTCCCACATGTCACCGGAAAATTTATTTTCTTTTTCTGATTTTCCGAAAAACCGAAAATCCCAGCCAATCACAAGCCGACACGTGTCACCCTTTTCGAAATTTTCTGATTTTCTCTGAATTAAATCTTCCGAAGGCCCGTTCTCCTTCGTCCGAACCCCGATTGAGCCGATTCAAATTTCTAAATTTTGTAAAATCAAGCTCTACACTCCAGAGCCATCTATTTTCAAGTTTGAGCTTGTTTTCTTCTCTGTTTTGTATTTATTTGGTTTCGTTGCTTTATTTTCCTAGAGACGCGAATCCCGAAGGAGCGAACGGAGACTTCGAAGACCAAGAATCAGCACTTGAACAACAAGGCAAGTCGTAGACCTTTGATCATATTGAACCCATGTTTGCAAAAGTATTTTGTTTTATACAATTGCATGCTATTTGTGTACCAATGCTAGTTTATGAGGGTAGCTATTCACCGCTTGAGTATGCCTTTGATTATTGGAATGCCATGTATCCATTGTTATCCTTAGGTTGGGACATTACTAGTTGGACATAATCATAATACCAACATTGGGTTAACGTAGCTATGCTTAGCCATGCTTAGTTGTCCGATGGGATTCATATTACATAAGTATTAATGTTAATCTTGACCTAATGAGATATTGAATCGTGGCTGTTGACCACTGTTGTAAAACTTGTTGTACCATGGCAGGGGATGCCATTGGTTTGGGTTGAACAAAATATTTTCCCTCGGGCAATTGATCGTGCAGTAAAGGAGGTGCTTGTCTAGCACATTGGGATGTGGTTGTCTTGCTGGAGACAATTTAAGGACTTAATCTTGTGCGCCATTGAACTGGCCTAACCGTGCAACCACAAGTCCGGTATGGGACGGACCTAGTTGATTAATTTGCAATGTCCGACTTGAGTATTGCCAAATGTTGGTGTGGGTTCGGGTAGACTCACATGGCTCAAGAGGGGCCCCGAGGGGCTAAACCTTAGAGGGCGATCGGGTTTAGACATGCATTGTAAAGGCTTTGTAGTGATCTCTCTGCCGACATACCAAAGGAAGTGTGTTCTTAGCGCTTGGCACTAAGGGATGATCATGTCTTGTGGGTAAAGCTGTACAACCTCTGCAGAGTGTAAACTATTCGAATAGCCGTGTCCGCGGTCATGGACAAGCCCGGGGATTTCACACGGGGTATAGAGTATTTTCTTGAAATGTGGAATGGTTGGGATGTGAACGGGGAGTTCACTGTTGTTTTGTTGTCGCAAGCTATACTGTTGAATTGTGTGGTTGGTACTTGTTTCGAATGATGTAGGGTGATGCCTCGTCATTCTGTTCATGTTGTCTACCATTGATTTACCAGTTATTTATTATTGTTTTATCAATCTGCCTTCAATCTATTTATTTGTATTTAAATTCAAGTTATTGCTTTCTGCAAATGAACCCTATAACTATCCTTTGTCAAAGCCGTGCATGAATATATTGCATCATTTCCCTACGGCTTGTTGAGTACGTTTTGTACTCACGGCTTTATGCCCATGTTGTTCAGTTGCTGAGGAAGGACCAGGTAATGAGTATCAAGAGGAGGAGTACTATGAAGACTACGTCGACTAGGAAGGCGTTTCCCCAGACGATTGCCTGTGGCATGTCGAATGGCCCAAGTTATTTTATTTCATTTTATAGCTTTATTTGTTTCTTAAGCCAAGAGGCATTGATGTATGAACCTTGACTATAAGGTCGCTTTGCTTTATTCAATAATAATTTGCTTCTTCTTAGTTATTTCGATGTATGGAATGATATGTCATCTATGTTTCCATTGTGTGCACTAGCGTGATCTCGACTAGTCAGATACACAGAGGGTTTCGGATTTGCATATCCGGGTCCCGACAGAAAATGATTCCAGTCACAAGATCTCTTTTGGAGATAATAGCAAGCAAAAGGTAAAGGGTATTAGTAAGATTGCTATATCAAATGATCATTCAATTGATAATGTTCTTCTTGTTGAATCTTTAAATTTCAACCTACTTTCGGTTGCTCAATTATGTGATCTTAGATTTCATTATGTCTTCTCAATTGATAGGATAACTGTGCTTGACAAAAAGGAAAAGCTTATTTTCAAAGGCTTTAGATTTCAAAATCTCTATCTAGTTAATTTCAACTCTAACTCCTCATGCATCTCAACCTGCCTTTTAGCTAAAGTCTCTCTTGGATGGCTTTGGCATAGGCATCTTGGGCATGTAGGTACGTCTAACCTTAAAAAGCTTTTCAAAAATGAGTTAGTGGTGGGTCTGAAGGATGTTAAGCTTGAAAAGAATAAGCTATGTAGTGCTTGCCAAACCGGCAAACAGGTAGCTAATTCTCGTCCTATCAAAAGCATCATGTCCACCACTAGACCACTTGAGCTCTTGCATATGGACGTGTTTGGCCTCACTGCATATGCTAGCATTTCTGGTAACTCATATTGCCTTGTAATAGTAGATGACTACTCCCATTTTACTTGGATATTCTTTTTTGCCAAATAAAAGTGAAGTTGGAAAGATTTTCAAAACTTTTGCAAAAAGGGCCCAAAATGAATTTGATTGCCCCATCAAGAAAATTAGGAGTGACAATGTATCCGAATTTGTTAATACTAACATCATTGAATATTGTGATGAGTTAGGGATAAAGTATGAACTCTCATCTACTTATACTCCTCAACAAAATGGTGTAGTTGAGAGAAAGAATAGAACTCTCATTGAAATGGCTAGATCTATGTTAGATGAGTATGGCACTTCTGATGTTTTTTGGGCCAAAGCCATCAACATGGCTTGTCATGCAATCAACCGTCTTTATCTTCATCGACTACTCAAGAAAACTCCTATGGCAACAAATACACATCTTGATCAAGATGTGGGAGGTAAGCCTATTGACCAAAAACTCTATAGGTCTATGATAAGGTCCCTTATTTACTTGACAACATCTAGACCCGATATCATGTTTAGTGTTTGCATGTGTGCTAGATTTCAAGCTGCCCCTAAAGAAGTGCATCTTAGTGCTGTGAAAAGAATATTCAGATATCTAAAGCATACCCCTTGCATTGGTTTATGGTATCCTAAAGGTGCTGCATTTGAGCTTCTTGGCTATTCGGACTCCGATTATGCCGGTTGCAAAATTGATCGTAAAAGTATCTCAGGGGGTTGTTATTTACTTGGAAGATCTTTAGTGTCTTGGTGTTCTAAAAAGCAAAATTCTGTAGCACTTTCCACTGCTGAAGCCGAATATGTAGCTGCCAGCAGTTGTTGTGTACAAATTTTATTTATCAAGCAAACCTTTTTGGATTATGGCATTAAGTTTGAAAATATGCCTCTATTGTGTGATAATGAAAGTACAGTAAAAATAGCAAATAATCTGGTCCAACACTCTCGGACTAAGCATATTGAAATCCAACATCACTTTATTTGTGATCATATTGCTAAGGGTGACATTATGCTTAGTTATGTAAAAACTGAGGACCAATTAACTGATATTTTCACTAAACCCCTTGATAAGGCCAAATTCTCTAAATTGAGAAATGAATTAAACATTATTGCCTTTTCAAATGTTGCTTGATAATGTCACATTAAGGGGGAGCCAAGTTTGCTTTTTGTGCATTCCTTAATACCCACTATGTGAACAAATTAATTCCAAGTGCTGAAATAGGATAGAGCTATATTTTTAAGTAAAAGGAGTCTCTACAACTAAAATTGAAAAATGTTGCTGTAAGCCTCTCCTTTCTATGCTTCTATCTCATCCTATCTAAGCTGTAGTGAAATAAGCCAAATCTATTTTCTCTCAAAATTTTGCTGCAAAATTCAACCTAGTATCTCCATTTAGCATTTGAGTATTTCAGTTGAGCTTGAGTTGAACATAATCATACTCATTTGGAAATAAGGCTCACATATTTCCAAAGGATTCAAAATCCATCTTTATTTTGTGTACTTGTTGGTTGATTGAATTTTTATCTAAAGATTTTTCAAGATCCATCTTTTGATTTTCATTTGACTTTTCCAAGTGGATCTTTGAAAATCTCCAAGAGTCTAGCTATGCATCTTAATTTCTAAAAGCAGAGAGATACACATGTACTACGGACTTAAATCAAATGAAAAGAACCGAGAGTTACCCATATGTGACAGACCAACTTGGCAGCAAAAGCTCATTTACAACTGACTAAAAGTATTTGGTCCGGCGTAGAAGAGATTTTATCACAAAACCTGTATGGAAGAAAACTCTTTGGCAACGGACCAACTAAAACTTAGTCCATCGCAAAATGGTATTGTTGATATCCTTGGTCCGATGCAAATGATTAACTATCTGTTCTCTTCAAGTCAGTCCGGCGTTCTCATGTGTATCTCTATGTCTGTCTCTTACCTAAATTCAAACAAATTTGAACTCATTTTGAAAAATTTGATCTTCACATTTCAAAAATTGTTCAAAATTCTTATCTTAATCTTTAGATCTCATCTGATGCTATCCTTCTCTTGTTTTCGGGACTCATATTTAACCTTCCAAAAATCAGTTACCTTAATGGGTCCCTCCACCAAAATATGGACGTATGTCTCCTCCAACTACCCCAACTTAAAGGCGCCAGTTACCAAGACCTCTTTCTCTCTCTCTCTCTCTCTCTCCATTTACGGCGGTAACTTAGCCAAGAAACTCCCAAATGTTCACCCGTCTCTCTTGCGCAATCTCTCATGGCTAGAGTTTCTTCTCTTCTTGTACCAAAGTAAACCCAAATCGGGCTCTTTTAATGGTGTTCTCCTATCCTTCCTGCGTAAGAAGCTTTTCTCTAAGGCTGGTAAGTTTCCCCCGGACCTTTCTTTATTTTGTTCTCAGTAAACCCTAGACCTAGAATTTAGTCCTTAGTTCAATCTCTTATCTCTTCTTAGGTCTGGTCAGTATTGTGCTTGGCAAAAGGTTCTTCTGAGTTAGATTGAGCAGTGCTCTTTGGTTCAAGTTAGCTTTCTCACAACGCCGAGGTCTAAGAATCTTGAGAAGAGGGGTTTGCTAGAGAAATTGGTAGAGAAAGTTTAAGGAAAGAAACAAAAAACAATCAATGCATCCCCAGGCATATCTCTGTCTAGGCAGCCTCAAGGACCAGTGTTTCTACAAGATACTCACACTACTGGTAGGATTAATAGGAAGGTGCTCACCTCTCATCCACAAAAGGGGAAAGGAAAACAAATCACTCAGTCAGAATCCTCTTCTTCTGAAGACAGTGACTATGAGCCAAGTAGCAAGTCTTCATCAGAAAATATAGAACTTGATGATGAGGTTGATGTGCTTAATGGGAAAAGCTTGCCACTCTTGGAGAGAAAAAGCTAAGAGCAATAAGGCTAGTAAATGAAAAGGGTTGGTTTCCAGTCTCCAAACCTCCTTTGGATGAAAATTTCATCACCAATTTACAAAAGAATATATTCATTGGGTACAAGAGTAGGAGACACATAAATGGGAATCCTCTGTCAGCCTTGACAAATCACCAATATGTGGATTAGAACCAAGTGAACTTAGTGGTTGGTTCTAGTAGATTGTTTGAGTGCATAAATACTACTCCTGAACTAGCAAATATAATGTCAAATAGCACTATTCCTTGGAGTATAAATAGAACCCTAAAATTCTATACTTCTCTTTTAGTGAACAAGCAAAGGCGCTATATCATGTTCACTATAGATGGAAAGATCAGAAAAGTGAGGTCACCCCAATTTGATGCTGCTATTGGTGCCTCTAGTCATTTGTTCAACAGGACTATAATTCATGATAGAATGTTCCCTAGACAGAGATGGAAGCAAGTGGGAGACATGCCATATTTACAAATCTCAGCCCACATATATAGAGACATCACTGAAGCAAATTTCAGTCAAAATAGGGTTCACTGTCTGTCAGAGAAAGCCAAAATCCTGCTGCTACTCCTAAGACACTATTTTTTCCAAATCTAGATACAAAGAAGGTGTGACCCCTGCTTTAGCTTGGCTTCTTCATTTGATACTGCCTAGGCAACCCATTGACATAGTAGATTATATCTTTGGTGAAATGGAAGAAGCAATATATAGAAAAATGGCTAGTCCATTATCCTTTGCTTAGCAGATCACTCAAATGCTGCTAGCTCAATGGATAATTTCTCAAGAGGAGCTGAACAGGGACTTCAAATGTTTTCCCAAAAAGTATACCATGCATAAGGCTACTGGGGAGGCTCTAAGGATATCAAGATTTCTTCACTCTCTACAACAAAATGAGTCACATGAAGAGGAAGAACAAGAACAACCAAAGTTGGAAGAAGTGCAAGAACAACCCAGTATGGAACATGCTCATGTGTCTGAACTTGAAAAAGAAAGAAATAAGCTAAGTGGTCAAAATGAGTTTGATGATGATAGAGGATATAATCCAGTTGGAAGCTCCATAGATCCAAGAAGTGGTGGCTACAACCATCATTCCCTGCATCCTCAAATTTAGGGTAGCCATGCTAGTGCAGAAGGATCTGACAAAAGAAATGAGCCAAGTGCTCACAGTGGATTTAATAGTAGATCACTAAGTCATGCTGGAAGTTTTGTGGAACCTAGAAGTGGTAGTCATGGACATCAGTCTGCTCATTCACTGATTCCAGATGTTCCTGTTCCAAGTATCCCAACTTATCCTATGATGGAACATTCAGCATCCAGAACCTTCTTTCAGCAAGATGAACCACCTAAAATATGTGGAGACAGTCATTTAGATCCAAGGAAGCTCTCTTATGAGAAGATGCTGCTACTCAGGTAATTTCCAGCTCAGTTGCTCAATCTCAGGCTGAGAAAAAGCAAATTCACCATCTTCAAGAATTAGCTGCAGCTGCTAGATTTATGGAGAATCAAGGTGTAAGGACAGGAGCCCATGATTATGGGGCAGGAGAGTCAGGAGTACCTCAAGGGCCTGATACAACCTTTTATCCTCCTCCTCCACCACCAAAGGCTCACCCAAAGCATGCTCATCAGGACACCTTCCTAGGTTGGAAAAGCCTATTTGACACACAACTTGCTTGGTTTCAGTCTTATGAGCAATAATATTATGCTGATCAGAGAGAGTTTCAAGCTAGATATGAGAATGATCAAAGACTAGCAACTCAAAGGCATGAAGAACAAATGAGAGCTATGCAACAATACAATGAGCAAGTCCAAAAAATAATGAGAAAGCAGTATGAAGAGAAAGCCAAGTTCAGAAATGAAACTTTCACAATGTTTGAACAAATCAGAAGCAATCAATGGGACTTGAGAAACTGGATTGAGAAAGTCAACACCAATCAAAACCTTCTGAGAGACAAGCTGTATGACATGAACTTGAAGATAGATGAAACTCAAAAGGATCTTGTCAGCAGTGCCAACGAGGATTTTAGGCATAGCTGCAATGCTCTTGATTGAATAGGAGAAAATCTAGAAGATCATTTTGACTTCACTGAAAATGCTTACAAGACACTTGAGGAATATCAACGTAATTTTCAGAGAAGCACTTTTGATGAATTGTGTGAGATCACTGATTCTACAATGGCTATCAACGAGTATTTAAACAAGATGCAACATGATTTCCACAGTTGGTCTCTCCAGCCTAGTGTTGCGGACTACCCGAGTTGGCATGATCAAGCTATGGCCTCAGTGCCCAATTCACAAGCTCAAGAGAAGTCTGATGATGAGCTGAAGATTTTCTCTCCTCCTCGAAAAAGCTCAGTTTTCAGTCAGCTCAAGAGAACCTTCTCCAAGCACAAATAGAAACCCTTTTTGGCAATTGATGCCAAAGGGGAGAATTTCTGTAGATAGTTCTCTAGGCTACTATATATATGTAAAAGGGAATGTTGGGGGACCATGAGTTTAGCTTAAGTCATATGTATCTTTATGCTACTATATGTTTTGGATTTGAACTTTAAGTGCTCCAATTGAATTGAACTTGTATGTGCTTTTTTTGGTTCTATCTTGTTTATTATCTTGCATATATTTAGGGGGAGCATTTATGTTATTTCTGCATAAACTGCTTATGCTCTGTCAAGCTAACTCTGTTTTGTAGAATGTTTGAGATACCATTAACTTAGAAAAAGTATGTTGTCATCAATCACCAAAAAGAGAAAGATTGATAGCATCTAGGCCCCCTAATTCTTATCTTATATTTAATTGTATGGTTTTGGTGTTGATGATTAAGTCAATGACTTCTAAACAATAAAGAATACTGGTTGAAGTATCGAAGATGTCAAAAAGGTCAAGATTAAGGATTCCATGTTTAAATCAAACAGAGCGTATGCCATCCATGATGGACCAAAGTTTACTAACACAAAATCTAGTCTGGCGCAGATGCATTCCTCTCGGTTAGACTCATATCTCTTATTCCAAAAGGTCTGTTAGTTTGAACGTCCTTGAAATCCTTCTACGATGGACCAAATTTTTCGGTCCGTGCACATGTACATATTCACATCGTTTTGTCGGACCAAAATTTTCTAAAATCCTATGTACGATGGACCAAGCAAATGTACTCCGGCGCAAATGCTCTTTTCAATAACATTAGTCCGGAGTACAAAGAGTTAATCTCTAAGTCAATTTTTACCAAGTCCATAGCAAATGTGTTAGTCTGTTTTTGACAGCCTGACACATTCCAACAACTCTGTGGTAGGTATAACAGCTATATACAGTTCAAATGGCTATATAAGCATTTCCTGAGCCTTCCTCCATAATATTTTTCATATCTCTTGATCTCCTTAATATTTTATCACTTTAGAGCTTTCATTCCACCAAGGAGACTGCGCTTCAACTTTGAACTGCAAAACTTAACACTTTTAGGTGTTTGGCTTCAAACTTAGTCTAGTTAAGTGTTATGCTAGTGAACCAAGAGACAGGGTTTGTGGATAGTCTATTACTCTTGGAACTAAGAGTTCCTAGACAGCTTGGAGGAGGTGTTGGTGTGACCTGTCCAAAAGAGATTGTGGAAGGCTACCACTAGTTGTGAAGAGGTTGGGACTCACCTCACCGGAGTGGTGAAAAAGTCACACTACTGATCACCAACGTTACCACGGCTAGCTTTGGAGGAGCTATATTTCGAGAGAAATGCTCTAACATGGAGTAGGGGGTTGGCTCCGAACCACGGAATAAATTATTGTGTCTCTTGTGCAAGTTTTTACTTTTGTGATAATTTCTCGCTACCTTTTAGTTATCTGTGCTTTATTTTCTTTCACCTGAATCTGGTAACTAAAGTACTTAAGCAAATATATTTGTTCTGTGATTAATTCTAAATTTTGAAAAGTTGCCTATTCACCCCTATCTAGGCCAACTTGATCCTTTAGCGCGGCCAGGAGTCTCCAATAAGTAGGGAAGGTGCCACCGAGGGGGAGGGCATAGCTAAGGGAGGAAAGTATGGACAAGGGGAGACACCACCGAGGGGAGGGCATGGCCAACGGGGGAGGGCGCGCTAGCTAGGGTTGCAAACTGAGTATGCGCGTGGGACTTACTAAATGGCAAGTGTGGGACTTAGTGAATGGCGTAGAAAGGGGCTTAGCATGGCCCATCCCAAACGGTTCTGGGATTGAACCATCTGAGATAAAGTCATCCTAGACGCTTCAAGCCCAGAATCGTTTGGGATGAGCCATTTTATTCTATTTTTCTGTCAATATATATTTAAGTTTGTTCTGTACAAACATATATGTCATGTATTAAAATTAATTATAATATATACATCTCATTAATCATAATACATACATCTCATTTAGTATAATACATACACCTGATTAATTTTAATCAATACATTACATCTCATTAATTATAATACAGGAACACTTGGTATTTATAAACATGATGACCTTATGACAACTCCACTTACTTATTCTTTTGTACAAAAAATTAGCCCTTCCTCGGGTTGGTCTTCCTGGATTGTGACGCTGATACCAATAGGAGGCAACTCGTCGAACTAATTGTATTCTTCCTCATCTATCACATTCTCAACTCCGACAATCCTCCTTTTTCCCTAAAGAACAATGTGGCGCTGCTTATTGGATGAGTCAGTTACGTAGAAAACTTGAACAACTTGGTTGACGAGAATAAATGGTTCGTCTTGGTATCTGACACGTTCGAGGTCCATAGTTGTAACGGTGTACTTATCAAACTTCATGTGCTGCAGGTTAACCCAACGGCACCGAAATAAGCGGATCTTGAATAATACATAGTTGAGCTCCCAAATTTCCTCAATGAACCCATACTATGAGCCCCTCGTCGATCCAGCGGTATTCCACGCATCAATACGAACACCGTTGTTCTAGTTTGTGCTCTTTTTATCCTGATCTCTCGTGTAAAATGTGTACCCATTTAAGTCATATCCTTTCTATGTTACAGCCGTAAATGCTGGCCCTTTTGCCAACCATATCAGCATATCACCTGACGAGCTTCCAGTAATGGGTCGTCGCTCCTTGAACCATCTGTTGAACTAAAGATTATGTTGTCTGATGATCCAATACTCCTACTGTCGGTGTTTCGTATAACCGGCAATAAATTTGTAAGTATAGGGGGTTGCGCATCCCCTCTCCTCGAATGGTTAGACCAAAGAAGTCCCGGATTTATACTGGTTCGGGCTAAACGTCCCTACTTCCAGTTCGTGGTGGTGGTTTGTATTGCCTTGGACGTTGAAGGTAAATAGAGGTTACAAAGGGAGGCTAAGGACAAGCCCTTAGCACTCGCTCGGAGGGAAGAAATCGGGAGGACTTTCCTAAGCCAGGCGGCGACCCGGGTCGAAGAACTCAGGGCAAGCCAAGCGGAGGCGCCGGTGAACGAACGCGCGTGGGTGCGTGTGAAGGGAAAAAATCTATCTCCCTCCCCCGAGGGCCCTGCCTCCCTTTATATAGGCAGAGGGGGCAGGTTACAAGAGGATTTGAAAAAAAGGTAGGGGTACGCTACGTCCGGGCGTCCTGGTCTTCGGTCATGATGACTGGCAGGCTCCTGCGCTTCCCATACGGTGTTGGTAGACACAACGAGCGGTGCCCTTTTCGGAAGGCACAAACCTGCCCTCTGAGCGTCTGTCAGATGTTGATGTCTTGAGAAGACGGGTGCTTTAGCTGAAGCCGCCCTCTGGTTGCCTTGGGAAGGAACCATCCGCCCCAATATGGCCGTTATGTCCGTGCGGCGGGTAACGTGCTCGGTGTTGACTGCTAACGTGGCAGAGACCGCGGGGCTGAGGCTTGCGGGGACCCTGGTCGGGGTCCTGGTTGGAGCCCGCGGAGGCACTTGACTTGGGGACGGGTCGGAGTAGGGGCCTGCGGAGGCATCGGCCCCGGGTCGGTCGGGGCTGGCGGGAGCGCCCAATCCGAGGTTCGGCCGGAGCAATAAAGGCGGGTGATCCTTTGAGATCTAGGGGGGCCTTTGATGAGGATGCAATCCAATGCCGCCCATTTGTTATCACATTCAATGTCAGTGGTACCCCCCTTCAGTGAGGAACGAGGGCCATGGCAGTTTCATCTTCTGGGTTTCCGTGTTGTTGTCAGCCTAAACTCCGAGCCTAGATAACTCGGGGAGATACGATCTTGAAATAGATGTTTACTTTGTTGCGGTGTACCCCTGGTATGGGTATTCGTTAGTAGCCCTCGGGGCTGTCCTGAAACGCACGCGTTCCTGGAGGAACCTTCCGTTTTCGTCTGATATGGTCTTCTCAACAGCGCGACGTTGCATAACGAAGCAACAGACCTTCTTGGAGATGTCCATCCTGCTTGGTCGAGTCCGACCAACCCGGTTGATTGGTTTCGACTGGGTGCAGCCCCCGAGCCCCCGAGCAGGTCGGAGAGCTAGTCGGGGGGTTATACTGGTCGACGATGGATTCGACTGAGTAGAGTGCGCAGGCTTGGTCTACTCCGAGCTTTCGAGTGGACTGAAGTGCTGCCCTGGATGCCGAGGTCCGACTGGCTCGTTCGGCCGCCCCGGCGGGGTGCGTGCGAGCGCACCCGGTGGGTGTAGCCCCCGAGCCCTCGAGCAGGTCGTAGAGCTGGTCGGGGGGTTAGTCAGGCTAAATGAGTCCGACCGACTCGGTCGGAGGGCCCTAATGCGAGATCATGTCGGTTGGCGTGGGTGCCTTACGCAGGTCGCTTGCTTCTCGCCGGAGCTAGACGCGGCCGTGATCGGCAGGGAGGTCCAGATGCTTTCGCGAGAGGTTCTGGTTCCCGAGTGCTCGTTTTACGTCATAGCTGGACGCGTTAGATGTGCTGGTTTAACGCCGGAGCTAGGCGGAGGGCATCCATCTCGAGTCCTCGTCAGGCGAGGCGATCTGCGAGAGGAGAGGCCGCTGTCGATCCGACGTGTACGCCCCGTCTGCAGGTGTGGGACCTGAAAGGGGTGAGCAGACGCGTGTTTGCCTACGTCGGCCAAACACCGTGCTCGTGGAGCTGCTAACGGGTTATCCGAGTGGGCCCTAGAGATCAAGCGACCTCCGAGTGGATGATCCCTGCGTCGGGTGTCCGACCCGCTCGGGGCGACCCATAAAAAACCTTTCTTTACTCAATCCCGTACCGGACCCCGAGCATTGGTAACTCGGGCGCACTGGCCTTGCCCTTTCGGGGCTCCGTGGGAGAGTTTGAAGTATGGTCTCGGACACGAGCTAAGGCGATTGGGTCGTCCGCCAACCCAACTAATGACCCTCCGAGGGTTCGCCTTGAACTTGCCCCTCGCTCGTTTGCCTGCTGGGGTCGGCTAGGGATCCACTTGGTGGATCGTGCCTTTGGGACCCACGGCCAGGTCTTAATCGTGTGGCATTCAAGCCTTCTCACCACCTCGAGGCTGCTAGGGCCTGGTGGGCTTTTCTTCCTCCCTCGGGTCGGTTTGAGCCGACCCGGAGGCGGTGATCAAGGGGTCGCGGGTCGTTTCGCCCGGAGCGATACCCCGACATTCCTGCAAGCATTTAATGTGTGCGGGAGTTTAAATGTGAAATGAAATGATCGGGGGCGATACGCCTTACCGACGGATTGAGGCTTGTAATGGGGCGTGTGATGCTTTGATCGAAGCGATGTCTGCTTGACCGGCGAGCGATCGCCGGGCGCTTGTCTGGCTGGCACGTGCTTCGATAGGCATCTGCAAACTTGGCGCGACGAGCGCTAGGGTAGTTTCCCACCTTTTGCCGTTGGCGTTTCCCGGAAATGTTATGGACTGGGCCGAGGGGGTTACCATTGCGCAGGAACCAAACGGCCAGTCGGATTCATACAGGCATAGTTCGGTATGTTGACACCTTTGGGAAGGGCGCGAAAAAAGAGGAAGGGAAAGATCTCGGGAACGAAATGTTCGTCTATCCGAGAGCAAAAAGGTTCGCTTGCACTCCCCACAGGGCAGGATTGTTCCTGACCAGCCATGGGTCGCGCCACGCGGGTACTTCCTTCTACCGTGAAGCGCTACTTCGAGGCCGTAGCCGCTGGGGCATAGGTCGTAGCGTTTGGGTCGGGGGAGTTACCGCTAGGGAGAACCAAGTAACCGGCCGGGTCACCCGACCCGTGGAAGTGTCTTGAAGCCAGGCCCCGGCGGTGTGTGGGGACCAAGCTTGTGGTTGCTTCACAGCGCTCGGACTCAAAGCGGAAAAACGAATGCGGAAAAATTCTTAAGGAAAAGATCGCCTTAAATTTTATTTTGGATGCAGGAGGTGTTGTGGCGGTCGGGTCCTTTACTTATCCTTCCGTCGGAGCGGCTTCAGCTACCGGGCCCATCCAGGCATCGCTTCGCACCGACCGCCAACGCAATCAGCTTGGACTGGAACGGAAATCGAAGGGTCGCACTGCGTTTCCCTGGCCAGCGCAGCGTCCTTTCGCCCCAACCGTCATGTCGCATTTTAATGCGAGGTGAGGGGTGTGGACAGGGCACATCCCGTCGTGCAGGACGTGCAGTTAATGCCCGTGCGGCACGCCGCCCGGGGCGATTCCCCTTCGACCGCTTCGCCCCGGCCCTATAAATATGGCGCCGGGGGAAAAAGGCGAGTATGCGCAATTCGCCTTCTCCGCCTTTCCGTTCTGCTTTTGCCCTTCATTGAGAGAAGAGGAGAAAGATTAGAAGACAGGAGCGTTGATGGCGAGTGGCGGCGATGATCGTAGGGCCGGCAAGCGGGAGGCAGCGGCGGACCCTCTGGGGTCGGGCCCCAAGAGATCCCATGTTGCCGACCCGTCGATGATGCGTGCGAGAAGGGGAGGGCTCGTATTGCCCTCGTCGATCTTCCGTATTCGGAATCCTCGTTCGGAGTGAGTCTTCTTTATTCGTCTTGGCGATGGCTTCGGTTTTCCTCTTGTTGCGAATGTTGAATTGTTTGCTGCTTCGACCAGCGCTACTAGCTCGGGTTCTTGCGAACCGTCTGCTGTGCCCGCACCGGCCACCTCAGTGGGAGAGGTGGATGCCACCGTTCTTATGACGAGGGCACGGGCAGCCAAGATAATGGCATGGCGACGCTGCCGGGCGCTTCCTTAAGCGTCGCGAGTGCGACGATCGCCCTTCGGCGGAAGTGCTTGCTCAACAAGCACGGACCCGGACCGCCGAGGAGGAACTGGCGCAAGCGCACGAGGAGGTAGCGGCAGAACGGGCTCGGGTCGCCGCCCTCGAGGAGGAGCTCGCTACGGCGTGCGAAGACGCGTCGTCGCAGCGGGTCCGAGTCGATGCTGCCGTGGAGGACCTTAGCTCGATCTATGCGGAGCAGCTAGCCTCGCGGAAGGGCCTCCTCTCCCTACTCCGCCCAGCCTTCGAGAACATGGGCAGGAGCCTGGAGTCTTTAGGGGTGACGCTGCCGGAGCCTCTGGAGCTTACTCCGTGAGGGTCGCCTTCGCCTTAACCAGCGATCGATGCCCTTTCAGACCGCCCGCCCCGCGGCGTTCGCTCGTGAGGGTCGGCCTCTCGCACCGCAAGAATACGTCTTTGCTTTCTTGCGCCCGGCCGTGACGCATCCTTCGACCCGATTGCAGCCGTTGCCGGGATCGAGGGGGACACGGACCAAGCGCGGGCCAGGGTGCGGCTGCGGCGAGAAGGTGGCTAGGCTGGGTGACGTCTTCGAGAGCAGCGACAGCTCCGACGATAACACCGCCGAGGGCGACGCTTGATGGTAGCCTAGAGACGGCCTAGGCGCGCTGGCCCCCTTCCCTTCCCCCTTTTTTGTAATATACGCACACTGCATGCTGCAGCTTTTGGGGATTTTGCCCTATATTGCGCGTTTTCTCCTTTGTGACGAGCGCTTCGTCGGATGACCGTAGCTTTTAGGAATTCTCCAAGGTTGTACGGGCGTAGGGCCAGAGCGCTGATACTTTGAAGGAAACGCGAAAATCGCGATGAAGCCGCCGACCCAAGGGCGTGCTCCAAACCGATAAAGGACCGTCCCGTATGGTCATCTCTTTTCACCGTGAAGTGCTACTTCGAGACCGTAGCCGCTGGGGCGTAGGCCGTAGCGCTCTCGGCAAAACGAGTTACCATTAAGGTGGGTCGCGATGTTCGGTTGGTGTGCGATCCCAGATGGCCATGCGGATAGGCAATCCTCCGAGCGATGCACGCCGACCAAGGCGTGATCGGTACGATGCGCCTCGGGCCTGGCGGGTTTGCCAAAGTCGCAGGAACAAGGATGAAGTTTTTAGGGATAAAATCGCCTTAACTTTTCGATATTCCATGCGTTGGGTACAATGTTGCCGTCGGCGTCTTTGAGTCGAAAGGTACCGGGTCGGAGGACTTCCACGGCGGTGAAGGGCCCTTCCCATGGAGGGGACAGCTTATGCTCTGCCGACGTTGGACTGGACCTGGCGCAAGACCAGGTCGCCGACGTTGAAGGACCGTCCGCGGACCTGTCGATCATGATAACGCCGCAGCGTCTGCTAATACTTGGCCGATTGCAAAACGGCCACATCGCGCGCCTCGTCAAGCTGGTCGACGGCGTCTTGTTGCGCGTCGAGCCCCCGCGCCTCATCGAAAGCTTGTAGTCGTGGTGCGCCGTAATCTAGGTCGGTAGACAAAACGGCTTCTGCGCCGAACACCAGAAAAAATGGTGTGAACCCGATCGATCGGGTCGGCGTGGTTCGCGAGCTCAAGGGCGGAGGCGCTCGGCTGCCATCGCCCCGCCGAATTCTTCGGTCGATCGAAGATCCGTGGTTTTAGCCCTTGGAGGATCATGCCGTTGGCGCGCTCGACCTGGCCGTTAGTCCGTGGATGGGCCACAGCTGCCCAATCGACGCGGATGTTGAAGTCATCGCAGAACTCGAGGAACTCTTTCCCTGTGAACTGCGTCCCATTATCGGTGATGATGGAGTTCGGGACTCCAAACCGATAGACGATGTCGCGGAAGAAGTTGGCCGCCTGGACAGAAGTGATGGTGGCGACGGGCTTAGCTTCTATCCACTTGGTGAACTTGTCCACTGCGACGAGCAGGTGCGTCAAGCCCCTGGGCGCCTTCTTAAAGGGACCGACCTGATCAAGTCCCCAAACGGCGAACGGCCACGTAATGGTGATCGTCTGCAGGGCTTGCGCGAGGAGATGCGTCTGTCGAGCGAAGAATTGGCACCCTTCGCAGGTGCGAACAATCTTCTCGGCGTCGGCCATCGCAGTTGGCCAATAAAAACCTTGGCGAAAGGCTTTGTCCACGAGGGATCGTGGAGCGGCGTGGTGTCCGCAAATTCGGCGTGGATGTCCAGCAGCAGCTGTTTCCCTTGGTTTGCCAGGATGCACTTCTGGAGGACCCCGGAGGGGCTTCTCTTGTAGAGGTCTTCCTCGACCAGGACAAAGGATTTCGCCCGCCGAGCGAGGCGCCAGGCCTCGGTAGGGTCAGCAGGGAGCGATCCGTCGGTCAGTCGGTCGATGAAGGGCTTCCTCCAGTCGGAGTCGGCGACCAGCACACCGTGGCTTGATTCGGAAGGCTCCAACTTTGAACGCTCGGCAGTCGGAGGGGGCGCATGCCGAGGGTCAGTCGAATGCTCAGAGGGAGAATCCGGCCGAATGGAGGGCTTGTAGAGGTCGGAGACGAAGATCCCCGACGGGACTGGCCCCCGGCTGGACGCCAGATTGGCCAGGTAATCGGCCTCCCCATTGTAGCGGCGGTAGCTATGGTGGAGTTCGAAACCCTTGAACCTCTCCTCCAATTTGCGTACCTCTCGGCAGTATGCCGCCATACGGTCGTCACAAGGCTCGGATGCCTTCATGACTTGGTCGACGACAAGCTTGGAGTCGCCGTGTACGTAGAGCCGGCGTGCGCTGAGGTTGGCAGTGATCCGTAGACCGTTGACGAGTGCTTCGTACTCGGCGACGTTGTTGGTGGCGTCGAAGTGCAGCCGAATCGCATACTTTAGCTTATTTCCGAGCAGAGAGATGAGGATGATTCCGGCGCCTGCTCCGTTCATGGTGTAGGACCCGTCAAAGTACATCGTCCAGTACTCGGGGTCTTCGGTCCACTCGGCGATGAAGTCGGCCAAGGCCTGCGACTTGATGGCCGTCTGAGGGACGTACGATATGTCGTGGCCGTTGAGCTCGAGAGCCCATTTGGCTATTCTTCCGGAAGCGTCACGGCTGCGAATGATCTCGCCGAGCGGCATGGAAGTTACCACGGAGACCGGATGCCGATCGAAGTAGTGGACTAGCTTCCTCTTGGCGATGAGCACCGCGTGAGCGACTTCACGCACCGAGGATATCTTGAGCCTTGGACTCGGAGAGTACTTCGCTGATGAAGTACACTGGCCGCTGCACCTTGAGTACGCGACCTTCTTCGGCTCGCTCCACAACGAGCGCCGCACTGACAACTTGAGTTGGGGAGGCGATGTAGAGGAGGAGCGACTCTTCTGGCTTTGGGGCGACTAACACCGGGGGCGTAGTCAAGAATGCCTTCAATCGATTGAGGGCTTCCTGCGCTTCCGGTGTCCAGATGAAGTGATCGGCCTTCTTAAGCAGCTTGTAGAGCGGCATTCCGCGCTCACCGAGGCGGGAGATGAAACGGCTCAAGGCCGCAAGGCATCCCGTCAGCTTTTGGACCCCCTTCAGGTTGCTGATCGGACCCATCTTCATGATCGCGGCGATCTTCTCCCGATTAGCTTCGATGCCGCGCTCGGAGACGATGAAGCCGAGCAGTTTTCCCTTGGGGACCCCGAAAACACATATCTCGGGGTTGAGCCTGATGCGAAACCTTCGGAGGTTTGCAAAAGTCTCTTCTAAGTCGGCGACAAGGTTGTCAACTTTCTTAGTCTTGACGATAATGTCGTCAACATACGCCTCGATGTTACGCCCGATCTGGTCGTCAAAACACGTTTGCATACATCGCTGGTATGTAGCACCCGTGTTTTTCAGACCGAACGGAGTGATGAATGAGGTCGCGAGTTGATCGGACTCTTTCATCGCTATCTGGTGGTAGCCTGAGTAGGCGTCCAGGAAAGACAGGGATTCGCACCCTGCGGTGGAATCGACAACTTGGTCGATGTGGGGCAATGGAAAAGGGTCCTTAGGACATGCCTTGTTGAGGCTCGTGTAATCAACGCACATTCTCCATTGCCCAGACTTCTTTTTACTAATCTGGGGTTGGCGACCACTGGGTGGCGGACCTCCTTTATGAACCCTGCAGCCAAAAGCTTGGCGATTTGCTCGCCGATGATCTTGCGCCTTTCTTCGTCGAAGCGGCGCAAGCGCTGGACGACCGGCCTTGAGCTGGGCTAAATATTCAAGGAGTGCTCGACGACTTCCCGCGGGATACCTGGCATGTCAGAGGATTTCCATGCAAAGGCATCCCGATTGGCGCGGAGGAAGTCGACGAGCGCGCCTTCCTATTTGGCAGGGAGCGTGGCTCCAACGCGCACGGTCTTGGTCGGATCTTCGGGATCGACCGCGACCTCCTTCATATCCTCGGCGGACTTGAAGGATCCGGACCCCGACTTGCTGGAGTCGGGGGCGGACTCTGAGGTCTCCTTCCGGAGATTCTCGAGCTCGGCGGACGCGATGATCACCGACGCCAACTCGCAACTGCTTTGCTCGCAGTTGTAAGTGAGCTGAAAGGATGCGGCCATGGTGATGACTCCCCGCAGCCCCGGCATCTTCAGCTTGAGGTAAGTATAGTTGGGGATCGCCATGAATTTGGCGTAACACGGCCTCCCCATTATAGCGTGATAGGAGCCAGGAAACCCCACGACCTCGAAGGTGAGGGTCTCGGTGCGGAAGTTGGCCTGGTTCCCAAAGGTTACGGGCAGATCGAACTGCCCGAGCGGATGGGCTTGTAGACCAGGGACGATGCCGTGGAAAGGCGCCTTGCTCGGGCGGAGGCTTGAGCGAGGAATTCCTAGGGCATCGAAGGTCTCAACATACAGGATGTTGAGACTGCTGCCGCCATCCATCAGCACCTTGGAGAGGCGCTTCGTCCCCACAATGGGGGCCACGACCGAGGGTATCTCCGGGTGCGGGGCGTGATCGGGGTGATCGGTCGGTCGAAGGTGATCGGTGACTCCGACCACCGGTTACTTGGGCACGGGGAGCAGCTGTGTGAACCGCGGAAGGCAAGCCTGGCGGCGTTTGTCGGCGTAGCTCGTTGGTCCGCCAAAGATCATAAGGCAGCCATCGGGTTCCGGGAACTCTTCGACCGCCTCCTTGGGCTCGGCATCTGGTGCCGAGTTGCGCTTCTTCCCTTTACCTCGTGCGGAGGTTCTGGAGATGAAACGCTTCAGGGTTTCGCAGTGCCTGTATTTGTGTTTGACGGGGTACCCATGATGCGGACATGGGCATCCCATCGCTTTTTCAAGTGGTCGGGTCCTAACGCTACTTTGCTTAGCGTAGGCGGTCGGTGCCGACCCACAGAGGCCCTCGCGACCTGCTTTCCCTTCCGTTTCTTCTTGTCGTAGCAGTCAGAGGTAACACCGGCGTCGGGGGCGGCCTCTCGCTTGGCCTTCCCCTTATCGAAGATAGCCCCAACGGCCTCCTCGTCGGAGGCATGGTTGGTGGCAATGTCGAGAAGCTCCTTGGTGGTCCTGGGCTTGGCGCAGCCCAACTTGTGCACTAGAGCTTTCGACGAGGTGCCGTAGATGAACGCCTTGACAACATCGGCGTCGCTGATGTCGGGGAGCTCGTTGCATTGTTGGGAGAATCGCCGGATGTAATCCCGGAGAGACTCCCATTTATTGCTTGCGACTTTTGAGATCCCAGGAGTTCCTAGGGCGTTTGTAAGTGCCCTGGAAGCTACCGACAAAGACGCTCTTTAGGTCGGCCCAGCTCTTGATGGTGTGTAACATCCCGAAATTTGCCCGGATTTAATTTTTTTTGGAGTTTTTAAAATTTATATGAATTGATCAACCTTTATTTGCATTTAATTGAATTTATCTGGATTTTTGGGGATTTATCGGATTTAATTAACATTTATTTGAAATATCCTTCTCTTGATTAATTAATATCAAAAATGTATTTATCAAAATAAACAAAAATATTTTATTTAGGCTAAAAATGCTCTGAAATATTTTCTGGAATTTTTCTAGAATTGTTTGAGTATTTTATTGCCCTAAATAAATACTTTGAATTCTGTAATATTTTATTGAGAAAAGCGGAAAATTAGTTAGCTACTGATATTAGGCGAGCCCAACATCGCGCCGCGTCACCGAAACCCTAGCGCCGTCCATCGTGAACCGTCGGATCTTGATCGGACGGATGCGCTCGAATACTGCTGGCGCGAATCGGTTTTCAATCGCCACCGTCAGATCGCGATCGGACGGCTGACGTGACCGGACAGTCTCGGGAGTAGGCGACAGTTGCACCGCCGTCCGCCGTTGGGTGCCGAAGATCGTGTCAGAGATATTGCGCGCGCCTCGAGGCATGTCCGAGCGGGTGAAGTACACCTCCGTGCTCAGCACTCCATTCCACTCACTTTGCCCCATCTCTCGCGCTCAGCCATCCTCCGTAGACCTCGCCCGAGCTCGCCGTAGCAACTACTCTCCTCCGCCACGGTTTCCTTCATGTCTCGCCGCCATCCACCGCTCTCCGCCGTCGCCGAGACCCTCACCGAGTTCACCAAGCCAAAGCGCATCCGCTGGGTTACTTCTTCCGATCGGAGAAGCACGGAATCGCCCCGAACCACTTCATCTTCCCCAAGTCCGGCGACCAACGCCACCGTTTCTTCTTCATCGCCTCGCGTGCAACCTCAACCGTCGGATTCACATCGGACGCTCGAGGTAAAGCCACGTTTTTCCTTTTTAAATACGAATCAAAGCGGTATTAGTAGATCTCGGCCGTTGAATCATCATCGTGTGGTCCTGAGAAGCCCACGTAAGCTAATGAATAGTAAAATCGCTGGGTAACGGTAGCCGTCGGATTCTCATCCAACGGGCGACGTTGCGCCACGTCTCTCCCCGTAGAGTTGAGCTGCAGATGCACCGGTGGATCTCGACCGTTGGCTGGTAATCGAGCGGCCCTAGAATGGCCACGTAGGCGCGGGAATAGGGAATCGCTCGGGTACCCTGCACCGTTGGATCTGTATCCGACCGTGCTGGTGCGTCCACGTAGCTACTGCTGCGGCATTTGATGAAGGCCGTTAGATCTCGGATATGCGGTCAAGTTTAAGCCACGTAGGCCTCGTAGCAGTATAGCGCTCGGGTAGCAGAAGCCGTAGGATCCTCATCCGACGGTATGCGTGCGTCCACGTAGCCTCGGGTCGGCGTGGTTGAAAATGGCCGTCGGATCCTTGATGGAGGGCCGAGTGTGAGCCGCGTGTCAGCTTCCGGTTGGTCGATCTTTGAGGATCGGATGACGACAATCGGAGGGGGGTGAATGATTGAGCGGAAGATAAAATCAAAATTCTCTTGATTCACAAATAGTGAGGACACAGGAACCCAATCTTGAATCACCACGGCGTCTCAAAGTACCCGACCCACGAGAGGAAGAAAGCTGGACTCTAGTGTCTCTCGGCCTCGACTCTCCAAGATCGGAAGAATCAACTCTAGTAGAAGATGTAGGAGGCTGTCTCGGTTTGGCCGCCGTGGTGCAAAGGCGGACCATCCCATGAGGCTGCCCAAATCTCCTACCGAAAACACCTTCTGCGTGATATCTACCTCGATGGGAAAAAGCGAGGAATATCAAGAGGGCGGCGGAAAGGCCCGACCACGAGCAACTCGGGACTAAAACTCATTGAAACGACATGAAAACCCGAGTCTGGGCCGCCCAAAAACAGTGACTCTCGACTGTCTAGTAGCGATTAATGCGCCTTAGGAGCACTTTCAGTCAGGGATGACCACGAATACCCCTAAGAGCAGCAACATGCTCACGCTTTGGTGATCTTGGCGCGTCTAAAAGCAATCTACTAGGTGACCATCCTTCTTACAGAAGGTGCATGAATACCGCCTTGCTAGAGGCGAAGTGGGAGAAAGCACCCATACGCTCGGAAGTCCCATGGACAACCCAGCGGACCCTAAACACGGTGGTGCTCAGCACAGGAGCAACCACTATCTCTCCACTCTTGGAACTCGCACAATGGTAGGAGGATGAGTCCTAAGCGTGCTCCAAGTAATCAAATCCTAGACCTTGATTGAATCTGCTAATCTTGGGCTGGTCTAGAATGAGATTGAGCTTCTTCTTGCCTCCAACAAATTTCTCAAGAGTGCTCATAAGATCTTGACACTCTCGGAAAAGTGAAGCGCAAGAAGAGCGAGGGGAAGGAAGAAGAAGAACCGAAGAAGAAGAAAGAATACCCAGCACGTCTATTTTTCTCCCTTAGCATGGCTGCCTCAAGCTTGAGGGACTCACAAAAGCATACGATGCTTCTCTAATCCTATGGACTTGTTCTTCTAATTTCTTCCTAAACTCTGCGTGTTAGTTTCAAAACTAGAAGCAAAGCCATTCAAAGGATCAAATGGAAAACCTAGAGTTCAACCTACTCAACACTTTGGGGAATCTAGAAGTGCACACAAGGTCCTTCTAGCCTTTTTTTTCATTGTATGCAAATTTTTCTTTGAATCTTTGAAAGACATAGCGGGTGCAAATGTTTGACATTATTTGCATTCTTTACCCACATATGTTTTTTTTTGCATTTTTAAAGCAATTGACTCAAGCCATAATCGATCATCTCAAGAGAGACTCTTAAGAGAATGATCTTGGTCATACACAACACATTCCAAGTTCATCTCAAGTGCAATGAGAAGCCGTCTTGTGAATGTAAGGTGTTGAGTCTAATGCGCACAAAAAAAAGTCAATTTGCTTCACTTTCATTTTAGCATTTTCATGTTAAGCTAGTGAAGGACTCAAATATGGATCAAACAAGATTCACCCAAGTTGCTATAGGGACTCTAAAGAATTCCAGAATTTCACAAATCATGGCAAATACACCTAGAGAAGAAACTTAGCAAGTAAACGCAACATGTTTTATCAAGTTTTTCTTTTAACACGCATTTTTTAATTTTTGTAAGCTTAGCAAGATAAATGAACTTGGACATATCTAAGCAAGTAATTCTCTTCATAATATAGCATGGTGTATAAAATGAAACATGGATCATGTGCATAATAGACAAAGCTCATAAAATGAAAAATCAAGACTATATGCAATGCATGAGACAGATTTTGAAACTCCCCTCAACATGTGATTCCATAAATAAAACCCATAGCACCCGTAACAAGACAAAAGAAGGGAAAAACTAGAAGAAAATATATACATATAATACATAAAGTACAAACCAGCTCCCCCTCACAGAAGGCCGTAAGGGCACACAACTCCAAGCTCACTCCTCAAGGCAACAAACCTAGAGCTATCCAAAGGCTTGGTAAAGATATCGGCCAACTGGTGGTCACTCTCCACAAACTGAAGCACGATGTCTCCTTTCTCCACATGGTCTCTAAGGAAGTGATATCTAATATCAATGTGACCAAGTCTCCTATGCCAGAAGGAGAGATCACGGGACTCAGAAGCAATCAAACACCGAAGAGAGTCTCCAGAAGAAATAGAAAAATCAGCACGAAAGACCCTCCCAAATCTAGAAATCCCGCAAACTAACTCTCCTAATGAATCGAGGATTCTACAAGCATTGCTCTTAAAGCTTACCTCGAAAGAGTCATCGATAAGCTGAGAAACGGAAAGCAAATTATATTGCAGCTTACTCACTAAGGCAACATCCTTAAGAATAAAATTTTCATTAATGCAGACGGTACCTTTAGCAATGACTCTACCTGAAGAAGCATACCCAAAAGTGATCAACTCATCACCGGGGGCTCGGACTAGGGAAGAGAACCAACGAGAGTCTCCGGTCATATGGCGAGAACAACCGGAGTCAACAATCCAAACATCTCCTTCCCCATCCGATTTAACTGATCAAGTCAAAGAGAGAGAGAAGACTCAAGATCGATAAAGTGAGGACACAGGAACCCAATCTCAATCACACGACGCCTCAAAGTACCAGCCACAGAGGAAGAAGACTGGACTCTAGTGTCTCTCTGACGCTCGACTCTCACAAGATCAGAAGAATCAACTCTAGTAGAAGATGTAGGAGCTGTCACTGGTTTGGCCCGCCGTGGTGCAAAGGCCGGACCATCCCAACGAGGCTGCCCAAATCTCCTACCCGAAAACACCTCACGCCACGATATCTACCTCGATGGGAAAAAGCGAGGAATATCAAGAGGACGACGGAAAGATCGACCACGAGCAACTCGGGACTAAAACTCGATCAACAAAGATGAAAACCGAGTCCCGGACGCCGCCCAAAAACAGTGACTCTCGACTGTCTAGTAGCGATTAGGCGCCTTAGGAGCACTCATAGTCCGGGATGACCACGAATACCCCTAAGAGCAGCAACATGCTCACGCCGGTGATCTTGGCGCGTCTAAAACAAAATCTACTAGGTGACCATCCTTCTTCTGAAGGTGCATGAATACTTCGCCTTGCTAGAGGCGTATGACAGAGAAGCACCCTTCGCTCGAAGTCCCATGGACAACCCCAAAGAGACCTAAACACAAGGGGTGCTCAACACGAAGCAACCACTATCTCTCCACTCTTGGAACTACGCACAATGGTAGGAGGATGAGTCCTAGCGTGCTCCAAGTAATCAAATCCTAGACCTTGATTGAATCTGCTAATCTTGGACCGGTCTAGAATGAGATTGAGCTTCTTCTTGCCTCCAACAAATTTCTCAAGAGTGCTCATAAGATACCGACACTCTCGGAAAAGTGAAGCGCAAGAAGAACAGGGTGAGAGGAAGAAGAAGAACCGTAAAGAGAAGAAGAGATACCAAAGACGCCTATTTTTCTCCCTTAGCATGGCTGCCTCAAGCTTGAGGACTCACAAGAAACGCACGATGCTTCTCTAATCCTATGGACTTGTTCTTCTAATTTCTTCCTAAACTCTGCGTGGACCTTATCCACGCCATCATTAACCCCAACACATAGCAAGCAACCGCTTTGTGATTTAACTAGTAAATCCTTAGCAAGTTGATCACACTTGACATTCAAAGCATCATTGTCAAGTTTTAGTTGCTTACACCCTCACATGAGCCGACCGGGTCCTTAGAAGCATGCAATTCTAGTTCATCATTTCTAGCGTAAATCTTCCTAAGGTGACAACCCATGGCATCAATTTCAGCAAGTAGCTTAGGGCAATTATTACAGAAGCATTTGTGTGAGCATGCTAAAAACTAGCATCGGCAGGAATATCAATAACAACAGACTAGCATTCTTTGACTTCAGATTCTCAAGATCAACAAGCACACTATCATGCAAAGTCCTTAGGTTCTCCACTCCACAAGCAAAGCATCACAGAGTGTACAAATTGTATCGAGTCTCGGGAGGAACATGATTTAAGTGAAGCTAACTCCCGAGACAAACGGTCTACCTCCTTCTCTAACTCGTAACACCTCGACCTAGCCTTAGCATGAAACTTGCCTAATTCTGAAGGCATCATTTAACTCGTCGAGGTGGGTACCTCATCCGTGTCATTTGACAACTCGAGTCGCCACTTCAATGGCGCTGCCATGAAGCACATGCCGGAGAAGTCGTCGCCGCCTTTCTTCTCTTGCGGATCATCCTCGCCTTCGTCGCTCCATGTCTTCATGTCGGAGAGGTTGATGTCGTCGAGGGCGGCGAGGACGCGGTGGAAGAGCTTCTTGTTCTTGGAGAAGTTGCGGTACTTCTTCTCGTCTTGCGGTTCACGAACCGGAGGCTTCTTGTTGCGGTTCTTGTCGATGTAGTCGTTCTTGCCCAAACCACCGACATCGTTCTTGCCCTTCTCCGCTTAGGGCGTTAAGCTCGAATGTGGTTGGGGCCACCAAACTCAAGCGGTGATCATGCCACCTCTCTTCCTCTCTCTCACTCTCTTGTAAATATTGGAAAATTTTGAGCGACAAGAGCAAGCTCATTTTCCGAAATTGTTCGAAATTTCATCACTTACGCCGCAAAGAGCGGAGAGAGAAAACCGAAGCAAAGTCAAGAGAAAATCGAAGAGGACCCAATGGGATCGGTGACCAAAGCCATCGATTGAGATTTCGTCTTCCGAGAGACGACATCAATCTCATGAGTCTTGAGGCGGAATAAAGCCCGCCAAGAGTCGAGTCGACAAATCGCTGGTGTCCTTGATGGTGGTCACCTTCATCTCCCAAACCCGAAGGTCGAGTCGCGGTCAAGAAATGCCGAGCATTGTCCGAGTCGGTATATACAACCGATCGCTCGGAGGTCGCTCAAAATCTTGGTAAACCGACCAAAGCACTCATCGAGACTCTCACCAGTAGCGTTGTTCAAATTTGTTGTACTCGCGGCTGAATCTGTCTGCCTCACGGTCTTGATTTGAGTAGTGCCCTCATGGTAAGCATCGAGGGTTACCCAAATCTCGTGGGCGGAGCGAAGGTGAAAATCGATCATACTCATCGCTGGTGAGTCCCTCAGATGAGAATGTTCTCGCCTTAGCATTTGCCTCAACGTCGACCATATTGCCGGTCGTGGCGTTCTCATCGGCAGAACCTCATATGGGAGCTTCACCTTCGCCATATCGAGAAGCCACCGGCGAGGATGTATGACTCCATCCGGATTTCAAAAAGGAAAATCAACACCGAGAAAAAATTGGAGGCTTGGTGGAATACTTGTCTGTCGCCATGGCTCTCGAGACCGGTCAAGATCTATGGAAGAGCAAAACCGGCTCTGATACCACTTGTAGGATCGGATGACGATAATCAGAGGGGGGGTGAATGATTGAGCGGAAGATAAAATCAAAATTCTCTGGATTCACAAATCCCCCTAAATTAATTATGAAATATTGCTCTCGGTTTCAACAAAAACAGATTAACAGACATTCACTAAAACTGTAATTACTGAAGATCCAACCGTCGGATTGATGTGAAATTTTAATTGTATAAACTAGATTCAAATCCAAAACTAACACAACAAGAATCACCTCAATCGGATATATGGATCTAGAGTTATAACCTTTGCAAGTTGACTGTATCAAATAATGACGAGAATATATCAAACCCTAATTATGAGATTAAACAAAATCTACAAGGAATTAACGAATCAAACTTTTAAGATCAATTACTAGATGCCCTAGCAATATTTTGGATGGATCAAATCAAAATTATCATGGGGAAAATGTGAATCAATCTGAAATCAAAACAGGTATGCAAAGCGAAGAACGGGAAAAATAATCGAAAATACTGTAGCAATTGAGATTACTGTAGCGCCGAATACTGTAGCACGCGGGTACTGTAGCACCGAAGTTGCGTGCTGTGCTCGGACGTTTTCTCGTCGGGCATGCATGCAGCCTTTTACTAGACGTCGCTGGCCGTGAAGTGTCAAGCCCCCAAGGCAATCCTCCAGGCGCAGTGAAGAATAATCAGTTGCGTGGGAGCTCTCGACTTGCATGCATGTGCGGCCGCCGGACTTTGGGAGCAAGACGAGAAGAAAAACAACGGCAAGCCTCCAGCAGCCACGAAAAGCTATTGTCGTATGGAAAAACGGCAACGTCCCAGCCGCTGCCCCAAAAGCCTCAATTTCATTGATTAGGTTTTCCAGGGTTTTTATACAACTCAAAACCCTAACACATGTATGCATCTCCACCTGGCCCAATACACATGGCCCAATATATGCATACAACTCAAAATTCACACATGCACGCGTACGGCCCGCCTGCCGCACTCACGTGACTAACCAGCCTTCGTGTGCACCTTCTCTAGCCCAAACGTCCCGCATGACATCCTCGACCACGGGACCTCGATTCCTCCTCGAACCTAGTTCCAACCTCGGTTCCTCCATGAACCTAGTTCGGTCCCATCATCGACCACGTTAGCCCTCGAGCAACACTCGCACACCTAATAAACAAATAACGATCCGAGCACAAGTCCACGACTTGACTCAAAGTCAATCCATGCAACCACTCACATGAGTGCATTGCATCAAACAAAATCATTAATCAATCATAATTATGCTCAATAGTCCGGTGCTACTGCCCCTAGGCCAGTAGCACTAAGAAAAGCAACCAACACTCAAATTGCTTCAGTTTGAAGATCCAATTCAAATCAAACTCAATTTCAAATCAATTCAATCTCAAATCTTGTCAATTACTCATCACACACAAGGATAGACCTCCACATGGTCTTTCAAGTGCACTGTGCATGGGGCCCACCTGTCAGTGCGATGACCACCGTGGGGGCTGACGTCAGCCTGACGTCATCCGGGCCCACTTATCAGTGGTCGAGAGTGACGTGGCAGTCTCCTGTGCCGACACGTGTCCAGCCGAGGGATTAATCGGATTTTCAGTATAAAAATAAATAGAATAATTCGATTATTCTTTATTTGAATTTCAGAAAACTTGTAAATGCTATAACTTTTGCATTTTAACTCGGATTTGGGAGATTGCAGTGCCCAAAAATTTGTAAAAATGTAAACTATTTAATGATGATTTTTATTTTATTTTTGGTGTTGATCTTGCTGTCTGTTTAGTATATTTATTGTGTGCACGGTTGTTCCGAATAGACCCCGAGTTGCCGGAAGTCGCCGAGGGAGAATTCGAAGACCCGTCGCAGATCTCGGACCAGAACCAACTGCTTTTCGAAGGCAAGTCATGCTTTGACCATATTGCCCCTAGATTTGCAAATATATTTTGATTCAGTTATCGCATGCTATGTTAATTAAAAATGATATTGCTCATGTGGGAGAAGTAGTCAAAATACCTACCTTGCGTATGCCACCATGTTAATACTATTGTATGCCCTGAACACCTTGTCACCCTAGAATGCTAAATTATGTTGGATGCTATATAATTGTCAACACGGGAGGCTAGACCGTGATTAGTCGCTTAGCCTGCTTGTATGCGCTGAATGTCTTGCAATTAGCACATTAATACTGACTAAACAATAATGGAACGCATTTTGGAATAATGTGATGATGTCATGAGATGGAATTGAGGGTAGCGACCTGTGTGGTTCTACTCGTGCAATGACGTGGGCATTGGCATGTGTTGCATAAATGCAAACCCTGGGTGGAAATTGATTTGGACCGGGGCAAGTGGCAAGAAGGCTTCGTGCTAGGTGGGCCTGTGTGGCAATGGGATGTATCGTGATGGTTAAGGCTGTGTGCCGAGATGTATAACATGGATGTCTTGCCCGGGACAGTTAAGGACTTCACCTTGCGAGCCTTTGAACTGAGTTTCTCGTACAACCACTTGTCCGGAATGGGACGGACCTAGTTTAGTAGGTCTCTAATATCTTTCCTTTGATACCTCGGGGTGACAGTTACACGAAAATGTAACAGTACGGGGGAGCGTACCTGTGCTGAGGCTTGGTACCCATCTAACGGTATGTGCCTGTTCTAAGCTTTGGCTCTGTGTGAGGGAAGTGTTAGAAAGGCAGTACCGGAGAGGTTCACTAGTTAAGTGTTCGTCCCTGAAAGACTTTGTTCCAATCAATCACCTGTGTGGTGAGCGACTGTCGGCGATCCTCTGCACTGCGTGCATCCGGGTCTCTCATAGAGCAACCTCGGTCTCCTCCATAACGCGGTACACAGCCTGAAGCTCCAAAGTCGTGGCGTCCATGACCTACTCCTGTGCGCGGCGAACCTGCCCAGGTGCACGACGGCGGCGTCATCCTCCAACTCCAAGCGTGCCTGAAGAGGTCCTCCGCGTGCGGGTGCACGCGGAAAGCGGTGTCCCACAGCTCATAGCTGTAGTCCCTGCTCGCACGTCGTAGCGCCACCCAGGCACACTCCTGTATGCCCGCCTCGTAGAAGGCTCGCTTCACCGTGAGGTGGAGCGGACGACTAGCACGCGCGTGCTCCCGCGCGTACAAAGTGAGGGTGGTCTCCCATCCTCGGTTGATCTCGTTGACTATCCAAGTGCGGGACCGGTAGAGAGGATGGTCAAAGCCTCCCAACACCTGGAGCATCCTCCAGAGCTCTGCAGCGTAACCTCCGTGTCGCTCGCCAAAAGAATGAACCATCTGCATCTGCCAAAGCAACGCGTTAGTACCAAAAATTTTTAAAGGAACACAAAAGTAATAGCAAAATACAGCATAGGTTTGAAGTAAGGAAGAAGGGATAAGTCGAGATTTCATTGATTACTCTTGCCAAATTTTAGTCTTTTAGAAATTAGCTTTTATCCTTACTAAAATGGCCAGTCTAACTAGGGTCAAGTCCTACAGTCAGTATGGCTCTGATACCATCCCTGTCATGCCCCGAATTTACGGATTCGGACACTCTGTGTATATTGTACTAGTCCAGGATCACGCTAGTACACACAGGCTAAACAGGTTGAAGTACCACAATCATACACAGCGGAATTTAATAATAAAGTACTTCAATCATGAATAATAATATCGAGTTACACGGCCTTATGGCCACCTTACAATAGTTCGCCACGCAGGGCGATAAATATCAAAGTAGCACAAGTTTATCAGTGGAAGCAAAAGTAAAGCAATGAACCATTCATGACCGCAGGCAACTGAGTGCGGCTCAACCCCTAATCCTCCTGGCCTTCGATGAACTCCTCCTCCCAAGCTGGCACGGCTTCTTCTACTGAGGTTTTTGTCGATGCAAGGGTGAGTATACATCGACTTGGGATAAATGTTTGCCATATGCGGAATTTAGTTACAACAACAGCTATCAGGCAAGTCTTCAGATGTCACCTTTCGAGGCATTGTATGGTCGACCTTGTAGGACACCGTTAAATTGGAATGAGACTGGTGAGCGTCGCATATTCGGACCAGACATACTCCAAGAAGCTGAAGAGCAGATAGCACTGATCAGAGAAAGGTTAAAAATTGCGCAGTCAAGATAGAAGAGTTACGCAGACAACCGCCGCAGAGATTTGAGCTTTGAACCAGAAGATTATGTGTATCTCAGAGTTACGCCTCTTAAGGGAGTCCAGAGGTTTCACAAAAAGGGTAAACTTGCGCCAAGATATGTAGGACCATTTAAGATCATAAGCCGTGAGGGCGAAGTTGCATATCAACTGGAGTTATCGCAGTCATTAGCAGGAGTACACAATGTTTTTCATGTATCGCAACTCAAGAAGTGTCTTCGAGTGCCTGAAGAGCAAATGTCACTGGAAGGAGTTGAACTACAGGAAGACTTGACTTACAAGGAACAACCGATAAAAATTCTAGACACAATGGATCGGAAAACAAGAAGCAAGACAACCCGTTTCTGCAGAGTTCAGTGGAGCAACCACACAGAAAGTGAAGCCACTTGGGAACGAGAGGAAGATCTGAAAAAGGAATTTCCAAACCTATTCTCTAGTTAAGCCTCGAATCTCGGGGACGAGATTCTGTTAAGGGGGGTAGGTTTGTAACGTCCCGAAATTTGCCCGGATTTAATTTTTTTTTGGAGTTTTTAAAATTTTTATGAATTGATAAACCTTTATTTGCATTTAATTGAATTTATCTGGATTTTTGGGGATTTATTGGATTTAATTAACATTTATTTGAAATATCCTTCTCTTGATTAATTAATATCAGAAAATGTATTTATCAAAAATAAACAAAAATATTTTATTTAGGCTCAAAATTCTTTGAAATATTTTTTGGAACTTTTCTAGAATTTTTTGAGTATTTTTAGTGCCCTAAATAAATACTTTGAATTTCTGTAATTATTTTTATTGAGAAAAGCCGGAAAATTAGTTAGCTACAGTATTGGGCCGAGCCCAACACTGTGCCGCGTCACCGAAACCCTAGCGCCATCCATCGTGAACCGTCGGATCTTGATCGGACGGATGCGCTCGGATACCATTTTCGCCGAATCGGTTTTCAATCGCCACCGTCAAATCGCGATCGGACGGTTGACGTGACCGGACAGTCTCGGGAGTAGGCGACTGTTGCACCGCCGTCCGCCGTTGGGTGCCGAAGATGGTGTCAGAGATATTGTGCGTGCCTCGAGGCATGTCCGAGCGGGTGAAGTACACCTCCGTGCTTTCGACTCCATTCCGCCACTTTGCCCCATCTCTCGTGCTCGGCCATCCTCCGAGACCTCGCCCGAGCTCGCCAGAGTAACTTCTCTCCTCCGCCTCGGTTTCTTCGTGTCTCGCCCGCCCACCGCTCTCCGCCGTCGAGACCTCACCGAAGTTCACTAAGCCAAGCGCATCCATTGGTTACTTCTTCCGACCGGAGAAGCACGGAATCGCCCTGAACCACTTCATCTTCCCCAAGTCCGGCGACCAACGCCACCGTTTCTTCTTCATCGCCTCGCGTGCAACCTCAACCGTTGGATTCACATCGGACGCTCGAGGTAAAGCCACGTTTTTCCTTTTTAAATACGAATCAAAGCGGTATTAGTAGATCTCGGCCGTTGAATCATCATCGTGTGGTCCTGAGAAGCCCAAGTAAGCTAGGGAATAGTAAAACCACTGGGTAACGGTAGCCGTCGGATTCTCATCCAACGGGCGATGTTGCGCCACATTTCTCCCCGTAGAGTTGAGCTGCAGATGCACCGGTGGATCTCGACCATTGGCTGGTAATCGAGCGGCCCTGGAATGGCCACGTAGGCGTGGGAATAGGGAATCGCTCGGGTACACTGCACCGTTGGATCTGCATCCGACCGTGCTGGTGTGTCCGCGTAGCTACTGCTGCGGCGTTTGATGAAGGTCGTTAGATCTCGGATATGCGGTCAAGTTTAAGCCACGTAGGCCTCGTAGCGAAGATAGCGCCGGGTAGCGGTCGTAGGATCCTCATCCGACGGTATGCGTGCGTCCACGTAACCTCGGGTCGGCGCGGTTGAAAATGGCCGTCAGATCCTTGATGGAGGGCCGAGTGTGAGCCGTGTGTCAGCTTCCGGTTGGTCAGTGCACTGTGCTTGGGGCCCACCTGTCAATGGGATGACCACCGTGGGGGCTGACGTCAGCCTGACGTGATCCGGGCCCACTTGTCAGTGGCCGAGAGTGACGTGGCAGTCTCCTGTGGCGACACGTGTCCAGTCGAGGCATTAATCGGATTTTCAGTATAAAAATAAATAGAATAATTCGATTATTCTTTATTTGAATTTCAGAAAACTTGTAAATGCTATAACTTTTGCATTTTAACTCAGATTTGGGTGATTGCAGTGCCCAAAAATTCGTAAAAATGTAAGCTATTTAATGGTGATTTTTATTTTATTTTTGGTGTTGATCTTGCTGTCTGTTTAGTATATTTATTGTGTGCACGGTTGTTCCGATAGATCCCGAGTTGCCTAAGTCGCCGAGGAGAATTCAAGACCCGTCGCAGATCTCGGACCGTAACCAATCGCTTGTCGAAGGCAAGTCATGCTTTGACCATATTGCCCCTAGATTTGCAAATATATTTTGATTCAGTTATCGCATGCTATGTTAATTAAAAATGATATTGCTCTTGTGGGAGAAGTAGTCAAAATACCTACCTTGCTTATGCCACCTTGTTAATACTATTGTATGCCCTGAACACCTTGTCACCCTAGAATGCTAAATTATGTTGGATGCTATATAATTGCCAACACGGGAGGCTAGACCGTGATTAGTCGCTTAGCCTGCTTGTATGCGCTGAATGTCTTGCAATTAGCACATTAATACTGACTAAACAATAATGGAATGCATTTTGGAATATTACGATGATGTCATGAGATGGAATTGAGGGTAGCGACCTGTGTGGTTCTACTCGTGCAATGACGTGGGCATTGGCATGTGTTGCATAAATGCAAACCCTAGGTGGGAAATGATTTGGACCGGGGCAAGTGGCAAGAAGGCTACGTGCCAGGTGGGCCTGTGTGGCAATGGGATGTATCGTGATGGTTAAGGCTGTGTGCCGAGATGTATAACATGGATGTCTTGCCCGGGACAGTTAAGGACTTCACCTTGCGAGCCTTTCAACAGAGTTTCTCGTACAACCACTTGTCCGGAATGGGACGGACCTAGTTTAGTAGGTCTCTAATATCTTTCCTTTGATTCCTCGGGGTGACAGTTACACGAAAATGTAACAGTACGGGGGAGCGTACCTGTGCTGAGGCTTGGTACCCATCTAACGGTATGTGCCTATTCTAAGCTTTGGCTCTGTGTGAGGGAAGTGTTAGAAAAGCAGTACCGGAGAGGTTCACTAGTTAAGTGTTAGTCTCTGAAAGACTTTGTTGCAATCAATCACCTGTGTGGTGGCGATCAGATCTCGTGGGTAAAGTGTACACCTCTGCAGAGTGTGTGTAAACCTATTCAATAGCCGTGTCCAGTCTTCGACAATGCTCGGTGATTACAGTCAAGGGTTAGATTTTAAAAATAAAAGATGTGGGCTGGGTGGCTGTGTGCCAAAAGCTGATGAATGAAACTAGGGCTGTGTGCCAAACTCTTGGAAAAGAATTGAGAAACTAATTATTATTAATATTGATTTTACTACTTTTAATCTAATAGGATTACCTGTTTAAAAGAAATGCTACTTTAAGCAAAATAACCAATTAAGCCTTTCCTTTGGATAAGCCATGCATGTAGTAATAGACCTGCAATGTGCATGACTTGTTGAGTATGTTGTATACTCACCCTTGCATCGACAAAAACCTCAGAAGAAGAAGCCGTGCAAGCTTGGGAGGAGGAGTTCATCGAAGGCCAGGAGGATTAGGGGTTGAGCCGCACTCAGTTGCCTGTGGTCATGAATGGTTCATTGCTTTACTTTTGCTTCCGCTGATAAACTTGTGCTACTTTGATATTTATCGCCCTGCGTGGCGAACTATTGTAAGGTGGCCATAAGGCCGTGTAACTCGATATTATTATTCATGATTGAAGTACTTTATTATTAAATTCCGCTGTGTATGATTGTGGTACTTCAACCTGTTTAGCCTGTGTGTACTAGCGTGATCCGTAAATTCGGGGCACGACATGGTGTTCGCAGGCAAATACTCGAGCCATGCTCGGGCAGAATCCGCGAGGTAGATGGGGAGGTACTGGATGACGAAGAGATCGTCCGCGGCGCCTCCCGCCCTGCATGCGAGCCGGAAGTCTTCTAACCAGACACTGGGGTTCGTGGCCCCAGTGTACTTGGTTATGTTGGTGGGGGCCCGGAATCTGGCGGGGAAGTCCGCGCGGCGGATTTCCCGGCCAAACGCCCGCGGCCCCGCACCGTCGGGGCTCGGGCTGCGGTGGCGGCGACGGCCACTGTCCGCGGCCCGAGAGTGGATCGCCACGTCGTCCGTCTTCTTCCGGGCCCCAACGGTGCCGCGAACGTCGCGACTTTCGCCCGGGTATTCGCGTACCGGGGTGCGGGAGGCTGGGAACGCCGGGCGGCACTGCTCGCGCCGCCCAGCGATCCCACGGCGGCATTGGCCGGGTGATCGGAAGAGGCCCCCGAGCGGAAGGAGACGGCAGGCTGCACATGCTGGATCGCAGCACGTTCTACCAGCCCCCGGAGGGTCTGGTAGGTGGCCTTGGCCCCTGGGTCCTCTGGCTCGGGAATGCCGCGAAGCAACATTGCCACTGCGGCGACATTCTGGCTAGCGCGAGGGAAGTACGAAAGGTTGTGCGATCCTCGGCCACCGCTTTTGAATATGTCGCAAGACGGCGCTGCAGTGCACGAAGACCCGGCTTATGTTGCTCTAGGTCGGCTCGAGCTTGACAAGCTCACCTCTTGAGCCTCCAATGCTTTCGCGTTGCAGCTGGAGCTCCGTCGGCGGGCTTGAGGGCCTCGGCCGCCTTCGCGTTGGATCTCCGCCTCCGCGCGCCAAGACCAGCGGTTCCCGGGCTGACGGAGGTGGTGGCCGGGGCGTCTGGCCCCACCATGTTGCACTCGCAAGGGTACAATGCGCTGGAGGTGTGCTCCGCATCTGAGCCGAAGTAGAGGCTGGAGGAGCTCTCCAGTAGGTCGTAGATGGAGGTCGGCAAATGGCCGACTGTAGCCACGAGGTGTGAGCCTGCGGGGGGTGATGCCATCATGTGCGCAGGCTCGTGCGGGCCGCTACTCGAGGTAGCGTGGCGGTGGACGGACTCCCACCTTGGGTCCCATGCAAGGTCCCCAAGCCGGAGGTCACCGAGAGTGTGGGCGACGGAGTCCATGGTCGAGGCGGATGCTCGTGCCTGGGAAGTGGCGGGGATGAGTACGAACTCTCCCACCGGGATGGTGACGAAGTCGAGGGAGCCAAAGCGGATCCAGCCCCTGGATGCAGACGCGTCGTCGTCGGAGAAGAAAGCCATCGAGGAGGGAGATGGGAATCCGGAGATCACAACGGTGACGCGCGAAGGCCCCCTACCTGGCGCGCCAACTGTCGGTGTTTCGTATAACCGGCAATAAATTTGTAAGTATAGGGGGTTGCGCGTCCCCTCTCCTCGAATGGTTAGACCAAAGAAGTCCCGGATTTATACTGGTTCGGGCTGAACGTCCCTACTTCCAGTTCGTGGTGATGGTTTGTATTGCCTTGGACGTTGAAGGTAAACAAAGGTTACAAAGGGAGGCTAAGGACAAGCCCTTAGCACTCGCTCGGAGGGAAGAAATCGGGAGGACTTTCCTAAGCTAGGCGGCGACCCTGGGTCGGAGAACTCAGGGCAAGCCAAGCGGAGGCGCCGGTGAACGAACGCGCGTGGGTGCATGTGAAGGAAAAAAATCTATCTCCCTCCCCCGAGGGCCCTGCCTCCCTTTATATAGGCGGAGGGGGCAGGTTACAAGAGGATTTGAAAAAAAAGGTAGGGGTACGCTACGTCCGGGCGTCCTGGTCTTCGATCATGATGACTGGCAGGCTCCTGCGCTTCCCATACGGGGTTGGTAGACACAACGGGCGGCGCCCTTTTCGGAAGGCACGCACCTGCCCTCTGAGCGTCTATCAGATGTTGACATCTTGAGAAGACGGGAGCTTTAGCTGAAGCCGCCCTCTGGTTGCCTTGGGAAGGAACCATCCGCCCCAATATGGCTGTTATGTCCGTGCGGCGGGTGACATGCTCGGTGTTGACTGCTAACGTGGCAGAGACCGCGGGGCTGAGGCTTGCGGGGACCCTGGTCGAGGTCCTGGTTGGAGCCCGTGGAGGCACTTGACGCGGGGACGGGTCGGAGTAGGGGCTCATGGAGGCGCGGCCAGTGGTCGGTCGGGTCAAGTGAGCGCCCAATCCGAGGTTCGGCCGGAGCAATAAAGGCGGGTGATCCTTTGAGATTTAGGGGGGCCTTTCATGATTATGCAGTCCAATGCGGCCCATTTGGTATCACATTCAATGTCAGCGGTACCCCCCTTCAGTGAGGGACGAGGGCCATGGCAGTTTCATCTTCTGGGTTTCCGTGCTATTGTCAGCCTAGACTCCGAGCCTAGATAACTCGGGGAGATACGATCTTGAAATAGATGTTTACTTTGTTGTGGGGTACCCCTGGTATGGGTATTCGTCACCGCGTCAGATTTTCTTGCCGTAGCCAGTTCTTATGCTTGTCAATATACAGAGCCATAACAGCCATGTGTTGCAAAACTGTAAAATGGGCTTTCGCGCACGCAACTGAATCAGGCGTGATTACTTTCCTTCCGATGGTCCTGATACCCTGGAGCTCCCCTCATGGCGGATCGAGGCCCACCTATCGATTCAACCTGAGCCATATAATCCACACAGAATTTGATGACCTCTGTGGTTGCATAACCTTTGATAATGCTACCCTCCGATTGAGATTGATTCCATATGTAGGACTTGAGAATTCTCATGTACCTCTCGAACGGGTATATGCTACATAGGAACACAAGTCTGCACATATTTATCTCCCTCATAAGGTGAACAGTGAGATAGACTAAGATATCAAAAAATGATGGAGGGAAATACATCTCAAGATTACATAGAGTCATTACCACCTTGACCTGCAGAGCATCTAGTCCTTTGGGATCGATGACCTTCTAAGCAATTGTATTAAAGAAATAACACAATATTGTGATTGTCTCCCGAACCTTGCTCGGTAAAATACTTCTAATTGTCATAGGGAGCAGCACATGGCAATCATTGGACTTTGTGCCAATTAAACTCAAATCGTGCATCGAAACAAGTTTCTTCATGTTGGATGAGTTACCGAACGAAACTTTCACACCATGCAATCACTAGCACAGTTCAGTTCTCTCGGCCTTAGATAGTGTAACAAACAGGTTCGCAGTATGTTCGGACTTTATCGGTCTCTTTCGGTGCTAACTCAGATTTGATGTCCATATTGACCAAGTCAAGCCGTACATTGATACCATCCTTTGTTTTACCCTTAATGTTCAGTAAGAAACAAATCAATCTATCGCAGACATTCTTCTCTACGTGCATAACGAGATGCAGTGCCAAACTTCTAGGTGCTCCCAATAAGGTAGGTCCCAAAATATTGATCTCTTCTTCTACATGCTCTTCTCACGGGTCCTAGATTTACGTCCCTTTCCTAGTGCAACTTCCAAATTCTTAACCATATCATGAATGTTTAACCCTTCGGTCGTGCCATCGAATTGTTTCTTTATCTTGAGGTATGGGTGATTCCTCCGAAGGAACTTACGGTGATGCATGTGCACGGTTTTGCGTGAGTGATTTAGCCACACACTCTCGGGTCATCCAAGCAGTGAGTACATGCTTTCGCTCCTTTTGTACTCTGCCTCGACAAGTTAGCAAGATCAGGATAATCATTTATGGTGCAGAACAACAAGCAGCGCAAAGTGAAGTACTCTGATTTGTGAGCATCCCACACCTGCACCTTAGGAGCCCACAATGTGTTCAAATATTCCACCAATTGTGCTAGGTACACATCAATATCGTTCTCAGGTTGCTTTGGGCCTTGGATGAGTATAGACATCAATATGTACTTCCGCTTCATAGACAACCAAGGAAGAAGGTTGTACACACAGAGATTCACGAGCCAAGTGCTATGATGGCTGCTCATGTTACCAAAAGGATTCATTCCATCCGTACTCAACCTGAACCTTATATTCCTCGAATCTGTTGTGAATTCTTCAAACCTCCTATCGATGTTTCTCCACTGTGTGGAATCAGTAGGGTGTCTAATCATTCCATCATTCTTACACTCATCCGAATGCTACCGAATCAATTTTGCCTCTTTTGGGTTCGCAAACAAACGCTTCAAACTAGGAATTATAGGCAGATACCACGCCACCTTAGTGGGATGTCCTTTCTTCACCTCCATGCCCTTGTGTCATCATCCAATCTATCTTTACGCTTGTATCGGGATACGTTGTATACCGGACATACATGTAAGTTTGTGTACTCTTTGCAATACAGGATACAGTCATTCGAACAAGCATGTATTCTTTCTACTTCTATTCCCAAGTGACAAAGAACCTTTTTGGCTTTATAGGTGGTTATCGGCAACTCGTTTCCCTCCAAAAGTATATCCACTAATAGATCTAACAGTGCCATGAAACTCTTATCTGACCAACAGTTGCTTGCTTTTAAATTTAGCAATTCCAGCATCGATGACAACCTTTTGTATTTGGACTTGCAACCCGGGAACAAAGGTTTCTTCGAGTCATCCACTAAGCTCTAGAATTTTATGTACTCCTGCTCGTCACGGTTCCCTTCTGCATCCTGTAGCATCTGATCTAGATTGTCATCCAAAGTATAGTCGATATCATCCAGAGTATCGTTGACTTCGTGGACGATATCTAGAGTATCGTCGACTTCGTCGATGATGGTAGTACTACTTGGTTCCTGCATAATCTGCTCTTCACTATGACTAGTCTAACATGTATACCCCGTTTTGAAACCCCTAGAATCAAGTGTGCTTCGATTTGAACTGGGTTTCGAAATATTCTTAGATTCTTGCAGTCAATGCATAGATAAGGTATAAATTCCACTCCCTTGTTCAACACATCTTCCTCTACAGCTATTCTAAAAATGGAGACACCACTAATGTATTCGGCGCTCGCACGTTTCTTAACGTACATCCATCTTCGGTCCATCTACGCTACATATGTAACAATAGGTATTAAATGATGAATTAAGTACCCTAGGAGAGCTCATGCACATATGTGCTACATATAGGCTACATTTCAACTTGTCGATTAACTTATATAGCTCCTAACATAAAAAAAGAACAAATAGATATGTAAATATATGCATGTAAGAACCAATTACTAATTTAGATCAAAACGTACAAATGGATCTACACAAAGCTATAGTAAATGTATCTACTTTACGTCACAGAAAATAAATGTACCTACAACAAGCTAGATCTAGAAATTAACTAGCTTTATTCCCCTCTTTCCAAGTTAGATCTTGAATATAACGTAAATTTTAACCAATTAGTACTTTACATTATAGAGAACAAATGTATCTACACCAAGCTAGCTCTAGAAATTAATTATCGAGCTTAATTTCCCTCTTTACCAAGATAGATCTTAAATATAATGCAAATTTCAACCAATTACTACTTTACATCACATAGAACAAATGGATCGATCTACATAAGTTAGATGCGGAACCTAGTTTTATTTCACTCTTTACCAAGCTAGATCTAAAATATAATTCAAATTTGAAGCAATCACTAACGTTAGATGACCTAGAGCACAATGATCTACAATTACTGCTCCAAATCTAGGGTCTCTTTCACCAGAACGCCTCTCAATCGCAGCTACCTCAGAAATATCTAGGAAACTCTAAAAATACAGAGGTGATCGAGGCTCTCTATTCTTATATATTTAGCAGATTTGATCATCACATACGGTTTGTGCATAAAACCAACCATCTGTGATATCACTTGTGACGGTTTGTAGATCAAATCATCTGTGATGTCATGTGACATCATAGACGACTTGTGGATAAAACTGTCTGCAATAAGATCATCACAGATGGTTTTATCCACAAACCATCCATGATGTTCCCCTTCGTCTTCCCAATGCAGTCGCGCACAGTGTTTCGATTTGATTATTTCATCATCTAAGAGAATTAAAACCATCTGTTGAAATTCCACTTTGAAGACTGTATTCTAGACAGCGTTCGTTTTTCCAATGCAAATCGTTAATTGCACTTTCGTGTCAATATATAAGAATAGAGAGCCTCAACCGCTTCTATAATCGATTGAGCAACAAAAAAGACATCCCCTCTGATGCCGCCATGAGCAAGAAAGAAATCCTCTCCTCTATTAGCTCGACCGCCCAACCTCCGACGAAGGCTCCTCCATCACCACCGCCTTCGCCTCCAGTACCGCCGACTAACCCTCCGCCACCACCACCGTCGACTTCGCCTCTGAGACCCCTGAGGCAATGGCTGCGGTGCCACGTCAGTGTCATATTGATGAATTCGCCACCCAGTTCATCGTCCGTCGCATCGAGCAATACCGCTCCCGCTTCCACCTCAAGCATCATCGTCGGGCAGAAGTGTCCATTACCAATATCCTCCTCGTTCTCTTCCGACGACTATAGCTACGACTCGTCGGAGGGCTATTGTGATGACTAGGAGCTGGAGGATGACTCAGACAGAACCGGCTCAAGCGAGGACCCCAAAGATTGCAGCGATGACTCCGGCGACGACGAGGACCATATCGACTAAGTAGTATTTCCCAGTAGTCTTAATTCCCATCCAATAGTCTTTTGTAGGGAAACTTTTGTATATTATGTTGCATGCAAGAAGCTTGTTCTCATATATATAATGCAAGAAGTTTGTTCTCATATATATAATGCAAGAAGCTAGTTCATATATATATGTAAGGCATGTTTCGTACATTTACTGTTCTAAAGTATTCACTGACAGCTTGGGCTCAACATTCATTTATCAGAATTGATCATCACAGACGGTTTGTGGATAAAATCGTCTGTGATATTTCCATTATCACAGACTGTTTTATTTACAAACCATCTCTGAAGTTATACTTGTCATCATAATCAGTTTGTCGATAAAACCGCTTATAATATTTCTCTTATCACAGATAATTTTATCCACAAATTGACTGTAAACTTCTTGCTTTCATCTGCTGATTTGTAACTGAAATCGTTTGTGATGTCTATGATATGCCCGAAACATAACATAGACAGTTCGAAAAAAACCCATCAATAATGACGTGTCTAATATAATCTTTTTTACTAGTGTAACCATCTTAGAGGGAAAAATATCCTGTACAATCACCCCTCTCGGTGAAATCACCGTGCAACTGAACTAAAAAAAGTTTCAAAAAATTCTGAAAAAAATCATGGATGTACATCTCAACTTACCCCACCTACATATAAAATTTCATGATCAAATTCATCCTATACTAGCAGTTACAAAAAAGACAATTCAGCATAAACAGTGATTTTTTTACTGTTCATCACTATTCATTTTTGCTGTTTGTTTTTTTTGTAACTGCTAGTATAGGATGAATTTGATCATGAAATTTTATATGTAGGTGGGGTAAGTTGAGATGTACATCCATGATTTTTTTCAAAATTTTTTGAAATTTTTTTTAGTTCAGTTGCACAGTGGTTTTACGGAGGAGGTTGCACCGGATATGTTGCCATCTTAGAGATATCATATGCGGTTGCAATGAGAACGAAAACGCTATACGTAATGTGATAGAGGCCACATGCAGGCCACACATTTTTCCTTTCTCGATCTCACCCTTTCGCATATTCCGATGAAGTTGATTAGTTGGTGTTCAATGAGTAGCACCTACATTTAAACTTTATCTATTGATATTGGTTTAAATATTTAGATTAGATAAATGAAAGTATAGTACATATCTATCTGGATCAATGTTTTTTATAATATTATATTTTTATTGAGATGTTATGGGGTGTTTGGTATAGCTACAGCTTCAAAAAATCTATGGAGTTGGTGGAGCAGAATATTCCTATGTCCAGAAATTTAAAGAACTGTAGTTGTGAGTACATTAAGAGTGTTTAGGTTAGTCATCTTGTTTACGTTTTAGACTAAAAATATAAAATTAATTCATTTATTTTAACCTATAAACTTCGGATAAGAGACGGAGCTGGAATCTAAAACTCTATCAAATAGGTTTGAGTCTATTCGTATAGTAGACATACGTAGAACAGTTGTATTTGGAGGGCAATATTGATGTTTAGAATGGCATGTTTTTATGTACTTCTGAAAGCACGCGTACCAATCATTAAGTTGACCAAAAATAGGTAGCTATAGACATACTGTAATCAATGTGGTTGGCAATACTGCAAGTTTAGTACGGTATCCCCATACCGAGCTGCACCTAGAAGTACGTACTTCGCTGATTAATTGATCTCTGAGAATGCTGTACAGAAATACTCTACTCAATTTGTTCGAAACAATCTATTTTTAGACCCAGAATGAGCGAGGAAAATGTTGGAAAAGGTACATTAGGCGAGTATTGGCAGCATTGTGACACCGTGGAATGCCCTATATATTTTTTTTTCAAAATTCTAGTGAAAGTGTTAGGATGCAAATTAACCACAGCGACGACGCCGCGGCCAATGATGACCTGCATTAATTAATCTTGCACGAAGAAGCGCACCGCAGTGGGAAGACGCGCGGTGATCTATAATTGAGGAGGGAGCTGAGGCCTGAGGGGCGATCAACCATCAATGCGCGCCAGCGAACGAACAGCGGCGGGGCGCACGGAAGCGCCATGTTCGCGATCACGGCATTGATGCAGATCCCGCTGCTTGCGCTGCGTGCGCAATGAATTCCGCCAGTGACCCGTCGGCGTCATGCACCGTTGCTGTGGGCGTTCGTCATTCCCAATATTTATCGTCGAGCACTGATTCTTGTCACGATTTTGTTTTGTTTTGTTTTGTTTTTTTTTCCGAGAAAAATTAGCGCTCGGACATCTGATTTCTGTTCATTCCATCGGACGTCTCTTGCAACATTTTCTGTTAACATGTAAAATATATTTTTTTTAACGCTTACAACATTCGTTTACTGTAGTGAATTTTACTGTTTGTCGAAGGAAAATGTTGCACGTGTCGTAACAAAATGTTGCACGCGTTATAACAAAATGTTGCACGTAAAGAAAAAAAATGTTGCAGTGCGTTCGAAAATTTCTGACGTCCGAGTACAAGTTATTCCGTTTTTTCTTTCACGGGAAGATTAACAATATGGCCACAGGGACAAGGAGACAGTTAGGATTGTGACTAGCTATAAAGTTGATTTTGATTTTCTAGACTGTAAAGCAGCTGTAATTGATGATTGTAGCTTTCTTGAGAGGTCGTTTGATAAACTGGCTATAAGTTGGCTGCTGCAGTTGTAGCTAGTGTTTAAATGACTGAAATAATCTTGAGACTTCTGAAGACTTATTTATATGCTGATTTAACTTAAATGTTGATCTTTTAGATTTATATCTTTGAAAATATTAAGTGATGAATAACTGAGCATTAGTTATATTTTATTTTTCGACAATATTATATATATTTTGTTTATTTTCTTCATCAATCTTTTATTTATCTTGTTCGATGCAAATACATAATAACATATAAGACCATCAATTTCCTCCATATAGACATAAATTCCAGTAGTTCAATCAAAATGCAAAAACCATTGTACAATTAAGTGATGAATAACTGAGTAATAGCCATAAAAGATGTGATATTCACTGTCACATATCAAAACACATTCGTCCTCTTATCGCTAGACACGAAAGGTGCAATATTCACTATCACATAGCAAAACATATTCCGCTCTCTAGTAGCCATCAAGTAGTTAACAATTAAATTGTTAAGAGTACCCATATCCCCATCGTCTACTGACATGTCATTTTCACTAACCGTTGCAGATGATACTTCTTGAGCAACCGCTAGTATGTAGTCCTCATCCTCATTACACCTCTAGAATAGACGATCATGTATAGCATTTTTCCAAATGAAGTTACATAGTGCCATACATGCCATTATGATCTTCTTTTGCCTCTCGACTTTAAAACTTGGTAGTTTCAACAATATTTGCTATTTCATCTTCAATACTCCGAAAGCTCGTTCAATCACATTACGAAGAGAAGAGTAATAAAAATTGAACCACTCCTTCCCTCTTGGTCCTCGACCCCGTTGCCACTTCGGAACATGATACTTTTGGCCTTTGTATGAAGCGAAATATTCCTTTCGATTAGAGTATCCTGTGTCGACAAGATAATATTTTCTTGTACAAACACATAACGTGTTAAACATTTAACGAGACAATAGGAAAAAATTTGATCATTTAAAAGATAAAATAATCACCTACAAGTGGATGTGGGAAGGGATCTGAATACTTAGACAATGTATCATCGAATATGCGAGAATCATGTACTGCTTCGGCTATATAGCTTCAACAAATGTGAACCTAATGTTGAAATCACAAACAACCATTATATTTTGAGTAGCATAACCATGGCGACCAATGTGGGTAAGTTGGTCCGCCTTAGGGACAACAATAGGTATATGTGCAACATCTATTGCACCAATGCAATGTATTGAAGTGAGGTGCAAAATAAGAATCTAGAGGTCGTGTGTGCACTGTACTAAATTGGGGATCTCTTGGTTTGTTATTGTCTTTACCTAAGAGTTGAAGGCAATCCAATACTTCATTGAACTTCCTAAATATTGTTTCATTGGAATATTTGAAATGGTTCTCCACTTAGCTAAATGACTGAGGAGCGTCAACCATCCACAAGAACATAGCCAAAACTTATATATAATTCATCACTATTGTCTATTTTAGACCATATTTTTCAGAGAGGGTTTTGTGCAACTTATAAGAGGTAGAAATATTCATTCATAATATTCTATAGCAATCCCTGTTATTACTAAGTTGTTTCATAACCCATTGATACCCAGTCATTTGAGGTGGTGCTCTTGTTTTCTTCTCTAGGTTTGTATCACAATAATCTGTACCTACAAGAACAACTGTTGCAGCTTGGAGCTGCATGGTTCTCCTCCTTTTGTTCTATTGTTCAACAATATCAGAGTCACTCTCACTTGATGTGTTGTTGAATGCGCTATCGCTCTCATTTGATGATTTCATCTACAAACATTGAGAACCAAAAGGTAATATTAGTGACAATAATATGATAATACAATGACATATATAGTTCAAACAAACATAACATTTAAATATTATGACAAATATAGTTCAAACATATATAGTATTGGAATATTATGACAAGCATAGTTCAAACATACATAATATGGTTCAATCTAACATTAAGAAAAAGAACATAACAATGGTTTTAGTTTTTCTTGCAATCTTCTACATCCTCTTAAACCAGGCAACCCTTCCATGATTAATCTCCATAGACCAAAACACTACTTGATACTCAAGTTTTATCAAGAGCTTAGATGCAATAAAATGCTCATCACTCCCTTCCTGTACCCCAAACTTGACAGCCATCCTCATGTGCTCTTATTATTGCATCATCGGCATTACCAGACCATTGTGATGTTATAGAGTTGCTAGTAGTCATATGATTCACTAGACATTTCACTTCCCACATCATAAGGCTCCTCTTGCCCTTCTTTGGGTTACGACCAACACTAGTACCCTTTCAATTAGCATAACCCTTCTCAACAACCATACTTGCCCCCTCTAAAATAGCCACATCATCATCGTCATCACCACCATCTTCATCTGAAACATCATATACTCTTGTGACTTCAGCTGGTATACTAAGAATAACCGAAGATTGGGATGTCACACTAACACCCTGAAACATAACTTCAAGATGGTTTACGTGTTTGTCAGTGTACTTTGCACCGGGATACCCTCTCCGCCGTAGAAGTAATAGGCCCAAGAAGCGGCCTGGCGGGCCACGACGATGGCTTGTCCCTCTAACGCCTCTTACCAAACCCGCCAGTGGGCCTCGGTGAGCAGCCAGAGATCACGCCTGCCGGGCAAGAAGCGGCGGCCGCAGGACGCCTCGGCGACCAGCGTGGCGCCTTGGCGGCAATGGGCGATGACGCCGCTCACGGGCGAGGGCTTATGAGGCGGCCTGGCAAGTGGGCGGCCGTCTAGGCCCCCCTTGTCAGGCCACAGAGGCAACCAAAGGAATGAGAGGAAGGCTTCGCCTCGAAGTTTCCCTGCCCTGGCACCTTGTGTCAAGGTCATTAATTGTGAAGGGTTCTACTATCGACACGACGACGGCTTGTCCCTCTGACGCCTCTTACCAAACCCGTCACAGGAGCATCATATCCCAAGCGGACCAAGCAAAGCCACGCACCGACATTAAATGAGGTTTGAAGGACAAGGCCACAAAGACGTATGTAATAAATGAGTCGTGGGTCGACGTGGAAGTTGGAATGATGGGTGTAATTAATGTGTTTTAGATAAGTATGGCGTCTCCTTCTCCCCTGTCCGGGCCAACCCGTCTATATAAGGGCGCCTCAGTGCATGGGACGAGGGGGCCAGAAAGAGGAAGAAAGATCGAGAGATCGAGATGTTGAAAGACGAAGAGGGAACTCACCCAAGCTAGAGAAGTCATTGTAATCGTCAACAAAGAACTAGCAGGACGTAGAGCCATTACCCGAGCTGGGGGCCGGAACCTGGGTACATCGCCATGTCCATTAGCCTTTTGATTCCCGGAATCCATCGTGAGAGACATTAGGGTTTCCAGCCACGAAGACGCACTCTACCGAACCATACCTTTCGTCTAAGGAGTAGTCAACCCTGTTCGTTGACGAGGTCTTGTCAGGTGGAATACGCCGACAGGGGCATGCTAGGTAGGGGGCTAGTGGTTGGCTCATCCAGCCATCTCTCTGGCGGACTCCGACCTTCCGTCCGCAAGGACTTTGCATCCGGTGATGGCGGGTTCACTCTCGCAGCGACAATAGGTGGCGGAGGTTAGCAGCGCCCAAAATACGTCCCGGCGTTCTCACCGGATGAGGGATCGCCTCACGCCGCCCCCGTAGGTGGGTGGCGGTGCCCCCATGGCGGCGGCCGAGCTTCCGATTCGGCGTCGACTGGCCATGGAGGCCGGCACTCAGCCCAGAACCTGCATGCAGTCCGTCTCCTCCTAGACCACCCTCCAATGGAACTTGCAGGAGACACCCAGGCCACGCCATGGCTGTAGGATATTGCGGGCCTCATGGGCGTGGCCCAGCTTCCAACCGCCCAAGTGGGAAGCGCTCTGGTCAGGAGGGCTAGTGTAAAGGAAAGGGCGTGCAAGAAGCAGGTCCCATCTCCGCGAGGAGCCGTGAGGACCTAAGGGCCCATCTGGAGCTTCGGCGCCGGTGGCGCGGTGGTGATTTGCGTGATTACCTGCAGTGTCGCTGCGCTCACGACGGACGGATGGCCCCTAAGGGTGAGAGTTCCTCCTGCAACTCTCACCTCCAGAGCGAGGAGGAGGTCCGATCCTCCGACTCTTTGGGGAGTCGCGGTCCACCCTCCCCGGCATGGTTTCTAGGCCGAGGCCAGGGCGGACGACAAGATTCCCCCTACGGCGTCAGATGCTAGGCGTTTTCCCGACGACTGCGCAGCGTGGCGTGGCCCGAAAGGTTTCGCCTGGCCTCCAACGAGAAGTACGATGGCACCACCGACCCAGAGGAGTTCCTGCAGGTCTACACCACCGTGGTGCGTGCCGCTGGCGGGTCTGGAAAGGCTATGGCCAACTACTTCCCAACGGCCTTGACGAGGTCCGCCCGGTCCTGGCTGTTGAAACTCCCGCGAGGATCAGTGCACTCGTGAGAGGAGTTGTGCGGCCTCTTCGTCGCCAACTTCCAAGGCTCCTTCGCACAGCCAGGCGTAGAGGATGATCTCCATGCCCTCGAGCAGGAAAGAGGGGAGTCGTTGCGCAACTTCATCCGACGATTCTGCCACTGTCGCAACACGATTCCCCAGATTTCAGAGCAGTCGGTCGTCATCGCCTTTCAAAGAGGCGTTCGCGATCGCAAGATGTGGGAAAAGATGGCGACCCATGACATCGCCACCACCTCTGAGCTCTTCTTCCTGGTGCACAAGTGTGCGCGGGCAGTGGAGGCTCGGGTGCCGGCATTTGGTGCCGTGCGAGGACACGGCAGGGACGAAGCCGGGACTTCGAGGGGCCCCGGCCATGCAAGCAGGAAGACGCGAAAGCGCGAGGCGACCGAGACCAGGTGGGTCCTAGCCGCCGAGCGCGAGCGTGAAGACGCCCGGCCACAAAAGCGTGACCGGCGCGGGATGACCGCCGAGGCTAGCGTGGCGACCGCCACGAGGAAAAGGAGGGAGAGCCCTTCTGCCCGATCCACCAGACCAACTCTCATGGCCTGGATGATTGCCGGGTCGTGAGTAAGATGGTCGAGCAGTGGCTCAAGGAGTGCCACCCTCGTGACGATGACCAAGACGAAGACCCCGCCTCGCTGGCCTTCCAGCAGGCGGACTGCGCTATGGCGTACATTCACGGTGGCTCATCCACCTACCCCTCAAACGCTTCTTATAAGCGGTTGAGGAGGGAGTTCTGCGCTACGGCGTCGGGTTCAGGGGCGTGTCGGATGCTGAAGTGGTCGGAGGATCCGATCACCTTCAGTCAGGCTGACCACCCTGAGAGCACCGTCGGCATAGGTCACCTTCCGATCGTGGTCTCTCCCACGATCCAAAACGTGAAGCTCGGGCGAGTGCTGATGGACGGAGGGAGCTCCATCAACCTCCTATGCTTTGAAGCATTTCAGGCACTCCAGCTGCTGAACCAGGAGCTGTGCCTGGCCCTGCCTTTTTACGGCGTAGCCCCGGCGGTTGGCATGGTCCCCCTAGGTCAGGTGTACCTTCCCGTCACCTTCAGGGAGAAAAGCATCTTCCGTACGGAGCTGGTCGACTTCGACCTCCCGTACAATGCTATACTCGGCTGACCCGCGTTGGCCAAGTTTATGGCGGCAACCCACTATGGATACATGGTGGTGAAGATGCTAGGGCCTGGTGGCCCCATAGCCATCCGGGTGGACGGGCTAGAGGCTTTGTGCTGCCACAAGCATGCACTGGACCTAGCCAGAGCCACCTGCGTGAAGTTTGCTGATGCCGCCTCCCGGAGCCCTCAGCGACCCGCCTCCTGCTCGGCCGGCGAGGTGAAGGTGGTCTCCCTGAGCGAGGGCAAGCCCGGGAAGCCTGTCTTCATCGGCGCCAGCCTCAGCGCCAAATAGGAAGACGCACTCGTCACCTTCCTCCAGTCTAATTCCGACATGTTCACCTGGCAACCGTTCGATATGACTGGGGTCCCCAGGGAGGTGATCGAGCACCAACTGGCTACGCTCCCCGAGGTGCGCCTGGTCCGCCAAAAGGTCTGGCGCCAAGCACCTGAGCGCCAAGACGCCATTCGGGAGGAGGTAGAGAAGCTACTGCGCGCAGGGATCATCCGAGAGGTCTCTCATCCTGAGTGGCTTGCCAACCCTGTGCTCATCAAGAAGTCCAATGGGAAGTGGCGAATGTGCGGCGATTTCACCGACCTCAACAAGGCCTACCCGAAGGACCCTTACCCCTTGCCGCGCGTCGATCTTATTGTCGACTCCACGGCGGGATGTGAGCTGCTGTGCTTTTTGGATGCGTACTCTGGGTACCATCAGATTAGCATGGCGACAGAAGACGAAGATAAAACCACTTTTGTAACACCCATGGGCGTTTATCGTTATATCAGAATGGCTTTTGGGTTAAAAAATGATGGTTCTACTTATCAATGTGTTATGCATATTACTTTTCGTCCACAGATAGGGCGCAATCTTGAGGTGTACATTGACGACCTGGTCGTAAAGGTGAAAAAGAGCGAAGAACTGATTGAAGACCTGGAGGAAACCTTTGCCAACCTCCGGAAGAATCGCTTGATGCTCAACCCCGAGAAGTGCATGTTCGGCGTCCCCTCCGAAAAGCTGTTGGGGTTCCTCGTGTCCAGGTGGGGCATCGAGGTCAATCCTGACAAGATAGCGCCCATCGAGCACATGAAGCCGCCCATTCGACTCAAGCAGGTGCAGTGCCTGGTTGGTCGCCTGGCCTCCCTCGGACAATTTATTGCCCGACTGGGAGAAAGAAGCCTGCCCCTTTTCAAGCTACTGAAGAAGACGAACCACATCGAGTGGACCGAGGAGGCTCAACGAGCATTTGAAGACTTGAAGCAAGACTCTCTTCCCCATCGGTATCGGGTCGCCTCACCGTGAACCATTGCTCTCAGACATCGCCGCTACCCCAGCAAGGTGAGCGCAAGATCGTGGCGAGAGAGAAGGCATTCGAAGCGGTCTACTATGTCGCAAGGTGCTACACGAGGTAGAGACCGACACGCCATAAGCGATAAGATGTTGTACGCCGCCTTGATGGCGCCCAGAAGCTAACGCACTATTTTCAAGGGCGAGAAGTCACGGTGGTCACTGCCTACCCCCCTGCGGGAGAGCTTTCACAACCGGGAAGCAGAGAGCCGTATCGCCAAGTGGTCAATGGAGCTGGGGGAATTCTGTCTCACGTTTGTACCCTGCTCCGCCATCAAGAGCTAGAAGTTGGCGGAGTTCGTTGCCAAGTGGACTCCTGTCGCTCCTGAAGCTGAAGAAGCACCCGCGCCTTCCCCATGGACCTTGTTTTTTGATGGTTCCTTCAGGCTTGAAGGCGCGGGGGCTGGGGTGGTCCTGGTCTCTCCGACCGGTGCATCCTCCAGTACGTGGTCGCCCTCGACTTCAAGGCCACTAACAATATTGCTGAATACGAGAGCCTCGGGCGGGCTGCACGTCGCCTCAATGTTAGGCGTCCGGCGCCTCCAAGTTAAAGGCGATTCCCTGCTGGTCATCAATCAAGCACGGAAGGAATTTGAATGCTCTGATCCTACCATGGCCGCCTACTTGGCGGAGGTCAGGAAGATGGAGCGCCACTTCGAAGGACTGTGATATATCCATATCCCTCGACACGACAATCGGTGTCTTTGAAGAAAGACTCTCACGACCGTTCGTCGTTGCCCCCGCTCCGAGCGGGGAGGATGGTATAGCCGTCGTGGCGTCCGATCCAGGCGCGGGTGGCGGTGCAGCTGTCGCGCCCTCCAACTCAGGGAGGGTAGGCAACGCACTCGTCTCAACCCCCTGGTCCGGGAGGGAAGGCGGCGGTGCCACCGATGCGGCACCTGGTGAAAAGCCTGGCCAAGCGGAGTACCTGGGCGATCACCGTGTGATCGACACTCTTGGCTGGGAAGGTCAATGGATGGGCCCCATCCTAGCCTTCTTGCGAGACCGAGAGATCCTCGACGGTGATGCCTCAGCTGAGAAGATAGCACGCAAGGCCAAGTGTTATACTCTGGTGGATGGGGACCTATACCACTAGAGCAGAAATGAAATTCTAGTGAAGTGCATCACTCGGGAAGAGGGGTGCGCCCTGCTCTCTGATATCCATGGAGGCATGTGCGGGAGCCATATGTCCGGCTGGACGCTTGTCGGCAAAGCTTTCCGCCAAGGATTTTATTGGCCTACTGCTCTCCAGGATGCTTGCGAGCTGGTGAGGAGATGTGAAGCATGCCAATTCTTCGCTAGGCAAATTCACCGACCAACCCAAGCTCTGCAAACTATCCCGCTCTCCTGGCCATTCGCGGTCTGGGGGCTGGATATCTTGGGCCCATTCCCGCGGGCCATAGGGGGCTTCACCCACCTGTTCATCGCCATCGACAAGTTCACCAAGTGGATCGAAGCCGAAGCAATACATGCCATCATGGCTTCCGCTGCTATCAAGTTCATCCACAGGATCTTCACCCGCTTGGGAGTCGCCAATCGCATCATCACCGACAACGGCACTCAGTTCATCAGCGCGGCTTTCCTAGAGTTCTGCGAAGAGATGGGCACCAAGGTATCTCTACTTCGGTGGCCCATCCCAAGAGCAATGGCCAAGCTAAGCGTGCCAACGCGCTAGTATTGAGAGGCTTGAAAACCAGAGCATTTGATCGGCTCCACAAGCAGGGGGCGCGGTGACGGAAGAGCTCCCGGCTGTGCTGTGGTCGCTCTGAACCACACCTAGCCAGGCGACTAGTGAAACACCCTTCTTCCTGGTCTACGGTGCCGAAGCTGTACTCCCATCCGAGCTATCGTTCGGTTCGCCGCACGTCTCGGCGTTCAGTGAGGAAGGACAAGAAAACCACCGTGGTGAAGAAGTCAACCTTCTGGAGGAGGTGTGCGACCGGGCAGCTTTGCACGCCGCCCGATACCAGCAATGTCTCAGGCGGTACCACACCACCCGGGTCTGCGAGAGAACACTGGTCACAGACCTGGTCTTATGAGAATCCAGACACATGCCGGCTCCACAAATTGTCTCCCAAAGGAGGGCCCTTTAAGGTGGTCTCAGATCTCGACCGACGGGCGGTCCGGCTGGCCAATCGAGGACGATCAAGAGCTGGCCAACCCTTCAATGTGGAGTTGTTATGAAAGTTTTACCCTAAAAGTCAGAAGTCCCCAAAGAGCCCGCCTCGATTGGTTGTGTGGGCGGTTTCCCCGGTGATCGGCGGTCGCTTGGCGCTAGCTGTTGTTTGCCTTGAAGACTTCGCTTATTTTCCCTCGCTTGTCCCCTCGTGGATAGCCTTTCGGGGTGTCATGGGTTCGCGATTTGGCCGCTCCTCCCGATCCGCGGGTAACACCCGACATTCGCGCTGTGCCGCAGACGCGACTCAGAGGGCGAGTGTGGCACGGTGACTCAAACGCGGCTCGCTCACCCTGGGTTTGCTCCATGAAGCACCACTGGCTGTCTCCGTGAGCACCGTAAGCCCGATACGCCTCCTGGGAACCTGATCCCATGCCACGCAGCGCCGCAGGCTGACCCCACGTCACAGGAGCCTAAGTTCCAAAGAAAAGAACCATGGCATTCCCGAGCAGGAACCTTGTGTTCTTTAATATGTTTTCTACAAGTTTTGCGTAATGCTTACTTGTGCTTTCAGTAGCCATGCCCAAATCGCAGATGAAGTACCTGGGCGCTTGTAGCTCAAGCATCCGAAGTAACCCCGTGGCAGCCAGGCGAGCAGGTGGGCGATCATGCCCTACTCGCCTAGCGAGAAGTCCATGTGTGGGTCTGGCGGGCAGGTGGGCGACCACGCCCTGCCCGCCGGGCGAGCAGGTGGGTGACCACGCCCTGCTCGCCAAAATGCTAGCCTCCGTGACAAGCCTGGAGGCTGGTCGCCCAGTGGCCTATGGCAAAGATAAGTTGCTCGCCTTAACAATACCGACTTATCTTCTACACCTGCACCCCATTGGGTTTATGCTGTGTATGGCTGTCACTGGCCCTGATAATCTAATGGCTCCTCGCTGGTAAAAGGAAATGCCTAGTGCTTGCACGGCAGGAACGGGTAACCAGGAGTGCAAGTGTGGCACGGTGACTCAAACGCGGCTCGCACACCCCGGGTTCGCTCCATGAAGCACCACTGGCTGTCTATGCGAGCACCGCAAGCCCGTACCGCTCCTGCAAGCTTGCTTCCTTGTTATGCAATGCTGCGGTCAGGTTCCAAGAGATCATGGGGATATAAGTTCCAAAAGGGCAAGAGTCAGTGACACCCCTACGCAGAACTTAAGACTTTGCTTGTCTATATCCTGCATGTTCTACACAATCCTTGTTCGCATTATTGCAATCACTCGAAAAAGGCCTAAGTATCGACCTAACTTGAGTGTCCAGGTTCGCATCATAACAAGGCTGTGGGCTGATCGCCCGAAGATCGAGTTGAGCAAGCACATCCAAAACACGAACAGACGAACATGCCCAGGTGAAACCGAAAAATGCCAACTTCATTACAATTGCTAATATTGTTCTGGCATACAAAAAATAGGAACAAGACAAAATAAATAAAGCAAAAGGAAGCGGCTCGGGCCATCAATCGCCGTTGACGACTTGAATGCCCCCGTCATCCTCTTCAGCCTCTGACTTCCGCAGCTGCGCCATGCTCTGGGGCCTCCGCTGCCAACATGCCGACGACGCGCTCCGCGGCCTCGTGCATGCACGCCAGTGCCTGGGCCTCGTCTCCCTCGATGCCGTCCGTGACGGTCATTGTGTTGAAGGCGGTGTTGCGGCTGGCATAGCACGCCAGCATGAAGGTCGCGGTGGCCCTGGCGACCTGCTGCCCTTCCTGGATGGAGCGTGCGGCCATGGCGGCTGGCAGTCGAGAGCACTCAGCGATTCGTGATGCAAGAGGCGCATCGACGCTGCGGCTCAAGTGGCTCGCGAAGGTCCACCCCTAGCGGCGCCAAGACTCTCACCATGCACCGGTATGATGGCCGGAGCATGGTCATGATATTGTGCCGCCGCCGCCGTCTGCCGCCTCCTCCGCCGCCTCGGTCTCCTGCTCCGGCGAGTAAGGTCGCCTGTGGGTCTCTCTTGGGCAGTGCGCCTCTGTCTCTCTAGCTCCTCGCGCAATGCCGCCACTTGTTGTGTCACGTGGGCTTCACGCTGGTAGTCGCCGAGAGAAAGTGCTCACGGCTGCGAAGGCCATTAAGCTTCGGTGAGCAACAGATGCAGCCGATGGCGCGGGTGGTGGGGACGATTGGAGCGGAGGCAAGCAGGCGCCAGCCCCAACGACGCCCAAACCGCGGCCGAGCTGCTCGGCTACCCTTGACCAGAAGAGCTCGCCGCATCTGTTGGTGCTGCAGAGGTCTGTGCGACTAGGGCGTCTTGGCGGGCCGCCCTCGGGGGCAACTTGAAGTTGAATGAGGTGGTCGCCATCGCAAGCTTGTTTCGGCGGGCACCAGCAATGATTGACCTGGTGCGCCGGAGTTGGTGCCGCCGAATCGTGTCGGCGAAGACGGCGCGCAGAGTTGAGTCGCATCGCAGTAGCTAAGCGTCGGAGAAGGGGCGGCAGGCATCGCCGCCCCAGAAGATGTCGCCGCTTCAGCGCGGCTGACGGCGATAGCAACAGAGTCCGATCCCGGCAGTTCTCTTGGGTCCGTGTTCGGCATCCGGAGCAATCGGCCGTTTGCTTGTGCTCCGGTCGTCAGCCCAGGGCTGGTCCCTGATCACCAAGGGGCCACGGGCCGGCACCACGGCAGGACCGGTGGAGTCCATCGCCGGGAAGGATTGAACGATCCGGAGGCGCTCTGCGAACTCCAGATCGCAGAGCAGCCGGGCATCCGTTGGAAATTCTAGGCCGCTTGGCACTGGCGGGATCAACCCAGATAGCCATCTGGAGAGGGCGGGACCATCCAGGTTTCCCTCGCCTAACACCAAAAGAAGACGACAATATTAGCTGATGGTGACCGTGAAGAAGAATATGCATTCAAAAGAAAGGCAACAGGACTTACTGCCTGGGTACGTGAGCGTCACGTCGTCGTCCCCTATGTATCGCCATGCAGGGCGGGCACGACGACGCAGGGGGCTGATCCTCTGAGCCATGAAGTCTCGGACTACCAGTGCCCCGATCAGGCTGGTGCCCCGCAACCGATCGATGCGGGCCGCCATCGCCAGGAGCTCTGCCGTCTCCTCAACGGGTGAGCTCCAGCTCTCGCAGACTTCCGCGTGCGCGCAAGGCACCCCAAGAAGGTCGACCCCGCTGTCGTCACCGATGTAGAGCCAGTCGCTCCGCCAATTCTTCTAGTTGGAGCGTGCTTGGATGGGAATGTAGCGGGGGGCCAACTCATCACGGAGGCGGAAGTGGCAGTTCCCTGCAACCCCGCTATCGAGAGAGACACGGCAGACGAATAAGTAGTGAAAGAGGGGAAGATTGGGCATTACCCCCACGAACATCTCGCAGAGGTAAGCGAAGGTGGAGAGAAGGACGATGGAGTTGGGGGAGAGATGAAGATGATGAATCTCGTAGAAGTGGAGGATGGTGAGGAAGAATTCGGAGAATGACGGCACCAAGCCCACCATAAGCCCCCAGGCGAAGACGACTATCTCCCCTGGCTCGCGGCCTGGCGCAACGGTCCCCTGGCGGAGGTGCAGGGAGCCCTCGGGTGCCATCTTGGTAACGAGATCCACCCTGCTCTGGCCAACGGTGGAGGAAAGAAGAGGCTGCGCCATCGAAGTGGAAGCAAAGTTTTTTGAGCGAAGAAGGCGAAAAAGCAAAGAGCCAAGTGCGAAGAAGATCAGAAGGCGTGAACTGTTGAGTGGGGGTGTGCATATATATAGACCCCCACAAAAATGGTTCGTGAACAGGCAAAAGACGCGGCGTTTCGGGTCCTAAGAAAAATCGACGGAAGTGGGGAGGACCGAAGCGGTTGCGTGCACAGAGGTGGTGGGCCCATCCAGGAACGCACTGGCATTAAATAAGGTCTGAAAACCAACTGGCGCATGTTCCAGGATGGCCCCGGGGGCTACTGTCAGTGTACTTTGCAACGGGGTATCCTCTCCGCCAGAGAAGTAATAGGCACAAGAAGTGGCCTAGCCTACTTGGTGGCTCGGGCGGTGGGCGATCACGGCTGGCGAAAGCAATGGCGAAGCGCTCACAGTGCCCGGGCGGCAGCCGGGCGGTCACGCCATGCCTGCCGGGCGAGGAGCCAGCGTGGCCTCGGGCGAAAGCCGGTGAGCGTTTCCACGTGGCGCCTTAGCGAGCGACCAGCGATCACGCCGCTTTCGGGCGAAGCGGCGAACGCGTGGCGCCGGGCGAGCATACGGCGATCACGCCACGCTCACCGGCGAAGCGTTCCAGGACGCTCGGGCGGGCAGCCGGTGATCACGCCTACCCGCCAAAGTAGGGCGAGGAGGCGGCTCGCAAGTGGGCGGCCGTCTGGGCCCCCTTGTCGTGCCATGGAGGCAACCAAAAGAATGAGAGGAAGGCTTACCAAAGCCGCCTCGCACCTTGTGTCGGGGTCATTAATGTGAAGGGTTCTACTATCGACACGACGACGGCTTGTCCTCTAACGCCTACCAAACCCGCCGCAGAGTGTCATATCCCAAGGACGGCGAAACCCACGACCGACATTAAATGAGGTTTGAAGGACAAGGCCACAGAGGCGATGTAATAAATGAGTCGTGGGTCGACGTGGAAGTTGGAATGATGGGTGTAATTAATGTGTTGTAGATAAGTATGGCGTCTCCTTCTCCCCTGTCCGGACCAACCCGTCTATATAAGGGCGCCTCGGTGCATGGGACGAGGGGGCCGGAAGGAGAAAGAAAGATCGAGAGGTTGAAAGAAGAAGAGAGAACTCACCCAAGCTAGAGAAGTCATTGTAATCCCTTCACATTTCCTCAACAAAGAACCAGTAGGACGTAGGGCCATTACCCGAGCTGGGGGCCTGAACTTGGGTACATCGCTGTGTCCATTAGCCTTTTGATTCCCGGAATCCATCGTGAGAGACATTTGGGTTTCCAGCCACGAAGACGCCCTCTACCGAACCATACCTTCCGTCTAGGGAGTAGTCAACCCTGTTCGTTGACGGGGTCTTGTCAGGTGGAATACGCCGACAATGTTCAAGTGGTGCCTCCTAGAAATGAGCATACTTCGGGAAGGCCAGACTAAATTAGATAAGTTATATAAGCATAAGGGTATGCTGGGTCGAAATAAACATAAATTTTCTTAACTTGCAACCTTTATTTTCTCAGCTCACCAATCATCATATGCTTCAATAGTACTGTTCACAACATTCCAACCAAGACCGGTTGTTGCATGCTTCAACTGCTTCCATGTTGAGTGCTTAGCCTTCAAACCATCCCACTTATTTTTAAATTGCTTCTTGTCGTAAAGTCTCCTAGTCTTTGCAAGGAATCTTTCAGCTAGCTTTTTATATCCCTTCATATTCAAATGTCTGGTGGGCCTATTTCTAGCAATAACCTCAGCGGCACATATTTCATAAAAGGCTTCATTGCCCAAATTTTTCTACACTGCAATGGGATTCTTAACAATTTTGTTCATCTAGCTAGTGGATAACTAACAGTAATGATAATATCAATTTAATGTATAGAAACTTGTGATCAGCTGCTAAATGATTCCGTTGTGTATGATTGTGATATTTCATATATGTTGCCACTGCGTGCACTAGCATGATCTTGGACTAGTGTAGTATACATAGAGGGTCTAAATTTGCATATTTAGGTCTTGACAAAGGTGTTATTAGAGCCATTCTGACTGTAGGTCCTGACCCTAGTTAGAATGGCCATTCATTAGAATGTTCAAATTATTTTCTAAAAAGATAATTAACTTGAAAGATTATTAAGTTCTTGACTTATCTTATCTATTTTACACTTTCCCCTCTTGCTGAAATTTCTTTCTCTTTCCCATACTGATTGAAGCTTAAATCTTACACCAAATTGACTTTAATAGATGAAGATGGTCCACGCCTATGGTGAGTGCACCGGTAGATATATGGATGTGGAGAGTTTTGCAAGTGGTTGGTGGTTACAAGAGGCTATTCCATCAGGGAATCTGTTGAATAGTGAATGGCAAAGCTGTTATGTGGTATATAAAATTACCATCTACGCTAGGGTGTATGGCAAGGCAAGTTGTCCTTTCTATCTCACTATTAGAAGGCTCACTTTTGAAGCTAGGATCCAAGAATCATCATGTCTGCCATTAGTAAGGATCTGCAATAAACATGCTTCAGAGTTAAGGCATTCAGTGTTCCAACTTCATCCTTGAGGACGTGTGTCGGTGTACTTTGCACCAGGGTACCCTTTCCGCCGTGAAAAGTAATAGGCCCAAGAAGTGGCCTTGCCCAATTTAAAGCCCACGCACTGGCGGGCAAATGGCGCGAAAGCACGCCCGCCACGGGTGCAAAGCCCACGCCCCGTCCAAGCAGTGGGCGATCACGCCCTACTCACGGGCGAAGCGGCCGCGTGGCGCCATGGCGGTAGTCGGGCGCACGCCCGCCCACGGGCGAGGAGCCCACGTGGCGGCTTGCCGAGTGGGTGGGTGCTTGGGCCCCCCTTGTCAGGCCACGAAGGCAACTAAAGGAATGAGGGGAAGTTTCGCCTCGAAGTTTCCCTCTCCTGGCACCTCATGTCAGGATCATTAATTATGAAGGGTCCAGCGTTCAACACGACAGCGGCTTATTCCTCTGACGTCTGTCACCAACCCGACATAGAAGCGTCCTATCCCGGGCGGACCGGACGAGGCCTCTCACCGACATTAAATGATGTTCGAAGGACAAGGCCACGAGGCGTGCTTGATAAATGAGTCGTGGGTAGACGTGGAAGCTGGAATGATGGGTGTAATTAATGTGTGTAGATAAGTATAGCGCAACCTTCTCTCCTGCCTAGGGTGGCCCGTTTATATAAGGGCGCCCTAGTGCATGAAGAAGGGGGCTGGTCAATTGGCTCGAACAAGAAGCATAGAAAGGCAGACATTGAGAAGCACCCTTGTAAGAAAATTTTCCCTTTTCTCAACAAAGAACTCGCAGGACGTAGGGCTATTACCCATTCCGGGGGCCTGAACCTGGATAGATTAGCGTGTCCACCAGCTTGCCGTCGCCCAGAACTCATCGCTGAGAGATATTAGGGTTTCTAGCCACGAAGATGCCCTCTACCGAACCATAATTTCTGTCTAGGGAGTAGACACTCTGTTAGCGGAATCTTGTCAGGCGAAATATGCTGACAGGGGCGCGCCAGGTAGGGGGCTAGTGGTCGGCTCATTGTAGGGTCGAGGATGCGCCTAGAGGGGGGGTGAATAGGCGTTTTACAAAATTCGATCGCTCACTAAACGATTCGCTCTAATCAACCCCTATGTCAAAACCAAATCAAATATATATATGCGGAAGCGATAGATAGGTTTTGACAATTAAAGCCTAAATCAGCTAGGCTCACTAGTGCACTAACTAAATTATGTCTCTAAACTAGAATTGCTAAATTGATCAATCAATTAACACTAAGCAATTCTATTACAATCAAGCAATTGAACAATATACTAGAAATGTAAATACTTGAAAGTAAAAGAGACAAGAGGCAAACGATGTTTTTCCGTGGTGTTCGAAGACTTGCCGGTCTCCCCTAGTCCATGTTGAGGCAAGCCCAACCACTTGGACTTGCTCCCGCTCGAGCACACGCCTCTTTCCACTAGTCGTGGTTTTTCACGCTTGCGCGTAGGCTCATCCCGAACCTTCACAAACTTGCCGGGGCTTCTCACACCTTGAGAGCTCCCGCGCACAACGCCTACGCCGTCTAGGAGTCGGCAACCTCCAAGAGTAACAAGCCGCTCCTTCACTTGAACTTCACCGAGCACAACGAATGCGCTTCCGGAGATCACCAAGTGCAACACATGCACAAGGCCTCACTCAAGTGCAACACATGCACAAGAGGCTCTCAAACCACTCCCTAATTGCAACACATGCAATTAGTGCTCACACTTAAGCTCAAGAAGCAAATGGAGAAGAGCAACACATGCAAACAACTCCCACACAGCAGCAACAACCTGCCCAAACCCCCCAAGGGGTATATTTATAGCCCCACCAAGAAAACTAGCCGTTGGGGGCAAGATTCTAGAAAATCAGCGAAAACGCGGTACTACCGCCCTCTAAGGGCCGGTAGTACCGGCCGTAGCCCCAACGGCTCAAGAACGGTTACATTCCGAGATTACCGCCCTCGAGGGCAGAGTAGTCAAGATTTATGACTACTACCGCCCCACCGAAGCAGTCTTGCCGCCTAACCGAACTAGCAAAACACGCCAAGATCGTAAAAGAGCTACCGCAGTATAACCCCGGTAGTACCAAGATTTGCGATACTATCATAAGCAAGGCCCTAGTACCGCCAGCCAGGAGAAAACAAGGATTCAACTCCAAACCGATTCTCCAAAAAACAAACTTTGTTCTTTGAGCCAATGGATGGTCAACACATGATCATAGACACATGCAAAACACATTTGCACCAACTTAGCCCATGCTCAAAGAATTTGAAACCAAAACACAAAAACGATTTCGCAACCAACTCAAGATCTATTTGCAAAACGATACAAATCAAACTCGAAGTTTATGAGATTAATCCCCTAGCCATGTGAAGGTCAATACGAGACCCACTCAACTTGCCAACACCCATTGCAAGCCCTACTCACACGCCTCGGATTCCTGACTCATAAACCTTAGTTTATTCGACAACTAACTTGCAAAAACACATTAAACCAATTTCATGCTTGAGCACTACTCTTGCAACACATGCAAAAGTCTAGCTCCAAGCAACACTAATCAAGATGCATGAACTCTTTAATTGCAACACATGCAATTCTCTAGTTCCATGCAACACCAAATCAAACTTCGCACTAAATCCAAATCAAACGTATGAGCTCTCTACTTGCAACACATGCAAGCCTCTAGCTCCATACAAACACATAAACACCAAATCGTGCTTGAGCTCTCTCCTTTTGCAACACATGCAAAACTTAGCTCCAAGCAACCACAAGATTTTAGAAAGATAGTTTTGTAAGCAAAACATGAAGCTTCAACAGTCGCAACACATGTAAAAGTGAACTTCACATAAAAGCCAACGCACATAGCTTATCCTATTTGCAACACATGCAAATCAAAGCATTATGCGAAAACCAAATGCATATGCTCTTCCTCTTTGCAACACATGCAAATCAGAGCATAAACCAACGACAATCAAGCATAAACTTAACCCACTCGCAACACATGCAAAATGGTTAACTTTATGCAAAAACCAAATAACCACAAGACAACCATTTGGATTTGGTTTGAGCTCGAGTGAACGCGGATTGAGATCACCAACACATGATGAAGCTCAAGCTAGAGACAACCCTCTTAATAGCACGGCGATAAAAACCTTAGACTTAAAGACTACAAAGTCCTTAGCCTATCTAATTATACCTTCGCGCCACAAGAAGCAATCCCCTTTGGGGTCTTTATGATCTTCACTTTGATACTCCCCCGGGATCATCACTCAAATCCTCTTTTAACTTCGGGATCCATTCTTGACGCCCATCAACTCATGGTGCCGTCCTTGTCCCTTTCTCATTATCTCATTTATCTTTGGACCTAACTCAATCACAACTCATAAAATAGTTAGTCCAAGATGCATGGTTGTCTCAATTATCTCTTGCACTCCATTAACACATAATGGATGCCTCTAGATCAATTGAGCACAACCTAAATCAATTTGAATGATTAAAGTATGTCTTAAGTACAATAATGCAACACATGCTTCATTATACTTAAGAACTATTCATTTGTCCTTAATTAATCAAGGAACACCATCAACACATGATGAAATGTTTTTTAATGATTAATAAGACAAATGAACTCAAATTAAATTATCATTTAAATTGATATGAGTATATATTAACTACACAAGTTTTCATATACTCATGTTGATGAGAGGTAATGATCCATTATGTGAAATCTATATGGAAGTGATCATTACACTAAGTCATCGACTCTAGAATACACCCCACATGTATATGTGCATAAGTATGATTGACTTGGATATAATATGCACATATTCAATTTGATTGCATTGGAGCATATCCTATATTTCCACAAGTATACTTATAACTAGGCAATTCAAATATATACTCAAGGATTTAGTTTCTTTGTCTTGATCCTTATATGTGTCAATAACGAATCGATCAATACAAAGAGACTTTCAAGTTAAACTACAAACTCCCCCTAAATATGTGCATCCATGTAATGTGTGGATTGGGAAACATAATGCATGTTTGTGGTTAATATACTGGGGACATTCATACTTTAACTTGACTCCAAAGTATGCAACTAATATTAGAATGAATATGCAAACATACCTTGGGTTTTCCATTTTTCAATGCGATGAGACTAATCAAAGATATTCTAAATAAACAAGTTAGTCTCGATATAGGATTTGTCATTAATAACAAAATCACATTAATGGATAATCTCAATATTAGATTTGTCATTAACACCAAAACCATAACTAATGAAGGTTGAACTTACAATCTCCCCCTTTTTGGTGATTAATGACAAATCCAAGCTTAATGAGCACATTTGGATTAAAACTAACATATTGAGAGAATTTAAGCTATTTGAATGCATATGCACATTTTAAACAATATAAGCATTGACAATTTTTGAATGCATATGAGAATCAATTCTCCCCCTTAATCATATTAAGTTTCCTTTTTAAGCCAAATGATATTAAGCTTCCTAATTCTCCCCCTTTTGGCATTAAACACCAAAAATGGAATTCTAAGATGATTTCTCTATTTAAATATACTCCCCTTTGGCAAACATTTTTCCTTTTAAATAATCTCCCCTTTTTAATTATCTCTTTTTAAGCTCCTGATTCTCCCCCATGAAATTATTTCTTTTTAATGAAGGTCATACAAGAATTGAAATAAACACTTATGACTTTCGCAAAGAATTGAAATTTCAAGTCAAATAAAAACTTGAAGGGTTATTCAAGAAGTAAAACCAGTTTTTATTTCAAATATGGTCTAAAAATTAGGAAAACTCGAAACGAGACCATATTTGGGTTTGTGGATATCACTTGTAAAAATACCACTTGTAAAGATAGGCATGAAAAACGAAGTAAGGGTATCACACGGTTTATTTGAAACACATTCAAATAACTCACTCCTCATTTTATTAGGCTTTACAAATTTTCGATTTGATTCCCTTGAAGAATCCAATAAAGTGCCTAATCGGGTAAACGAGGAACCCAAAAGAATTAAATACCACTTGAGAAATTAGATACCACTTTAAATCTATCTCAAGGGCTTTAGAAATAAGCATTTTCAAATTTGATTGAAGAACAATGCTCAACTTGATATTTTCCTCTTTTATGAATTACAACTCATAAAGACTCTCACACAGAGAAATTTTAGGTGGTTGAACTTACAATTTTAGCTTGCGAGGAAAAATCTTAATCAAGAATGTGGGTATCCAAGTGATACTACAAAAAGGCAATGAAATACCACTTGTAGGAAATAATTGAATTCAAAGATACCACTTAAAAAGGAAATCAAATAATCAAGGATATCACTAGAAGAAAAGAACAATAAGAACCATGATACCACTTAGAGAAAAGAGAAACTCAATGATACCACTTGTAAGCATATGGAGTGAATAAATGCTCAATTGATACCACTTAGGATCAACTCACAAAGAATTTGATACCAATTGAAGGAAATATCAATAACATTGATGGGTATCAGAGCAATAAAATCAAGGCAATATATACTTACGGGTATCGAAAACTCAAGATAGATCAATAAAAGCACAAGATTTAGTATCGGAGCAAATTAAAGACATGATATCACTTGGAAGTATTTTAGTGCCCAAAACTTGATATAAATAAACTCCCCAAGATATTCAATGAATGAATCATGGAGTTATTTGCATTTGAATTGCGCAAGTTTTGTCTTTTCAAAAGATCAAGTGAAAATCACTCTTAAAATCAATTTAATGCTCAAACTGATACCACTTGGAAAGATCTTTCAAATAATCTGTAAAACTTTTGAAATTTTGCACAAATAAACTTTGGGATCATAAGAAATTTTTCCAAAAAGAATTCTTGAAAAATGAAGATCCAATTAAAAGATATCCCAAAGCAAAACTCAAAAAATTCTAAAAAATTCAGAACCAAATCTGCCAGACCGGTACTACCGCAACACATGGCCGGTAGTACCGCAAATCGATACTATCACGGTCAGTAATTGGTAGTACCGCCCTTGACAGACTGAGACGCGGATTTTTGCAAATTTTATCAAAAATGATTCAAATGAAGTCCAATGGATTTGAAACTTTCCAGAAATGAACTTTGGACTATTTAGAAGGTTTTGTAAAAAGAATTTTCTCAAAAGCAATTTTATTTTGAAAGATATGGTAATTTGCGCTTTGAGGCATAAATGGAATTCGATTTTCATGAAAAGCCTCAAAATGCAATTCAATTTGGATTTCATGCAATTTTAACTTTCATGGCTTAGATTGGTGTATCATGAAGGTTTCAAGTCAAGATTTATAACGAAATCCAACTTGAATGCCACGATTTGTGCTATATGCCTAATTAGGCTATTTTGGATCAAATCAAATTGTTTTGAGCCAAATTAGATTTCAACATAGAGTTTTTCATTTTGAAAGCTTGTAAAACCTTTGGAATACATAGTAGAATACTTTTTCAAAGCTTTTCATAAAATTAGGCCTTTTAAATATGAATTTTGACTTTTGATCTAAATAGTCCATTTTGAGAAGCAAATAGAAATCAAAGCCAAATTCAACAACACAAAGAATTCAAATTTAGCATGGGGTAAGATATATGGATTTGAATTTTGTGTATGAGTCTAAAATACCATTTTGAATCACAATTCTACACAAGAATTGATCCAAATGGAGAAACTCACAAAGTGCAATAGTATGACCATTATGGGTCAAGTATAGTTTTTCGGCGAGTTTCAAAATCAAATAACTTTTGCTAGGTTGTTCTTTTGAACATCTTTTGAACACAAAAGTTGTTAAGAATGACCAACTCTAGGATTTTCATTTTGGAATTATTTTCAAAATCCTTTTACTTTTAATTTTATAAAAATTATAAGTTTAAATCCAAAACAAGATACTAGTAACTAGCTTTTGAAGTTAAAAACTCATTTTCTTTTCAAAATAGATTTTGTGAAACCAAAACCTTTGAAAAACATTTCAAAAGCATTTGTATACATTTTAAACTAGTTTTTCACAAGATTAGTAATAGTATATAAAGTTTTGACTTTTGGCTAAATGGTTTGATTTTGAAATTATATATATGCACTTATATTAATATGGGCACACGTAGGGATGTGATACACATGAATATGAATTAACACTCCCCCTAAATGTGCCACTTTCTAACTTGCTCAAGATTTGCAATAAGAGAATAGATAAGAGGCGAGAGCAAGTTCTTACAACAAGTAATCTAAATTGATTTTCATTAATATTGCAATATAACCTACACAAGGCTATAAGATATAATAGTAATCAATTTAAATACTTGTTACCCGAGATGGCATTGGCTCATGATGGACTTGATTATCTTTATGCTTGACACCACTTGTAGACGAACATAATCCTTCTCCTCTTGAATGGGCAAGCGTCCAATCCATCTCATATCACCTAAAAATCTTTTAGGCGATTTTTGGTACTCAATCCTTGTTGGGTCCGACAATGTTAGTCACAATTGATTTAGGAACCCAAATGGCCCTAATTTTAACATTATTGAATTGACTAACATGACTAGGAATAGTTTTGCGATAATTATTCCTCCTAGGCAAAGTATTTGTATTTTTATGAAGGGGCATAGGAGGACATTGATACTTTGCAAGATTATTTCTAGTTTGATCTCTTCTAAGCATATGATTATTGAAATTATGCATCGGCTTAGAGGATCTAGCATTTCTAGCAAATGTTTTACTATAGTTATTTTTCCTAAGCACATGATCATCATGATTTTCTTATTCTTAGGAAATCTAGCATTTTGAGCAAAAACATTTCTAGAAATACTCTTCCTATGCAAATGTATATCATTTTTAGCGGGCATAGGGTACTTGACAAGCTTAGCAAACACATTGCCATTCTTGTCCTTCCTAAGCGAATAATTTTCGTTAATGAGAATAGGCTTAGGAGTTATACCTTTGGGACAATCCTTACCGAAATGTCCCTTTTCCCGGCAATTGAAGCACGTTACTCCGTTTGGTCCTCTCTTGACCTTCTTGTTGTGCTCAACGCCGGTTTGCCTCATGGTTGATGTTGTGGCCTTGTTATCCACTTGGTTTGGGCACACGGAGGCGAGGTGGCCCTTCTTGTTGCAATTGAAGCACTTGATTGTCTTCGTGTGTCGTGCATTGTGCCTCATCTTGCTATTCTTCCTCTTGGAGTTGTAGCTGAGTCCTTGCTTGTCTTGAGGCGCTCTTGGCTTACTCAAGATTTCGTCGAGAATGGCCTTTCCCTTTACGCACCTCTTCAAGTCATTTTCCAATCAAATGACTTGGGCCATGAGCTCTTTATTTTCCTCTACAAGATTAGCATCTAAAAACATAGAGGAACTAGAAGCAATTTCATTAGAGCAACAAGGCAAATCATCGCTAGAAGTGGATATGCATTTATTAGATGAATTGTTTGTAATAGGAATTAAGTGAGGCAATTCATCTTCTAAATTACATTGAGTAGCACTATCCATACTAGCTTTAGTGAATTCCTTGAAATGGACTTTTTCATGATTTTCTTTTAGAACATCATAATCATTTTTAAGTGATTCATGTTCTAACTTTAAAATTTTATATTTCTTTTTCTCCTTTCCAAGAAATTCATTTAGCTCCTCTAACATATTCATTAATTCATCATAAGAGGGCTCATTATCATTTTCATCATTATTTACCTCAATTTTACCTTTGGCCATGAAGCAACGAATCCTTGATGGAAGTGAATATTCGCTAAATAAAGCTTGAGGTGGAGGTTGAGGTTGATGGAGATGCTTGGTTCTTCATCGCTTGATGTAGAGGTTGAAGAATCGTCAACCGACATCTCTTCCTCAATGCAATCCTCAATTGATGTGGATGGTTCAAATTCATCTTGAAGCTTAATCCACATTTCATGAGCGCTTTTGAGATTGCATATGAGATTAAATATTTCTCGCTCACAACACTAAATAAAACATTAGTTGCTTGAGCGTCGAGATGTAGGCATTTCTCCTCTCCTTTAGTTGGAGCAATATCATTTATTGGAGAAGAAAAGCCGATATCTACGATCCACCATATTTGTGGGCTCATGGATTTAAAATGATTAATCATAAATAATTTCCATGATGAATAATTTGAGCCATCAAAAATATGTGAATCGGTGTAGTGCACTAATCCGCTAGTCGCCATCCTTTTTACTCTCTAGACGGTTAAGCCTAAAATGAGAGTGACCGTGGCTCTGATACCACTTGTAGGGTCGAGGATGCGCCTAGAGGGGGGTGAATAGGCGTTTTACAAAATTCGATCGCTCACTAAACGATTCGCTCTAATCAACCCCTATGTCAAAACCTAATCAAATATATATATGCGGAAGCGATAGATAGGTTTTGACAATTAAAGCCTAAATCAGCTACGCTCACTAGTGCACTAACTAAATTATGTCTCTAAACTAGAATTGCTAAATTGATCAATCAATTAACACTAAGCAATTCTATTACAATCAAGCAATTGAACAATATACTAGAAATGTAAATACTTGAAAGTAAAAGAGACAAGAGGCAAACAATGTTTTTCCGTGGTGTTCGGAGACTTGCCGGTCTCCCCTAGTCCACGTTGAGGCAAGCCCAACCACTTGGACCGACTCCCGCTCGAGCACCCGCCTCTTTCCACTAGTCGTGGTTTTTCACGCTTGCGCGTAGGCTCAACCCGAACCTTCACAAACTTGCCGGGGCTTCTCACACCTTGAGAGGTCCCGCGCACGACGCCTACGCCGTCTAGGAGTCGGCAACCTCCAAGAGTAACAAGCCGCTCCTTCACTTGAACTTCACCGAGCACAACGAATGCGCTTCCGGTGATAACCAAGTGCAACACATGCACAAGAGGCTCTCAAACCACTCCCTAATTGCAACACATGCAATTAGTGCTCACACTTAAGCTCAAGAAGCAAATGGAGAAGAGCAACACATGCAAACAACTCCCACACAGCAGCAACAACCTGCCCAAACCCCCCAAGGGGTATATTTATAGCCCCACCAAGAAAACTAGCCGTTGGGGGCAAGATTCCAGAAAATCAGCGAAAACGCGGTACTACCGCCCTCTAAGGGTCGGTAGTACCGGCCAGAGTCTCCCAACGGTCAGCGGCTACATTCGATACTCTACCGCCCTCTGAGGGCAGTGAGTACAAGCATTCTGATACTACCGCTCCCACCGAGCGGTAGTGCCGGCCTCACCGAACCAGCAAAACACGCCAAGATTTGTAAAAGAGCTACCGCAGTATAACCCCTAGTAGTCAAGCATTAGCAAGGCGGTAGAGTACCGGCCGCAGGAGAAAACCAGGGATTCAACTCCAAATCCGATTCTCCGAAAAACAAACTTTGTTCTTTGAGCCAATGGATGGTCAACACATGATCATAGACACATGCAAAACACATTTGCACCAACTTAGCCCATGCTCAAAGAATTTGAAACCAAAACGCGAAAACGCATTTCGCAACCAACTCAAGATCTATTTGAAAAACGTATTAAGCAAATCAAACTCGAGTTTATGAGATTAATCCCCCTAGCCATGTGAAGGTCAATACGAGACCCAGTCAACTTGCCAACACCCGTTGCAAGCCCTACTCACACGCTCTCGGGATTCCGGACTCATAAACCTCAGTTTATTCGCACAACGAACTTGCAAAAACACATTAAACCAATTTCATGCTTGAGCACTACTCTTTGCAACACATGCAAAAGTCTAGCTCCAAGCAACACCAAATCAAGATGCATGAACTCTTTAATTGCAACACATGCAATTCTCTAGTTCCATGCAACACCAAATCAAACTTCGCACTAAATCCAAATCAAACGTATGAGCTCTCTACTTGCAACACATGCAAGCCTCTAGCTCCATACAAACACATAAACACCAAATCGTGCTTGAGCTCTCTCCTTTTGCAACACATGCAAAACTTAGCTCCAAGCAACCACAAGATTTTAGAAAGATAGTTTTGTAAGCAAAACATGAAGCTTCAACAGTCGCAACACATGCAAAAGTGAACTTCACATAAAAGCCAACGCACATAGCTTATCCTATTTGCAACACATGCAAATCAAAGCATTATGCGAAAACCAAATGCATATGCTCTTCCTCTTTGCAACACATGCAAATCAGAGCATAAACCAACGACAACCAAGCATAAACTTAACCCACTCGCAACACATGCAAAATGGTTAACTTTATGCAAAAACCAAATAACCACAAGACAACCATTTGGATTTGGTTTGAGCTCGAGTGAACGCGGATTGAGATCACCAACACATGATGAAGCTCAAGCTAGGAGACAACCCCTCTTAATAGCACGGCGATAAAAACCTTAGACTTAAAGACTACAAAGTCCTTAGCCTATCTAATTATACCTTCGCCGCCGCGCGCAAGCAATCCCCTTTGGGGTCTTTATGATCTTCACTTTGATACTCCCCCGGGATCATCACTCAAATCCTCTTTTAACTTCGGGATCCATTCTTGACGCCCATCAACTCATGGTGCCGTCCATGTCCCATTCTCATTATCTCATTTATCTTTGGACCTAACTCAATCACAACTCATAAAATAGTTAGTCCAAGATGCATGGTTGTCTCAATTATCTCTTGCACTCCATTAACACATAATGGATGCCTCTAGATCAATTGAGCACAACCTAAATCAATTTGAATGATTAAAGTATGTCTTAAGTACAATAATGCAACACATGCTTCATTATACTTAAGAACTATTCATTTGTCCTTAATTAATCAAGGAACACCATCAATACATGATGAAATGTTCTTTAATGACTAGTAAGACAAATGAACTCAAATTAAATTATCATTTAAATTGATATGAGTATATATTAACTACACAAGTTTTCATATACTCATGTTGATGAGAGGTAATGATCCATTATGTGAAATCTATATGGAAGTGATCATTACACTAAGTCATCGACTCTAGAATACACCCCACATGTATATGTGCATAAGTATGATTGACTTGGATATAATATGCACATATTCAATTTGATTGCATTGGAGCATATCCTATCTTTCCACGAGTATACTTATAACTAGGCAATTCAAATATATACTCAAGGATTTAGTTTCTTTGTCTTGATCCTTATATGTGTCAATAACGAATCGATCAATACAAAGAGACATTCAAGTTAAACTACAAACTCCCTCAAAATATGTGCATCCATGTAATGTGTGGATTGGGAAACATAATGCACGTTTGTGGTTAATATACTGGGGACATTCATACTTTAACTTGACTCCAAAGTATGCAACTAATATTAGAATGAATATGCAAACATACCTTGGGTTTTCCATTTTTCAATGCGATGAGACTAATCAAAGATATTCTAAATAAACAAGTTAGTCTCGATATAGGATTTGTCATTAATAACAAAATCACATTAATGGATAATCTCAATATTAGATTTGTCATTAACACCAAAACCATAACTAATGAAGGTTGAACTTACACTCATCCAGCCATCTCTAAAGCGAGTTTCGGTTCTCCATCCGAAAGGACTTCGCGCCTGGTGATGGCGGGTTCACACCCACGGCGACAAGATGTGGCGGAGGCTAGTGACTCCCGGAGCACGTCCCGGCATTCTCGCCGGATGAGGGACCGCCTCTCACCGCCACGGCAGGAGGATCGCACTGTGGCGTACATTCATGGTGGCTCATCCACCTATTCCTCCAACGCTTCCTACAAGCGGTTGAGGAGGGAGGTATGCACCACGGCGTCGGGCTCAGGGGCGTGTCGGACGCTAAAGTGGTCGGAGGAGCCGATCACCTTCAGTCGGGCTGACCACCCTGAAAGCACCGCCGGCGTAGGTCACCTTCCGATTGTAGCATCTCCTATGATACGGAATATGAAGCTCGGCCGGGTGCTGATGGACGGAGGGAGTTCTATCAACCTCCTGTCCTTTGAAGCTTTCCGGGCGCTCCAGGTGCCAAACCAGGAGTTGTGCCCTGCTCTGCCTTTCTATGGCGTAGCCCCGGGGGCTAGCATGGTCCCCTTGGGCCAAGTGCGCCTTCCCGTCACCTTTGGAGAGGAAAGCAACTTTTGTACGGAGTTGGTCGACTTCGAGGTCGCTGATTTCGACCTCCCGTACAATCCCACACTTAGCCGACCAGCTTTGGCCAAGTTTATGGCGGCAACCCACTACGGTTACATGGTGGTGAAGATGCCAGGACCCAGTGGTCCCATAACCATCCGGGTGGACAAATCAGAGGCTTTGCGCTGCCACAAGCGCGCACTAGACCTGGCCGGGGCCACCTATGGGAAGCCGGCTGATGCCACCTTCCCGGGAACCCCTCCGGCGCAGACCCGCACCTTGCCTGGCTCACCTAGCGAGTTAAAAGCGGTCTCCCTGAGTGTGGGTGGACCCGGGAAGTTCGTCTTCATTGGCGCTAGCCTCAGCGCCAAATAGGAAGACGCGCTCATTACCTTCCTCCAGTCTAATTCCGACATGTTCGCCTGACAACCATCCGATATGACTGGGGTCCCCAGGGAGGTGATCGAGCACCGACTGGCTACGCTCCCCGGGGTGTGCCCGGTTCGCCAAAAAGTTCGGCGCTAGGCACCAGAGCGTCAGGATGCCATTCGGGAGGAGGTAGAAAAGCTGCTGCGCGTAGGAATCATCCGGGAAGTCTCTCATTCCGAGTGGCTTGCAAACCCTGTGCTTGTCAAGAAGTCCAATGGAAAGTGGCGAATGTGCGTCGATTTTACCGACCTTAACAAAGCCTGCCCGAAGGACCCTTACCCCTTGCCGCGCATCGACCTTATCGTTGATTCTACGGTGGGATGTGAGCTGCTATGCTTTCTGGATGCGTACTCTGGGTACCATCAGATTAGCATGGCGGCAGAAGATGAGGATAAAACTGCTTTTGTAACACCCATGGGCGTTTATTGTTATGTAAGAATGGCCTTTGGGTTAAAAAATGCTGGTTCTACCTACCAGCGCGCCATGCATATCACTTTCCGTCCACAGATAGGGCGTAACCTTGAAGTGTATGTCGACGACCTAGTCGTGAAAGTGAAGACCTAATCGAAGATTTGGAGGAAACTTTCGCCAACCTCCGAAAGAACTGTTTCAAGCTCAACCCCGAGAAGTGCGTATTCGGCGTACCCTCCGGAAAACTGTTAGGATTCCTTGTGTCCAAGCGGGGCATAGAGGTCAATGTTGACAAGATAGCGGCTATCGAGCATATGAAGCCGCCTGTTCGGCTCAAGCAAGTGCAATGCCTGGCCAGTCGCCTGGCCTCCCTCGAGCGGTTTATTGCCCGATTGGGAGAGAGAAGCCTGCCCCTTTTCATACTGCTGAAGAAGACGAACCATTTCGACTGGACTGAGGAGGCTCAACAATCATTTGAAGACTTAAAGCAATACCTCTCCTCCCCACCGGTGCTTGTCGCCCCTCAGCCTAGTGAGCCGTTGCTCCTGTACATTGCTGCTACCCCAGCAGTGGTGAGTGCAGTACTAGTGGCGGAGAGGGAAGGCATTCAGAAGCCAGGCTATTACATCAGTAAGGTGTTACATGAAGCAGAGACTAGGTACCCGCAAGCACAGAAAATGCTGTACGCTGTCCTGGTAGCGTCCAGGAAGCTGCGGCACTACTTTCAAGGATGAGAAATTACAGTGGTCACTGCCTACCTTCTACGAGAAATTCTCCACAATCGAGAGGCAGAGGGTCGCATCGCCAAGTGGTCGGTGGAGCTGGGGGAATTCTGCCTCAAATTTGTACCCCACACCACCATCAAGAGTCAGAAGCTGGCGGAGTTCATTGTCGAGTGGACTCCTGCCGCTTCTGAAGCTGAAGAAGCGCCAGCGCCTTCCCCAAGGACCTTGTTTTTCGATGGTTCTTTCAGACTCGAAGGCGCGGGGGCTGGAGTGGTCCTAGCCTCTCCGACTAGTGACATCCTTCAATACATGGTCATCCTCGACTTCAAGGCCACCAATAATGTTGCCGAATATGAGGGCCTGCTCGCAGGGCTGCGTGTCGCCTCAGCATTAGGCGTCCGACGCCTCCAGGTTAAGGGTGACTCTCTGCTAGTCATCAATCAAGCGCGGAAGGAATTCCAATGCTCTGATCCTACCATGGCCGTCTACCTGGCGGAGGTTTGGAAAATGGAGCGCCACTTCGAAGGATTGGGATATATCCATATCCCTCGATGCGATAACCATATGGCGGACGAGCTTTCATAGCTTGCGTCTACGAGAGCCTTTGCTCCGGTTGGGGTCTCCCGACTGTCTGTCGTTACCCCCACCTCTTGTGGGGAGGACAGTTCCTCCATCAATACCCCCACTCCTCGGGAAGGACAGCCCAACCGTTATTGCCCCTGCTCTACGCGGGGAGAACGGCGTTGTTGCCGATGCAGCACCCGAGGAAAAGCCCGGCCCAACTGAGTACCTGGGTGATCACCGTGTGATCGCCACTCTTGGCCGGGAAGGCCAATGGATGAATCCCATCCTAGCCTTCTTGTGAGACCGAGAGGTCCCCGACGATGACGCTTCTGCTGAAAGGATAGCACGAAAGGCCAGCTGCTACATCCTGGTGGATGGGGACCTATACTATACCGCTGAAGCAGAAATGGAATCCTCCTGAAATGCGTCACTCGGGAAGAGGGGAGCGCCCTACTCTCTGATATCCATGGGGGCATGTGCGGGAGCCATATGTCCGGCTGGACACTTGTCGGCAAAGTGTTCCGCCAAGGGTTTTATTGGCCTACTGCCCTCCAGGATGCTTGCGAGCTGGTAAAGAGGTGCGAAGCATGCCAATTCTTCGCCAGGGAAACCCACCGGCCAGTCCAAGCTCTGCAAACCATTCTGCTCTCTTGGCCGTTCGCGGTCTGGGGGCTGGACATCCTAGGCCCGTTCCCACGGGCCACGGGGGGCTTCACCCACTTATTCATCGCCATCGACAAATTCACCAAGTGGGTCGAAGCCGAAGCGGTCCGTGCTATCACGGCTTCCGCTGCCATTAAGTTCATCCACGGGATTTTCATCCGCTTCGGAGTTGCTAAACGTATTATAACCGACAACGGCACTCAATTCACCAGCGTGGCTTTCATGGAATACTGTGAAGAGATGGGCACCAAGGTGTGCTTCGCTTCGGTAGCCCATCCCAAAAGCAATGGCCAAACTGAGCGTGCCAACGCGCTGGTGTTGAGAGGTTTAAAGACCAGAGCATTTGATCGACTTCGTAAACGGGGGGCGCGGTGGATGGAAGAGCTCCCGGTTGTGTTGTGGTCGCTTCGAACCACAGTACCTAGCCAAGCGACAGGCGAGACGCCTTTCTTCTTGGTCTACGGTGCCGAAGCTGTCCTTCCATCTGAGCTATCGTTTGGCTCACCACGTGTTTCAGTGTTCAGCGAGGAAGACCAGGAGGATCACCGCGATGACGACGTCAACCTTCTAGAGGAGGCGCGTGACCGGGCGGCCTTGTGCTCCGCCCGATATCAGCAAAGCCTCAGACGGTACCATGCCGCTCGAGTCTCCGAGAGAACACTAGCAGTCGGCGACCTGGTTTTGCGTAGAATTCAGAGCCTGCTGGGCTTCACAAACTGTTTCCCTGATGGGAGGGCCCCTTTAAGGTGGTCTCAGTGTCTCGGCCTGGGGCGGTCCGGTTGGCTACCGAGGATGATCAAGAACTGGCCCACTCCTTCAATGTGGAATTGTTGTGGAAGTTTTATCCCTAAAAAACTTGGCTATGCGCGATCGCGGATGAAATGTTAAGTGCACCTGTAGCTCAGGCCATTGGAATAACTCTGTGGCAGCTGGGTGGACGAATGGGCGACCATGCCCTGCCCGCCGGGTGCAAAGCCCACGCCCCCCAAGCAGCAGTGGCGATCACGCCACGCCGCGGGCGGCGGCCCGCGTGGCGCCATGGCAGGTAGCCGGGCGAGCACGCCCTGCACGTCGGGCGAGGAGCCCACGTGGCGGCCTGCCGAGCGGTGGGTGTTTGGGCCCCCCTTGTCAGGCCACGAAGGCAACCAAAGGAATGAGGGGAAGGCTTCGCCTCGAAGTTTCCCTCTGCTAGCACCTCGTGTCAGGATCATTAATTGTGAAGGGTCCAGCGTTCGACACGATAGAGGCTTATTCCTCTGACGTCTCTCACCAACCCGACGTAGAAGCATCCTGTCCCGGGCAGACCGGGTGAGGACTCTCACCGACATAAAATGATGTTCGAAGGACAAGGCCACGGAGGCGTGCTTGATAAATGAGTCGTGGGTAGATGTGGAAGCTGGAATGATGGGTGTAATTAATGTGTGTAGATAAGTATAGCGCCACCTTCTCTCCTGCCTAGGGTGGCCCGTCTATATAAGGGCACCCTGGTGCATGAAGAAGGGGGCCGGTCGATTGGCTAGACAAGAAGCATAGAAAGGCAGACATTGAGAAGCACCCTTGTAAGGCATTTCCCCTTTCCTCAACAAAGAACTCACAGGATGTAGGGCTATTACCCATTTCGGGGGCCTGAACCTGGATAGATCAGCGTGTCCACCAGCTTGTCGTCGCCCGGAACTCATCGCTGAGAGACATTAGTGTTTCCAGCCACGAAGATGCCCTCTACCGAACCATAATTTCCGTCTATGGAGTAGACACTCTGTTAGCATAATCTTGTCAGGCGAAATACGCCGACAACGTGCTATTTGTTGCCCAAGTACAGCGGATGAAGAAGATGCTATGGTCGTCCACCTTGCAAGGTTTGTAACTGCTCAAGAGGAAGCTATAGAGGATACTACCCAGGAGCTGAAGAAGGCCTATGAAGCATTGTACACTATAGAAGAAGATCTTAATGCAACTCGAATGATGGCTGTTGAAAGGATTCATAAACTAAAAGAAGCTCTGTATGATGGAGGAGTGGAAGAAGTTGAAGAAGAGTTGGAAGAAGAAGAAAATCCAGAAGAGGTGAAACAAGAACCTAAGGAGGCAAAGCCTTTACCTTAGGAGGTGCTAGAGCAATTTGTTCCCCCAGGTCATCAAGATCAGTTTGCACTGATGCCTGCCCATCCGCCATTCTATGCCCTAGGAGTGCATCAACCTATTTTACTCAATGAGTAATGGAGCTTAGCTTAGTCAGTTGAGACTCATGTGTGGGAGCTCCATCTGTTTAAGATATAAGTATTGCCCTTTAGGCGTTAGACTTGTGTGCATAGGTTGAGCTTGGAGTTTTGTTCTCTGTGTGTAGTATGTATTACAAGAGTGTAACACCCCGACACCCCATGTGCTCTGAATGGCACAACATCATACTGTATTGCTAAGTTTTAATCATTTTAGACATAAATTTGAGCAACATATTATTAAACATTTAATTACTAAATAATCACTAAAGGATAGTTTCTAAATATAACTAGAAGACCAAACAATCTCAAGTTACATAACACTGAAAAACACTAGATAAGCATTTGAGAGAATAATTTTAGCATGGTGTCTAAACAAGTAATACCACTTCTAGACCATCAAAAACAAAAAAGATGTCATGGTCCCAAATTCGAATTCGTTTCATGCGGCTAACATTAGCGCCAACCAAGTTTTGGCCGCATTTGAGATCAACTTCGACTTCAGTAAATATTCTAAACTGCCACTAAGAAGAATTTCCAAACTTAGCAAAATTCAAGAGCTAGAAATTTCAGTGTGCAAATATGGTTTTCATCAAAGTTTGGAGCCTTGTAACTTGAGAACTATAAGGATCTAGAATGTGCGGGTTAGCTAATCACAAACTAGAAACTTTTGTCTACAGCATTGTGGGGTTTGAACCTAAATCCAATGCCAAATACTAATACAAAATGTGGCTCAAAAACTGAATCCAAGTGCTGAAATTCTGGGACTTAGCCATTCTAGGCCTTGCTTACTAGTGGGGTCAAGGGAGCTCTTCATACAAAAGAAATTTGGGCAGCCAAACCGTGCAGCACCTCTTCTTTGAGCTCTCCTCCCCCCAAGCAGCCTCCACAAGCACCTCCCTCCAGCCCAAACCGAAGCAGCACTTCCTCCAGCTCCTTCCCTGGCCGGTGCCTCTTCCCCTGCCCCTCTCCAGGCCGGCGCCCCTCCCTCATTCCAAGCAGCAACTCCCTCTCCTCTTCTTCTCTTTGTTCCCCCATGTGGGATTTTGAGGTGAGACTCCCCCTTGGGTTTGGTTGGTTGTTCCTGGTTTTGGGGGCAGCCATGGTGGATTTGGGGGCTTTGGAGTGTAGAGATTTGAGTTTTGGAAGGGAAACAACAACTTAGGGTTTGGAGCAAAATCATGATTTTCGAGCACATTTCGTAGCTTCTATTTTTGGCTGATTCGAGCAAGCTAAGGGCTTCTCCTGCTAGGCCGACTATTGAGGAAGTTGTAGGTGATAGCATTATCTTTCATTTCCAACTAGAATCACTCAATTTCGTTAATCTAGCTGAAAGTTATGATGATTTTAGTGCGTGCTGCTCTGGAATGCTGAAGATGTTGAGCTGAAACTTGAGCTGCGGTTTAAAATTACCTAGAGGCCGAATTAGGATTTAATTTTGCCTGAGAAGTTGTAGGAAATTTCATGCAGATGGTAAAAATATTATCCTTTACTCAATTCCATTAAGTATAGCAATTTTTATGACGAAAATGGTGCATGATGTTCTGAAACTTTGAAAATTTTGGACACTGAGACTGCTCTCTATTCCTAGCCAAACTAGGAGTTCTCTAGACAGATTTTGGATGATTCGCAAAAACTAAGTTGTAGGTCTATGTCTTGTGGTCGTTCAGAATCTTAGTTTACTCAATTTGATTAAGTGGTTAAAAAGTTATGGCCATTTGTATCAATGCTGTCCTGAAATCTGTTTTTGCTGTAAGTTCAGACTTAGGGGCTGATGTTCAGAGTTCAGTTGAGGACTTTAAATCTATATTCTGAATGTTAGGATGTATGATAAAGATAGATCATCCTCTTGTGGTCACATAGAGTCCAAGAAAATCAATCTTTGGGTTTGCCATTTAAAAGTTATGCGTGTTTAGAGGAGTATGCTTGCTGTTTTCAGATTTTTTTCTATAAAATAGAAGTAGAGTTTAGCATTTCTATTTTCATTCTTAAATTGAGATGAATGTTTGCACTTTTGGAACTGCCATAGGGGAATGCATTTAGTATTTCATTTCATATGCATTGCATGCATCTCATTTCACATGCATTGTGATCGTGTAGAGAACAAGCACGTAGAGGTTGACGCGGCTGTGACCGAGGGGGGTATCGGAGAGCCGATTGTTCCTGAGAATCTGGCAGAAGCTTAAGGCAAGCACCTAAGCATTTTCAACCTTACATATAATTGTATTTTGGTGAATAAACTACTTATTGGATGATTACGTCTTGCATTAGGAATTGAAATGTGGGAATGGTATTAGAACCTAATTGCTGCACATACACTCATTGATAATTGTCGAACACCTCCCTTGGAGCTAGTATATGGGTAATTATATTGTGTTCATACTTAGTTTGCTTAGATGTCGGGTATGGGCCAAGTGGTGGATGGCTCCATCACTTGAGATTAATTACTTCACACTATTGGGTTGCAATGGTTATGGTTATGTTCTGAAATGTAAAATTGAGACCGGGCGAGAGGGTTGGATCATTTGGGTGTGGAGACTCAAATGTTGTAGTCTCGCCTGTGTCGGTTAAGGACCGATCCGTTGTTTGCCATGTTGATCGAGCACACCTTGTTGATCGCATGCCTGATATAATGGTAGGGTAAGCCACCCTTTCATGGCATACTACTCGATGGGTCATGCCCTCATGCGGTTGGACGTGGTTGAGGGCGAGGTTTAGGCCGACTCTCGAGAGCTAAGCGAGGCTTGAGCCGCTCGAGGGGGTGCTAGGTGCTCGGACCGCATGAAGATGGTTCAACGACTATGTATGGATGGGAGGAGGGTTGACATGAGGTTCCTTGTGGCACATGTCGTGCGATTGATGATCCCCTGCAGGGTGAGTAAGCGATTCGAATTGCCGCGCTCTCGGATATGAGCACGCTTGTATCATCCGATATTTCAGTGTAGTAACAACTTAAACTTGAAACTAGTTGGTATACTTGATGTTGACACTTGTTCATGTTATTACTTGCTCTCTTTCATGTAAAATTTCAGATTTCACTCTAGTAGTAGGTGTTGTCCATAAACGCTATAAAAATTATAAATTGAGTAGTTGAATGTGAATATGAACCAAAGTTAAGCTTTTATGCACTTGTTACCTTAAGCTTACTCCTTGCTACATCCCAATGCATATACTTTCGAGTCGGTCATATATGGACCATGGGTAAGTCTTGCGAGTACCTTCTGTACTCATGCTTCTGCTTTGTGGTTTTCAGGTGAGGACATCGACGGATGTGAGTTCTATCCGTATTGCTTCTTGGTGTTCGGGCGGGGCACCGAATAGGGGCTAAACTCAACGTTGCAAACGCCCGGAAGTGTTCAGGGGCAGGACACTTCCGGAGATGTCATACTTTTGGTTTAATATAATGGTTGTACATTCATTTTGTTATATAGTCAGCCTTCAAAACTATGTTATGGCTATGTTTAATTACTTGGCTACTTCCGTTGTTGAACCTTGTTGTATTCTCATGCTCAACTCATGTCTGGGATGTTACTTCTATCCATGCTGATCTTTATGCTATGTTGTTGTTGTTGTTCTATACTTTGTTAAGTTATTTATTCTTTTGTCTGCGGAGTGGATGTCCTTACATCTAGAGGCGTCATGCCAAAATTTTGTAGAAATTCCTGAGTCTAGGCTGGATCTTGCGAATTGTCTGATTTGTGAGTCTTAATCTGCTGTTATTAGTTCTTGCCTTGTTTGGTTGTCTGGTTTGTCTTTGTGCCTTGGTTTTTAGTCATTTTGTTGTGCTTCCGTGACCCGTGTGTGGTCGTAAAGTTTTGGGTTCGTTGCCCCCTTTATGCAAATTGGATTGATATGGCAATGGAAACTGGTATGCGGGGTGATCCTGGGCGAGCTTCGGGTCGCATACCGGGGGAATACCGGGATTGTTGTCGAGTGATTCGAATGGGTTTGTTGTTGTCCTAATTGGGCTTGGGTGTTAGCACTGTGAGCACCATCGGTGATCCGTTGCTAGCCTCCAAATCTGATGAGGGCGACTGGGCATTCAAATAACCCGAGGACGGTCAGGGCGGCTCCTCACAAAAGATGAATTGGAACCACATGCACAAGCACGCCCAAGCCTTCGAGCTTACATACGAGGATAATATTGATTAAACAATAGATTAACAATCCATACTTCTCTATTAATCAATTACAACCAACTGGGTTCACATGACCCTAATGCGACTATGTGGTTCTATCATCTAATTAAATTAAGCGATATCTTATTCATGGGTGAACACTAAACTAGATCATGGTGAAGACGATGTGACAAGTGACGCAATGACGCTAATCCCTTCCCATATATGTTGCTTTCAATGATCACCTAAAACATTTAAAGGAAGCAAGAGTGAGTCCACGACTCAGTAAGTACAAAATAAAGCAATAACATAACCTTTTATGGTATTTAGAATCAACAAGGGTGAGACCACATCACAACCGGTAAATAATAAAGTAATATCATACCAATTGTTACCTTTAACAACACCTTATTCATCTTTGAATGAGTCCACAACTCTATCTCATAACCAGGCATCACAATCATCTCATTAAACATGATTCATCATTAACAATGCAATGCAATGTACAATGCCATATGCTCATTGTCATCTCATAGCTCATACCTGTTAGTGATATGCCCTAGAGGCGATCATGTGAGATGATTGTATCATACGTCTATGTTCATGTACTTATCAGTTCCATGAATAAATGTCACTCCTTTGTTTATTGAGTATAACTTAATTGTGAAACACATTGGTTATATGATATTATTCTAAACGATCCCTGGTCACATATCATTATGTGGGACAATAATGATTTGACCAGCACATGTATTGATTGATGGTAATGTTTCACATACCATAGATATGGAGATATCAAATCAATAATGTGGGCACATGTTAGACAACATGGGGTTGGATAGACCCGCTCCGAGACACTGATGAGATTGTTATCTTTGAAGTGCCATCAGAGTGTAGTCTCGAGTGGTATACCTATACGATCCTTTGACCTGAGATTCATATTGATTCTCAGCATGTGTAATTGTATACTTTGGGGCTATCAAACGCTTCTCCGTAGCAGGGGAGTTATAAAGGTAGCTTACGAGTATGCCATGAAACATGACGAGAGATATAAGAGATCAAGATGGAATTTGCCCCTCCTTGAGAACGGGAGAGATATCTCTGGGCCCCTCGGTGTGGATGGATAAGGAAAGTGCATGGCTATGCCAAAGTGATTAAAGTGTTAATCACGAATTATATCCATTACATTGACGAGTGAATGGGTCGAGCTATCACAAGGATGGCACGCATCTTGCCTTGAGCTTGACTGGTATCGCGTGGCAAAAGGATTGGTATATGAGTATATCAAGGTTCAGCCGATACGATCACTCTGTGCATTCGGGGGACAACATGTCCTGCTAGGTACCACTGTTGTCTGATGGTCTAGAAAAGGAGGTTTCCAGGGCCATGGCCGTTTGCGCATGAACCTAACGGGTCACACACTTAACGGGTTGGATCATGTCTGATGGATTGGATCCATTAGTGGGTTTACACGGATTTGGATCCTCTGGCGTCTTAATGGATTTCTACTGTAGAAGATCCATTAGTGTGAGTCCTAGTGGGCTTCTATCGTAGAAGGCCCGTTAGTGCACTCTATATAAAGGGGCGTGGGGGTGTGCAGCCATGAGGCTCTCCCCACCACGAAACCCTAGCCGTCGACCCCTACCCCTGCCAGAAACCCTAGCCGTCGCGCGCGTGGTGCTAGCACACCGGCGCACGGCGTTCCACCCCTGGACGTGTGGATACCGTAGAGGCGCCATTGCATCTGTCCTCGGCGCTGATCGGCGATCGGTTTCACCCTCTCCAACCTGCGCGTGCACATCTTCATCCGCTGCATCGGGCACCCGCGGCGAGGAGACGTCAAGGACTCAGGAGACCACTCGGCGAGCACTCGGGCGGTCCGGAGACCACTCGGCGAGCACTCGGGTGATCTCGCAAGCACTCGGCCGAGCAGTCGGGATTACGTTCGACTATGTACAGTGCTTCGGAGCACGCGGGGAGGCTTCACCCACTCTACTTCCGCTGCTAACGTGCTCCAAGGGTAATGCTCCATGATCTTTGACTCGCATGTATCCTGGTTGAATGCGTAGAAAATTTTGTTTTCGGCTAGTGTAGCATACGCGTTCTCCAACAATACCAGTATAGCTGAGTGCACACCTGTCGATATGCACCCTCTTATTTCCATCCATCCCGTGGGGGAGCCTACCGAAGTAGGTCTTTTATGCACAACACAAGAGAGACATAGAGGCCCATGTAGATTACCTCTTCCATCATGTATGCACATATGCAAATGACATGATTTATTTGTAGGTTGCATATTCCCATCATTAACATAAACATAACGAGCATTTAAACAATGATAATAAAGCATAATGAACATTTAGGAAACTAGGTATCAATTATCCAATCGCATCATAGAGTCATCTAAATTTGTCCTCATATACGATGCACTTGCCTTAACCACGAGGAGCGGAGTGGCGCTGTGTTGAGGCCACTCCTAAAGTCACACCACCTGAGAATAAATCACATACAACTCAACAATATAATTCCAGTATAAGAAATAAAATTTAGTGATATCGAACCAACACTCTACCACAATTCTAACAACTGTCTCACTCGGTGAACAAAATCACCCCTCTGTTGTTCCAATGGTTTAAAGGTTATAAGTTCCACCCTTATAACCCAAACCTTAGGAGCCAAGAACTTTATAAAACTATTGAAAATTACCCATATAGTACCCGTTAACCAATTCTCTCAAATAAAACATTTAGCCTTTCATATTTAGCCCTAAAACCCGATCTGCTGCACCTTGGTTAGCAGACTTCAAAATAGCATAGCTCATTTTATACAAATCCAAATGTTGTAAAGGATGGCATTTCTAAAATCTACAAGAATTTTCCAAACTTAATCTGGTCATTAAAAAAATTAATTCAACTTCTAGATACCCTACTCTGCAGTTTTCCGCGATGACTGCCAACAGAGACAGATTCTAGACAACATTCAATCAAACAGCCATAACATTTAAACTACGAAACTAAAATTCATGATATTAGTCTTTAAATAAACTTAAGACGATGATCTACAACTTTCCCAACTGCCAACCCCTCTGGAAATGACTAGAACTATTTTTAATCTCTACCCTAACATGGGGGTTTATGCTGCCCGAACGCAAAGCACGCCCAACCCCAGATTTTCCCACTTCCAACCTAACCACAGAACAAGTATGAGGGATTCAAGCGAGCCCTATCCATCATCCAGCACCCAAGGTACACCAAAAACAATCTAGGAACATCATACCTTCCCAAGGATCACTAGATCAACGACGAACACGGAATCCTTTCCTCAAATCGCATGAACTTATCCTCGCCTCGTAGCCCCACCTCTCCAATGCATTCGCCCGAGGATGCAACTACCAGGGGACCCAAGAGTAGCACCCTAGAAGGAGGAAGTTGCAGGGAACCTCCCTGGGAGGAGGGGCGCAAGGAGGAAGATCTACTAGAATTCCGGGCTTTTGCAACGGTGAGAAATCGTTGCAATAGGGCCCATTTTGTTGCAATATGTACTAATAGCCACAATATGACAATCGTTGGCAGGCGTGGCTATTAGTTGCGTGGTCCAAAGTTTGGGCCACGATTTACGTTTTGTTGCAATTGTAATGCTAATTGCAACGAGAATATGCGTTGCATTAGTCCGTAGTTGCAATGACGGCTTGACGTGGCAATAGTCTCAATTGCCGTGCCAATAGTAGTCTCTATTGCCACGCTCTCATGCGTTGTATTAAATAGTAGTCGCAATGACCTTAATACCGTGGCAATATTTTTTTATTGTCGTGGCAATAGAGATCTCTATTGCCACGCGTTTAGGCATTGCATTAGACCACAGTTGCATCAAAAACCAATCCATGGCAATAAGTGAGGTCGCAACGAAATAATTTTCGTGGCAATATAATGTATTGCAATGAAATAACTTCGTTGCAATAAATTATAACAACGATCTATATATGTAGCAATTCATTTGGTCGCAACGAGGCATCAATGCATATTGCAATAATATTTGTTTATATACCGTTGTTGCAAAAGAAATGTACTCAAATTAGAAATTGAATGAACAGAAATATCAATTATAGGCATCAAATCATATATAAGAGCATTTGTAACAATCTTTGTTTTGTATGTACAAACATCAAGCAAAAGAGACCAATAATAGAATAATTTCATAGTAATCTCGAGCAAAGCTTTAAATTTCTCAACTAAGATTGCGATATGAGAACTAATCTATTGACTAGTGACTTGAGAATAGGTTGTTCCACATTGCGCACTTGCTTGACTTGACCATACGATGAGACCAGACGCTCGCTCAAATTGTATCCTCTGTTGAATAAAAGCACGGTTTATTCTTTTGAGCATAAACAAATAGTGGATCCGTATATTATCATAATGTACGATGCATTGCTGAAAAATAAACTTTGCAATTCATACCTTGTTCACCCTTTACCGACCATGATTTTTAGCAACTTGCATCAACTATTGGGTAGTTATATAACGCGTGTCCCATTGGAATCGTTATTGATTAGATTATGCTTGACATTAGAACTTGAGTGTTGTGATTATTCTTGCCCACAATGTCCTAGCTGCATCATCACTTGGGATGATGCTTGTTGAAGTAATCTGCATTAGGAAAATGAAAAAAAATAAATTAAGGTGCATATAATGTGCAAAACCATCATTGAACTAAATTGTTTCCAATTTTTTACTGTTGTATTGATGCTTCTCTCGTTACGCAATCAATGAAAGCATCTCTTCCCCGAGTGCAAGCCTTGCATTCTGCTCCTCTTGAATCTGTAAACACTTTCTTACGCTATCCTATCCCTTTCAAAGCAATCTCATTTGCAAGTTGCTCTTTTAACTTTTGAACCTCACCTTGGAGCTCAACATTTTGTAGTTGGGCTGCGGTATATTTCTGGGCTTGTTGTTCGATTTGAGCTCGCATCCTTTCGATCGTGTTCGACGTTTCTCCAAGTATCCTGTCCGTGAAGTTGGGATGTTTTGCTTGATGTGAGTTCCTTGTAGCTTGATTGGAAAATATTGTTTTCCTCTTTGTGTGAAAGGATGCCATTGTCTCGCTGTAATTCTACCTCACAAATCTTCTCGCATGCCCGTCCCTAAGTGATAGAACACAAGTTAATTGAATATTGAAGTTACGAAGATTGCAAAAATTACAAACACATTGTGAGTCCAATATCAAAGTACTCACATAAACTTTTTAGATCAGCGTCGACCATTGCCCATTCTTCATGTGAGTGCTCATCCAGAGGTGCACATCATTTGGCTCTTCACATTTACGGGTCTCTCTAAAATTGCAAGGACATGGCATATTAATCCTACATCATTTATGAAAAGAAGAGCATTCAAACATATATTTACTGCTCATAGCTAATTTGAGAAAAGGTTTGGAACCCATCAAATGCTTGGTCTTTTGTTTTTGCGGTTTCTAGAGTTTTGATTGCTAACCTTCTGCATGGGTGACATACAAAAAAGATTCTGAGCGCACTTTATGTAGCGATGTAAAATATAAAAAAGAAAGTACAGAGATGCTTGGAATAGAACTCTGAGTACTGTAATATAGAAAGAAAGCACTATATGTTGTATGCAAAATAAAAGCTATGCATATTTTCGTTTAACCTTGAATTGTTCAGACCCAAAATATAAGTTCAAGTAGTGCCACTCAACAATGTCTACATCTTAGGGCTTTTGTTTCATTCTCTCAGCATAAGTACTATCGCCTTGTATGTAGCACTCAATGTTGACCGCCATCCTATGTAACGCTCTTTGGCAATATCCCATATCTTTTCCTTTTGCATTGGGGGTGTTTTGAAGGTCCCATTTATTACGTGTTGAAGGAAAACACGAAAAGAAATCAAAGTTTTAGTAACTAGAAATATATACATGGGCAACCTAAACAAATAACATTATCTGAACCATGACATACAGAGCTATAGAATTTTTTACTATTTGCTTTATGTCCTTCCACTTTTTCACTCCAATGAGTGGTGCCCTTTTCTTGTAAACATTACCACTTCATCGACAAAGGAGCGGGCGTTTGTTCCTATGGGACCTCCCCTCACGAAAATTGTATTTACATTTTTGAGAGCTCATTTTATTCTCTTATTGGTGATGCTAGACCTTTGAGTGTACCATGACCAGTTTTTTGCACCCTTGATTGGAAGCGCTAACATAGCATCAAGAATATAGCAAATATATTCACCGAGGCAGATTTGAGCATAATAATATAAACAAGTACCATTTATTTACACTTTACCATCGGTTTTACGCTTTAAGCAGCGAGCATGAGATGGCGTGTTGTTGTTGATGGGTTCTTGTCATCGATTTCCCCATCGGGTATGCTAGGAAGATTGTTGCGATGCTCTGTACATCGCAATGCATACAATGCAAACATCGGTAAGTAATTATGGACAATACAATATATCATGTATTCGGTGTTAGAAAACCGATTACTAATATCTAGAAGGTCACCTTCTTGCCTCAACCATTCCTTATATGTTACGATTGTATCCTCTCTATATTCATCCTTAAATTCGCAATTCATCGGCATGTTAGCTTTGTATGGTCAATGCATTATATGCCTAGAAGTGCAAAAAGTGCAACAACATAGCTTACCCAGATCTGGTTCTTCGCATTGCGGGTTCTCAATCCATAGCTTGTATGCATCAATATTGTCGTATGTAACAAATTCATCCCGGATGGTGCCTCCTAGGCGCTTTATGGGTGTAATGCTAACTTTGCATCTCCTCGGCGGATCCTTAGCCATTAATAATCGAACCTTCCTCTCTGCCTCGTTGTTTGTTACCATTGTAAGTGCATCATGTTCAAAATCATTTGGCTCAATAGTTGCTACATCCACCCACATAAACTTCTTATAGAACAAGTAATCTCTCCTGAGTACCCAAACTTTGATTTCAAACACATCAAGTTGTAAAAGGAGATATTAGCTCTATCCATATCCATTTCATGGAATTCTTCTCCTCAGGTGCCCCTCGCCTTTGAAATAGTAAAGTTCAACTCTCACCGATGAGCACGCCAAAATATATTTTAAACTGAAATATGAATGGTAGATGCTAGTCTAATTATGTCGGGCGAGAAATGACAAAACAAAACAATTTCAGATGGTGGATTCATTTTGGAGGGTGAATTTACCCGCTAGGGGTGGATCAAAATGAAGGCGCTTGCGGATTTAACGCCATTCTCAATAGTCATGTTCCAGTTCACAAGACCTTCCTGAGTATCTAAAACAAGGCTACTGCAAAGAGGTAAGACAACATGCAATAATAATGCAACAATTAATAGTATTTGAAGCATATAATGCATTCAACAAGAAAATACTTTGTTGTTGCAATGTTGCCAAATACCAATCAAACATGGTTTTGAAAATATGTAGGAAAAAAGCACTCATTTGTTTATATTCTGTACAGGTAATGAGACTGTAACTAAAAATATGAAGTATAGGCATTTGATACAATATAACTAATAGCAATATACAATGATAATTAAAATGGTTCTTAAGTATTTATCTATAAATGGAACTTGCACTAACTACTTAATTGACATTCTGGATGTGTATGGCACAAAACAAACTGAAACCTTGACATAAACGCTGCATGCCACAGGTCCTACTTTCTTCAGAGTAAAAAAATCAGTTTGTAGGAATTACTGTCGGCACCGAAATGGGGGGAAAACAAAGCTATCACAACTAGATTATACATGTCTGGTGCCTACTCTATCGAGCAGGTGAAATGACTTTGAAGTCGGGGCAAGGCATTGCAATCATTAAATGCGGAATTGAAGAAAAAATAGTAGAAACAATGACGAAATTATTGTCCATCTATGCTAGAAGATAGTGGTCACATTAGTCTTAACTCTCAATTACCACAACCTGGTTTTACGTGTTTTTATGCTCGCATCATATAGAATCAAAATGTTGATTAACTCACCGATGAACTAGATATCACAGGAAAAGCCTCGCATCTCTGCTGCTCTATCCATGCTTTATCGATTTGGACCGGTTCACCCTAGTCTCAAGTATCCGCAATTCTCAACAATGGAATCCTCCTAAAATCAATGTTCAAAACTTAAACTTGAGCACCGAATAATCAAAAAGGAAACCAGAATCTCAAAGAAAAGATCTTTGTACCACTATCGGAAAATACATTTATACACCATAAAAATGCGACAAGGAAAATAATAACAAGAAATAATATAAGGATTGTGGAAGAACAGAATCAACAAATGATGGAAGATGTCTTTGTTAAGAACAAAGCACCCAGCTCAAGAAGTAAAAGAGGGCAACATTTGATTCAGTATATTTAGTAGCCACAAGTTTAAGTTAGAAGAATGAACAACAATGTTCACACGAGTAATTAATTCTAACCTAAAATTTTCACAATTTGGAATCCTAACAACAAAAAGAATCGACATAAAGTCGAATCCTACCATTACCAAATCTGATATTCCCATATCAGAATATATTACTAACTTATTCTCAATGATAAATAGTATATGCCAACTTATTCTCAATGATAAATAGTATATGCCAATGTAACAAAAGAGTGCAATTTTGCAGGCATAAATGCGAAAATCATTAAATCTCCAACCAATTGAAAAATTCAAAGTCAAGTTATATGTGAAAAGGTATGTTTGGTAGACTTCATATAAGTATTGTTTGTATTACAGTTTGTGGTGTACTTTTGATCTGTTCTCAAAATCAGAAGAGGAGAGCAACAGAGTCATCTCATACATGGGAAATAGGAACTAATGCAGCTCTGATTGCACCCTTGGATTAAATCTGAGTGGACCGTTAAAAGTCGAAGTTGAAACCAAGAAAGACTTCGGTTTGCGGTTAGAGTCGAGTCGATGTAAATAACAAATTGATCTGCTATTCTGACTATAAATACAAGGGAGAAAAGCTGGCTGTAGTATTCGCCAGGCAAAAGAGTATTCTCTGTATTGGTTTTTCAGAGAGGTCTGCGAATCATATCCTAGAAGTACTATGCTACGTTCGGGACGCTGGGCGCTTGGTTCTTCTGCGCGCTATTTGCTCTCTGTTTTGCAGGCGATTGCGTCTGGTGTCCTGAGTTTGCTCCAACATAAACATATGACTCTGCAATCACTTCTCACTTATTGGTGGACTAAAGATTGGGAAGAGTCAATTGTAACTAATCTAGTTTCGTTTCAGCCAATTGTTGCAGCCGATCTCCTCCAGAGTAGATTCTTCAGGCTTTAGGGTTCCAATTCTGATTAGCTACAATTGACTCTGAATCCTAAACGGATTCCAATTCTGATTAGCTAAACTCTACTCCAGACTAATACACAATCCGATACTCTTCCTGACTAATACTCCAGACTAATACGCAATCCGATACTCTTCCTGACTAATCTCTACTACTAATTGGTGGAATTGTGTAACTTGATTGGTGGGATAACACCTAGTTAATTATTCAGTGTACAAACTGATTCTAGGGCATTGGCACTAGTACTGACGAGAGACAAGATCACTCGATCGGGGACTTTGTAAATGACCTTCTGGACATGAATCCTTGAGAACATTGGCAAAGGCACTATAGGAATTAGTTGTTACAGGTCAAAATTGTAGCTAATCAGAATTGGAATTGTAGCTAATCAGAATTGGAATCAGTTTAGCTAAATTGAGTTACAATTGACTTTGAATCCTAAACGGATCCCAATTCTGATTAGCTAAACTCTACTTGACAAGGCTCCCAGACTCCTGACGCTTTTGCTATTGTCTTTCCGACACAATAGTTAATTATTCAGTGTACAAACTGATTCTAGGGCATTGGCACTAGTACTGATGAGACATGAGATCACGAGGGACTAACCTGGGACAAGGTAGTGGCCGCTCGATCGGTGGCAGTGAAGATGGAGGCCTTGCAGGTTAGCGGTGGTGCGGAGGTCGATCGCTGGACGTCGTGGTCTCCATTGTGTCTAGCGTCTGGGTGTCCACGCATGTAGATCCGTTTCGTCGAGGGGGTCGAGGGTAGGCGATGAAAGCGGCGCTAATTGCTTTTACCTTTGATCCAACTTTGGCGGCAGGTTCTGATCCAACATTTTCATTGGCAGCAAGGGTTTTGTGCGGAGCGGTTATTATTAGATTAAATCTATAATTACCTTACACATCCTCCCAACTCTCTATGGAAGGTGGTCCCTTTGGGATTGACAAAAAGAAGGTGGGAAATTTGTTTGTGGCGGAAGGGAAATTTCTAGGCACGAGGAAAAATGGTGAGAATGTCTTCCATTATTTTTCCTATGTGCCACAGAATGAATTCCTGTGGCAAAATTCTGTGGCATGTTACCAGTGCAAATGAGAGTCCTCCATGAAAATTTTAGCTCAATTCGATAGTAAATGCATACTCGAATTGTCAGATAGTGCCGCAAGATGAAAGCGAAACAGAATATGCTCACTTCCATTATTTTTCTATGTGCTACAGACGGAATTCCAGTGGAGAATTTATGTGGCATGTTATTAGTGCAAATGAGAGTCCTCCGTGAAAATTTTAGCTCAATTCGATAGTAAATGCATGCTCGAATTGTCAGATAGTGCCGCAAGATGAAAGCGAAACAGAATATGCTGACTTCCATTACATTTCGTATGCGCCACAGAATGAATTCATGCAGCGAAATTCTATGGCATGTTACCAGTGCAAATGAGAGTCCTCCGTGAAAATTTTAGCTCAATTCGATGGTAAATGCATGCTCGAATTGTCAGATAGTGCCGCAAGATGAAAGCGAAACAGAATATGCTGACTTCCATTATATTTCGTATGCGCCACAGAATGAATTCATGCGGCAAAATTCTGTGGCATGTTACCAGTGCAAATGAGAGTCCTCCATGAAAATTTTAGCTCAATTCGATAGCAAATGCTAGCTTGAATTGCCAGATAGTGCCGCAAGATGAAAGCGAAATAGAATATGCTGACTTCCATTATTTTTTCTATGTACCACAGACGGAATTCCAGTGGCGAATTTATGTGCCATGCTATTAGTGCAGATGAGAGTCCTCCGTGAAAATTTTAGCTCAATTCGATAGCAAATGCTAGCTTGAATTGCCAGATAGTGCCGCAAGATGAAAGCAAAATAGAATATGCTGACTTCCATTATTTTTTCTATGTGCCACAAATGGAATTCCTGCAGCGAATTTATGTGGCATGTTATTAGTGCAGATGAGAGTCTTCCATGAAAATTTTAGCTCAATTCAATAGCAAATGCTAGCTTGAATTGCCAGATAGTGCTGCAAGATGAAAGCGAAATAGAATATGCTGACTTCCATTATTTTTTCTATGTGCCACAGATGGAATTCCTACAGCGAATTTATGTGGCATATTACTGGTGCAGATGAGAGTCCTCCGTGAAAATTTTAGCTCAATTCGATAGTAAATGCATGCTCGAATTGTCAGATAGTGCCGCAAGATGAAAGCGAAACAGAATATGCTGACTTCCATTATTTTTTCTATGTGCCACAGACGGAATTCTAATGGTGAATTTATGTTCCATGTTATTAGTACAGATAAGAGTCCTCCGTGAAAATTTTAGCTCAATTCGATAGCAAATGCTAGCTTGAATTGCCAGATAGTGCCGCAAGATGAAAGCGAAATAGAATATGCTGACTTCCATTATTTTTTCTATATACCACAGACGGAATTCCTGCGCCAAATTTATGTGGCATGTTATTAGTGTAGATGAGAGTCCTCCATGAAAATTTTAGCTCAATTCGATAGTAAATGCATGCTCGAATTGTCAGATAGTGCCGCAAGATGAAAGTGAAATAGAATATGCTGACTTCCATTATTTTTTCTATGTGCCACAGATGGAATTCCAGTGGCCAATTTATGTGGCATGTTATTAGTGCAGATGAGAGTCCTCCGTCAAAATTTTAGCTCAATTCGATAGCAAATGCATGCTCGAATTGCTAGATAGTGCCGCAAGATGAAAGCGAAATAGAATATGCTGACTTCCATTATTTTTTCTATGTGCCACAGACGGAATTCCAGTGGCGAATTTATGTGCCATGTTATTAGTGCAGATGAGAGTCCTCCGTGAAAATTTTAGCTCAATTCGATAGCAAATGCTAGCTTGAATTGCTAGATAGTGCCGCAAGATGAAAGCGAAACAGAATAGCTGACTTCCATTATTTTTTCAATGTGCCACAGACGGAATTCCTGCAGCGAATTTATGTGCCATGTTATTAGTGCAGATGAGAGTCCTCCATGAAAATTTTAGCTCAATTCGATAGCAAATGCTAGCTTGAATTGCCAGATAGTGCCGCAAGATGAAAGCGAAACAGAATATGCTGACTTCCATTATTTTTTCTATGCGCCACAGACGGAATTCCTGCAGCGAAATTCTGTGGCATATTACCGGTGCAAATGAGAGTCCTCCGTGAAAATTTTAGCTCAATTCGACAGTAAATGCTAGCTTGAATTGCTAGATAGTGCCGCAAGATGAAAGCGAAACAGAATATTGATCTAGTAATTTCATAGCAACACATGGGTATTGATCTAGTAATTTCATAGCAACACATGGGTATTCATGCATGCGCGTTTCAACCTGTGGTACAAAGAAGAAAATTAGTTGCCACCTAATGCAAATCCAAAAGTTAATTGCCGCCTAACACAAAAATGAAAAATTAGCTGCCACGTAACGCTTCATTTCAAATGAAATTTTGGCTATTACCGCCTACTAATTTGAATTGAAAATTTTGCTACTGCCGCCCATTGTTTCCAAATGAAATTTTCACCAACAAAGATTACTATAAGTAGAAGTGTTTCAACATCAGTGTTACTCGTAGCTTTTCGATTAGCTATGGATGAAATGTTGCTAGACTTGAACGGGCATTTGCATGAAGCAAATATCAACACAGGTATGCAAGCAAGTGTTTGTGTGCTCATCTTTTTTTTAGTTTTGTGATAAGAGTAGAATTTGATTTATTTCTTCGACCGCTTCATCATCTTGTAGATATTCCAGATCTAAACGATATCACAGGTAAATAAGCTACGAGCCGTGAAGTTCAGGCCTCCATGCCACGCCGTCAGAGCCCCTACACCGTGTGTCGTCTATGGCCCCGATAGCCAAAAAGTCATGCATGTGGCTATTGATTTATGAAGGCAATAAATACTCAGCAAGGGTAGGATTGGAGAAATCAAAATCAAACTTCATCTGCGCCTTTTAATTGTAAACAAACAGGAAGAAATGGCGCCTAACAAAAAAACGGAGGGAGTATATGTCAATACAATTGCTCCTTTCAATAAGCGATCAACTTCTTCAACCTCATGATTTCTTTTGGGGCAACATGTTTGGTCGTATCATTAACAATACAACGCACTCGTGAGTTCACAGTTTTTTCTAGTTTGGGCACCTTGGGCACACCAGACATAAGGTCTACTAGAGCGAAGCAAGCCCTGTTGCGAACATAAGCTTTCATGCCGCTCTGGACGATTAAGCTTGGTATCCATGTCCTCCAAGAAGCGAGAGCAAAATGTCATGCACTCCTCCGATATATATCCCTCGGCAATTGAACCTTCAGGGCAGGCTTTGTTGCGAACATAGCCATTAAGCGTGCGTAGATATCTCTCAATTGGATACATCCATCTATAGCACACAGGCCCCCCATGTTTAGCCTCTTGACAAAGATGAACCGCAAATGCATCATGATATCAAAAAAATGGTGGGAAGATCATCTCAAGCCGACACGGGTTTCTCTAATTGAATTGCTCATATTTTCTAAATCTTCCACACTCGGCTCCTTTGAACATATAGCATTGAAGAACCTACTAAAATTTGAATCAATGGGATAACAACATCTTACGGTAATATGTTGCGTCTTGCTATGGGCAAAAGTTTACGCAATATAACATGGCAAATATGAGTTTTGAGTCCGGATACCTTACACCCCTTCACATCCACGCATTTCTTAATGTTGGGCGTAGCCATCTGCATCTTCACTCCTTCTATGAATTTGCATAAATATGTCTTCTCATCCTTGCCCAAAAAGTCAGTGAATACCGCAAAGTGTACTTATCATTATTGATTAAAGGATGTTGATCCTTCTGATCCCCGGATGTTGCATGTCGGTAGAGCCTTCTCGCTATCCTTAGATTTACCTTCTATGTCAAGCAAAGTCGCAATATCTTCACACAGATGTTTTTCTCATTGTGCATCACATCCGTGTTATGTCGACAAGCGAGATCTTTCCAATAGGGTAGTTCAAAAATATACTTTTCTTCCTCGGTTGTGCCATCTATTTTCTTCTTCACGCCGCTTCCTCTTATTTGACTTCTTCCCAAATGCCACTTGCTCAAAACTTTCAAAGCTGTTGCGGCGGTGAGCACCGATCGAGGCACCGGAGCATCCCTAGTCTCAACCTTGTTATTGAAGCTAATCTTGTTAAATGCGCCACCGTGGTTCAAGGTAAAACCGGCGATGGCCCAAGTAGCAATGTTTAGACCCAAATTTCAACCACAAATACTCAAGATCCTTGTGGTAGTAGGGACATGCAAACTTGCCTTTTGTGCTCCAACCAGATAGCATCCCATATCTTTGGAAAGTCATTAATTGTCCATAACAAGGCGCACGCAAAGTGAAATTCCTCTTCACCTTTGCATCCCATGTCTCAACACCATCAACCCAAAGCTCTTTTAGCTCATCGATCAGCGGCTGCAAATATACATCAATCTTTGTTTCTGGCGACTTTGGCCTGGTATCAACATTGACATAATCCAAAACGGTTGTTTCAAACACAACCAAGGAGGCAAGTTATGAGGATTAGGATCACGGGCTATGTGGTGTATGTAACATTTAACATCCCAAATGGATTGAAGCCATCGAAGCAAGACCCGCCTAACATTGCGAGGATCAATGCAAATTCGGATACTTGTTATCTATGTGCTTCCATGCCACGAGTCGGCGAGGTGCGCATTTTTCCATCGCGGGCGATCCTTCCTTATGCCATCGCATATGTGAAGATGTGGACTCATCATATATAACCTTTGCGAGCGAGGAATAACAGGAAATACTGTAGGATTTTACATGGAACACGCTTCTTGGCTGAACCATTACCACTCGCCTCATCCTTGTCGTGAGTAGCCGTTTTCCATCTAGACTCACCACATTTTGGACACGTATCCATGTCCAAAAATTCCTTCGAAATAACACACAATCATTGACACATCGTGTATCTTTTGGTAGTCGGGGCCTAGATCACGAACAACCTTTCGCACCTTGTCCAAACTATGCGGAATGCAAGGTGGCCTTGAGGAGCACAAGTGAGAACATGTGAAGTATGGCCGCTAAAAGCAATATTACTCGGACCAAACATGCACTTGATCCGAAAGAGCCTAACGATGAAAGATATCTTAGTAGCCTCCTTGCAACTTTGGGTACAATTCCTTCTCGGCCTCTTTTAACAATTCAAAAATTTCTTAGCACGTTCATTTGGCTCTTCATTACTACCTATGATGTCTCCATTTATAGCACCCACGATCGGTGTGGAAACCAGATCAATGATAGAAGCACCATCGCTTTGTTCGCCAAATCCTTGATGTTGTCCTCATCTGAATAAATCGCCATGGTCTTCCCTTGGATGAAACTTTCATCAAACCCTCACGGTAATCAAATGGCTTTAGACCTCGGAATGCGTTACATGCGACATGTTCTGGCATCTTGAACAAGGATAGGGAGCGCTCCTTTAGAGGTGTTTCCAAATGTACTTTCCATAAATTCTTTGAATCCTTGTTGCCACTCATCTGATGCCTTATCCATGCGCATCCAACTCCTATCATGATGTGACATGCTTCCAAGGCTTATCAATCAACGTGCAAGAAATTACTCACAAACTGTCTAGCTGGTTCCTGCATGAAAGCTTTGCATTTAATAAGCAGTAGAACTGAATTCTAAGTATATACAATCAAGGCTCTACAATGTCTTAATCATAAAAATATCTAATGAGAAGATCCAGTTTTCTCATCCAGTATCAACTAGCATAGGTGTGCAGGGAACTCCAAAGGAAATCTTTATAATTGGCAATCTTAAACAACTAACAAAGTGGTTTATCAGTAGTGCAATTGTCATCTAAGTGGTTTTTCTACATTAAGAAATGAACAATATATATAATCGGCCCTGTCACAACAGAAGAAAACTTCAAGAATTGGTCAAATCCGCAAATGCATTCACATCAGATAATATAAAAATACCATATATAGTCAGACATATTGATCTACATGGTCAAAACATGGGTCTTTTGCCAATAAAAACAATAAGATCTGTCACAATAAAAGATTGACATATGTTGTTCTTTTCCCACAGGTTAGCTTCTGGAACAAACGGCTTGCATATATTCAGAAGTCAGAATCAGAAACGTTCTTTTGCAGGCCTTGGAATATGAAATCTTTTAACTATCTTAATCGTTATCAAGCGATGACACTCATAAAGCATTAGAAGTGGCGGTGACATCAACATCTGGAAGGCTTATCTCCCTAATGCACAGATTTAGCAAAGATGATTGTGTCTATTTATTGAGAAAATGAAACAAGGCTATGGTTTGAGTTTTATAGGGTGAAAAGTTTCACTAATTTATCTTTTCACCCATCACAATCACTGTTCACTAGTCCAAATTGGCAACCATCTTCTATTCGTTTGTCTGGTGAATTTTATTCCGTGGATTGCAAAAAAGCACCACGAGACAATTTCCTCAAAATTCGAAATAGAGAAACATTGTACAAGTGTTAATTCAAGTGTTCGATTGCAAAATTCGAAGCGGAGGAAACACAAGGCATCAAGAGGAAAATAATAATCTATAGCAGCGATTAAAGACAACATTCAACGCACAAAACCATAAAGATCAAATGGAGGAAACACAAGGCATCAAGAGGAACTTGTGCGGTTGGCGGATGTCGCATGCGATGAGGCTAAGGTTCTTGAAGGAAATAAAAATTTCCATGGATATCAAACTCTTGCTAAGGCAAAAGTTTACTTGAAAAAACATCAAGATATGCATAATTTAACAGAATACCTCTTTGCTCCAAGCGGGAGGATGTAAAGGTGGAATAAGGTGCAAGAGAGGAAAAAATCATTTAAGTCAGCCAGTCTGAAACAAGATAATATATTTCTCACAACATCCGATTTTGTCGGTAAAACTGTATCCACATCATTTTGTTTCTTTGAACCGATCCGGACAAGTTACAACAAAAAATCCTCCATGCTAACTTGTTAACTTCAACACAAATTGCAAGGACAAACTAGATTTAGCAGAAGAAAAAACATATTTAAGTGAATTGTGAGAAAAATATGCATTGAAAAAATAACAAATATCTCATAAAGTAATATGTAATCAACAAGACAAAATTGTATTGGCTTGCACATTCCACCGTCTTGAAAAAAACCAATTGTGCTGTTATTCCTATGTAAAAAGAAAAATATCTCTCGGCCAGGCCTCACGGGCTCGACCGGAGATGCAGACCATTGCACATTCTCGAGGTATCAACATCTTTGCAAGAAGTTTCTGAAATTAAGCATTTATACTAAGCGAATTCTAATATGAGGATCTAAACCACTCAACACCTTCGATGTAACTACGTATGTAAAGTTTGATTGCACGCATACCACGGTGGCTTTTTAAGTTATAATGTGAAATGGAGGGAGTAATGATATGTGGGTTTTAACGATTCTTGTTGTATCTCGATCGCCATAGGAGGCACTTATAAAAAAGGGGAAATAACGGGCACTAAAAACACGTTGTAAGTAACCCATAGAAAAAGCACTATTGCAGTTGAAAGGACAAAGTGAGCATCAATTCTTAGCAAAGTAGCTTAAGAAAGCAACAACCTTAGATTCAAAGCCAACACGGAACCAACAACAATAACAATTATGTAATAAAATAATAATTTAATCTAGAAACTATAGAATGGTTTGTATTGCTTTGTTCCTAGTTTGCTGTGGTGAGCCCATTAAGGTCCATCAACGAAGAAATTTCAGAACAAGAAAAATATAAGAGCAATCCATTGTCATCGTTGACCTCGAAGGAGAAGAAGGGAGCATCGAGTCGGTATTGGAACCGAGGCGGGCGGTCTTTGAACAAGGCGGGAGCGGCACTGGAACGTCGTCGGCGAAGGGGAGAATGGAGGCGGGGCGGCGTTGAGGTCCGGTCGGGGCGGCGGGGAAAGGAGGCGGCGACGTCGGTGAGATCCGGTCGGGGCGACGCTGGGGAACGTAGCCGGCGAAGGTGAGATCCGGTCGTGGCGGCGGGGAAAGGAGAGGTGGGAAGGCGATTCTTGGCGGTCAGTTCTTGATGCAGCGAGGCGAAGCGAGGCGGAGAGGCGACGGGGAATGTGGAGGCGAAGGGGAACAGAGCGACGCGTGGAGGCGAAGGTGTGGCAGAGGCGAATAGTTCCCTTCGCATGCACCGGCAAGCTGCGTGGATCGCCAAAATTTGCGTTCTAGGCGGCTGGTTGAGGGAATAAAATTGCCACGTAAAAAAATCATGGCTATAAAATTAAAAATCGCCACGAAATAAAATATTATAGCAACAAAATTTACCGTGGCAATAAAATCTTATTTAATGCAACGATTTTATTTTTGTTGCAATATGACCAACCTTTTGCCCGACAGCTTAACAATATCGCAGCGCACGATAATTAAATGGTAATATATTGGATGTATCGCCACAATTTTCCAAATCGAGGCAATAACACCACTCTAATGCAACAGATTTTATGGTGTTGTAAAAAATTTCGTGGCAAAAGCCCGGATTTCTAGTAGTGAGAAGAGGGGAGAGGAAGGGGTGGCAAGAGAGAGCGGAGAAGCGGCTGCTAGAAAAAGGGGGGAGGTGCGGCTAGGGAAGATGGGAGGGGAGGGGAGGGGAGAGAGGCTAGGGTTAGGGATTCCCCCACAAGGCCCAACGCTGGTCCAAGACAACCCACAATCTGGTCAACACAAGAAACCAACCCCCAGAAGCCCACAACTTCCCACTAAAACCCCAAAACAGCCCATAGTAGCTCGAATTAAATTTTTAAATATTACATTCTTCCCCCTTAACAGGATTCGACCCCAAATATGAGCACTCCACTAGGCGACAACCAAAACAAGGGAATGAATCTCATCACATACCTGAAGTGAACAATTCGGGATTCTTTTTTCTCATGTGAGACTTGAACTCCCAAGTTGCTTCCCTCTCAGTCTGATGTGACCACAACACCATAACATACTTGTAACATCTCGATTTTCAGTCTTCTTGTCAAAAACTAATTTAAATTAATTAATTTAAAAGTTTGGATTTCTTCGGTGTTCTAATTATCCTGGCAGTCCTTATCCTTCCGAAAATGGAATTTATTCTATTATTCTCCGCAAGTCAAAATCCAAAATTTCTTTCTCAATCAAAAATTCCATTTTGAGTTCCAAAAGTCTCCAAAAATCCTGAAACATATTGTATTAGGTTCCAAATACTCTATAATATTTTTGGGAATTTTTCCAAGATTTATAGAGCCCCTTTTCTATTTTATATTTCGCGCTTTAGTTTCTTCACTATTCAAAATCATGTGAATGGGAGTGAGACACCTGTCCCTGCACTGTTCATTATCTCTTACCTTCAGTCATCGTCCAGAGCACAATTGTTTCTTTCCTCTCTATAGAAACCTCCACTTCAATCATCAATAACTCATTCATTTCCGCACCAAATTATATGAAATCAATTGCAAACCGTCGGCATGAACGTAAGGATTCAATTCCCGGCCATCTCCCTCCCCAAAACCTGTTGAAACCGCCGCATTAAGTATTCAAACCGAAGTTAGTATTCATGCTTTAACTCGGCCATTTCTTTGTTCCATCGCGTCCTTCCACCTTCTATAAAAGTGTCTTGCCTTCCTCTATGCCATGCTCACCTCCCCACACTGTCTCTTAAGTCCATTATTCCGGATTCTTGCGAAAACCATCGCCGGATGTCATTCAAAGACGTTGTCGTGTCATCTTTTGATCCGGTGAGTCAATTGAAGTTCCGTTCGCGTCACGGTGTGCGCATTGTTGCCATGATCTAAAGCCCTCAAAAATATTTCAGGTTTCATCAAGAATTGGCTCTGGATTTCACCTTTGAATTCGCCGGTTGGAGCTCCGTTCATCGTCAATTACTCTCAATTCGGTAATTCCCTCCAAAATCCGATCTCACCGTTGGATTCGCATCGTCGAGACCTTTCCGGTGCTCACCTTTCCCAACCCCGCCATCTCCCACCTCGGCAATTCTCCATGTCGAACCTTACGTTCGGTTCTGGAGGCGAGGGCACTGTATCTTCGTCCGGTACTGTTGCGAAATTGATCAAAATACCTTCGAATGGGATACATCGAAACTATTATTTAAATATGATTTGAAAAATTATAGCAATGTAATTGCTACTGTTATTTGCAAAATAAAAATAAAATAAAAATGGTTTGGACTTGGGCGGAATGGAATGTCGGACGGGTGCAGATGGAGCACTAGTGGTTAGTTGTGCAAGTACCGCCCCAAGTCAATTTAGGACCGACTTTTGTGATTGTCCATTCTAAGTATAACCATACAACCAAATGTCTAAATGGGTATGACCTGGCTTAATAATTTGTAGAAATCTAACTTAGACTCGCCAGATGGTGGAATGTGGGAACCGGATGGAGGCAAGTTGTTTTCCCCACACGGCGCAAGAGGGGGCTTCTGTACTGGGTGGATAGAACCCTAACAACAGTGAAACCTCAGCGGGTGGAGTCGGGTTAGATTGATACATTGTAAAGACCTTATCATGATCTCTCTGCTGGCACACCAAAGGAAGTGTGTTAATAACTTAGCATTAAGAGAAGATCATGTCTTGTGGGTAAAGCTGTACACCTCTGCAGAGTGTAAAACTATTCGAATAGCCGTCCCTACAGTCAAGGGCAAGCGAAGAATGCTTTCATATTGGTAGACTATGCTTTTGTTTTAAAACTAATTTTGGGATTCGGGAGTGGTTAGAACTCTCGGATGTGCTTCTGGCGGCTAGAGCCAGATAGGTGGATCGAACATGTTTTTGTGTGCCATGGCGGATAGAGCCACGTGAATGGATTGAACCTGATCTTTTTGAGAATTGGTGGATAGAGCCTGTATACTAGTGATTGGTGGATAGAACCTTCACTAGAGTTATAATTACTTCAATCGTTACAAATAATTGCTAAAACTGCTTTATGAAAATTAATACTAAGTAATGTTTGTTAAAATTTGGCTTTATGCAAAAGAACCATATTAAGCCATCTTTGGATAGCCCTGCATTATGCATATTTCCCAGACTTGCTAAGTACTTTTGTACTCATAGGCTACACTCCACTTGTTCATCAGAGAATTATCAAGATGCTGTAGAAGATGGTGAGTACTACTCTAAGGAGCTTGATGAGGATCGACCATACCAAGTTATTAATAATGTTTGTATAAGTTTTTGGGTTAAACTTGTTCCCCTGCACTAGGATTCATGAAACTCATCTATGCTATTCCCTCTTACCTAAACCCTGGAGTGGTCAACAGTTGGAAAGGATCGACCACAGCAGAGACTCGGGCGATTCACGTTAGTTCGATTTCCACCATCGTGTCGATGCTAAAGCAGATAGTGACCAGCAATAGTCTCTTCGTACTCAACCGTGACAATTCAAAACTTGGATCAGTTGTTCACCGCTTAGACTCTGCTTATGCAGACAATGATGCAATAGATGAATGTTATTAGTACCAACATCAATCCCTCCCCAACAGAAGTCGCAACCTCCTGTTCACAATCAAAGATTACCTTGTTCATGAAGACCAAACCACCCACGTTTGATGGATCGACCACTCTCGAGATCAGAAATTTGGCCGCATCATAGAAGAGAAGCGACTTTGGTGCAATGTGAAGATAAAGAAAGTTCCTCGCTCGTGCGGTTAGAAGGAAATGCATTAGTCCGGTGGAAGAGTTTCTCGCCACCTCTAAGGATGAACATACCATCACTTGGTTAGAGTTTACCACCACCTTTAAATCGGCTCTTCACATCATCGAAGATAGTGAAACCACAAGAAGACAAGGAAGAATGGTATCTCCACATTCGATACCATACCGGGATGTTGTTCTTTGAAGTGTTGTCAACCAAACCAATTAGAAGACCGTACATGCATCCGTTGTGGTGAAATAGGACACATTGTTGATGATCATGCAATCAACTATTCCAGTGTGAAGGAAGTCATTTACGGAGAATGTCCTATAAACAACATCACCGCTATCATTGTGAAGGCCAAGATCATTGTCGACTCATTGTCCCTGGATCCAATAGTGACCGCTTTGTGACTAGGCATCGTGAGAGAAATTTCGGCGATCATTGCTCAAGAGTTAGCGAAAAGAGAAGGATTGCCATCCGTACTTGCTATGCCACGTGAAGAAACGAAGAAGAAACATGTCAACCCTATCGGTCTACCTTAGAAATCGGTGAGACTTGGTCACCAGGCTGTTTCTTGTGTGATAAACGAGGACACTAGGCTAGAGAATGCCCCAACAACCCAAAGACGATGACCAAAACATTTATGTTACAAGCTGTGGTGAGTTAGGTTATTTTGTTAAGGAATGCCCACAGAAGATCAAACAATTTCGAAGCCATGATCATTCCGAAATTTCTTTGGTTAAGTTTATAACCCCAAGAGTGAGTGATAAGACTACGGGTGCAACTTGCTCCAGGAGTCAGTTGAAGCAAGAGTAATTGGTTAACAAGACCCTTGATCTAGAAGATGAGTGCAAGGAATTGGAGGACAACATAGCGTCGAAAGCTCGTCAAGAAGGATCACCGCAATAGCGAGTAAGGAGTGCCCTCAACAACTCAGTTGCCGTACTGCTTAGCCTTTGTTCGGGACACCTTCACCTGTGCTTAGCCCTGGTGGTCAGAGTTTCCATTACACCACCCAAGTGAAAAGTCCGCAAGGAAGAAGCTTATTGTCTAGAAATTGCTTTGCTTGTCGCTAGCCGTGACATCTCGCTAATAATCGCTCTCGAAGAAAGTGATCATCGCGGATCGCATCAATCTCACTCTACCCTACCAAGATTAAGGCTATGTCAAGAGGAAGCCAACAAATGTCGGTCAAGCTTGAGATGCAATGAGCCGGGATACTTTGCCAATAGTTGTCCTAGGAAAAAAAAGTGTTATACCTATCCACTTAAACCTTAGTCCTCCACCTACGGAGACACTTGCGCCAGAAAGTGAATTGTGAAGCAGTTCAAGATGAAGCCATGCCGCAAGTGCTAGTAACAGAATGCTGATGGTTAATTTGTCCATTGTTAAGACCAAGTTTTTAATAAAGCTTATCATATTGGAAATCAATGCTTGAGATGTTTATGCCTGGATTTAAATTAGTTACCCATGTGCAAGGCAGTTTGGGTCCATGGTAGGAGATGTAATCAGTTAAGAGGAGCTAGAGTGTTCCTGAGATAAAGTTGTGATCAGGTTAACTTTAGTTTGTTGGAGACACGGAGGACTGTCTATTCCATTATGGTTGAGTCAAGAAGATGGATGCGCCATCACATCCGAAGGAATAGTTGTTGTGTATGTTTAATAACTACACAAGATAATTATCTTCCTGAAGAATTACTCTAGCTACCGCAGTGTATGCTAGCAAACCAATACCATTACATCGAATAGTTGAAGCTTGAGTCAATGTGAAGGAATACCCGGTTGAAATAGAGTTCAAGCCAATACGCGAGAGTCAAGCCGACAAAAATAGTGCAAGACAAATCGAATCTTTGTTCAAGTCTCGTTCAAGACAGCAGAATTTCAAGTAAGTTTAGGTGCCGGATGCAGCTTGTTCGGTTCTGCGGAAGCGTAAAATCCAAGTATCAACGAGCAAAAGCAAGGATGCTTGTTAGTGAAGTTTCCAAGAGATGTCAGCATAGGTGTGTAATGCCTTTCAAGAATCTCAGTACAAGAAGTGCTTTCGAGTGTTAGAAAATCAGACCCTATGGGAGTCAGTTGAATTGCAAAAGAATTTTATTACGAAGAGCAGCCTACAAATTTTGGATGTTATCAAGCGTTTGCTCAGAAGTAACCTTGTCCAGTGTGTAGTTGCTTGGAAGTTCGAGGAAGTCTCAAGAGTTGAGTTCCCCTAACCCTATTTCTATAGTTAGCCTTGAATCTCGGGGACGAGATTCTGTTAAGGGGGGGAGGTTTGTAACATCCCAAAATTTGGGTTTTCAAAAATATTTTGTGAAGTTTAGCTCCCCAAAAATTCGCGATAATTTTCTCGCTTAAATAAAGCTTAAACTGGAATTTTCTAAAGCCAAGATGATTTAATTTGACTAATATAAACTTCAATTAAAAGAAATTCAGTTTTATTTGGGTTCCTTGTGCTTCTGGGATTATTTTTGCATTTTGTTTTAGAATTGTTGGAATTTATTTGGAATTATTCTAATTAATTTAAACTAAGCCTTTTACTTAAAGTAATTAAATATTTCAAAAAGAAAATAAAGTTATTCTGAAAATATTTTATTTGAGTTACAAAGTGTCCCAAAATATTTTCTAGAATTTTTCTGGTATTTTATTGCCTCAAAAGAATTAATTTGAATTAAGTCCTTTATGGAATTAATTAAAATTTGAAAAAACTTATATAAAGTTTTATTGAAAATATTTTATTTGAGTTCAAAATGTCTCAAAATATTTTATATAATTTTTCTGGAATTTTCCTGATAATATTTCTATTTTTCTTGAATTAAATGAATTTCTATAACTCTTCTCGCGCTGCCACGTGTCGGCTCCTCGTTCGGCCACGTCGCCGAACCGCCAATGCCCTCCGATTCCGATCCGACGCACCAGAATGCGCCACGTCACCCCGAATTGCTCAGCGCACGCCAACTGCTCGTATAAATGCCTGTGAGGCCGGTTTTTGCATTTTTCTTGGTTCTTCTTGACCTAGCCGCCACCCCAAACTCTAGTAGACCTCCCATGACCTCTCCCACACGTCCTCACCTCAGATCAACTCACCCAAACCCTAGAAATCCATCCCTCATCCTCCAAACGCCGCGCCGCGCGGCTGAACTTTGAGGCGCGTCCTCCGTCAACTCGTCGACTCTTTTCAAGATCCGTCTTCGCCATGGCGTGCTCTATGGTACCCTCTGTCTTCCATCCAAATTTGGTGCAATTTCATCCACGGGATCAAAAGTTACGGCCGCCCAAAGATCAAATCTTGCCGGAGCCCGTTCTCCCTCGTTTTGTGAGTTTGACCGTGAAATTTTTATGGTAGGCTCCTCTTGATGTCCCCTACACGGTGCTCACCCTAACTCATGGTTTTGCTGGTGGGATTTGCACAGAAAAATCAATCTTCCCCGATCAGACTGCGTTGCGGACGGCTGAAACTTCGTCGCGCGTTCCCCGTTGATCCAGAAGGTAAAACTCAGATCCGTTCACGTCATATTGTGCCAAATGATCCCAGATAGCTCTCTGTAAAATTTGGTTAGGTTTCATGCAGTACTTTAATAGTTATGACCGTTTGATCTATTAGCTCCGAGAGCCGTTCATCGGCAGTTTGTGATCAATCCGGTGGGTTGCCGCCAAATCCGCCTATACCATTGAGTTCGTGTCGCCACGTTCTACGTGGTGCTCACTTTCCCTTTGCTGTTGCATCTATCGAAAATTTTTTTATTAAATCGGCGCCGCCTTTGCCGCGCCGCTGGCCGCCTTTGCCGCCAACCATCTTTAATTGTCGTGACCATGTCAGCCTGTCCGGTAGGTCCATACCCTACTGTTCTGGCCATCCTTGGAGTTTAGTTGATCTCCGGTTGCCGTCAAAGCCATAATCTAGTATCTACCGTCGTCTTCGGTTTAGTCCTTTGCATCGGTTCGCGTTTGGTTCGCCATCCTTGATAAACTTTAATCGCAGAGCCAACCCTACCCATCCTACCCTCGCTAAGTGTATCCATCCTTGAATCGTTTCGCTTAAACCCGGACTTAACCTTTGGTCCAATTTGTCTTTGCATCACGACATGTGTACCCCATAGATCGCAAATTAAACATGAGCCATGTCATGACCTCGCTGCCCTACCATTATACCAATGGTCGCCACCTTGTAATCTCCTAAGTGTTACATTAACGCTTCATATTCATCGTTAACGTTCCACGCCGTTAACGTTCCGTTCCACGTTAACGCTTTGCTCTCATCGTATCGCCATCATCGCATGGGTGCATGCAAGTGAAAGCCCTAATGTGATGTCCTTACCTTTTCTATCGCCTTATTGTGATCTAGCCCATCACGTTGAGTTCAGCCTCGTATTCGGTCATAACCGCCTCATCGTTGTCGAGTTCCGTCCCGATGTAAGACTAATCTCCGGATCGAACCATAGTGGATGTCGATCCCATCCGTCCTTGTCTTATCCTTAAAATCTAATCGCCATTAACCTAGAATTCATTCGTGGTCTTGGTCGATAGACCATTAGCCATATGACATATTCTTGTGCTAGACTTAGTCTATCGGTCTATCTTCCTTTTGGTTGATCGTGCTGCTTCGATCAACAAAAGTCAACCTCAAGCATCTGCTTAGTTCATGGTGAACTAACGTAACTTCGTGGACCGGTCTATAGATCGAGAGTCCATATGACATCGGCTATCCAATCAAGATAATAACCCGAGGAAATATTCTTCGATATTATTCCTTCTTTCAATGTTATTAATCTTTCTCTTGATGTATTTTCCAAAGCCGTTCTCTTTGTCTAATCATCGACCTAATCCATTCAAGTTCCTAATTTCATCTAAGCCGTTGTGCCCAATGCTATTCGTTCTTAATTTGGAGTTTACTTGATTTGCCTTTTGAGTTTTGTTGTATTTGTGTTTGTTTATCGTTAGACGCGTTGCCGGAAGTCGCTCTAAGGAGCTAAGAATCAAGCAAGCGGAGATTGAAGATCGAGTATCAAGGATCGAAGATAAAAGAGTAAAGAATAATAAAAATTGCAAGGGCCAGGCAAGTTGTGCTTTGACCATATTGATCCCATGTTTTAAAATTATTTCGTTTGAAATTATTGCATGCTAGTTTGAAATAAACTGATTTCAATTAATCTGGGATTAGATAATCAACCTACTTGTTATTGCCACCTTGTCGCTATTATTTGTATGCCATGATTCATTTGTCACCCTAGATTGTGGGTTAATAGTTGGACATTAATAATTTGCCAACATGGATTAATTAGACCGTATGTAGTGTGCTTAGCCCTGCCACGTAGCTTTGTCATGATTTTGGAAAATTAAAGTTAATATTGACTTAAAGAGATATGGAACGTGTTTTTGAGAATGTGACATGTGTTATTGAGTTGATGATGGCACGTGGTGCATGGTAAAGAAATGGGGTGGGAAAGTGATTTAGACTGAGGCAAGTGGCAAGATTGTTTCCGGTGAGCCAAGAGTGGCAATTGGGCGGTCGCATTTGGTATTATGACATGTTGATGTGATGAACTTTTGGTTAGTCTTGCCTCGGTCAACTAAGGACTTAACCTTGTGAGCCTTTGACCTGAGTCTTTCATACAACCACAAGTTCCGGAATGGGACGGACCTAGCTGAGTAAACTGGGAAATCTATTCTTTGGTACTGTCGTGGTGGTGTGAGGCCCGGAGAAGCGGAATGAGAACTCACATGGCGCAAGAGGGGGGCCCTGGGTGTGGTAACCAGTCCCTCCAGTGTTGAAACCTTAGCGGGCAGTACTGAGTTTAGATGAAACTTTGGAAAGGCTTTGTTATGATCGCTCATTCGCATACTCTTGTATGGCGATTCACGGCCGACGTGGTGAGTTGATTATATCTTGTGGGTAAAGTGTATAACCTCTGCAGAGTGTAAAAACTATTCGAATAGCCGTGCTCACGGTATTGAGCATTGCTCGGGGATTACAGTCAAGGGTTAGATTTTGATAAAACTGAGGTTGGGAATGTGGATAATGTGATATGGAACTTGGTTAAGGATGAGAAATGCTTCACTTGAGAATGATTGCGAAATTTATTATTGGTATTACTTGTTTTATCTTTTCTATCTATTTATGATTAATTGTGAATGCCGCTTTATTGCAAAAGAACCATTCACCATTCCTTTGGAATAAGCCATGCATGTAGTAATAGAACGCATTACATGCATGACTTGTTGAGTACGGTTGTGTACTCACCCTTGCTTTAACAAAACATCACCGCTTGAGGAGAAGTCTTTGTCTTGAAGAAGGAGAAGTTCTGCAAGAAGGCGATTATCTAGGAGTCGAACCTGTCGGATGCCTCGTGGTATATTGAAGGGGTTCACCGACGCTTCTTCGTTCATTCTTTGTTTACTTATTTGGAGTTGAAGCCGTCAAGGCCTCACATGTGTAAGGTTGACCTTAAGGTCATTCAATAGTTTATATTTTATAATTGTGTTACTTTTATTATTCCATTGTATGATTGTGATATTCATCTATGTTGAGACTGTGTGCACTAGCGTGATCCTGGACTAGTGCAGAATACACAGAGGGTCCGCATTTGCACATTCGGGTCCCGACATCATGTGACCTCATATTGTAATAAGTGGCCTTTCGGCCGGTACTTTATATTTATCTTAATGTTTTGTTCCGTTCGGTTATGATGCATCACTGTGAACCATGTGTACTAGCGTTGATCTGGGACTAGTACAGAAATACACAGGGGATTCCGGATAACTGATCCGGGGGCCCACAATACTTTAGGTCTTATACTTAAGTACCTACTTTGACTTCCCTAGTAACCACACTGGTTGGGACTCGATGGCAAGGTGCTTAGGCTCGAAGACCAACGGCTCTAATGATAGCTCATGTTCAAAAACCCGCAAGAACTATCCTCAACAAGGAAACACAAAGCACCCATGCAAGGACTTAGAAGGAACCACTATCGAAGACAGTCTGATATATCTCAAACCAAAACTTCCTTTTGGCACTAAAGCATACGACCTCCTTGTAATGAATGACTCTTCTCGGAAAAACATGCTACCAATCTCTAACCTCAACTCCACTTCCCTCTTCAACTTCAATCGCAAATCTCTACTTTCTACTATCAACTTCTCTACCATGTTTCATCTTACTCAAGACGACAAGAACGACATGAGTCACTTCATCTTACTCAAGATGACAAGAACGACATGAGACACTTCATCTTACTCAAGACGACAAGAATGACATGAGACACTTCACGCTAACACGCCTCTAAACCAATTCTCAACAAATCACCAATACCATCCCCTTCATAAACTCAACAAAAATACAAGATCATTCATTTTCTTTTCTCATGCTAGAATGCAAAGGAAATCTTGACTCTCTATAACAACATAAACCACTTTCAACTTCTTCAACCAAGGTATAAAAATTCACATCAGCGAGAAACTCAATTTAAAAGATAAACATTGCATAATTCATTTATAAATGTGTGTCACTTTTACCAAAGTAAATCATTTCAGAAAGAGAAAACCGATCATGGAACCAAACACTTCCACACAACAACCATCTCTTTTTCTTAAGAGCAAGAGGAATTCATTTCCTAGCAAAAAAATCGCTTCACGAGCAAAAGTCACTTATGAAACAATCATAAGAATCACCTTTAAGAAACATTCTAAAAAACCACACACATTTTAATCAAACCCAACTCTAATCGAGATAGAATTGCAAATATTTCCAAATCAAGAGCTTCCAAAATATTACATTTGGTTTGGTTGTTTTCTTTATCTGATAATACAACAAATAACTCATTTATATGCTAAAAAGTGCAATCCAGTCATATCCCCATGAGCATAAATTCCTCAATCATAACTTAAGCTAATTTTCTTAGCAAAGACAATTGAATGGCACTATTCCACGAGGTAACACATTCATAATCCACCAACATATTACTTCATGTTTAAACCTTCTTTTATCCTCATTTTCAATCATCAAAACTAACTCCACAACATGGCAAAATGCAAATTAATCTAGGGAACCTCTTATGCACACAAATCAGAATGCTTTAGCCAAAAGGCATCCATCTATAAGATCACACAAACAAATGGATCCATATACCTTTAAAAGAAGGTTCACCTCAAATCCCATCAGCTCTAACATTCTAATATGCTTACCATTAAAGGTTTCAATGCTCACAATTATCAACTTGAGAACCCCACTAGGAATTTACATAATTCAATAAACAATTATTCCTTTAGTTACTTTCTCCAATAATTATATCCATGATTGGCAATGTTATTGTAATACTGCAAAGCCTCGCCCCAAATTTTTGGGCCTTCCGTCGGGTGAGCAGGGACCCATTTGGTAGTTATTCTCTGGGGTGTTTGGCCCCGCAGGGAGAGTTGGGTTAAATAATTTAGGTGTGAGAGGGTTTTCTTGGAATTTTCCCTCCCCACCTACTTTTCACCTAACCTCATCTCTCCTTACCTTTTTGTGTGGCTGTCATTCCTCCCTTGGCCAGATTTTTCCCAAGCCAACTCTCCCTACCGACTCCTCTCTCTCCCTTCTCTGGATCGAGTGCCCAAGCCGTGCTGCACTTCTTCCCCAGCCGCCTCCCTGGCCGAGCTCCTCCCGGCGACCAGGCTCGGCCGGCCACCGCCAGTCGCCCACCTCTGGCCGAGCTCCCCAACGTCGCCTCCCTCCACTTCAAGCCAGCACCGCCTCCCTCCTCCCTCAGGGCGAGCCCCTCCCTGGCTGACGACGCCCCTCCTCTCCGAGCTCGGTGCCTTCTCCTCTCCCCTGCGCCCTCCCCCTGGCAAGCAACAACAGCAGCAGCAGCTCGGCAGCAGCAGCAGCATCTGGCGCTAGTAGCAGAGCAGCAGCAGCCGGAACCGGTGCCTCTGGCCGGCGCCTCCTCCAGCCTCCCCCACCTCCCTCCTTCCTCCATGAATCCATGAGCAAGCTTTGAGGTATAATTTTGGGGGGAATTAGCTTGCCTATATGGTGTTTGATGAAATGCCTAGCTAGGTTTTCATGAGAATTTGATAGAACTGTTTAAATTGTCTGATGTCTCTTATGGACTACAGCACTCCATATTCTCCTATATACTAGTTCTCCATTGAAATGACGACAAAACAAAACACGGATCTTAGTGTGTTTCAACCCATGTCACTTCTATTGAATGTAGTTTCTTGGTAGTTTCATTGGTGTGGTTCCCAGGAGGCCAGGGTATTTCGCATATATGATGTATATTTAGTGTACAATGCATAATTATTCAACGTGTTGGGGAAATCTAATCTATGTCCAGCTCACGTGTTGCCTTTGTCCTCTTGCAATATGATTGTTTGAGTTGATCATAGATTTTGCTTTCATGATCTTTCCACTTTTTTTAAGTAATCTTCTTGAATAGGCACTTCAGGTCCATGGCAAAGATCGTGTTAGTGAGCATGGTTGGGTGTTCATATGTGATGTTCCTTAATTTAATTGTTGCTCTACTAATTAGATGAACTCTAATTGAAAATGGGCTTTTATTAAGGTTGATTATAGTAAGTATATTGTTCGAGTGAATGGGGTTGACATGAGTTTGATTTAAATGGTTAGGTCAATTCTAGAGATAGTATATGTGAGTATTTAAATTGCGATCTGGTTTACATGTATTTCGGTGGCTGGTTTAAAATAGTTATCAACAACCTGACACTTTTGTTTTTGCCAAGATTTGGTTATAATCTGAAACAGGGGTGCTTTGAATTGTCAACAATGTATGCTATTCATTTTGCATTTACTGCCAATGGGTAAGATGCAAGGGCTTGGTACTTTTCTGCATTTTTGTACCATCATGTCCTTTTTGAACCAAGTATATCTAGTTCCGATTTAGTGATGAAGTGTGACTTGCGATCCTATTTTTGGTATAGTTCTGTTCAAGTTGTTAGTTGTAACGCATACATGTTTGTGTGTTAATTGCTACTAAGTCTGCTATTTAAAAGGAATGGAACACCAGGGCATGCAATCGTGTTATTAGATTAGTCTTCAGTCTTACTCATAATGGATTCTCAAGTTGTTTGAAATGTTGATTAAAGATATATATATATATATATATATATATATATATATATATATATATATATATATATATATATACAAGCTTCCATTAGTATGAGTGATTAGTATTTATCTCTAGTGATTGGTAACAAAAAGGGTAGTAGGAGAAGATTAAAAGCACAAGATGGTGGTCTTCTTGCTCCCTTATCTAATCTGCCCTTCTTTTTGACTTCATTGGATGGCAGCCAGGCAGTGCAAGCTCAAGGAGAGTGTCCTCGGGGGTGGTCTTGACCCCGCGTTGCCTCACGCGTCGGTAAAGGCAAGTACGTCGAGTAGGGTGCCTAATTGAGTTGTTCGTTATTATTTATCTGTTCGTGGCTAATTTCTATTGATTGTGGCAAGTATGAGTTATATTGGTGAACGTCCCTTCGAGGACGTGATTAACTAATGGATTCGAGTGGTCACTAGTAAGCCTTAACCTCGGTGAGTTTATTGTACCTTTGTTAATATTGCAGTGAGTAGCTAGTATGGGATACATGGATACTTGTGGTTAATTTACAAGAGTTGTACTTAACTGTGCCCCGTCTGGGGAATGGAATTGAGTATGTGTGCGAATCGATTATATAATTATGAATGTTGTTGAATCTGATTAGACTAGTACCGCTGGCAATTTATGAATGTGAGAATTGGCTATGTTTATGTATGTGGTTATGGTTATGTTAGTGTTGGCAATGAATGAAAGGTTGCATTTCATTCATGTAAATTGCATTGTGCATTCATTAAAGGAAGAGGCGACCCATTCTGATGCGGGCCTCTGTGTTCACACGTAGTGAACACAAAAGTCCTACCTCGTAGTCTCATTCATCGAGGGAATGGGAGCGAGACAGTAAGAGTAGGCACCTTCCATGGGATGGAAGGGATGTGAGGGTGAACACCGACGGGTGGACACTCAGTAGTACCGGTACGTGCATCAAAAGGAGCATTCATGTGCATTGAATCTTTAATAATGAGTTTTGTGGTAAATGGTATGTCATATGGGTTGCGACTATGGTAAAGGAAGGTTGAGTCGTGGACTCAACCCAAAAGGGGAGATTGAATTGAAGTTGATGAATTAGCGCATTTCATTGTCTTGCTAATTATGTTGTATGAATATCGTGAAGTGAAATCGAGTTATGAACACAAATAAAAGTGTTGAAAGTGGTTTGAGTTGCAAAAAGGGGTGGTTGAGTTGGGAGACGTTGTGATTTAGAGTCAAGTGATGCTTCTTGGGTGTTGAATGGTGTGAGATCATATGATGAAAAATTGGTTTAATGGTGAAATTGGCATTGTAAAGTGATTTTGGTTATGGCATGTGTGGTGCTTGTGCATGTGCTATGTTGAGATGATTATCATGCTGGTGATAGCATGATGGAGTTTGCTTGATGCAATGCACTCATGTGAGTGGTTGCATGGGTTGTTTTTGAGGCAAGTGGTGGACCTGTGCTCAAATGTTCATTTGATTATGCTGGGGATAGCATAATGGTTTTGCTTAATGCAATGCACTCATGTGAGTGGTTGCATGGATTAATCTTGAGTCAAGTCGTGGACTTGTGCTCGGACGCGTTGTTTGTTACTCATGTGCGGTGTTGCTCGAGGGCTTAACGTGGTCGATGACGGACCGAACTAGGTTCATGGAGGAACCGAGGTTCGAGACTAGGTTCGTGGAGGAACCGAGGTCTTGGTGGTCGAGAATGTCATGCGGGGCGTTTGGGCTAGAGAACATGCACATGGAGGTCGGTTAGTCACGATTTGCAGCAGGGGCTGTTCATGCGTGCAAGGAATTGTTTTCGGCCATGTGGGCCAAGTTGAGATAGATACCGAACTCTTTCCATGTTGGAAGTGGAGTTGTATTCAATCTCTCTGTTCTTGCATGCGTGCAAGAGTTGTTTTTGGTCATGTTGGGCCAAGTTGAGATAGATACGAACTCTTTCCATGTTGGAAGTGGAGTTGTACTCAATCTCTGTGTTTTTGCTTTGTATAAATAGGAGGGTGTGTCTCCTGTTTGATAAAAGCGTCCAGACTAGGGTTTTCTAGTTTTTTGGTTCCTGTGCCGTGTGCAAGGAATTAGGGTTTGTACTCTTGTGTTGGAGTACTTTAGACAATGAAATAAAAATCAATCTTCCAAAAAGTTATTTCTGGTGGCTGTGCATTGTGAGAGAAGTTTTTCTGGTTCTAGGGTTTAGATCTTGATCAAAGCATGCATGCCAAGAAAAGCTTCTGAAGACCATCATGGCTGTAGCATCGTGAGAAGTTTAGTTCGGCGTAAGTAATTTTGTCTTGGTCCGTCACTGCATCTGAAGATTGGTCCGTCATAGCTTTTGAAATCAATTTCCATCATCATTTGATTCAGTCATCTTGCGAAGGTAATATCTTTTAATCTGTAGATCCGATCGAGTTAATTTTTATTGGGTTTGATTTGTAATCCAATCTAGTTTCTAAAGTTAAAATTTCACATCATTCCAACGGTTGGATCTTCGGAAATTATTGTTTTAGTGAACGTGTGTTAGGCTGTTTTCATTTTGTCCGTCATACACATATCAGAGGCGAAGTTTAGTCCATCATACACATGCAATCGCTTTGCTCTGATGAGAAATTTAGTCCGTCATACACGTGCAACTCTCTGTCCGAGGCAAAGTTTGGTCCAAAGATACATGTGCAAATTTGGTCGATGCAATAAGGTTCTTGTTGAATACAAATTAAGCAACTGAGTTTGTTTGGGGTGTTTCAAAAGGCAAAATTTGATTTTAGCTTCCGCGCAATCATTCACCCCCTCGATTGCTAGATCAAGATATTTCGATCCTACAAGTGGTATCGAGCCTAGTTCTTTTTCTAATTAATCTTAACCGGTGATTAGAAACCGTAGCGATGGATAGGTATTCGACAAAACCTTGTGTTTTCGATGGTGTTGATTTTCAGTTTTGGAAAGCGAAGATGGAGGCATACATTCAAGCTCGTGGCTTTGCAATCTGGGAGAAGGTGTACAAACCATATCAAGTTCACGAGAATGATCAAGTCAATGAAACCAATCAAGCACGAGGTTGAAGCGAATAGCGAGGCACGAAATTTGATCATCCAAGGTTTGGGAAGAAGTGACTTCGATCGCGTGATCCATCTCAAGTCTGCATATGAGGTATGGAAATCTCTTTGTGATTATCATGAGGATCTAACACTATCAAAGAGGTTCGCCAAGATATATATAAGAAAGAATACATGCGATTTGAGATGAAGCCCGTGAGTCACTAGATGATTTCTTTGCACGCTTCAATAAGATTCTTAGCAACTTACGTGCTGTTGGAGTTTTCTTTGATGAGGCTACTAATGCTAGACAATTGCTTGGTGCATTAGACATGTCTATTTGGGAGATGAAAGTTACATCCATTAGAGAATCAACTGTCATGAGTGACCTTCTCAGAGATGTTCTTTTCTCTAAGCTAAAACTCATGAATTGGATGTTCTTGCTAGGAGGACTGATTATAAATCAATTGCATTGACCTCTCAATCTAGCATGTCTCAGAATAATGCTTCTTCAAGTTTTGCCTTGTCCTACTTGTCTTCACTAACCGATGAACAGATTGAGGAATTTCCAGAAGAAGACTTGTCATCACTCTCTTCTCGTTTTTATAAAGCCTTGCAGAATGTGAGAATGAGAAAGAGAGTTGGTGGTGGCTCTCCAAGATGCTATGAGTGTGGTGATTTCAATCATATTCGTCCAAATTGTCCTAAACTTGCAGGAAAAGCATCAAGAGAGGAGGACAATGACAAAAGAAAAGAGAAGAAGAAGTTCTCTCCAAGCAATAGAAAGAAAAAGAGCTTCATCAACAAAAAGGTTGTTCATCAGGTTCTTTCTGCTCTTGAACAAGTAAACTTGAGTGATGTGGATTCAGAGAGCAGTGAAGATGACACAATAGCTCCAAGCAAGCATGATTTAACAGGATTGTGTCTCATGGCTAGAAGTGATAGAAGCTTCACTGAGGATGAGCATGACAGCGACTTCAATGAGGTAGAACCTTCTTACGATGAATTAGCTATTGCTGTTGCTCGTCTTGGTAAATTGCTTGATAGACGTGATAAGAAAATTAAGAAACATGATGTTCTTGTGGAATCTTTGAATGCTGAAATTGGTAGACTTAAATCTTTGATTCCTGATGATGATGCTTGCAAATCATGTGATTTAATTCTGAAAGGAGCTTACTTTGCTTAGAAAAGAACATGTTTCTTTGTTAGAGCAAATCAATGTTTGAAAAGAAAGAAAATGAGAAACATATGACAAATGCTAGTTGTTCAACTGTTGATTTGCATGATTCAACTCATTGTTCTAAATGTGCTATATTGGAATTGACGTTGCATGATGCAAATGCTAGGGTTTCTCAAATGATGATATCTTGTGCTCACTCATGAGGTTCTTTCATGCTCAAACTGTCAGAAGCAAAAAGGAAAAGTGGACGCCCTTGTAATAATTGTTTAACTCTCTCTCAAGGTTGATTACTTGGAGAAATCGTTAGAACGTTTCACTACAGAAAGAAAAACCTAAACATGATTTTGGATCAATCAAAAGTTAGCACTCATCACAAAGGTTTAGGTTTTGATTCTTATGCTCATCATAAATCACATGCTCCAACTGTTGTGAAGACACTTGAAAGTGGAAAATTTGAAATTGTCAATGAGCCTAAGAAAACTGTTTTCAAGTCTGCTGGTGTGTTATCTTCTACTATGATGAATGCAAATGCTACTGCTGTTCCTAAAGCTAAACATCATGTTAAGTACACTTGCACTCATTGTGGTAAAGATGGACATTTAGTAGATTTTTGCTTTAGACTAGCCAAACAACGAAAGAAAGAGAAGACTAAGGCTAGGTCTAATTTCAGGAAGGCACATTTTACTCCTCATTTTGTGCCTAGGGTGATGCAAACACCTTTTGTTGCAAGAAACACGGGAAATGGCAAATCTGATTTTTTGAACAAGCATACTCATGTTGTGCCTACTCGTCATGTGTCTCAGTACTGGATTCCTAAATGCTTTATTTCTAACCCCAGTACCAAGACCTCGACATCTCCTAGTGCTATGTAGGTTTTTCAGAAATGGGTTGGAGAACAGAGGTTTAGTGGATCTTGGTCTTTGCAAGATGGGATCAAGACTTGGATGGTTCTCACCCTTGAGATGGTTTCCAAAAGGCAGGTACAAGAATTCTTCACCTACACTGTGAGCTATTTTTACACACTCATGTCTTTTACATTCACAGATATTTAATTGTGACATGAGATGAAAAGATTGTTCATATGCTCATTTGTATCCCCTGGCATGTTCAATAATGTTATATCTTATATCATGCCTTTCACGCTTTGAATTCACTTATCATGATTCGTGCTTATGCTTAATTGAACATACCATGATAACTCAAGCTCATGTATATCATCATCTCCTCTCTGTTGATCTCATTGGTTATCCATTTGAGGGGGAGTTATTGGTTATTGGTAAAAATTCCTTTCGGTTGCCTTTTTGGGAGGTCTGTTCTTTTAGCCTTTTGTTTTCAATTTAATCCCTTCAAGTGATATTCTGTAGAAGTTTTTTTTAAGATGGTTGTTTTGAGGGGAGTTTTGTAATATTGTGTAACATGCTTTTTGTTTCATGTGTTTCTTAAATGAAAAACAAAAAATTGAAAAACAGTAAAAGTACTGAGCATTGTATTTCATACACATATGTCATTTGAAGCCATGTTTATGCTACAAGGTCTTTGCAACTTTCTGTTTATACATATATGGTGTAGTTTATGTCATGACTTTTTAAATGGAATGACAACTTGAATTAAATCTTGTCATGGTTGAACTTTCTTGGCTATCTTAATCCTGCTCAAAAAATGCTAAATAAGAAAGTTAAGTGCTAAAGCTCAAAAAGTGATTGTTGATAAAAACAAGATCAAGGTTATGTACTGTCGCACTTCTTCTTTACGAGACTGCTTATCATTGCACTTTGATATGAACTTGGAAGAGGTTGTGTATGACCGAAACCATGAAACCTTAAGCTTGTGATTGCTTGGCATGGTTGAAAAGTAAGGCTGATGGTGCATGTAATTCCTTGCAATTGTTATTGTTGCAATCAAGTAATGAATCAGTTTTTCAAAGCACAAATAAAGTGCACAAAAATTCAATGTTTTCAGGTTCTAGATTGTTGAGAAAGGGAGATCATGCCATGCAAAAAATCGTTAATAGTACTTGATTTCTAGTTATGCTTACTCTACATTGTTTATGTGTAGATTTAAGGGTGCAAGTACTGTTGATAGCATGACTTGGTGATCAAGTTGTTACATTTGTGCATGATTCATAATGCTCAGTACATAAAAAAAAACAAACAAAAAAGGGGAGAAGTTTCTCTTTTTGCTCTCTTTTTGCTTTCTTGATGAACCCATTGTCAAAGGGGGAGAAATTTTGGAGTCAAAGGGAGAGATTTTTGGTCACACATTGCACATTAACACACACATTTCTTCTTTCTGTTAGGGGGAGTCTTTCTTTTTGACAGGTGGAGATTTCTTTTTAGATAGGGGGAGATTTTTGTTCTTCGTCTTTTGGTCACTTTACTTCTTTTAAAAATGGTGTTGCTATTGTAAGGTGAATGCCAATATTCGTTTCCAAATGGTGTTGCCAATGTTTTCATCAAGGGGGAGATTGTGAGATCATATGATGAAAAATTGGTTTAATGGTGAAATTGGCATTGTAAAGTGATTTTGGTTATGGCATGTGTGGTGCTTGTGCATGTGCTATGTTGAGATGATTATCATGCTGGTGATAGCATGATGGAGTTTGCTTGATGCAATGCACTCATGTGAGTGGTTGCATGGGTTGTTTTTTAGGCAAGTGGTGGACCTGTGCTCAAATGTTCATTTGATTATGCCGGGGATAGCATAATGGTTTTGCTTAATGCAATGCACTCGTGTGAGTGGTTGCATGGATTAATCTTGAGTCAAGTCGTGGACTTGTGCTCGGACGCTGTTGTTTGTTACTTCATGTGCGTGTGTTGCTCGGGGCTTAACGTGGTCGATGACGGACCGAACTAGGTTCATGGAGGAACGAGGTTCGAGACTAGGTTCGTGGAGGAACCAAGGTCTTGGTGGTCGAGGATGTCATGCGGGGCGCTTGGGCTAGAGAACATGCACATGGAGGCTAGTTAGTCACGTATTTGCAGCAGTGGGCTGTTCATGCGCGCAAGGAATTGTTTTCGCCATGTTGGGCCAAGTTGAGATAGATACTGAACTCTTTCCATGTTGGAAGTGGAGTTGTATTCAATCTCTCTGTTCTTGCATGCGTGCAAGAGTTGTTTTTGGTCATGTTGGGCCAAGTTGAGATAGATATCTGAACTCTTTCCATGTTGGAAGTGGAGTTGTACTCAATCTCGTGTTTTTGCTTTGTATAAATAGGAGGTGTGTCTCTGTTTGATAAAAGCGCCCGACTAGGGTTTTCTAGTTTTTGGTTCCTCGTGTCGTGTGTGCAAGGAATTAGGGTTTGTACTCTTGTGTTGGAGTACTTTAGACAATGAAATAAAAATCAATCTTCCAAAAGTTATTTCGTGGTCAGCATTGTGAGAGAAGTTTTTCTGGTTCTAGGGTTTAGATCTTGATCAAAGCATGCATGCCAAGAAAAGCTTCTGAAGACCATCATGGCTGTAGCATCGTGAGAAGTTTAGTCCGGCGTAAGTAATTTTGTCTTGGTCCGTCGCTGCATCTGAAGATTGGTCCGTCATAGCTTTTGAAATCAATTTCCGTCATCATTTGATTCAGTCATCTTGTGAAGGTAATATCTTTTAATCTGTAGATCCGATCGAGTTGATTTTTGTTGGGTTTGATTCGTAATCCAATGTAGTTTCTACAGTTGAAATTTCACATCATTCCAACGGTTGGATCTTCGGGAATTATTGTTTTAGTGAACGTGTGTTAGGCTGTTTTCATTCTGTCCGTCATACACATATCAGAGGCGAAGTTTAGTCCGTCATACACATGCAACTTCTTTGCTACAGTAGAAATTTAGTCCGTCATACACGTGCAACTCTCTGTCCGAGGCGAAGTTTGGTCCAGCATACATGTGCAAATTTGGTCTGATGCAATAAGGTTCTTGTTGAATACAAATTAAGCAATCTGAGTTTGTTTGGGGTGTTTCAAAAGGCAAAAATTTGATTTTAGCTTCCGCGCAATCATTCACCCCCCCTCTGATTGCTAGATCAGTATATTTCGATCCTACAAATGGTTTTATTATCAATTTGATGTCTTGATTGCGGAAATTTTGGTATGGTCAAGTCATTGTTTTAAATGGGTATAAATGCGTATTGTCCGGATGTTGCTTCATTTGTATTACTTGCTCTTATGGTCAAACTCTTGTTTTACTTACGATAAATTGGGTTTGTTATTCTCGTGTACTTTGCTGAGTTTGAACTCACGCTTGTTATTTAATGTTTGTAGGTTTTGAAGCCGACATGCATGGATGTGGGTAGTAGCACAATCACATTTGCATCATCACCATTCCATCACGTTGATTTATATTTCTGATCTTAATAGCTCGTGAAAAATTCTTGTAAAAGGTTGTTTGCGGTTATGTTAATGCATCCCTATCTTGTAATAATTATGTGGTGGAGGTTATTAATTTCTATTGGATGCGTGATTGGATAACTAAGGACCTGCTAGACTGATATCATATAACTGCAAATGTTTTCTCATCTCACGAGTGGATGTCCTAGTTTTAGGGGAGGTGCTGCCGAAATTTTTAATAATTTTGACAATCTCCTAGTTGTTCGCTTGCTTTGCTAATATTTATTCTAGCAATTTGTAATTGTTAGTGCTAGAGGGTGTAACATTCGGGGCACGGGGTGCCGGGGTGTTACGGTTGGTATCAGAGCGGGTTTTAGGTCCGTGGTATGTGAATTTAGTAATTTATTCTAGAGTAAACTAAAAGTTGCTATGTGAAATTAGAAACATGGCATAGGTATCTACTTTTAAAATTTGGCCTCAGGGCAATAACCTTAAAATCTGGAATAGCGTGGTTCATTAATTTAAAACTTGACACACTCTGGAGCACAGTAGGAAGGGATGGGTATCATTGCATTACGCTTAAATGTTGCATTTAAGCTTTGATGATTGCATGTTAAATTGTTGTTTCATATTGCTTTGATTGTAAATGGATTGATTGAATCATTATGTTTTCGTCCTCGTACTTTTGATTGTGGTAAGGGTCTTGGATGTTGGTGTGGTTGGTTAAAGCCCCCTTTGAAGTATGAGAACCTCTCGAGGTGAGGGTCGTCGTTTGTTGTGGCATGCTTTAGAGAGTGAGTGGGGAAGGTCGGTTTCTTTTGGCTTCATTCCTTCGGAGGCAAAGAGAAAAGTTTGGTGATGAATCCTTTCGGGTTGTTTCTACCGTTCTGGAGTTCGGTCTTTGCTGGATTCTTTGGTTTTGTTGGTTATCATGGGTTGCCTTGTGGAGAAAACTATTGTAGTTGTTGTTCTCTCCATTTAAGGAACTTATTGAAGTTTTCTTTGTGCAAAACTTAAATCTTGTGGATCTTCGGTGTTAAGGTTTTATCGAGAAGGATTTGGTTGATCATTTGGTTTTTCCCCATACATCTCTTTTCCTTCCTGGAAATTGTAAATCTTGAGATTTGTTTAAGGATTTGTTTCCCGTTGGAGTTTGGGAATTCGAGAGTCGAATTCTCTTATGATTCATGGTTGAGTTTTTCTAGAAGGAGAGATGGTTTTGTTGTTGCTCATGCTTAAAAAATCGTGGTTCTTCTTTAAGGGTTGGGTACGTGACCCACGAAGATGTTCAAGGCATTAAGTGAATGATGAGTAATTGAGCTTTCAGATAAGTAGGGTTACTCATTCTGTTAAAAAGAATTTGTTGGTTATTTAAAGACAACCAAATTTATTGTATGGTATAGGATGATTAATTGGAATGGGCGGTGATTCTAAAGTGAAAAGTTGATTAGAGTTATTACAATGGTTGTGAGTCGTGGGATTGATTGGAAGTTCAAGATTTGTGTTCCGGTAAGTCTAGTATTGATCATGATTGCGAGGGTCTAGAATTTTCTGTAGATAAATTTATTATAGCAAGGTGTGTGTTAATTAAGCCGAAGAAAATGTGGAAAGGATGTGTTTTAAGCTGGGATTAGGCAGTTATATAAATAACGGTTCGTCATGGTTAGTAAACCGAAGTAAAGGATGGCACGCGTCCTATGTTGAATTAATTGATAAGTTGTTGTGTTGAAGAAGGGGGAAACACGGTTCTCCTTGTTGATTGTCTTGAGATGGGCTTGGTGTAGGGACCATCGATAATATGACTAGTGGTGGGTATATGAATAGGAGAAGGGAAGGTAGAGGAAGATTAGGTTTTGTAGCTTCCATTCAAACCTGTGTACTTTTTGGATTTGGTGAAAATGAAACCTTTAATGGAGAGCGTATTGGAATACTAGAAATGTTGAGATTCGAGTTAAACCTACTCTTAAAGGCTTATGGACTCAATTGATTGTTTCGTAAGTGATCTTGATGGTGAATCGGTTTCTGTTGGGAACGAGTTTCCTTTCACTTTGAGAGAATTTTGGGGTTTTGGGTGCAGGTGTTTAACTTGAGAATCGGTTTTCTCTTCCACAATGTTGATTTTGGTTAGCGTGAGAGGCTTTGCCTTGATTAAAGTAAGCTGGGTTGTTTCTTGGTTTTATGAGAGCTTCTGTCAGCGATTTGCGTGGGGTTTCTCTTTTAATTGGAGTTCTCCCCGAGGTGAATTTTATTGCATTGATTGAGAGTGTTAAAGGCGATTTATATGATATTAGAGAATCAGATCTTCTCTTGCAAATTTGGTTTTGGAAGAAGAATATGAGTGATGATTGGGCTCTATCAAGATCCTCTCTCAGGTAGATTTTAATGCTTTGGGTTCAAGGTGATGTACGTGGTTCATTCGGTCAAAGCGGGAATTGTATTTCCTTTGTGTTCTAGCTGGAGTTAAAGGATATGGAAGCTTATGGTATAGTGTTGAGTATAATGAAGAGAATTGAGTTTTCTTTGGTCATTGGGATTGCAGCTGTAGAAGTTCAATGCAGTGTTTTTCTTGAAAGTTGAATTTTCCTGGGTGTGTATTTTATCACATTATTTCAAGAAGACGAAAGTGGTTAGCTTTGCTGATGCGAATAGAGGGATTTTGGGTGGATAATAATTGAGGATTTTGTTTTGATGTGGTTCCTTGGTGGTGCTTGTTTAACCCTTATTAGTGAACTACTTGGAAGTTGATGGTAATTATGTCACCATTTATAGCATGCGACTGCACTTTTGGGTTGAGATGGTTGTAGCGAATGTTTTCTTAATTTGCTGTATAATGTTCTGTAGTGAGCATTTACCTTGGGCAGTGGTTCTTTGGGATTTTGACCTATTGATTGACTTTGACTGAGTTCTTGCGTGAGAAGTTGCACTTGATTGAGCTAAGTCAAATCGTTTTATTAGCCATTGGATTTGAGGTTTTTGTTTATCGTTTGTAGCCGTTGAAGTTTTTGCGTGGATGTTTTGAGTTGGTAAAGAAGTTTAAGACCTTTGTGTCTTTGTTTTGCATAGTTGGCATTCTTCGAATTCGGGGTCGAATTCCTTTAAGGGGGGAGAGTGTAATACTGCAAAGCCTTGCCCCAAATTTTTGGGCCTTCCGTCGGGTGAGCAGGGACCCATCTAGCAGTTATTCTCTAGGTGTTTGGCCACACAGGGAGAGTTGGGTTAAAGAATTTACGTGTGGGAGGGTTTTCATGGAATTTTCCCACCCCACCTACTTTTCACCTAACCTCATCTCTCCTTACCTTTTTGTGTGGCTGTCATTCCTCCCTTGGCCAGATTTTTCACAAGCCAGCTCTCCCTGCCGACTCCTCTCTCTCCCTTCTCTGGATCGAGTGCCCAGGCCGTGCTGCACTTCTTCCCCAGCCACCTCCCTGGCCGAGCTCCTCCCGGCGACCAGCTCCAGCCGGCCGCCTGCTAGGTCGCCACCAGCCTCCTGGCCGAGCTCCCCAGCGCCGCCTCCCTCCTCCCTCTAGCCGAGCCCCTCCCTGGCTCCTCCCTGGCCGGCGGCGCCCCTCCTCTCCTGGCTCGGTGCCTTCTCCTCTCCCATGCGCCTCCCCTGGCCCCAGCAAGAATAAAGAAGAAGAAGCAGGCCGGAACAGTGCCTCCTCCGGTCGGCGCCTCCTCCAGCCTCCCCACCTCCCTCCTTCCTCCATGAATCCATGAGCAAGCTTTGAGGTATAAATTGTATATATGGTGTTTGATGAAATGCCTAGCTAGGTTTTCATGAGAATTTGATAGAACTGTTTAAATTGTCTGATGTCTCTTATGGACTACAGCACTCCATATTCTCCTATATACTAGTTCTCCATTGAAATGATGACAAAACAAAACACTGATCTTAGTGTGTTTCAACACATGTCACTTCTGTTGAATGTAGTTTCTTGGTAGTTTCTTTGGTGTGGTTCCCAGGAGGCTAGGGTATTTCACATATATGATGTATATTTACTGTACAATGCATAATTGTTCAACGTGTTGGGGAAATCTAATCTATGTCCAGCTCACGTGTTTCCTCTGTCCTCTTACAATATGATTGTTTGAGTTGATCATAGATTTTGCTTTCATGATCTTTCCACTTTTTTTAAGTAATCTTCTTGAATAGGCACTTCAGGTCCATTGCAAAGATCGTGTTAGTGAGCGTGGTTGGGTGTTCATATGTGATGTTCCTTAATTTAATTGTTGCTCTGCTAATTAGATGAACTCTAATTGAAAATGGGCTTTTAGTAAGGTTGATTATAGTAAGTATATTGTTCGAGTGAATGGGGTTGACATGAGTTTGATTTAAATGGTTAAGTCATTTCTAGAGATAGTATATGTGAGCATTTAAATTGCGATCTGGTTTACATGTATTTCGATGGCTAGTTTAAAATAGTTATCAACAACCTGACACTTTTGTTTTTGCCAAGATTTGGTTATAATCTAAAATAGGGGTGCTTTGAATTATCAGCAATGTATGCTATTCATTTTGCATTTTCTGCCAATGGGTAAGATGCAAGGGCTTGGTACTTTTCTGCATTTTTGTACCATCATGTCCTTTTTGAACCAAGTATGTCTAGTTCTGATTTAGTGGTGAAGTGTGACTTGCGATCCTATTTTTGGTATAGTTCTGTTCAAGTTGTTAGTTGTAACGCATACATGTTTGTGTGTTAATTGTTACTAAATTTGCTATTTAAAAGGAATGGAACACCAGGGCATGCAAGCGTGTTATTAGATTAGTCTTCAGTCTTACTCATAATGGATTCTCAAGTTGTTTGAAATGTTGATTAAAGATATATATATATATATATATATATATATATATATATATATATATACAAGCTTCCGTTAGTATGATTGATTTGTATTTATCTCTAGTGATTGGTAACAAAAAGGGGTAGTAGGAGAAGATTAAAAGCAGAAGATGGTGGTCTTCTTGCTCCCTTATCTAATCTGCCCTTCTTTTTGACTTCATTGGATGCACTACTAGAAATCCGGGCTTTTGCCACGAAATTTTTTACAACACCATAAATTCTGTTGCATTAGAGTGGTGTTATTGCCTCGATTTGGAAAATTGTGGCGATACGTCCAATATATTACCACGAATTACTATGCCTTGCGATATTGTTAACTGTCGTGGCAAAAGGTTGGTCATATTGCAACAAAAAATAAAATCGTTGCATTAAATAAGATTTTATTGCCACGGGTAAATTTTGTTGCTATAATATTTTATTTCGTGGCGATTTTTAATTTTATAGCCACGATTTTTTTTACGTGGCAATTTTCTCCCCTCAACCAGGCCATCTAGAACATAAATTTTTGGCGATCCGCAGACGACCCGATGCATGCGAAGGAACTATTCCATCTCCCGCCATGCCTTCGCCTCCATGCCTCGCTCCGTTCCCCTTTGCCTCCACATTCCCCGTCGCCTCCACACATCGCTGCATTCCCCTTCACCTCTCCGCCTCGCTCCATTCCCCTTCGCCCCGCTCCATTTATTTTCGTCTCCCCAAGCTGCATCAAGAACTCACCGCCACGAATCGCCTCCCCGCCTCCTTTCCCCGCCGCCCCGACTGGATCTCACCTTCATCGGCTCCGTTCCCCAGCGTCGCCCCGACCGGATCTCACCGACGTCGCCACCTCCTTTCCCTGCCGCCTCGACCGGACCTCAACGCCACCCCGCCTCCATTCTCCCCGTCGCCGGCGATGTTCTAGTGCCGCCCCCACCTTCGGTTCCAGCACCGCCCCGCCTCCGGTTCCAGCGACGACTCTCGACGCTCCCTTCTTCTCCTTCGAGGTCAGCTTTTGCATAATTAGGTTGCGGTTGTTTGTCGTGTTCATTTGTGATGAGTTTGTTTGGGATGCAATTTGCAGGGCAAGGACGAGGAGTATGTTTGTAACCAGAGCAGAACATCTCAGACGCGATTGACCTTATGCCTCTCCTCGCAACTGGCATTGACGAGAACGTGATGTTCAGGAAATGCGTTTGAGGTTTTCAATTTGTTGATTGGTGGTTTATGCATGTGTGTATGTGGTCTTCCATTTGTTCTCATGTGTAATCGGATCGTGGACATTACAGGTCAATGACTTTGAGTTCGGACTTAGGACTAAATGTAGGTTTGATCATTTAGGTTGTATTCGATGATTCTACTTTATGCTTGTTGTCGGAGTAGTGCTATACAAGTCGTTTAGTTTCGAGAGTTACACCGGGCTGGTTATTTAATGTCCCATGAGCAAACCTTTGTTTTTATCGTTTGAGATTGAACTGTTGCTTGATGATTAACAATTAAACTTTAATTTTGATATTAATTTGTGAGGCTTAAGTTTTAACAAAGAGCCCTCGCTTTCATGTACATTAAAGTTGCATTTCATAAGTGATGATGCCCTCTGAATCTTTTACGCTTGGTGATGATATTGTTAGTTTTGGTATGTGACTTCCGTATGGTTTCAATTCATTGACTGATAACTAAACTTGACCACTAGCTTACAATTAACATCAATGCATCAATGGAGTCCTATTTTCTTAACATGCTCTCAACGGAATTGCATGATTGATGACTCAGTTAATGTGGAGCTCGTGGATCTGAACACGCCCTACCGACGTCGAAGCCCATGAAATGCATGGTGAGCTCGACACAAGATGAAACTAAGCTCTCTTGATCAATTCATCATTTGCTTCGGTTTGGTAAGGGAATGATCAGTTGAATAATTAACGGCGATGTTTGCGGGATGATCATTCATTTTGATTTTGACATAAATTATCTGCTTTTATTGTTTAATTCTTTGATTAATGATCAAGAAAGCCACATGTTGTATCTTGTAATTCCATCATTGAATGGTGCTTGTTTTCCCATCCTTTTGGTCTGCGATCTTGATTTTAAACGGATAGTTGTTTTTTTGTTCTGCTATGTATAATGGATTGGGGAAACCAATGACCGGAACAATACCATTAAACTGTCACATTGTGTATTAGAATCACCGTCCGATGTAATTGGAAAGGACATACTTGAACTCTAAGTTTACCGGTGATCATCGATTTCAGTTGGCCTCAATCTTCTTTTCTCCTTTTCTCCTTGATCTTTTCTAGAGCAAGATACTACTTTGCCCAAATTTTGATTGGCCTACGATACTCCTTGCTACTTGTTTATTATTGGCCGTTACGCCACGTTTGTGGTTGAGGTTTATCTTGGACTAGATTAACACTATGCTTATCTTATACAAATGATGGCTAATGTGCAAAACTAATGCTTGCTTGTAACAAACTCCGCTTGATCAAGAATGATATACCATGATAATTGGTTAATCGGGAAGGATTTTAAGGCTAGTTTGGGAGTGGCATTCTTGTCCCTGTCAAGTTGAGATCTACAAATTGGGAGAATATACTATGTTGCTAAAAGGGTTAATAGCACAATTCTTCCTCGAACTATGCACTCAGGCTCATTTTGGTCTTTGAACTATGAAAAAGGCCCAAGTTCAAATATAACCATTCGAATTTACCCATTCGAAAATAACCATTACAATGTGGTCATCACAATAAATTTTAATTTTTAAATTCCCATATTTAAATATAGTTGTTTGAATTTACCAGTAAAAAAAGGTTGTTGTTATGACTGTTATGTGGAATATGATTAGAATATAGGAGAGAGAAAATAGAGAGTGTGATATGGAGAGTGCTGTTGGAGAGGGAGGAGATATGGAGAGGTATTTTTTTGGAGAGTTCTGTAAATCTGGCTTTTGGAGAGTGAGATTTGGAGAGTATTGTTGGAGATGCTCTTAGTCCCTTGTGTCATCACTCCAATTATCTTTCGTATCATCTCTTTTGAAGACAATGATCTATTTCAATAGATAACAATCAGTCCTTAAGATTGCTGATGCTCATTTGCTTCAAAAATCACACAATATGTGCATCTTTTTTCATGCTTTCAGATTTTTCTAAAATGGGAATCCCCTGCACATACAGTTCTATCCCAGTTTAGTTATGTCGTGTAGATTTGTATTGTTAAATACCTTTCCTTAGCTAATCAGACCTTTGATTGGGTTAAAAGATATTATATAACTAATCGAGCTTATATTAATACCAAACCTTTATTTGCTCAACGATCTAGAAAGCCATTTGGAAAGGATCGCTATTCCTTGAACAATTACACAAGACACGCTACAATATTATATTTTAGGATGAAAGATATTTACATCTTCAAGGGATTTTACCGCATTTTAGGATCTGTACTTTTTGGTCAAGGATGAGAAGACATATTTATGCAAGTATCTTGAAGGATGTGTCTTTGGTTGTTTTTGACGCAGGAAGGAGTTGGACAGTTTGTGAGTAATTTCTTGCTCTTTGATTGATAAGCCTTGGAAGCATGTCACACGATGATAGGAGTTGGATGCGCATGGATAAGGCATCAGATGAGTGGCAACAAGGATTCAATGAATTTATGGAAATTACATTTGGAGGCACCTCTAAAGGAGAAACTGCTCCCTGTCCTTGTTCAAGATGCTGTAACATGTCCTACAGAACGTAGTCTGAGGTCCAAAGCCATTTGATTACCAGAGAGTTTGATGAAAGTTTCATCCAAGGGGAAGACCATGGTGACGATTCAGATGAGGACAACAATGAAGGACTTGGTGCAACAGGCGATGGTGCTTCTATCATTGATCTGGTTTCCACACTGATCAGGGGTGCTATAAAAGGAGACATCATAGGTAGTAATGAAGAGCCAAATGAACGTGCTAAAAAATTCTTTGAATTGTTAAAAGAGGCTGAGAAGGAATTGTACCCAGGTTGCAAGGAGGCTACTAAGATATCTTTCATTGTCAGGCTCTTTCAGATGAAGTGCATGTTTGGTCTGAGTAACAGTGCTTTAGCGGCCATACTTCACCTATTCTCACTTGTGCTCCCTGAAGGCCGTTGCATTCCAGACACTTTGGACAAGGTGCGAAAGGTTGTTCGTGATCTTGGCCTCGACTACCAAAAGATACACGCATGTGTCAATGATTGTGTGCTATTTCGAAAGGAATACGAGGACTTTGATACGTGTCCAAAATGTGGTGAGTCTAGATGGAAAACGGCTGCTTCCGCTGACAAGGATGAGGCGAGTGGTAATGGTTCATCCAAGAAGCGTGTTCTATGTAAAATCCTACGGTATTTCCCTGTTATTCCTCGTCTGCAAAGGTTATATATGAGAGAGTCCACATCTTCACATATGCGATGGCATAAGGAAGGACTGGCCCGCGATGAAAAAATGCGGCACCCTGTTGACTTCGTGGCATGGAAGCACATAGATAACAAGTATCCGGAATTTGCATTGGATCCTTGCAATGTTATGTTGGGTCTTGCTTCTGATGGCTTCAATCCATTTGGGATGTTAAATGTTACATACACCACATGACCTGTGATCCTAATTCCTTACAACTTGCCTCCTTGGTTGTGTTTGAAACAACCGTTTTGGATTATGTCAATGTTGATACCAGGGCCAAAGTCACGAGGAAACAACATTGATGTATATTTGCAGCCGCTGATCGATGAGCTAAAAGAGCTTTGGGTTGATGGTGTTGAGACATGGGATGCAAAGGTGAAGAGGAATTTCACTTTGCGTGCAGTCCTGTTATGGACAATTAATGACTTTCTAGCATATGGGATGCTATCTGGTTGGAGCACAAAAGGCAAGTTTGCATGTCCCTACTGCCACAAGGATACTGAGTATTTGTGGTTGAAATTTGGGTCTAAGCATTGCTACTTGGGCCATCGCCGTTTTTTACCTTCGAACCACAGGTGGCGCCGGAACAAGATTAGCTTCAATAACAAGGTTGAGACTAGGGATGCTCCGGTGCCACTGACTGGTGCTCAGGTGCTGCAACAGTTTGAAAGTTTTGAGCAAGTGGCATTTGGGAAGAAGTCAAATAAGAGGAAGCAGCATGAAGAAGAAAATAGATGGCACAACTGGAGGAAGAAAAGTATATTTTTTGAACTACCCTATTGGAAAGATCTGCTTGTCAGACATAATCTGGATGTGATGCACATTGAGAAAAACATCTGTGACAACATATTGGATACTTTGCTTGACATAGAAGGTAAATCTAAGGATAGCGAGAAGGCTCGGCTGGACATGCAACATCTGGGGATCAGGAAGGATCAACATCCTTTAATCAAGAATGATAGCAGCGCTGTACTTTTTGGGCAAGGATGAGAAGACATATTTATGCAAATTCATAGAAGGAGTGAAGATGCCAGATGGCTACGCCTCCAATATTAAGAGATGCGTGGACGTGAAGGGGAGTAAGGTGTCCGGACTCAAAACTCATGACTGCCATGTTATATTCCAGAAACTTTTGCCCATAGCAGTACGCAACATATTACCAGAAGATGTTGTTATCCCATTGATTCAGCTTAGTAGGTTCTTCAATGCCATATGTTCAAAGGAGCTGAGTGTGGAAGATTTAGAAAATATGAGCAATTCAATTAGAGAAACCCTGTGTCGGCTTGAGATGATCTTCCCACCAACTTTTTTGATATCATGATGCATTTGCCGGTTCATCTTGCTGAAGAGGCTAAACTTGGGGGGCCTATGTGCTATAGATGGATGTATCCAATTGGGAGATATCTACGCACGCTTAAAGGCTATGTTCGCAACAAAGCCTGCCTTGAAGGTTCAATTGCCGAGGGATATATATCGGAGGAGTGCATGACATTTTGCTCTCGCTTCTTGGAGGACGTGGATACCAAGCTTAATCGTCCAGAGCGGCATGAAAGCGCAGCAGTGAATGAACCTCCATCTGGGCTAAGCATATTTGGAAAGATTGACTACACTAAGAAAGGATTTACTATCGAGTCACTTTCTAGGTATGAGATGCAGCGGATTAGGCACTACATATTAACAAACTGTGATGAAGCCACTGCATGGGTCAAGTAAGCAACTAAGATGTAAATATACTTTACTTTCTGTATGCATTATTATTTTACTAAAGCCCTATTTTTTTCCTTCTCTACAGTGAGCATATGGATGAACTCAAAAGGAGTAATCCACGGAATGTTGAAAAGCGGCACAAAGATCAATTTGTAGGGTGGTTTGAGTGCAAGGTGAGTGACTACATAGTTTTATAATGGAAATTTGTATCTGTTGTCAAATAATACCATTAATGTAGAAATTTGTAGTTTTGCGTAGGTCAATGAAATCTATGAAGAAGGAAAAATAAGTGGTATTCTGTTCGACCTTGCTCAAGGACCTGACCATCGGGCACGTGTTTACAACCACTGTTTCATCAATGGTTTTCTATTTCGGACAGATTTTATAGAGAACAACCTGAGTACACAAAATAGTGGTGTTGTTGTGAAAGGCGATGAGAGCACTGGCAATATTGATTGGTATGGTGTGGTGAAAAAAATCATATCCGTAGAATTTCCAAATGAAATGGAGGTCGTCTTTGTTTGAGTGGATGGTGTACGATGTGCCTACCGCTAATAAAAATAAAGGTAGAGGGTTCAAAAGGATCAATATGGAATTATTGATATTGACACAACTCGATTTCGATATTTAGATGATCCTTATATTCTTGGGACTCAGGCTGAGCAGGTGTTTTATGTGAAAGGCACAAAGAATCCAAATTGGTCCTCTGTTGTAAGAATGAAACCTAGAAATCTATTCGCCATACCCGGTCCACCAGATCGAGACAATGAGGGTGAAATTGATGTTGACTCATTGGACGGGGGGGGGGTGTGGCAGACATGGATGTAACACACACACATGAAGATATGACAACTTGGAGTAGGTCTGACATGGAAGGGGTAAGCGGTGATGCTTCTGTGATTGAAAAGGCACATGCAGAATGCCGAGATGAGGAGCCATGTGATTTAGAATGAGAGGATGATGAAGACAATGAGACCTACATTGATGATGGCCATGTTGCTCCTGTCGAATCTGTAGGACAAGAATTGGATGATGAATTCTTTGTTTAGACACGCCGTCTTAATGTTTTTTTAGGTATGATACTTGGGCTTCTGTTTTTGCTTCAGTTTACAGCTTATGGCTAGGCAAAATGCATATCCAAACTGATTTCAAACTTTGGGCATTTTCTGCATACTTCCAACTTCATGGTCTATTTAAAATTACATTACGTGCTTTAATCTGATACTTTTTGCCTTTAGATACCTTACTGATCTCTGAAACCTGCTTGATCTGATACTTCTTGCATTTACATACTTCTTGCCTTGTAGTGGAGCTTATGCCTTTTACCATGACATCTGCCATCTACAAAATAAGAGCAGCTTTGCTGAAATCCAAGTTTCATATTCACTGGTTCAATGGAGTGAAAACTCACAACTAAACATGTGGTTGAAAGGAATTGAGATATATGCATTGCTATAGAAAGAAAAAAGAATCATAATATTCCTTCATGAATAAATTTGATGGTGCATATGCATCCACTTAGCATGAGTGTGCAATTTAAATGGCTTAGGTTTTGATGTTGCTTTCTGTAGGAACAACTGGTAACTTATTTTAGAAGCTTGAGCAATGTGAGCTAGATGTAAATAAAACTGTAATACCGCAATTTGTTTTTGTCGTCTCTCGGTTTTATGAATCTTATTAAAAGTTCTGGCTTTTGACGAATGCATATCGGTAAAGGATTTTTCTTCGGGTCGTAACGCTTTTGCGGTTAGTTTTAGTCGGCGTGTAATATTCCAAGTGGGCTTTAGGGGGTGTTCTTTTGGGCCATTTTGGGGAGAATTTAACCCTAGCCCTAGCTCCCCTCCCATTTCCCTTTTTCCCAGCCGACTCTCCTCCCCCAGTTGCCCCTGGCAAAGCTCCTGCGCCCCATCCCTGGTCTCCTCCTGCGCCCTCCCCTGGCAGAGCTGTCCACTGGCGCCTCCCCTGGCAATTGCTCCCTCCTGGCGCCACTCGAGCTCCCTCCCCCTCCTACAGGCGCCTACCTCCAGCCGGCCAGCCGGCGGCTGCCTCCTCCTCGGTGGCGCAGCCATCCCCTCCTGCCGGCGACCTTCCTCTTCCTCCTACCTAGCCGGCCACCTCCTCCCTTCCTCTGAGCAGCAGCCCTTTGTCTCCCTTCTCCTCCTTGTAGGTACGTGGTTTGATGCTTTGAAGTTACTCTTGTTGCTCTAATGGAGGTCCTAGCTGGGTAGTGTGGTCCTAGGGTTCCTAGATTTGGGGATTTTGGAGGGAAACTAGGTCTAGAGTGGAGGGATGTTTGTTCTGATTTTCGAGCAGGTTTCTGTCCGACCTTGTAGCTCAAATTTGGGGCAGTTAGATTGGTCTCATGAATATTTGGATATAGAGAATGTTGTAGACTGACAAATCCCCTTTAATTTGAGTGCAAGAACACGAAAATCCATGAAGCCAATTAAAAGTTATGGCTATTTTACCGATTGCTGTCCAGAACGAGTTAAATTGCATTCGTCTGCTGTTCGTCGCAAATATGAGAATAATAGGTGCTTTTCCCGGTCGGTAGGCTGTAGAAAAAGTTGTAGATAATCGAATTAACTTTCAATAGAGATTGAAATCACTAAGTTTCGTTCATCCGACTAAAAGTTATGACTGTTTTACCAAGTGCTGTCCCGGGTTGGCAGATCGCTGTTTTTCAGGGTTTAGGAGAGGATCGTAGGATTGAAGTCGTTATAAGTCTTGTAATTGTTTTGTTGGTATGTTTTGAGTAGAATGTATATAATTGCAGGTGGTGTGACCCCAGGTGTGGCATCAACTTTATTGGATGTTTTCAGTTAAGTAATGGTTATGTTAAATGATGAATTAATAGTGCTCTTACGTTTTGGATCTTTTATGAATTCAACTGCTTCCTTTATTTACGGATGCCAATTAAAGAAACTGATACTCTATGTCTTGAAGTAGCTGTATTTGAGTTTAATTCCTTAGTTTGGCTACTTGCTGCACTTTGCTGAGTTTTGGACTCACTCTTGTTTGTTTCTTATTTTAGGTACCTGGAAGCTGTCTCGCCGGGATGGGAATAGTGGCACATGCTTGACTTCGGTCACTAATTCATTTACTGTTTCATAAAGTTTGGTTGTAATAGGTTATTCGTAGTTGCGTAGTTTGCTAAGTGCCGATGGGTGATGTGATTGATTATCTAAGGACTTGCTAGAATGTGTCATCCTGGAAAGGGGTGATTAATATATATTATAACTGCAATGTTTTCTGTTTGCTGAGTGGATGTCCTATTTTCTAGAGAGGTCATGCCGAAATTTTGTAAATTTCGGTGACTTAGTTTAAGCTGGTTTTAGAGTTTAGTGCTTGATTGCAGTGAAGTTAGTGGAGGTGTTAGCTTGTTATGTCTTCTTCGGTAATTCCCAGTTCAATTAATCTTGTTGTGGAGAATTATCGTGTGTTGGTAACCCCTTTGGACTTGTGTGGGTCCGAGGTGTGCCGCTAGTGAAGCAGGGTTTTGGTAGCATTCGTGGCGCGTTGGCGTCGGGGTGTTACAAAAAGATTTGCCAAAGGATTTGCTCCTGTTGTGTCATATTCCAAAATTTTTACTCAGCCAAAAAGCAAGCAGTGCATTTCAATTGGTTTTGCCAACTGGTCTTGTTATTGTCCTTTTCTTCATGATGTAAAAAATGTATTTAACACAATAGCATTTTGGAGTTTGTTTCTTAAGAATATATTGCATTTTCCTTCCATATCGACCGGTGAAATTTGTTTGATTGATTTGTTTATACGATTCTAGCTATTGTGCCAAGTTTTGTGTTAATCAGGTTTGGATCTTGTGTTCGTGTGCATGACCTTTGCTTGTGTCTATTTTAGTCTGCATCTCAGGTTCGATGTGGTCAGTTTGCTGTCGGTTTTATTGATGCATCTGTCAGGATATTTGATGTTCGTACTCCTGAAAGGTAAGTAGAAAATCATCTCCTCAACTTCGAGATGTATACACCACAAAGATTTTTTTTGTCATGGCTGTCTTAATGACAAGGATCTCCTTTGTTGTGCAACCTGACACGCCCTCATGCAATCAGAGAAGTGGAGATATCGAAGATATGCAGCTTGGTGCATTTTGACTGCAATAGGTAAGAGACAAGAATTCTACTGTGTTTTCCTTGACATGATGCATCTTGTTAGATGAATGTAGAGTTTAGTAGTAAGTCACATCTTTCTACTAATTTGTCTGCACTATGTTGTTCTTCGAGATTTTTAAATCCCAATTTCCCAACTAAAAGATAACTTAGATCTCTAAGTTTCTAAATAGTGTGTGCTGATGAGTTTTAGTTTCTCTTATGTGATCATCTTGTAGCTTGTAGGACGTTCTCTTGGGGAAAAATGTTGCATTGATTGTACCACTTGAGGGCTTGTGGTGGCCAATTTGATAGCAAACAGAACACTTGATCGCTTATATCATATTCACTGAAGACTAGCTTATAACTAGCATGTTACTCACTTGGCATGATGAGCCAAGCCCCACCCTTTTATTGGCAATGAATATTGTTAAATCTCATGCTTACTTCTATGAGTGGCGCAAAATCGCTTATCATTAAATCTTCCTAAGTCATAATCGGGCATGGAAAAGCTTTCTAAAATGTAAAGTCTAAACCACTTGTGAGTGCCGACGTATGTTTTTGAAAATGCAGACTCCATTTGAGTTGCACGATGATTCCTTTATATTGAAAGCAATGGGGTTCTCGGTAAAGAAGAAACCGATGGTACCCAAGCCCCGCTTGCAAAGGGGGTGAGTGCTCAAGCACACCAAATATTTATCGGCATCAATCACCACAACCTGCAATGCCAAAATGGAGTTCGAAACCGACCTCACCTCCTATTCCGGAATACTTGAAAGGCGTGTCAAGCATGAACATTAGGTGTTGAAATGATTATTAATGTTGTGTGAGCTACTTGGGTTTTACTCCCAAGGCTTCAGAACTTAACATGTAAAAAGGCTTGTAAATTAGGTCGGTGGGGTAAAAATGATGGTCTAATTTAGCTTTGGGTGATGGTAGATTGGTCGGCGTGGTGAAGCACCGATGCCCCGATCGACTTGACTTCTAGTTCTAGGTTTCTTTCTTCCTTTTCCATGGTTTAGGAAAACAAACTTGGTTTGGTCCAATGTAATTGTGTAGCATTTTATCTTTTTCAAAATAATCAAGATCTTATGTAAGATGTACATACCTTCGGAGGAGGTCGCTTGTTTCTTGTCGATTTGTATTGGAGAAAATTTACTTTGTCGGAAGATAGAACATGGTCCTCTTTGGTGTCTTGGTATGCAAAGGCATAATCTCAATGTTTACGTGGTTGTACGCGAAAATGCCTTTGGTGGAGCTGACCTGCACCACACTTATACAGTGCAGGCCGAGACTTTTTGGTCCTCGTGTCTAGCTGAGATGATCTTGTAGAAATAGTTGTTTGTCCTTTGTTAAGATGATGTTCTTTCGCTTAATTTCGGTTCTTCTAATATGGTACGTGCGGTATTGCTATACCAAAGATAGTTTTAGCTGGTGTGACACTACGAATCTATGACAGTGCGAGGTTAACAGTTCCAATGGCCACTAGGAGAGCGAATTCTCATTCCGGGTCGCAGATAGCTTAATGCATGAAAGGTACTACATGGGAGGAAAACATGGTCCTTTTGGATTAATCACTTTGTGTGCAGAAATCGATTAGAACCACCTAATGAATGAATGAAAGGGATTTATTGCGTGTATTGAGCGCTGCTGCATTGGTCTTATCTTCCAAGAGTGAAAGGTACCCCCCGAAGAGTGCAGTTGGTGCCGAGGAGAATTGGTGTCCTAATAGCGAATATGACATGAAGTAATGTTTCAAAAATACTAAAAATATTCTGGATGTAGAACTGTAGTTGGTGCCAAGGAGAATTGGTGCCCTAGTAAGTAATAATGAATCCAACTTGATGTAATGTTTCGAAAATACTAAAAATATTATGAATGTAGTACTGTAAGGTTAGCGAACCAGCAAAATCTAAGTTTCAAATCCACCCCATTTATGAACAAAAGAAGACAAGCTACGCCAGGCCTAGAGCGGCGACGCCCAACAAACGGCAAGGTCAGTGTAGTGTCGAGGCACACTGGCATTGCACACTTAGAGAGCATGTACAGCGGTATAGACGACAGCTGTCTATAATGGTCTCTTATTTAAATAATAGACTGTCTATACAATGGTACATAAAATAAAAAATTGTCTATAAGATCGTTTGTTAAATAGTAGACAACAGTTTTCTCTCTCCTCCTCTCCCTCCTCCACATCATCTAAAATTCTACGTGACATAGTCTTACAAGCAGCTGATATGTACTATTGACACGACTTGATTCATCCAAGTCGCACTACAGAATTTAGATTCGTGGTTTGTTATCCCCGGCGTTTGCCAAATGCCATAATAAGTCTTCCCGTCACATACACATTTCATTAGCAATATTGACAACACACTTTGTATCAACATATACAAAACCATGCTATAACCATAGATCTCACACATCCATTGCTATAACCTCCAAAATTCAATACACAAAAATCTCAAATCATCTCAAATATCATTTATAGCAAAAATAAAATTCAAGACACATAGATCGAAGCATATATTCACTTTGCACCACAAAATCATCCATCGACATGCCCAAGTTATATTTCATGCCACATAACATTCATATGGGTCAGCAGGATGTTTCTTTCACATTGAAGAAGTTTAGGTAGCAAAAGGCACATAATTCACACACCTTCCTAGCTTTTACTTATCATTAGGCCCAAAATATAAAGTTAATAGCTTTGGATTACATATTGTCTATCACAAAATATTGGCAGCACTGCACCATTGCTATTACCCTCCTGTAGCAAAGTACTAACTGCACCCATCGTCTTAACATTTGCGGAAAACTGCAAAAGAAGAGCATGAAAAAGCCCCTCCGTTTCTTCGAATTACAGATAGGTCCCCATAGCTTACGAATAGGTCCTTCGCGATTTTTTGTGAGGGGAAGATATTTTTTTCCGAATCGTGTTTGTGTCCCTCGTGCGCTGTTTTACGAAAAAAAACCTCCCATTAAATGCAAATCGCGAACAAGCCCTTTTCTAATTTTTCAGGATAGCGGATAGGTCCAAAAACGTAACAAACAGGTCCTTGCTCCTTACGTCTAGGTCCTTTCTCCGTTTTTCCTGGAAAAAAATATTTTCGTCACCAGAAATATATGTGCAACTCCATCTCTAGACTTTTTTCTCAGCTCGATTTTCCATCTCAATCTCTGATATTTTTTAGAACATGTATTATTACTCGGGGGTCGCGTAGAGTGTTAGGCTCGAAAAAATAAGGTTGTCATCTCTAATAATATTTCGCCCTTTTTCCTATAAGCTATTTTCCCACCTCGGTTTTCCAGCTCGGTTTTTCCCAAGAAAACACCGAAAGACCCTCCAAAAAAATAGAAAATACATCTCAGTCTGTTTTTTCTCAAAAAAACGGGAAATCGATTTCCGCTCACACGCGCGCCATGCGCCGTTGTATTCACGGTTGGGCCCTCCGGTGGGTAGTTTTGCGAAAACAAAAAATACATCCAGGCCCTTCTACCGGTAATTTTACAAAAAGAACCCTATAGTTTTGTATATTCGCGTACGGGTCCTCCAACTTTGTTTTTCCGAGAAGAACCAGCGAACCAAATTTTGTACGGAGCGTCGTACCAGTAATTTTACAAAAAGAACCCTATGGTTTCAGATATTCAAGCGTCGTGTCCTCCACTTTTTATTTTTTCAAGAGGATCAGCGAACCAAATTTCGTGCGGAGCGACGTGGCGTATGCGCGGGTTCCCATCAAGTATTATATAAATGTAAGGTAATTATAGATTTAATCTAATAATAACCGGTCCGCACAAAACCCTTGCCGCCAATGCAAAATTGGATCGTAACTCATCCGCCAAAGTTGGATGATCAGGAGGTAAAAGCAATTAGCGCCGCGCTTTCATCGCCCACGCCCTCGACCCCCTCGACGAAATGGATCTGCGTGCGTGCATGGACTTTCACCCAGATGCACCCTAGATGCAAGAGACCGCGACGACGTCCAGCGATCGACCTCCGTACCACCGTTAACCTGCGAGGCGGCCTCGATCTTCACTGCCACCGATCAAGTGGCCACTACCTTGTCCCAGGTTAGTCCGATCCTGATGTCGTCTCTCATCAGTACTAGTGCCAATGCCCTAGAATCAGTTTGATCTCGTCTCTCGTCACGCGCGAACAATGTGGCGAACAACCTAGTTATCTGGTAAAGAATTAACTTTCCCTTGCCAAATCATAAGATGAAATTGAAATTTCAATACTCAACAGTCAAGTTATCTGTGGGCTGTGGGGGGAAAGCTTTAACTTTGTCAATCATGGTTTAGCTATTGTGACTTGTGAGCACTCGGTGAAGAAGAATTACTGGAAGCTGAAAACGGACTAAACGCTCTTATCAATTTTTTTACGTCTTGATTGATATTTTACTATGCCATTGTTCAACTGTAAATCACAGTTTTGGTTAGCAAAAGATCTGCTAGAAAGGTTCTACGACTCTGCCAAGAAATGGGCTCTTGCCTCTTGTTCAACAAGTAGATTTAGTTGTGCTGTGGCTACCATGAAGACATTAATTATTATGCTTCGAGTGCATGATGTAGCTTGACCGGTCAAGATGTTTGTATTTGTCTTGACTTTTTTCTATCGATGTAAAGTGGGGTCAACTAGTAGGCGATACTTGACTTCCTTAACAACTCAGTAATACAAACAATACTTATATGAAGTCTGCCAAACATGCCTTTTCACATATAACTTGACTTTGAATTGTTCAATTGGTTGGAGATTTAATGATTTTCACATTCATGCCTGCAAAATTGCAAGTCACATGAATTCTTTTGCACTCTTTTGTTACATTGGCATATACTATTTATCATTGAGAATAAGTTGGCATATACTATTTATCATTGAGAATAAGTTAGTAATATATTCGATATGGGAATATTGATTTGGTAATGGTAGGATTCCCACTTTATGTCGATTCTTTTTGTCATTAGGATTCCAATTGTGAAAATTTTAGGTTAGAATTAATTACTCGTGTGAGCATTGTTGTTCATTCTTCTAACTTAAACTTGTGGCTACTAAATATTACTTGTGTGAGCATTGTTGTTCATTCTTCTAACTTAAACTTGTGGCTACTAAATATATGGATCAAATGTTGCCCCTCTTTTACTTCTTGAGTTGGGTGCTTTGTTCTTAACAAAGACATCTTCCATCATTTGTTGATTCTGTTCTTCCACAATCCTTATATTATTTCTCTGCTATTATTTTCCTTGTCGCATTTTTATAGTGTATAAATGTATTTTCTGATAGTGGTACAATATCTTTTCTTTGAGATTCTGGTTTCCTTTTTGATTATTCGGTGCTCAAGTTTAAGTTTTGAACATTGATTTTAGGAGGAGTCCACTGTTGAGAATTGCCGATACTTGGACTAGGGTGAACCGTCCAAATCGATAAAGCATGGATAGAGCAGCAGAGATGTAAGGCTTTTCCTGTGATATCTAGTTCATCGTGAGTTAATCAACATTTTGATTCTATATGATGCAGGCATAAAAACACAGAAAACCAGGTTGTGGTAATTGAGAGTTAAGACTAATGTGACCACTATCTTCTAGCATAGATGGACAATAATTCTAGCAATTGTTTCTACTATTTTTTTCTTCAATTCCAGAGGAATGATTGCAATGCCTTGCCCTGACTTCAAAGTCATTTCACCTCTTCAGATAGAGTAGGCACTAGACATGTATAATCTAGTTGTGATAGCTTTGTTTTCCCCCCATTTCGGTGCTGACAGTGATTCCTACAAACTGATTTTTTTACTCTGAAGAAAGTAGGACATGTGGCATGTAGTGTTCATGTCAAGGTTTCAGTTTGTTTTGTGCCGTACACATCCAGAATGTCAATTAAGTAGTTAGTGCAAGTTCCATTTATAGAGATCCAAAAGGATGTGGTCTAACGCGAGAATCTTCTCGTGAAGAGAATCTTCTTCTAAAAAGCATTTTTCTACCATCCCCTCAAAAGTGAGTCCCTCCAGTAATTTGACATTTCCATTAGCACCTCCCAAAGCCTCTCCAGTATGGATTCGGTCTTCTGTTTTAGTCTTTCAAATTCCAATGAATGGAATTCTTTTTCATGGGTTCCTCCATTTTGATAAATACTTAAGTACCATTTTAATTCTCATTGTATATTGCTATCGCTTATATTGTATCAAATGCCTATACTTCATATTTTTAGTTAAAGTCTCATTACTGCATGTAATATAAACAAATGAGTGCTTTTTTCCTACATATTTTCAGAACCATGTTTGATTGGTATTTGGCAACATTGCAACAACAAAGTATTATCTTGTTGAATGCATTATATGCTTCAAATACTATTAATTGTTGCATTATTACTGCATGTTGTCTTACCTCTTTGCAGTAGCCTTGTTTTAGATACTCAGGAAGGTCTTGTGAACTGGAACATGACTATTGAGAATGGCGTTCGTGCTGCAGCGCCCCCCATTTTTGATCCACCCCCTAGCGGGTAAATTCACCCTCCAAACTGAATGCACCATCTGAAATTGTTTTGTTTTGTCATTTCTCGGTCTGACATAATTAGACTAGCATCTACACATTCATATTTCAGTTTAAAATATATTTTAAGCGTGCTCATCGGTGAGAGTTGGACTTTACTATTTCAAAGGCGAGGGACACTGCAGGAGAAGAATTCCATGAAATGGATATGGATAGAGCTAATATATCCTTTTACAACTTGATGTGTTTGAAATCAAAGTTTGGGTACTCAGGGAGAGATTACTTGTTCTATAAGAAGCGATGTGGTAGGGATGTAGCAACTCTTGAGCCGATTGATTTTGAACATGAAGCACTTACAATGGTAACAAACAACGAGGCAGAGAGGAAGGTTCGATTATTAATGGCTAAGGATCCGCCGAGGGAGATGCAACTTAGCATTACACCCATAAAGCGCTCTAGGGAGGCACTAGTCCAGGATGAATTTGTTACATATGACAATATTGATGCATACAAGCTATGGATTGAGAACCCGCAACGCGAAGAACCGACACTGGGTAAGCTATGTTGCTGCACTTTTTGCACTTCTAGGCATATAATGCATTGACCATACAAAGCTAACATGCTGATGAATTGCAGAATTTAAGGATGAATATAGAGAGGATACAATTAGAACATATAAGGAATGGTTGAGGTAGCAAGGCGACCTTCTAGATATTAGTAATTGGTTTTGTAACACTGAATACATGATATATTGTATTGTTCATAATTACTTACCGATGTTTGCATTGTATGCAGCTGCGTATGTACAGGAGCATCGCAACAATCTTCCTAGCCTACCTGATGGGGAAATCGATGACAGTAACCCATCAACAACAAGCCGGCCATCTCATGCTCATCATTTAAAGCAGAAAATTGATGGTAAAGTGTAAATAAATGGTACTTGTTTATATTATTATGCTCAAATCTGCCTCGGTGAATATATTTGTTTATATTCTTGATGCTATGTTAGCAGCTTCCAATCAAGGGTGCAAAAAAACTGGTCATGGTACACTCAAAGGTCTAGCAGCAGCCAATAAGAGAATAAAAATGGGCTCTCAAAAAATGGAAATACAATTTTCATGAGGTCGGGAGGTCCCAAAGGAACAAACGCCCGCTCCTTTGTCGATGAAGTGGTAATGTTTACAAGAAAAAGGGCACCACCCATTGGAGTGAAAAAGTGGAAGGACATAAAGCAAATAATAAAAAATTCTATAGCTACAAATGTCATGGTTCAGATAATGTTATTTGTTTCAGCCCATGTATATATTTCTAGTTACTAAAACTTTGATTTCTTTACGTGTTTTCATTCAACACGTAATAAATGGGACCTTCAAAACACCCCCAATGCAAAGGAAAAGATATGGGATATTGCCAAAGAGCGTTACAGGGGATGGCGGTCAACATTGAGTGCTACATACAAGGCGTATAGTACTTATGCTGAGAGAATGAAACAAAAGCCTGAAGATGTAGACATTGTTGAGTGGCACAACTTGAACTTATATTTTGGGTCTGAACAATTCAAGGTTAAACGAAATTATGCATAGCTTTTATTTTGCATACAACATATAGTGCTTTCTTTCTCTATTACAATTTTCGAGTTCTATTCCAAGCATCTTGTACTTTCTTTTTTATATTTTACACTGCTACATAAAGTGCGTCTGTAATCTTTTTTGTACTGTCACCTACTGCAGAAGGTTAGCAATCAAAACTCTGGAAACCGCCAAAAACAAAAGACCAAGCATTTGATGGGTTCCAAACCTTTTTCTCAAATTAGCTATGAGCAGGTAAATATATGTTTCAATTCTCTTCTTTTCATAAATGATGTAGGATTAATATGCCATGTCCTTGCAATTTTAGAGAGACCTAGAAACAGGTGAAGAGCCAAATGATGTGCACCTCTGGATGAGCACTCACATGAAGAATGGGCAATGGTCAGACGCTGTATCTAAAAAAAGTTTATGTGAGTACTTCTTTGATATTGGACTCACAATGTGTTTGTAATTTTTTGCAATCTTTCAAAACTTCAATATTCAATTAACTTGTGTTCTGTCACTTAGGACGGGGCATGCGAGAAGATTTGTGAGGTAGAATTACAGTGAGACAATGGCATCCTTTCACACGAAGAGGAAAACAATATTTTCCAATCAAGCTACAAGGAACTCACATCAAGCAAAACATCCCAACTTCACGGACAGGGATACTTGGCGAAACGTTGAACATGTACTGAAAGGATGCAGGCTCAAATCGAACAACAAGCCCGTGTTACAACTGCAGCCCAACTACAAAATATTGAGCTCCAAGGTGAGGTTCAAAAGTTAAAAGAGCAACTTGCAAATGAGATTGCTGAAAGGGATAGGATAGCGTAAGAAAGTAGGCGACAGATTCAAGAGGAGCGAGAATGCAAGGCTTGCACTCGTGGAAGAGATGCTTTCATTGATTGCGTAACGTAGAGAAGCATCAATACAGCGGTAAAAAAATTGGAAACAATTTAGTTCAATGATGGTTTTGCACATTATATGCGACCTTAATTTATTTTTTTCGTTTTTCTAATGCAGACTAACCCAACAAGCATCATCCCAAGTGATGATGCAGCTAGGACAGTTGTGGGCAAGAATAATCACAACACTCGAAGTTCTAATGTCAAGCATAATCTATTCAATAACGATTCCAATAGGACACCGCGTTAAATAACTACCCAAATAGCTTGATGCAAGTTGCTAAAAATCATGGTCGGTGAAGGGTGAACAAGGTATGAATTGCAAAGTTTATTTTTCAGCAATGCATCGTACATTATGATAATATACAAATCCACTATTTGTTTATGCTCAAAAGAATAAACCGTGCTTTTATTCAACAGAGGATACAATTTGAGCGAGCATCTGGTCTCATCGCATGGTCAAGTCAAGCAAGTCTACAATGTGGAACAACCTATTCTCAAGTCACTAGTCAATAGATTAGTTCTCATATCGCAATCTTAGTTGAGAAATTTAAAGTTTTCGCTCGAGATTACTACTGAAATTATTCTATTATTGGTCTCTTTTGCTTGATGTTTGTACATACAAAAAAAGATTGTTACAAATGCTCTTATATATGATTTGATGCCTATAATTGATATTTCTGTTCATGCAATTTCTAATTTGAGTATATTTCTTTTGCAACAACGGTATATAAGCAAATATTATTGCAATATGCATTGACGCCTCATTGTTATAATTTATTGCAACGAAGTTATTTCATTGCAAAACATCATATTGCCACGAAAATTATTTCGTTGCGACCTCACTTATTGCCAAGGATTGGTTTTTGTTGCAACTGCTATCTAATGCAATGCCTAAACGCGTGGCAATAGAGATCTCTATTGCCATGACAATCAAAAAATATTGCCACGGTATTAAGGTCATTGCGACTACTATCTAATGCAACGCATGAGAGCGTGGCAATAGAGACTACTATTGCCACGGCAAATGAGACTATTGCCACATTAAACCGTCATTGCAACTACGGACTAATGCAACGCATATTTCCGTTGCAATTAGCATTACAATTGCAACAAAACGTAAATCATGGCCCAAACTTTGGACCACACAACTAATAGCCACGCCTGCCAATGATTGTCATATTGTGGCTATTGGTACATATTGCAACAAAATGGGCCCTATTGCAATGATTTCTCGCCGTTGCAAAAGCCCGAATTCTAGTAGTGATGGCAGCCAGGCAGTGCAAGCTCAAGGAGAGTGTCTTCGGGGGTGGTCTCGACCCCGCGTTGCCTCACGCGTCGGTAAAGGCAAGTACATCGAGTAGGGTGCCTAATTGAGTTGTTCGTTGTTATTTATCTGTTCGTGGCTAATTTCTATTGATTGTGGCAAGTATGAGTTATATTGGTGAATGTCCCTTCGAGGACGTGATTAACTAATGGATTCAAGTGGTCACTAGTAAGCCTTAACCTCGGTGAGTTTACTATACCTTTGTTAATATTGCAGTGAGTAGCTAGTATGGGATACGTGGATACTCGTGGTTAATTTACAAGAGTTGTACTTAACTGTGCCCCGTCTGGGGAATGGAATTGAGTATGTGTGTGAATCGATTAGATAATTATGAATGTTGTTGAATCTGATTAGACTAGTACCGCTGGCAATTTATGAATGTGAGAATTGGCTATGTTTATGTATGTGGTTATGGTTATGTTAGTGTTGGCAATGAATGAAAGGTTGCATTTCATTCATATAAATTGCATTGTGCATTCATTAAAGGAAGAGGTGACCCATTCTGATGTGGGCCTCTGTGTTCATACGTAGTGAACACGAAAGTCTTACCTCGTAGTCTCATTCATCGAGGTGAATGGGAGCGAGACAGTAAGAGTAGGCACCTTCCACGGGATGGAAGGGACGTGAGGGTGCACACTGACGGATGGGCACTCAGCAGTACTGGTACGTGCATCGAAAGGAGCATTCATGTGCATTGCATCTTTAATAATGAGTTTTGTGGTAAATGGTATGTCATATGGGTTGCGACTATGGTAAAGGAAGGTTGAGTCGTGGACTCAACCCAAAAGGGGAGATTGAATTGAAGTTGATGAATTAGCACATTTTATTGTCTTGCTAATTATGTTGTATGAATATCGTGAAGTGAAATCGAGTTATGAACTCAAATAAAAGTGTTGAAAGTGGTTTGAGTTGCAAAAAGGGGTGGTTGAGTTGGGAGACGTTGTGATTTAGAGTCAAGTGATGCTTCTTGGGTGTTGAATGGTTTTATTATCAATTTGATGTCTTGATTGCGAAAATTTTGGTATGGTCAAGTCATTGTTTTAAATGGGTATAAATGCGTATTGTCCGGATGTTGCTTCATTTGTATTATTTGCTCTTATGGTCAAGCTCTTGTTTTACTTACGATAAATTAGGTTTGTTATTCTCGTGTACTTTGCTGAGTTTGAACTCACGCTTGTTATTTAATGTTTGTAGGTTTTGAAGCCGACATGCATGGATGGGGGTAGTAGCACAATCACATTTGCATCATCATCGTTCCATCACGATGATTTATATTTCTGATCTTAATAGCTCGTGAAAAATTCTTGTAAAAGGTTGTTTGCGGTTATGTTAATGCGTCCCTGTCCTGTAATAATTATGTGGTGGAGGTTATTAATTTCTATTGGATGCGTGATTGGATAACTAAGGACCTGCTAGACTGATATCATATAACTGCAAATGTTTTCTGTCTGCTGAGTGGATGTCCTAGTTTTAGGGGAGGTGATGCCGAAATTTTTAATAATTTTGACAATCTCCTAGTTGTTCGCTTGCTTTGCTAATATTTATTCTTAGCGATTTGTAATTGTTAGTGCTAGAGGGTGTAACATTCGGAGCACGGGGTGCCGGGGTGTTACAGTTATCATCAAATCTTAAACCAAGTCTTATGATAATCAACAAGGAGACACATGTCACACTTTTAAATACATTCAACTTGTTAGTTAATTCAACATAAGATAGTGTATCAATATTTTCTTTTAGTCTACAAACCATGGCCATCAATCATACAATTTCGTATTCCAAGTTTGAGCCATATCCATTTAATGAAACTTTCAGTATAATTAACATATAAATTTCATACAACCCCAAAGTCAACAAGCGATGACCATGAGACGGACGACGATGATGAGGAGATTTTAGGGACCGCTACCACCAAGAATTATAGGACAATCATTGTGCAACAAGTGTTGAGTGCTCAAATGGAGCAAGCGGACAAGCTACAACGCCATAATTTGTTTCAGATGTACCTCATCGTCAAGGACCATCGTGTTCGTGTCATAATTGATGGTGGGAACTGCAATAACTTGGTGAGCTCAGATCTGGTGGAGAAGCTTTGCTTGCCCACACGTGCACACCCTCATCCCTACCATATTCAATGGTTCAATAACAGTGATGAAGGTGAAGGTAACACAAAGCGCGAGAGTGCAATTTTCCATTGGAACATACCATGATTTTGCTGATTTTGATGTAGTGCCTATGCAAGCATGTTCCCTTTTGTTAGGCCGTCCATGGGAATTTGATACTGATGCAATTCATCACGGTAGAAGTAACAAATACACTCTTATACACAAGGGGAAGAAAATCACTTTACTTGCTATGACTCCTGCTGAAATTGTGCAATGTGACAAAGAGAGAGCTGAAAATGAGAGAAAGGAGAGTGCGCTAGAATCTAAAAATCAGCAAGTGGCTAAAAATATTTTCCCACCTAAGAAAGACAAGAAAGAACCTAGTTCTAGGTCCAAGGGAATTAAATTGAAGGGTGGTGTTATGCTTGCTACAAAATCTGACCTTGCTGAAATTAATGAGAATGATGCACCATGCTATGCTTTGATATGCAAAGAAGCTTTATTTTCATTTCATGATATGTCTAGCTCTTTGCCTCCTGCTGTCATTAACCTTTTGCAGGAGTATGAGGATGTGTTTCCAGCTCAGATACCCCCGGGGCTGTCACCTATTCGAGGTATTGAGCACCAAATCGACTTGATCCCGGGAGCGACTTTGCCAAACCGAGCTGCTTATAGGACCAACCCCGAGGAGACTAAGGAGATTCAGCGCCAAGTCCAAGATCTTTTGGATTTGCGGGTATGTACGTGAGAGCCTTAGTCCTTGTCTTTGTTCTCGTTATTTTGGTTCCTAAGAAAGATGGCGGTTATGATATGTGCGAGATTGTAGAGCCATTAACAATATCACAATAAGGTACCGCTATCCTATTCCTAGGTTAGACGACATGCTTGATGAGTTAAGTGGTTCTATAATTTTTTCTAAGGTTGACTTACGTAGTGGATACCACCAAATAAGAATGAAACTGGGAGATAAATGGAAAACAGCCTTTAAAACCAAGTTTGGATTGTATGAGTGGTTAGTCATGCCTTTTGGTTTAACTAATGCACCTAGCACTTTCATGCGCTTAATGAACGAGATTTTTCAAGCTTTCATTGGAAAATTTGTGGTGGTTTATTTTGATGATATATTGATTTACAGCAAGTCGTTACACGAACATCTTGATCATCTACGTGCTGTTTTTGATGCTTTGTGTGCTGCACGTTTATTTGGTAACCTCGAGAAGTGCACTTTTTGCATCGAACAAGTATCGTTTCTTGGCTATGTTGTGACTCCGCAGGGAATTGAGGTGGATGAAACCAAGGTGCACGCGATTAAGAGTTGGCCAACGCCCACGACGATTTCACAAGTGCGGAGCTTCCATGGACTTGCCGGATTTTACCACCGCTTTGTGAAGGATTTCAGCACCATTGCAGCCCCATTGAACGAGTTGACGAAGAAGGGAGTTGTGTTCTATTGGGGACAAGCACATGAGAATGCCTTCAACCTTTTGAAAGATAAGCTTACTAATGCACCTTTACTCCAACTTCCTGATTTTAATAAGACCTTTGAGCTTGAATGTGATGCTAGTGGGGTTGGAATTGGCGGTGTTTTGATGCAAGATAGTATTTTTGTGGTGGTTGGTAGATTTTCTAAGATGGCTCACTTTATTCCTTGTCATAAGAGCGACGATGCTGTTAATATTGCTAACCTTTTCTTTCAAGAAATCGTTCGCTTGCATGGTATGCCTTCTACTATTGATTCAGATCGTGATGCCAAGTTTTTGAGCCATTTTTGGAGAACTCTATGGAATAAATTGGGGACCAAGCTGCTGTTTTCAACAACATATCATCCCCAAACCGACGGCCAAACCGAGGTAGTAAATCGTACATTATCTACTATGTTGAGGGCTGTTTTGAAGAAGAATTTGAAGATGTGGGAAGAGTGTTTGCCGCATGTTGAGTTCGCTTATAATAGGGCGGTACACTCCACTACCAAGGTAAGTCCTTTTCAAGTAGTGTATGGCTTCAATCCCCGTGCTCCTATTGATCTATTACCTTTACCTACTAGTGAACGAGTTAATCATGATGCTAAGGAACGTGCTGAATTTATTCTGAAATTGCATGAAAAGACTAAAGAAAATATTGAAATGATGAATGAAAGGTATAGGACTGCTGGAAGTAAAGGTAGAAAGGAAGTAAAAGTTGAACCGGGTGATTTAGTATGGTTACACTTGAGAAAGGATCGTTTTCCAGAATTGCGAAAGTCTAAATTAATGCCTAAAGCTAATGGTCCTTTTAAGATACTTGATAAAATAAATGATAATGCATATAAACTTGAGTTGCTGCCCGAATTTGGGGTTAGTCCCACATTTAACATTGCAGATTTGAAACCGTTCATGGGAGAAGAAGATGAGCTTGAGTCGAGGACGACTCCACTTCAAGAGGGGGAGGATGATGAGGACATCACTCCTATGCATACGCCCGAGACTCCTCTAGTTGTGATGCAAGGACCCATCACAAGAGCACGAGCACGACAATTGAATCAACAGGTGAGCTCGTTCCTAAGTGCATGTGTATATACTTGTGAGGATGGTATGCTACCTAATGATATTATTGATTATATTGTACTTAGGAACTTTGGAGAGGATCATGAAGGCCTTGGGAACCATCAAGGGCCAGGAGGAAGGCAAGGAAGGCATCCAAGTCAAGTTGGAGTCCCAATTCATATCGGAGTCGGAGTCCCAATTCAACTCGGAGTCGACTACCTCGGCCACCAGGAGCAGTGTTCACTAAAATCATCGCCTAGGCCACAAACGGACTCCGATTTTAATGATCCACATATGTATCGAAAGCTAAGGAGATATTCTTTCCAATGGCACCAGTTTTTGGTCAATTGGATTTCGTAGTCAACAGGAATACGTAAAACAATCCAGAACTTTTTCAGTCCGAGTTCGAGTCCAGTTCGGCCTCAGCAACAGCACTGACTTTAAAGTGCCATAACTTTTGATTCCAGAGGTCTCTAGAGACCCATGAGTACACGTTTGAAAGATCTCGGAGTCTACTTTCCAAAGGATCTGGCCTCACCTCAAAATTCCTTCAGATGCGTCTGGAAACTGGCAAAAACCAAATATTGCTTTTTCCATCCGAGTCAAACTCTAGTCAAAGTAGGCTTGGTGCTTTCAATTTGAGTTGTATTAGATCTCCAATGCTATGGACGACCCCCTCTTGCTCCCCTAGTATAAATAACCACCGAAACCCTCATCTAGGACTTGGGTTTTGCTTAGATCAATTCTGTCTTTGAACAGTATTGCCGTTCATTGGTTTGTGGAACCCCAACTCGTGTGCTTAATATAATTCGCAATTTCAGATTGCTTCTTCTACGTTCTTGCTTGTGTTCTCGATTCGCATGCAGGGATAAGCTTTCTTGGCGAGGTCAACCGTGTTTGTGCAAGATTGATAACCAACGAGCCGTGGTGTAGCGATTGCTGGGTTCGGATCGGTTCTGATCGGAAGCCGGATCGTCAACGTCGAGTCTCCACCAATCGACTTACCTCTACCTGTCGGAAGATCGGGCCACCGTGCGCATCACACACCGTACTCAACAAGTCATGCATAGAATGCAGTTCTATTGCTATATGCATGGCTTGTTACAAAGGAATGGCTCAATTGGTTATTTTGCATTGCATCAATATTTTAACTTACTATTTATTTAGATATAAAACAGCAAAACCTTAATAATACAATAAGTTTCTCAGTTCTTTTCCACATAATTTTGGACACACAATCCCTAATCAACTTTCATCATCAACTCTGGCACACAGCCTTCCACCCCATTTTATTTTCAAAACTCTATCCCTTTACTGTAATCCCCGAGCGTTGTCCAGTTCTGTGGACTCGACTATTCAAATAGTTTTTACACTCTGCAGAGGTTGTACACTTTACCCACAAGATACAGTCGCACACCACAAAGGCAATTGACCGTAACAAAGCTTTTCAGAGACTTCTAGCTCATCCTAGGAACCTCTCCGGGTTGCCTTCACTATCCCTTCCCTCACACAGAGCCGAAGTATAGGACAGACGAACACCGTTGGATAGGGTACCAAGCCGTAGCATCGGCACGCTCCCCCATACAGTTACCCCCGTGTTACTGCCACCCCGAGGTATCAAAGGTGAGATATCGAAATCCTACTAAACTAGGTCTTCCCATTCAGACATGTGGTTGTACGAGTGACTCAAGTCAAAGGCTTGCAAGGTGAAGTCCTTAACTGACCAAGGCAAGACATCCTTCTCTCAAAATTGGCACACAACACTCAACCCTCCCAAATGCCACGAAGGCCCACCTGGCACAAAGCCTCGGTCCACTTGCCTCAATCTAAATCAATTTCCACCCCAAGTTGTTTAACGGTGCAACACATGCCCGTAATCATCCTTCATGTAGAACCACACAGGTCTCTACATTCCAATATCATTACCAACAACATTCCACCTTTTATCAAAATGCATTCACTATTCCTTTAGTCAATGTTGCTTTTGTATTCCAAAAAGATTATTCACGTTATATGCATGGCTAAGCAACTATTCACGGTATAGCCTCCCGTGTTGGTACAACATTAACAACCAACTAATATTACCAAACTTAGGGCATCAAATGAAATCATGACATACAAATACTAGTGACAAGGTGGCAATAACAATAGGTTGATTTAACTAATTCACCCAAATTATTTTAATACATTTTTAATTAAATTAGCATGCATAGTTTGAATCAAAATATATTTTCAAAACTTAGGAGCAAAATGGTCAAAGCACAACTTGCCTTCAAACAGTGGCTGGTCTTGATCTGGAGCTTGGTCTTGCGCTGGAAATTCCCCCACAAAGCTCTCCGGCAAATCAACGTCTACTCAAATCATATGTACACACAATAAATACAATTTATAGAGAGCAAAATTAACTCTAAAAATTCTATAAAATTCACCAATAAATATATCTTGATTTTACAAATTTTTAGAAATTGGAATCACTCAAATCGGAGTTAAAACGCAAAAGTTATAGTCATTTGAAGTTTATAAATTAATTAAAAAGAATAAACCGAATTTCTTTTTTATTTTTATACAGGAAATTCGGAAATATGACGTCATCACCGAATTGAATTTGCACCGAATTATTTTTCTAAAGGAAAATCAAATTATTGCACAAGCATGACGTTAGCCGGTCCTTGCACCTAGTCTACCGCTCGGATTTGGTCCACCGTGAACCCGGCCTCGTATCAGACATACATCGACATCGTGGACCCCATCGCGACGTCACGATGAAGTCGGACCACAAGACCATGATCGACATGTCGGTCCCATCGATGACGCTACCGCCGACGCCGCCAGGACACGCAGACGATCTGGTCGCGACACGCGACGCAAAACTATCAACCGAAACTAGATTCAATCTCGATCGTCCGATTTAAAATGGAAGGCCATGATCGACACGACGATTCGGCTCTGGTTTACCCTGGAGTCGAAATGTGGCATCACCACGGCCACTTGATCTTAATCGGACGGCTAGCATTAAACCGAGCGACGTCGACCGAGGCAGTGGTGCTGACTCCTCGGTTTCCATGCGACACGCGTCGACACAGGACTGGCCCAGCACACGACATGATCTATACCGTTCGTTCAAAATTCAACGGCCTGTATTGTATCTAAATCACGCAACGTGACTGGCTACGTGGCTACCCCGGTGCGCGACGCGTAGACGCATCTACACCGCACAACTAAGATCAAATGGCCTAGGTTGATTCAATCCTACTGTCGGCGTATTCCACCTGACAGGCCCGGAATCTACAGACCGGGTTTGGTTCGATAGGAGGGCGTCTTCGCGGCTGGCTAACCCTAGAGGGTGAAAACCCTAGAGACTCCCACACGGCAGATTTTGGCGTCTACGAACTATGGAACACACAGAGATTTTTACCCAGGTTCAGGCCCCCTTTTCCCTGGGTAATAGCCTTACTTCCTGCTAGATTGTTTAGAGAGTGTGCAAAGCCAGTACAAAGCTCTCCGGTTACAAGTTCTCTCTTAGACTATGCTGCGGAGCTTTTGCTTGCTCGAATGCAACACTACTCGAATGCTCGACCCCCTTTCCCATGCACCCGGGGGCCCTTATATAGGCCAGGCCAACGGGAGTAGGTAAAAGGATGGTCATCATGCTGATCCTGATACATTTATTACTCCTTCCTGTGCTGTCCCGTTCCTCCAGCCTCATTAAATGCCGACGCATGGCTTCGCCCGGTCCGTCCGGGATGTGACCCCTTTTTGACGGGTTGGTGAGAGGCGTCAGAGGAATGGGCTTGTAGCAGAAATCCTCGTAGTTGATAGATCTGACACCGCAGCTCGCCACCTAGAACGATGCGATAGGGAAGGAGACTTGAGGCGGTTACTCGCACCACCTTTTTCGTCTCACGGCGGGCGGCGGTGTGCTCGCCCACCGCTCACGGGCGCCACGTGGACCGGCCACCGGGAGAGCAGGGCGTGCTCGCCCACCTGCCGCTGGCGCCACGTGGACCAGCCGCCAGTGAGCAGGCGTGCTCACCCACCTGCTCGCCGGGCGCCACGTGGACCGGCCACCAGGCGAGCAGGGCGTGCTCGCCCACCTGCTCGCCGGGCGCCACGTGGGGCCGCCACTTTTAACCGCTTTGTTGATTGCTTTTGTGCGGCGTAGAGGGTACCCCAGCACAGAGTACGCTGACAGTAGCCCCCGGGCCCGCCCTGGAGCGCGTGCCAAAGCCTTTTTAGAACCTTCATTAAATGTTTGGTGTGCTCTTGGGCGTGGTCACCACTCATGAGGATACGACCGCCTCGGTCTTCCCCCGCGTATCTGCAGATTTTTCTCAGGACCCGAGGCGACGCACGGTCTTGTCCCTTCATGAACCGTCGGTGCAGGGGTGCATATATAGGTTCTTCTGTATCTAGCGGTTTACGCCTTCTTCTTTCTTGCGCACCCCAACTTTCGCTTCTCCAACTTCTTCGCACAAAAAGCCTTCGCCTTCTTCATCTTCATGGCGCCCCATCCCGCCTCCACCATGACGCCGCCACGGTGAACAGGATGGCCATCATAGCGCCGGAGGGCACCTTCCGCTTCCCAAGCGGGACCGCCACATCATGGTGCCTTTCCGATGAAATCCTCATCCACACTTAGGCCATGATGGCGGCCTGGTCCCGCCATTTTCAAATTCTTCATCACCATCCTCCACTTCTACGGATCCACCACCTTCATCTCACCCCCAACTCCAATGTCTTCCTTGCCATCTTCGCACACCTCGTGAAATGTTCATGGGGTGATGCCGAATCTTCCACTCTTTCGCCACTTCTTCCTCTCGCTGCGCCCCACGATAACGAGACAAGGGGGGGCTGCTATTTCCGCCGGGGCGGGATGGCCTCCGCTTCATCGCCTTCCAAACCAGTCCAATCGAAGTCTGGCAAGAATAATGGTCAGACATCAAAGATGACAATGAATCGACGCCTTGGAGGTGCCTGCCGGGGCAGCGGAGGCCTCCGAGGACTGGAACTCACCGATCGAGGAGACGGTAGAGCTCCGCGCCATGGCGACCCGCATTCTCCGACTGCAGGAAGCCGGATTGACCGGGGGGCTGGTAGCCCGGGACTTCGTAGCCCGGAGGATTAGCCCCCTTCGCCGACATGTCCGTCCAGCATGGCAATATACGGGCGATGACAACACGACGCGCACGTGGCCAGGACGTAAGTCTTTGTTTTTCTTTGGCTTTTTCTCGCGTCCATACTTCTTTTTGTGGCTTCCTACCAACCAGCAGCTATTTCTTGTCCATTGCCAGGCGCGGGAAAGTTGGAGGAGCCGGTCCAGGGCAGGTGGCTCGCCGTGCTGATGCAGCCGGTTCCAACCGGCACACCCTTTCCGGCGACGGCCCAGCCGCTCGCCGATTTGGAGCACGCAGAGTGCCTACGGGTCGTGAGGCTGCTCCCGCCGATGGACTCCACGGGGCTCGCCACGGTGCCGCCCGTTGCTCGGTGATCGAGGACACGGCCCCGCCAACGACATCGGCAATGAACAGCGATTAATCGCCGGACGCCATCGTCCGGATCCCAAGAGGGCAGCGCCGCCAACCTAAACTACCACCGCCGCTTAGATCGCGTGGCGGCATCCTTGCAGGGCGACGCGCAGCCGCCTCAGATATGACTTCGCCTCGCGCCACCTCCTCCAGCCACGCACGGCACGAGTTTTACCGATGTCTCCTCCGGCGCCGGGCCCAACGACCGCTGCACCAACGCCTTCGGCCACGGGAGCCTAGGCCACCGCCCAACAGGGTGGCCTCACTCTCCCAATGGCCGGGCTTAGCCTGAGGGCGCCGCCGAGGGTGGCCCCCCATGACGCGCCAAGGGCGCAGACGCCCCCGGCACCCACTGAGACGGCGGAAGCTTCCGCCCAAATACCTCCGACCGCCGCAGAAGGGTCAAGAGGACGCCCCAAAGACCGCCGCCAGGACCTCTTTCCTCGCACCGCCATTGCCCCCGCCACGCGCCACGTTGAGCTCTTCACCGAGCTTGGCGATATCCAGGCCGCACTTGGCATCAAGATTTTGCAGCGCCGCCAGCACGGGCCGACATGACCAGCAATTAAGCTGTCGCTTAGAAGCGAGCTGTCATGGAGCGGGTGAGGGCGGACACGGCGGAGGTGGCATTGGCGCAGGAGAGGACTGATGCAGCCGCCATGCAGGCCCGGGCAGAGAGGGCTGAAGAACGGGCGCAGAGGGCCGAGACGGCGCTGAAGACCTCGGAGCTCGAATCCTTCCGCCTGCGGCGCAATTTGTCCGTCATGCTCAAGAAAGCGTTCCAGCGCACGAAAAGGTGCCTGGAGCCCTTGGGCGTGGCGCTGAATGCGCCGCTGGAGGACTCCGCCCTGCAGTTTGCCCACGCGACCAACCAGGCCGCGGAGGCGCTCCGGGGGCTGCCCGAAGCCCTGGCCGTTCGCTCCGCCAGAGAGGGATGGGAGGTCGTGGTCATGACCGCGACATACACGCTGGCCTGCTGCGCCAGCCGCGACGCCGCCTTCGATCCCATGGTGGTGGTGACGGCCGGCATTGAGGGAGACGCCATGACAGCAGAGGCACTGTACGCACCAGCGAACACTTGGCCGGGCTGCTGCAAGTGTAGCAGCCGGTCATGGACGTCTCCACTCCGCTGGCCGTGGAGGACGATGACGACGACGAGCTCGACCTTAGCGATGACGTGTGAAGGGCCAGGCAGCCTTGCTTCTCTTTTTGTTTGACTTTCTTTTGGTTGTAATCTGTTTTCCTGTGTATGCAAAACATTCGGACAACGTTTTAGCCCAAGGAATATTTTACTAATTTTACCTGTGCGTTCATTTGTTTTGCTTGATTGATCTTGCGTGCTGAAGCTGCCAGGCGACTAGGTTTGGACTTGGCCAAAATGCCAAACAACCTTTCCATTTTAGGGCAACGCTCCGGAATCCCTTTTTTAGGCCACATGCAGCTTGGTACAAACACAAGTACAAACCATGCAAGTTAACAGAACTCGGGCAGCAATGGAACTGAGTCCGACAAGGGATGCAAAAACATAACTTAGTTTCTAGCATCAGGTTTTTACGCGGGATCGCCGCGGGTGCAAATCCTTCCGGAACTTAGACCCTGATGATCGCCTGAAAACGTGTCGCACCGTAACTTGGCGAGGCAACAAGTTCCCGGAAGTGTTTTTGGACCAGCGTTACTCGACGGTGACAACTAGCGGTGCTCTAGGGAGCCAACCCGAGACGTACGATCCGTGTTTGAGTACCGCGCCTGACTTGCACTTCGGTCGCTTGGCCGCACCGAACGTTAACGCTTTAGCATACTTCCATCTATCACGAGGGGCCGTTGATTTTTAACACTCGCGACAATCACGCGTAACTCGACCCATCTTAGCGCATGCACATAAGAGAGTGGTCAAAAATACGGTACGGAGCACTTATCTTGCTTTATATACCATTGGGCGACCAGCCCCAAGCATCTGGGCGACCACGAAGGGACTTGGGGCGAGCAGCCCCCAAGCACTTGGGCGACCACAGAGAGGCTCGGGGCGACCACGAAGAGGCTTGGGGCGACCAGCCCCCGAGCAGTTGGGCGACCACGAGAAGGCTTGGGGACTCCATGCAATGAGCTGACGTCCCTATGTCTTGGCCTGTGTGCGCACATAGCTATCAACAGAATGAGTGGGCTTTGCGCAGTGTATATGCAGGATAGAATTAAATGATATAGGCCCTCGCACGAAGCAAGCCCCGGTCCGCCTTTTTGATTCCTAAGTCCTTGCGATTTTTCGGAGGTCGAACCATGGTACTGTGTGTCAAGGCAGCGGGCTTCCAGGAGGGGTACTAGACTAACGATGCTCGCGGTGACAACCAGCGGTGCTTCAGGGAGCCAACCCGAGGCGTAAGAGCCGCGTTTGAGCACCGCATCTAGCCCGCTCTCGGTTACCTGTCCTTGTCGGACACAGGCACCAGGTGACCCTATAGATCACCAAGGAATTAGCAAACATACGGAACCAGTGACATTCGTGCAAAAAACTTGCCGCTAAGGGCACAGAGAGGACAGCAATGGTAAAGTAAAAGCCTTCTAGGCAACAACTTTACTAACCGCCAGAAGCCGCCGACCAGCCAGGGGAGGGACATACCTCATGGCTAACCAGGGCAAGCTGCGGGGTACTTACAACTCCTTCAAGGATAGAACTTCCACAATAACTCGATGTTATAGGAATTCGTCAGTTCTTCGCCGTCCTCAGTGGCCAACCGGACCGCCCCGGGCCGAGATACCGAAACCACCTTAAAGGGGCCCTCCCACCGGGGAGACAGTTTGTGCAACCCGGCATGCGTCTGAATTCTGCGCAAGACCAGGTCGCCCACTGCCAGTGTTCTCTCAGAGACCCGGGTGGCATGGTATCGCCTGAGACTTTGCTGGTAGCGGGCGGCGCGGAGAGCAGCGCGATCCCGTACCTCTTCCAAAAGGTTGACGTCTTCCCGCCGGAGATCTTCTTGATCTTCTTCGTTGAACGCCGAGACGCGCGGAGAACCGAGCGACAGCTCGGAGGGGAGAACAGCCTCCGCCCCGTATACGAGGAAGAAGGGTGTCTCGCCCGTGGCCCGGCTAGGTGTGGTACGGAGTGACCACAAGATCGCCGGAGCTCCTCGACCACCGCGCTTCGCCAGCTTGTGGAGCCGATCAAACGCCCTTGTCTTGGGGCCCTTCAAAGACCAAATAGCATTGGCGTGTTCTGCTTGCCCATTGCTCATGGGATGGGCCACCGAAGCAAAGCATACCTTGGTGCCCATTTCATCGCAGAAATCCAGGAAAGCCGCGCTAGTGAATTGGGTCCCGTTATCGGTGATGATGTGGTTGGCGACTCCAAAGCAGGCGAAGATCCCGCGCATGAACTTGACGGCGGCAGCGGCCGTGATGGCGCGCACCGCCTCGGCTTCAACCCACTTTGTAAACTTGTCGATGGCGACGAAGAGGTGGGTAAAACCCCACGGGCCCGCCGAACGGGCTCAGATATCAACCCTGCATCGCAAACGGCGAGAGAGCGGGATGGTTTGCAGAGCCTGGGCTGGTCGGTGGATTTGCCTGGCGAAGAACTGACAAGCTTCGCATGTCCTCACCAGCTCGCAAGCATCCTGGAGGGCAGTAGGCCAATAAAACCCCTGGCGAAACGCTTTACCGACAAGCGTTCGGCCAGACATGTGGCTCCCGCACACGCCTCGGTGGATATCAGAGAGCAGGTTGGTCCTCTCTTCCCGAGTGATGCACTTCAGTAGAACTCCGTTTCTGCCCTGGCGATATAGGTCCCCACCTACCAGAGTATAGCACTTGGCCTTACGTGCAATCTTCTCAGCTGAGGCATCATCGTCGGGGATCACTTGGTCACGCAGGAAGGCTAGGATAGGATCCATCCACCGATCTTCCTGGCCAAGCGTGGCGACCACTCGGTGCTCGCCTGGGTACTCTGTCGGGCCAAACTTTTCCCCTGGTGTTGCCTCGGCAGCACCGCCGTCTTCCCTTCCGGACTGGGGAGGCGAACACCGCCTCCCCTCCCGGGGCTATGGCAGCGGGCGTCGCCTTCCCGCCCGACCGAGGTCAAGAACGGCCTTGCCGTCGTTCCCGCTTGAACTGGGGGCCGCGACAGCGACACCATCGTCCCCTCCTGAATCGGGGGTCGCAATGGACGATCGCGATAGCCTTTATTTGAAGACTCCGACCGGAACGGAAGCCCTTGAGGATGCAAGCTACGAAAGCCCGTCCGCAAGGTGATTGTCGCGCCGAGGGACATGGATATACCCCAAACCTTCAAAGTGACACTCCATCTTTCGCACTTCCGCCAAGTACGCCGCCATAGTGGGGTCGGAGCACTGGAACTCCTTCCGCGCTTGATTGATGACCAACAGGGAGTCTCCCTTGACTTGGAGACGCCGAATGCCCAACGCCGAAGCAATGCGCAACCCTGCCAGCAGGCCCTCGTACTCAGCTATGTTGTTTGTGGCCTTGAAATCGAGGGTGACCACATATTGGAGGACGTCGCCCGTCGGAGAGACCGGGACAACCCCAGCCCCCACGCCCTCTAGCCGGAAAGAACCATCGAAGAATAAGGTCCAGGGAGAGGGCGCAGGAGCTTCTTCACTCAGAATGGCGGAGTCCACTCGGCCATTTAACTCGCCACTCGACTTTTAATGGCGGTGGGTACGAATTTGAGATTGAATTCCCCACTCCACCGACCATTTAGCAATTCGGCCCTCTGCTTCTGGTTGTGGAAATTTCCGCAGAGGGTAGGCCGTGACCACGGTAATTTCCCACCCTTGGAAATAATGCCGCAGCTTCCTAGACGCCACCAGATCACAGACAAGATCTTCTCGAGCTTGCAGTACTAGCCGCTTCAGCCCGCAAAGACCTTGTCGATGTAGTACACCGCCTCTGGGCGCCTTCCCTCTCGCATTAGCACGCGCCACCACCTCGGGGGTGGCGGCTATGTCAGGAGCAAGGGCTCACCCAACACGGGAGAGACCAGCACCGGGGGAGAGGAGAGGTACCGCTTCAAATCTTCAAACGCCTTCTGGGCTTCTTCAGTCCACTCGAAGTGGTTCGTCTTCTTCAATAGCTTGAACAGAGGCAAGCTTTTTTCTTCCCAATGCGATGAATCGCCTAAGGAGGCCAAAGCACCGCCAGCATTGAACTTGCTTGAGTCGCGCCTGGCGGCTTCATGTGTTCGATGGCCGATATCTTGTCAGGGTTGGCTTCAATGCCCCGGCTGGACACCAGGAAGCCCAACAGCTTGCCGGAGGGCACACCAAACACGCACTTTTTCGGGTTGAGCTTCAGACAGTTCTTCCGGAGGTTAGCAAAGGTTTCCTCCAGGTCTTGGATCAGTTCTTCGCTCTTTTTGATCTTCACGACTAAATCATTAACGTAAACCTCAAGATTTCACCCTATATGATGTGGAGGAGGGAGAGGAGGAGAGAGAAAACTATCATCTACTATTTAACAAACGATTTTATGGACAACTTTTTATTTTATGTACCATTGTATAGACAGTCTGTTATTTAAATAAGAGACCATTATAGACAGCTATCATCAATACCGTTGTACATGCTCTCTAAGTGTGCAATGCCAGTGTGCCTCGACACTACACTGACCTTGTCGTTTGTTGGGCGTCGCCGCTCTAGGCCTGGCGTAGCTTGTCTTCTTTTGTTCATAAATGGGGTGGATTTGAAACTTAGATTTTGCTGGTTCGCTAACCTTACAGTACTACATTCATAATATTTTTAGTATTTTCAAAACATTACATCAAATTGGATTCGTTATTACTTACTAGGGCACCAATTCTCCTCAGCACCAACTACAGTTCTACATCCAGAATATTTTTAGTATTTTTGAAACATTACTTCATGTCATATTCGCTATTAGGACACCAATTCTCCTCGCACCAACTTTGCACTCTTTGGGGGTACCTTTCACTCTTGGAAGATAAGACCAATGCGCAAAGCAGCTCAATACACTAATAAATCCCTTTCATTCATTCATTAGGTGGTTCTAATCGATTTACGCACACAAAGTGATTAATCCAAAAGGACCATGTTTTCCTCCCATGTAGTACCTTTCATGCATTAAGCTATCTGCGACCCGGAATGGGAATTCGCTCTCCCAGTGGCCATTGGAACCGTTAACCTCTTACGGTCATAGATTCGTAGTGTCGCACCAGCTAAAACTATCTTTGGTATAGCAATACCGCACGTACCATATCAGAAGAACCGAAATTAAGCGAAAGAACATCATCTTAACAAAGGACAAACAACGGCTTCTACAAGATCATCTCACTAGACACGAGGACCAAAAAGTCTCAAATGCACTGTAAGGCGGTGCAGGTGGGGCTCCACCAAAGGCATTTTCCGCATAACTTCCAAACGTTGAGATTATGCCTTTGCATACCAAGACACCAAAGAGGACCATGTTCTATCTTCTCGACAAAGTAAATTTTCTCCAATACAAATCGACAAGAAACAAGCGACCTCCATCGGTGTACGTACATCTTACATAAGATGTTGACTATTTTGAAAAAGATAAAATGCTACACAATTACATTGGACCAAACCAAGTTTGTTTTCCTAAACCAGGAAAAGGAAGAAAGAAACCTAGAACAAGAAGTCAAGTCGATCCAGCATCGGGTGCTTCACCATGCCGACCAATCTACCATCACCGCAGCTAAATTAGACCATCATTTTACCCCACCGACCTAATTTACAAGCCTTTTTACATGTTAAGTTACTGAAGCTCGGGAGTAAAACCCAAGTAGCTCACACAACATTAATAATCATTTCAATGCCTAATGTTCATGCTTGACACGCCCTTCAAAGATTCCCGAATAGGAGGCAAGGTCGGTTTTAACTCCATTTGGCATTGCAGGTTGTGGTGATTGATGCCGATAAATATTTGGTGTGCTTGAGCACTCACCCCCCTTTGCAACTGGGGCTTGGGTACCATCGGTTTCTTCTTTACCAGAGAAACCCATTGCTTTCAAAACAAAAAAATCATCGTGCAACTCAAATGGAGTGATGCATTTTCAGAAACATACGTCAGCACTCACAAGTGGTTTAGACTTTACATTTTAGAAAGCTTTTCCGCGCTCAGTTATGACTTAGGAAGATTTAATGATAACTGATTTTGTGCCACTCATAGAGGTAAGCACAGGATTTAACAATATTCATTGCCAATAAAAGGGTGGGGCTTGGCTCATCATGCCAAGTGAGTAACAAGCTAGTTATAAGCTAGTCTTCAGTGAATATGACATAAGCGATCAAGTGTTTTGTTTGCTATCAGATTGGCCACCACAAGCCCTCAAGTGGTACAATCAATGCAACATTTTTTCCCAAGAGAACGTCCTACAAGCTACAAGATGATTACATAAGAGAAACTAAAACTCATCAGCAAACACTGTTTAGAAACTTAGAGATCTAAGTTATCTTTTAGTTGGGAAAGTGGGATTTTAAAAATCTCAAAAAACAACATAGGGCAGCCAAATTAGTAGAAAGATGTGACTTATTACTAAACTCTACATTCATCTAACAAGATGCATCATGTCAAGGAAAACACAGTAGAATTCTTGTCTCTTACCTATTGAAGTCAAAATGCACCAACTGCATATCTTCCGATATCTCCACTTCTCTGATTGCATGAGGATGTGTCTGGTTGCACAACAAAGGAGATCCTTGTCATTAAGACAACCATGACAAAAAAATGCTGGTGGCGATACATACCGAAGTTGAGGAGACGATTTTCTACTTACCTTTCGTATATCTGAACATCAAATATCCCGACAGATGCATCAATAAAAGCTGGCAAAGAACTGACCACATCGAACTGAGATGCAAGCAAATGACACAAGCAAAGGTCATGCACACGAACACAAGATGCAAACCTGATTAACACAAAACATGGCACAATAGCTAGAATCATATAAACAAAGCAATCAAACAGCTCATCTGACCGATATGGAAGGAAAATGCAATATATTCTTAAGAAACAAACTCCAAAATGCTATTGTGTTCAATACATTCTTTACATCATGAAGAAAAGGACAATAACAAGACCAGTTGGCAAAACCAACTGAAATGCACTTCTTGCTTTTTTGGTGAGTAAAAATTTTGGAATATGACACAACAGAGCAAATCCTTTGGCAAATCTTTTATTTACATCTAGCTCACATTGCTCAAGCTACTAAAACAAGTTACCAGTTGTTCCTCTGAAAGCAACATCAAAACCTAAGCCATTTAAATTGCACACTCATGTTAAGTGGATGCATATGCACCATCAAATTTCTTCATGAAGGAATATTATGATTCTTTTTTCTTTCTATAGCAATGCATATATCTCAATTCCTTTCAACCACATGTTTAGTTGTGAGTTTTCACTCCATTGAACCAAAGGAATATGAAACTTGGATTTCAAAGAAGTCGCTCTTATTTTGTAGATGGCAAATGTCATGGTAAAAGGCATAAGCTCCACTACAAGGCAAGAAGTATGTAAATGCAAGAAGTATCAGATCAAGCAGGTTTCAGAGATCAGTAAGGTATCTAAAGGCAAAAAGTATCATATTAAAGCACGTAATGTAATTTTAAATAGACTATGAAGTTGGAAGTATGCAGAAAATGCCCAAAGTTTGAAATCAGTTTGGATATGCATTTTGCCTAGCCATAAGCTGTAAACTGAAGCAAAAACAAAAGCCCAAGTATCATACCTAAAAAAACATTAAGACGGCGTGTCTAAACAAAGAATTCATCATCCAATTCTTGTCCTACAGATTCGACAGGAGCAACATGGCCATCATCAATGTAGGTCTCATTGTCTTCATCATCCTCTAATTTTAAATCACATGTCTCCTCATCTCGGCATTCTGCATGTGCCTTTTCAATCACGTACATCACCGCTACCCCTTCCATGTCGGACCTACTCCAAGTTGTCATATCTTCATGTGTGTGTGTTACATCCATGTCTGCCACCCCCCCGTACAATGAGTCAACATGAATTTCACCCTCATTGTCTCGATCTGGTGGACCGGGCAAGGCGAATAGATTTCTAGGTTTCATTCTTACAATAGTGGACTAATTTGGATTCTTTATGCCTTTCACATAAAACACCAGCTCAGCCTGAGTCCCAAGAATATAAGGATCATCTAAATATCGAAATCGAGTTGTGTCAATATCAATAATTCCATATTGATCCTTTTGAACCCTTTACCTTTATTTTTATTGGCGGCGGGCACATCGTGCATCCTGCTTCAAACAAAGACGACCTCCTTTTCATTTGGAAATTCTATGAATATGATTTTTTCACCACACCATACCAATCAATATTGCCAAGGTTTCTCATCGCCTTTCACAACAACACCACTATTTTGTGTACTCAAAGTTGTTCTCTATAAAATCTGTCCAAATAGAAAACCATTGATGAAACAATGGTTGTAAACACGCGTCTGATGGATGTGTCCTTGAGCAAGGTCGAATGAATACCACTTATTTTTCCTTCTTCATAGAGTTCATTGACCTGCACAAAAGTACAAATTTCTACATTAATGGTATTATTTGACAACAGATACAAATTTCCATTATAAAACTATGTAGTCACTCACCTTGCGCTCAAACCACCCTACAAATTGATCTTTGTGCCGCTTTTCAACATTCCGTGGATTACTCCTTTTGAGTTCATCCATATGCTCACTATAGAGAAGGAAAAAAAATAGGGCTTTAGTAAAATAATAATGCATATAGAAAGTAAAGTATATTTACATCTTAGTTGCTTACTTGACCCATGCAGTGGCTTCATCACAGTTTGTTAATATGTAGTGCCTAATCCGCTGCATCTCATACCTAGAAAGTGACTCGATAGTAAATCCTTTCTTAGTGTAGTCAATCTTTCCAAATATGCTTAGCCCAGATGGAGGTTCATTCATTGCTGCGCTTTCATGCCGCTCTGGACGATTAAGCTTGGTATCCACGTCCTCCAAGAAGCGAGAGCAAAATGTCATGCACTCCTCCGATATATATCCCTCGGCAATTGAACCTTCAAGGCAGGCTTTGTTGCGAACATAGCCTTTAAGCGTCATGAGATATCTCTCAATTGGATACATCCATCTATAGCACACAGCCCCCAAGTTTAGCCTCTTCACAGAAGATGAACCGGCAAATGCATCATGATATCAAAAAAAGCTAGTGGGAAGATCATCTCAAGCCGACACAGGGTTTCTCTAATTGAATTGCTCATATTTTCTAAATCTTCCACACTCAGCTCCTTTGAACATATGGCATTGAAGAACCTACTAAGCTGAATCAATGGGATAACAACATCTTCTAGTAATATGTTGCGTACTGCTATGGGCAAAAGTTTCTGGAATATAACATGGCAGTCATGAGTTTTCAGTCCGGACACCTTACACCCCTTCACGCCCACGCATCTCTTAATATTGGAGGCGAGCCATCCGCATCTTCACTCCTTCTATGAATTTGCATAAATATGTCTTCTCATCCTTGCCCAAAAAGTACATGATACCGCAAAGTGTACTTATCATTCTTGATTAAAGGATGTTGATCCTTCCTGATCCCCAGATGTTTCATGTCCAGCCGAGCCTTCTCGCTATCCTTAGATTTACCTTCTATGTCAAGCAAAGTACCCAATATGTTGTCACATATATTTTTCTCAATGTGCATCACATCCAGATTATGTCTGACAAGCAGATCTTTCCAATAGGGTAGTTCAAAAAATATACTTTTCTTCCTCCAGTTGTGCCATCTATTTTCTTCTTCATGCTGCTTCCTCTTATTTGACTTCTTCCCAAATGCCACTTGCTCAAAACTTTCAAACTGTTGCAGCACCTAAGCACCAGTCAGTGGCACCGGAGCATCCCTAGTCTCAACCTTGTTATTGAAGCTAATCTTGTTTCGGCGCCACCTATGGTTCGAAGGTAAAAACCGGCGATGGCCCAAGTAGCAATGCTTAGACCCAAATTTCAACCACAAATACTCAGTATCCTTGTGGTAGTAGGGACATGCAAACTTGCCTTTTGTGCTCCAATCAGATAGCATCCCATATGCTAGAAAGTCATTAATTGTCCATAACAGGACTGCACGCAAAGTGAAATTCCTCTTCACCTTTGCATCCCATGTCTCAACACCATCAACCCAAAGCTCTTTTATCTCATCGATCAATGCACAGCAATATACATCAATGTTGTTTCCTAGCGACTTTGGCCCTGGTATCAACATTGACATAATCCAAAACGGTTGTTTCAAGCACAACTAAGGAGGCAAGTTGTAAGGAATTAGGATCACAAGCCATGCGGTGTATGTAACATTTAACATCCCAAATGGATTGAAGCCATCAGAAGCAAGACCCAGTCTAACATTGCGAGGATCCAATGCAAATTCTGGATACTTGTTATCTATGTGCTTCCATGCCACGAAGTCAACAGGGTGCCGCATTTTTCAATCGCGGGCCAGTCCTTCCTTATGCCATCACATATGTGAAGATGTGGACTCTCTCATATATAACCTTTGCAGATGAGGAATAACAGGGAAATACCATAGGATTTTACATGGAACACGCTTCTTGGCTGAACCATTACCACTCGCCTCATCCTTGTCGTGAAGCGTACTGCTTTCCATCTAGACTCACCGCATTTTGGACACGTATCAAAGTCCTCGTATTCCTTTCGAAATAGCACACAATCATTGACACATGCGTGTATCTTTTGGTAGTCGAGGCCAAGATCACGAACAACCTTTCGCACCTTGTCCAAAGTGTCTGGAATGCAGTGGCCTTCAGGGAGCACAAGCGAGAACAGGTGAAGTATGGCCGCTAAAGCACTGTTACTCAGACCAAACATGCACTTCATCTGAAAGAGCCTGACAATGAAAGATATCTTAGTAGCCTCCTTGCAACCTGGGTATAATTCCTTCTCAGCCACTTTTAACAATTCAAAGAATTTTTTAGCACGTTCATTTGGCTCTTCATTACTACCTATGATGTCTCCATTTATAGCACCCCTAATCAGTGTGGAAACCAGATCATTGATAGAAGCACCATCGCCTGTTGCACCAAGTCCTTCATTGTTGTCCTCATCTGAATCGTCGCCATGGTCTTCCCCTTCGATGAAACTTTCATCAAACCCTCTGGTAATCAAATGGCTTTGGACCTCGGACTGTGTTCTGTAGGACATGTTACGGCATCTTGAACAAGGACAGGGAGCAGTTTCTCCTTTAGAGGTGCCTCCAAATGTAATTTCCATAAATTCCTTGAATCCTTGTTGCCACTCATCTGATGCCTTATCCATGCGCATCCAACTCCTAGCATCATGTGACATGCTTCCAAGGCTTATTAATCAAAGAGCAAGAAATTACTCACAAACTGTCCAACTCATTCCTGCGTCAAAAACAACCAAAGACACATCCTTCAAGATACTTGCATAAATATGTCTTCTCATCCTTGCCCAAAAAGTACAGATCCTAAAATGTCAGAAAATCCATCAAGATGTAAATATACTGTCATCCTAAAATATAATATTGTAGCGTGTACTGTGTACTGTTCAAGGGAATAGCAGTCCTTTCCAAATGGCTTTCTAGATCAGTGAGAAAATAAAGGTTTGGTATTAATATAAGCTGTGATTAGTTATATAATATCTTTTAACCCAATCAAAGGTCTGATTAGCTAAGGAAAGGTATTTAACAATACAAATCTACACGACATAACTAAACTAGGAGAGAACTGTATGTGTAGGGGATTCCCATTTTAGAAAAATCTGAAAGCATGAAAAAGATGCACATATTGTGTGATTTTTGAAGCAAATGAGCATCAAATGCGATCTTAAGCACTGATTGTTATCTATTGAAATAGATCATTGTCTTCAAAAGAGATGATACGAAAGATAATTGGAGTGAAGACATAAGGGACTAAGAGCATCTCCAACAATACTCTCCAAATCTCACTCTCCAAAAGCCAGATTTACAGAACTCTCCAAAAAAATACCTCTCCATATCTCCTTCCTCTCCAACAGCACTCTCTATATCACACTCTCTATTTTCTCTCTCCTATATTCTAATTATATTCCACATAATACTATAATAAAGAACTGCTTTTTTCTACGGTAAATTCAAACAACTATATTTAAATACGGGAATTTAAAAATTAAAATTTATTGTGACGACCACATTGTAATGGTTATTTTCGAATGGGTAAATTCGAACGGCTATATTTGAACTTGGGCCTTTTTCATAGTTCAAAGACCAAATTGAGCCCGAGTGCATAGTTCGGGAAGAATTGTGCTATTAACCCTTTCAACAACATAGTATATTCTCCCAATTTGTAGATCTCAACTTGACAGGGACAGCAATGCCACTCCCAAACTAGCCTTAAAATCCTTCCTGATTAACCAATTATCACTGGTATATCATTGCTGATCAAACGGAGTTTGTTACAAGCAAGCATTAGTTTTTGCACATTAGCCATCACTGTATAAGATAAGCATAGTGTTAATTTAGTCCAAGATAAACCTCAACCACAAACCCAGGCGAACGGCCAATAATAAACAAGTAGCAAGGAGTATCGTGAGGCCAATCAAAATTTGGGCAAGCAAGATCTTGCTCTAGAAAAGATCAAGGAGAAAAGGAGAAAAGAAGATTCAAAGCCAACTTTGAAATCGATGATCACTAGTAAACTTATAGTTCAAGCATGTCCTTTCCAAAGATAGTGACGGTGATTCTAATATACAATGTGATAGTTTTAATGGTATTGTTCCAGCATTGGTTTCCCCAATCCATTATACATAGCAGAACAAAAATACAAAGAACAACTATCCGCTTAAAATTTGAAGATCGCAGCCAAAAGGATGGGAAAACAAAGACCATTCAATGATGGAATTATAGTACAACATGTGGCTTTCTTGATCATTAATCAAACAATTGAACAATAAAAGCAACAATTTATGTCAAAAATCAAAATGAATGATCATCCTGCAAACATCGCCGTTAATTATTCAACTGATCATTCCCTTACCAAACCGAAGCAAATGATGAATTGATCAGTAGAGCTTAGTTTCATCTTGTGTCAGGAGCTCACCATGCATTTCATGGGCTTCGACGCCAAATGCGTGTTCAGATCCACGAGCTCCACATTAACCCGAGTCATCAATCATGCAATTCCGTTGAGAGCATGTTAAGAAAATAGGACTCCATTGATGCATTCTTTTTAATTATAAGCCGCTGGTCAAGTTTAGTTATCGATCAATGAATTGAAACGAACGTAAGTCACATACCAAAACTAACAATATCATCACCAAACGTAAAAGATTCAAAGGGCATCATCACTTATGAAATGCAACTTTAATGTACATGAAAGCGAGGTACTTGTTAAAACTTAAGCCTCACAAATTAATATCAAAATTAAAGTTTAATTGTTAATCATCAAGCAACCGCCTTCAATCTCAAATGATAAAAACAAAGGTTTGCTCATGGGACATTAAATAACCAGCCCAATGTAACTCTTGAAACTAAACAAATTTGTATAGCACTATTCCAAAGAACAAGCATAAAGCGTAATCATCGAATACAACCTAAATGATCAAACCTACATTTAGTCCTAAGTCCTGAACTCAAAGTCATTGACCCTATAATGTCCACGATCCGGTACACATGAGAACAAATGGAAGACCACATACACACATGCATAAACCACCAATCAACAAATCGAAAACCTCAACGCATTTCTGAACATCACATTCACGCCAATGCCGATTCGAGGAGAGGCAAAGGTCAATCACGTTTGAGATGTTCTCGCTCCGATTCATGAGACATACTCCTCGTCCTTGCCTCGCAAATCGCATCCCAAACAAACTCATCACAAATGAACACGACAAACAACCACAACCTAATTATGCGAAAGCCGACCAAGGAGAAGAAGGAGCGTCGAGAGTCGGCTACTGAACCGAGGCGGGTGGTGCTAGAACCGGGCGGGCGGCCTTCGGAATGTCGCCGCGAAGGGGAGAATGGAGGCGGGCGGCGTTGAGGTCCTGGCGGGCGGAGGAAAAGGAGGTGGCGACGTCGGTGAGATCCGTCGGGCGACGCTGGGAACGAGCCGCGAAGGTGAGATCGATCGGGCAACGGAAAAGGAGGCGGGGAGGCGATTCATGGCAGTGAGTTCTTGATGCAGCGCGGGGAGATGAAAAGAAATGGAGCGGGGTGAATGGAGCGGGGTGAAGGGGAATGGAGCGAGGCGGAGAGGCGAAGGGGAATGCAGCGATGTGTGGAGGCGACGGGGAATGTGGAGGCAAAGGGGAACGGAGCGAGGCGTGGAGGCGAAGGCGTGGCGGGAGACAGGAATAGTTCCCGCTCGCATGCACCGGGCTGGCTGCGCGGATGCGCCAAAAATTTACGTTTTTTGCTGGCCTGGTTGAGGGGAGAAAATTGCCACGTAAAAAAATCATGGCTATTAAATTAAAAATCGTCACGAAATAAAATATTATAGCAAAAAAATTTACCCGTGGAAATAAAATCTTATTTAATGCAATGATTTTATTTTTTGTTGCAATATGACCAACCTTTTGCCACGACAGTTAACAATATCGCAACGCACAGTAATTCGTGGTAATATATTGGACATATCGCCACAATTTTCCAAATCGAGGCAATAACACCACTCTAATGCAACAGAATTTATGGTGTTGTAAAAAATTTCGTGACAAAAGCCCAGATTTTTAGTAGTGCAAAAGTCACATTTATTAAATTTCGCATATAATTGGTTTTCTCTTAACTTTTCCAACACCATCCTTAGATGTTCGGCGTGCTCTTCTTCTGTCTTGGAGTAAACTAGGATGTCTTCAATGAACACGACAACAAACTTATCCAAATATTCTATGAATACTTTGTTCATCATATTCATGAAATAAGCTAGGGCATTGGTCAATCCAAAGGATATGACCGTAAATTCATAATGCCCATACCTTGACGAGAAAGCTGTCTTTGGTATGTCCTCGGTCCGAATTTTTAATTGATGGTATCCAAATCGAAGATCTATCTTAGAGAAGACTCCTGCTCCTATTAGCTGATCGAAAAGATCATCTATCCTGGGCAATGGATACTTGTTCTTTATCGTCACATCATTAAGTGCACGATAATCTATACACATTCTAAAACATCCATCTTTCTTCTTGACAAACAATACCGGTGCTCCCCACGGTGATGAACTAGGTCTTATAAGTCCCTTCTCCAATAATTCCTCAATTTGCTTCTTCATTTCTACCAACTCCTCGGTGGACATTCTATAAGGTTTCTTAGCTATTGGAGCTGTCTTGGGTACTAACTCAATTACAAACTCTATATCCCTATTTGGTGGCATTCCAGGTAAATCTTCAGGGAATACATCCGGATACTCGTTAACCACTGGAACATCTTCCATATTAACAACCTTCACACTATTGATCTTCAATTGACCATCCCGGATAGCAATTGCTTGAATCTCCACCTTCCTACCATCTGGGCTATCAACTGTTACGACTCTCTGTCCACAATCTAGCACTGCCTAGGGCTTGGATAACCAATCCATTCCCAAAATAACATCCAGAGTCTGGGTATCCAATATGATTAGGTTCGCTAGGAACTCTATTCCATTTATTAATAATTTTACCCCGGAACATCCTACTTTAGCTCGGAATTCTGATCCAGGGGTTTGGACTACAAGCGTACTCTTAAGTTTGACCATATCCAAATCATTTTGCACAACAAAAACTCTAGAAATAAATGAATGTGAAGCTCCAGAATCGAATAAAATTGTAGCTAGTACTGAGTTAACTAGAAACTTACCCAGTACAACGTCCGAGGCGTTCTGGACTTCATCTACCGTGATGTGGTTGACTCTTCCTCGCACAATTGTTTGTGGTGCAGTTCCGGCTTGAGTGGGTCCTCGGCTTCCTCCTTGAACAGGAGTTCTAGCTGGCGTATTTCCCAAGTTAAAACGGATAGGGGTGACTCCTCCCTTCTTGGGACAAGCATTGGCAAAGTGCCCGATCTCGTTGCAGTTGTAGCAGCATCTTCCAACCATCGGTGAGTTTCCTCCGACTTGGTTAATTGCTCTTGCTGGTGTCTAAGGGTTTTGACCGATAGGTCGCGGTGCAGGTAATGGTGTTCTGGCACTACTCCCAACCTGAAACCTGGTGAACTGCTGAGATACCACTCTCGGTCTCTGCTGCCCTTGACGATTCCCTTGTTGGGCCATACGACGCTTGCGGTTGTCCTCCAGCTCTTTGCGCTTGTCCTCAAGGATCAGGGCCTTGTTGACTAGTTCCTGGAAGTCAGGGAATGTATGGGTGATCAATCCCACCTGCAGTCCAGTGTTTAGTGCCTTCATGAATCGGGACTACCTAGATTTATCCGTGGCTACGTCCTTCGGAGCATAGCATGCATGTTGGGTGAATTTATTCAGGTAGTCGGCCACTGACTGGCCTCCCTGCATCAAGGACCTGAATTCTTCCTTCTTGAGCTCCATCATACCCTCCGGTACATGGTATTGGCAAAAGGCAACAGTAAACTCCTCCCAGGTGATATCCTGAGGATGCTTATGGAAAGCACAGTAATTTTCCCATCGCTCCGCGGCAGTTCCTACCTATTGATGAGAGGCATACAAGACTCTCTCATTGCCTGCACACTGAGATATCTGTAGCTTCCTTTCAATCGTCCGTAGCCAGTCATCCGCTTCAATGGGATTGACATTTCCAGAGAAGGTTGGAGGCCTGGTCCTCATGAAATCTGATAGCCTAGATTGGTGTTCATGGTTCATGGCCTGATTATTGTTGTTAGCTGCAGCTTGATTCTGCATCTGTTGCATCTGATGCATCATAGTCTGCATCAGCTGGGTTTGTGCGGTCAAGAAAGCTCCTAAATTACCCTTATCAACGGGTGGTGCTGGTTGAGGATTTGGTGCATTGTCTTGGTTTCTGCCCTACTGTGAACCGCTTCCTCCCGCTCCATGGCTTCCACGTGTGTTCACCATCTGAAGAACAATAAGGTTTATAGGGAAGAAAGAAATAGAAGAGACAAGTACACAAGATACTAATGCAAGGGAAAAGGTTTGACTCAAATAAGACACGAAATTTTATTATTATTATAGTGATTTGGTCGCTCACAAATGCCTATGGCAATGCGACCCATATCAAGCACCCATTAAACATCCATAGCAAATGTTCATCTCAAACAAACGTTCTAAAGGCAGACTCAATAAAACTAACTCGATACTTGACTCAACATTTGAGTTGACTCTGAAAAGAAAATAAAACTCTCAGTCATCAAGCCACCCAGGCTGCGGTCCTCCCGGTGGGTACTGCGGTGGGTGCGGCGGCATAGGAGCAAACTGATCCTGATGCCCCATTACTGGCGGTATGAACGACCCCACCGACTCTGTTGACTCCTGGGCTACCTGCTCCTGTGCTAGTGGCTTTGGCACCTCCTGCACTGGCACCTCCTGCTCTGGCTCCTCGGGATTAGGGTCGTGCAGCTCTAGCTCTGGCTCTGGCTCGGGTGCATACAGTGCCTCCTCCAACTCGTGAACTCGCTGGATGGAGTGGGCCAGGTACTCTCGGACCTCCTGCAGCTAAGTCCTGACCTCCGTGACCTCGTCACGGGACCTCTGCAACTCCTTGACTGTCTCGTCCAAGGACTCCTCCTGGGCGATGACGAACCTCGCCAAGTGGGTGATCGTAGCGTCCTCCTCCTCAATCGGGTCTCGGTTGAAGCGGTTGTCCCGGCACGGGTGATGACGAAAAACGGTGCCCTCTAACTCTACGGAGTAGGTGCGGGCGATCTGCCGCATCGCAAGACGCGCGGTCTCCTGGATCCCAGCCTCAAACGTAGACCTCCTGGCAGTGATATAGATAGGACGACTCGCTCTCCCCCTTTCTCGAGCGTAAACCGTGATCTTCACGTCCCAAGCAACGTCCAGTCCTGCCTGAACCACAGAGGTTCCCCGATAGATCGGTCTATCGAAGCCCTCAAGCAACTGCAGCATACGCCACAGCTCAGCGGCGAAACCTCCAGTGCACTCACCGAAAGTGTGGATCCTCCTCATCTGCTAAAACACACCTCGTTAGCCCTAGATTTTAAAATCATAAAGTAACAACAGTAAATTACAGCATAGGTATGAAGTAAGAAGAAAAAGATTAGTCAAGATTTCATTTATAATCTTGTACAGTTTTAATCTTTTAGAAATTAGTTTTATCTTCCTCGGCCAGTTTACCTAGGGTCAAGTCCTACAGTCAGTATGCTCTGATACCACCTCTGTTGGGCCCCGAATTTGTAAATCCGGACCCTCTGTGTATTCTGCACTAGTCCAAGATCGCGCTAGTGCACACAGGCTAAACAAGGTTAAAGTACCACAAACATACATAGCGGAATAATAATAAAGTACTTCAAACATGTATATAAACGAATTGTACGACCTTATGGTCTTCTTACAATAGTTTGCCACATAGGCTTACATTAATCAGAGTATTACAAAATCAACAGTGGAAAAATAAACTCCATGATGGTCCATCTCTTGCCACAAGTACCTTGACGAGGCTTGATTCTCTAGTTCCCTGGCTCATCAACAATCTCGTCCTTCCATACAGGCGTAGACTACTCCTCTGATAAATTGTTGTCCGCAAGGGTGAGTACACACTGTACTCAACAAGTCATGCACAGAATGCAGTTCTATTGCTACATGCATGGCTTTTTACAAAGGAATGGCTCAATTGGCTATTTTGCATTGCATCAATATTTTAACTTACTATTTATTTAGATATAAAGCAGCAAAACCTTAATAATACGATAAGTTTCTCAGTTGTTTTCCACATAATTTTGGACACACAGTCCCTAATCAACTTTCATCATCAACTCTGGCACACAGCCTCCCACCCCATTTTATTTTCAAAACTCTATCCATTGACTGTAATCCCCGAGCATTGTCCAGTTCTGTGGACTTGGCTATACGAATAGTTTTTACACTCTGCAGAGGTTGTACGCTTTACCCACAAGATACAGTCGCACGCCACAAAGGCAATTGACCGTAACAAAGCTTTTCAGAGACTTCTAGCTCAACCTATGTAACATCCCAAAATTTCATTTCAAAAATAGGATAAAAAAATATTTTAAATTATTATTTTATTGGTTGTCTCAAGTTATTTGTCTTCTTTATTTTCTAGATTTCTCTAGAGTTCAAAAGAAAAGAACTTTTGCCTATTTTTAGAAAAACTTAAAACTATTTCCTTAAAAAAACCTATTTAAGTTAGAATTAATTTTAAAAAAATATATCACAAAGAACTTCGGAGAAATTTTCCATTATTTGTTAAAATCCTGATTTCAAAACCTTTCCAAAAGTTTCATTAATTAAAAAAATATACTTTGAAGACAAAGTAAAAGATTTGGTTTTGCTAAAACTATCTTATTTAATATAAATAAACCTAATGGAATTTCTGCGAAATTTCCTACAATTGTCAAATTATATATTTTCTAAAGCCTTCCTAAAGCTTTAACAAAATAAAAATATATGATGATATAAAATAAAATATTTGGTGGTACCAAAATATTTTAGTTGATCTTAAAATGTCATAATTAAACTCCCTGAATTTTCTTAGAATTTTTGGGGTTGTTTTAGTATTTTCCAAATTAAATAGATATTAAAAACAATATAAAAGTATTTACTGTACATGAATAAAATTATTATTTGATGTAATAATATTTTATTTGTCTTACTAAGGCTGTGGGTCATGTTCCAGATTTTTCCCGGAATTTTTAACGGTTGTTTGACATTTATTTCGATTTTTCTTGAATGGTTGTTTGATTTTCGGATTAAATAAACAGTAATGCTACAGTAACTACGGCAGTTTTCAGTCATAACTCCGGCTAGCGGTTTCTAATGATCCGCTGGTCCGATCGCCCTATAAATTAAACCATAGATTCTTACGTGCGTTCTCTTTACAACCCAATTCGAATTTTCTCCATCCAGATTCTGAATCTTCCTGTATGAGCCATTCTTTTCAACTCCGGCGAAAATTTGAACGAGCTCTCCTGGTCACTCCTGAACTTATTTCGATCTAAAATTGTAACCAGAGCTTCCTATTGTTGTCCTCTACCTCCAGTAAAATCAGATTTTGAAAATACCTACCGGAGCACCTTCGGCCACCGATTTCTTTCCCAACTCCGTGAGCTTTTCCCGTTGATCCACCGCTCCTTTATATCTGAAAATTGAACCCTAGATGCCTCTCCACATTCCCCACATCATACTCAAATATCAGCATCAGAATCGCAATAGATCTCCCTCGGCAAGCCTTCTTCCCCAACTCCGGTGAGAACTTCGGCGAGCTCTACCGGGCGCTCCCGATCTCCGTTCATCCTCAAATTTTTTGTGGAGCACCCCCATGATGTTTGCAACACCCCTGTAAAATAGTTTGGAAGATTCCAAACAGAGCAGCCGCGCCGCCGCATCGCCCCGAGCGCCGCCGCCACGTCGGCCTGTTTTGGCGTCGCGTTCCCCATCAACTCGTCGACTCTTTTCAAGATCCGTCTATGTCATGTCGTGCCTCAAGGTACCCTCTATCTTTCATCCAAATTTGGTGCAATTTCATCCACTGGATCAAAAGTTATGGCCGCCCAAAGATCAAATCTTGCCGGAGCCCGTTCTCCCTCGTTTCTGCGAGTTTGCCATGAAATTTTTATGGTAGACTTTCCTTGATATCCCCTACATGGTGCTCACCATAACGCATGGTTTTGACCTTGTGATTCTGCGCAGAAAATTCTTTTCCCCGATCAGACTGCGTTGTAGACAGCAGAAATCTTCATCGTGCGTTCCCCGTTGATCCAGAAGGTAAAACTCATATCCGTTGACGTCACTTTGTGCCAAATATTCTCAAATAGCTCTCTGTAAAATTTGGTTAAGTTTCGTGCAGTACTTTAATAGTTATGATCGTTTGATCTATTAGCTCCGGGAGCCGTTAATCGGCAGTTTGTGATCAATCCATTGGGTTGCAGCCAAATCCGACTATACCGTTGAGTTCGTGTCGCTGCGTTCTACGTGGTGCTCATTTTTCCTTTGCTGTTCCGTCCTCCTAAAATTTTAATATTCGTTACCGTCGCCTTTTTGCCACCGCCGTGTGTCGTCTTGTGCCGCCAACCATTTTGGTTTGTCGTGGCCATGTCATTGTGTTTAGTAGATCATTATTCACTGTTTTGCTCATCGGTGAAGTTCATTTGATCCCCGGTTGCCGTCAAAACCATATTCTAGAATCTACTCGTCGTCTTTTGGCCTAGTCCTTCGTATCGGTGCGCGTTTCGGTTCGCCATCCTTGGTAACCTTTAATCGCAGAGCCAACCCTACCGATCTACCTTATGTCAAGTGTATCCATCCTTGAATCGTTTCGCTGTTAACGCTTCATATTCATCGTTAACGTTCCGCCGTTAACGTTCCATCGTTAACGCTCCACCGTTAACGATTTGCTCTCATTGTATCGCTGTTATCGCATGGGTGCATACAAGCGGAAGCCCTAATGTGATGTCTTTACCTTTTTCTATCGCCTTATTGTGATCTAACCCATCACGTTGAGTTCAGCCTCCTATTCCTGTCATCACCGCCTCGTCGTCGTCGAGTTCCGTCCTCGATGTAAGACTAACCTCTGGATCGAACCGTAGTGGGTGTCGATTCCATCCGTCCTTGTCTTATCCTTGAAAATCTAATCTGCCATTAACCTAGAATTCATTCGTGGTCTTGGTCGATAGACCATTAGCCATATGTCATATTCTTATGCCAGACCTAGCCTATCAGTTTATCTTCCTTTTGGTTGATTGTGCCACTCGATCAACGAAAGTCAACCTCGAGCATCTGCTTAGTTCATGGCGAACTAACGTATCATCGTGGACCCGATCTATAGATCGAGAGTACATATGTCATCGGCTATCCAATCAAAATAATAACTTTGGAAGAAATATTCTTCGGAATATCATTCCTTCTTTCCCGGTTATTAATCTTTCTCTTCGGTGTATTTTTCGAAAGCCGTTCTATTTTGTCTAATCATCGACCTAATCCATTCAAGTTCCTAATTTCATCTAAGCCGTTGTGCCTAATGCTATTCGTTTTTAATTTGGAGTTTACTTGATTTGCTTTTTGAGTTTTGTGGTATTTGTGCTTGTTTATCGTTAGACGCGTTGCCGGAAGTCGCTCGAAGGAGCTGAGGATCAAGCAAGCGGAGATTGAAGATCGAGAATCAAGGATCGAAGATAAAGAGTAAAGAATAATAAAAATTGCAAGGGCCAGGCAAGTTGTGCTTTGACCATATTGATCCCATGTTTTAAAATTACTTCATTTGAAATTATTGCATGCTAGTTTGAAATAAACTGATTTCAATTAATCTGGGATTAGATAATCAACCTACTTGTTATTGCCACCTTATCTCTATTATTTGTATGCCATGATTCATTTGTCACCCTAGATTGTGGATTAATAGTTGGACATTAATAATTTGCCAACATGGTTGATTAGACCGTATGTAGTGTGTTTAGCCCTGCCACGTAGATTTATCATGATTTTCGAAAATTAAAGTTAATATTGACTTAATAAGATATGGAACGTGTTTTTGGGAATGTGGCATGTGTTATTGAGTTGATGATGGCATGTGGTGCATGGTAAAGGACTGGGGTGGGAAAGTGATTTGGACTAAGGCAAGTGGCAAGATTATTTCTGGTGGGCCAAGAGTGGCAATTGGGTGGTCGCATTTGGTTTTAGATTGTTTCTGGTGGGCCAAAAGTGGCAATTGGGCGGTCGCATTTGGTTTTATGACATGTTGATGTGATGAACTTTTGGTTAGTCTTGCCTCGGTCAACTAAGGACTTAACCTTGCGAGCCTTTGACCTGAATCATTCATACAACCACAAGTTCCGGTATGGGACGGACCTAGCTGAGTAAATTGTGAAATCTATTCCTCGGTACTGTCATGGTGGAGTGAGTCCCGAGTGAACGGGTAGTAAAACTCACAGGCGCAAGAGGGGGGCCCTGGATTTGGTAACCAGTCCCACCAGTGTTGAAACCTTAGCGGGCAGTATTGGGTTTAGACGGATCTTTGGAAAGGCTTTGTTATGATCGCTCATTCGCATACTATTGTATGGCGATTCACGGCTAACGTGGTGAGTCGATTATATCTTGTGGGTAAAGTGTATAACCTCTGCAGAGTGTAAAAACTATTCGAATAGCCGTGTCCACGGTATTGGACATTGCTCGGGGATTACAGTCAAGGGTTAGATTTTGATAAAAATGAGGTTGGGAATGTGGACAATGTGATATGGAAATTAGTTAAGGATGAGAAATGCTTTACTTAAGAATGATTACGAAATTTATTATGAGTATTATTGTTTTACTGCTTTTCTATCTATTATGATTATTTGTGAATACTGCTTTATTGCAAAAGAACCCTTCAGCCATTCCTTTGGAATAAGCCATGCATGTAGTAATAGAATTGCATTCTTTGTACGACTTGTTGAGTACGGTTGTGTACTCACCCTTGCTTTAACAAAACATCACCAGTTGAGGAGAAGTCTTTGTCTTCGAAGAAGGAGAAGTTCTGCAAGAAGGCGAATATCTAGGAGTTGAACCTTGTCAAATGCCTGTGGTATTTTGATGAGATTCACCGACGTTCTTCCTTCCGCTGCTGTTCATTTTACTCTGAGTTGAAGCCATCTAGGCTTCACAATTGTAAGTTGACCTTAAGATTGTTCAACATATTATATTAAAAGATGAATTCTTTATTTATTAATCCGTTGTGTATGATTGTGATATTCATCTTTGTTAATTGTGGGCACTAGCTGCTGATCCTGGGACTAGTGCTGAAAACACAAAGGGTTTCTGGATTGCGAATTCGGGTCCCGACAACCTAGGAACCTCTCTGGGTTGCCTTCACTATCCTTTCCCTCACACAGAGCCAAAGTATATGACAGACGAACACCGTTGGATAGGGTACCAAGTCGTAGCATAGGCACGCTCCCCCATGCAGTTACCCCCGTGTAACTGCCACCCCGAGGTATCAAAGGTGAGATATCGGAATCCTACTAAACTAGGTCTTCCCATTCAGACATGTGGTTGTATGAGTGACTCAGGTCAAAGGCATGCAAGGTGAAGTCCTTAACTGACCAAGGCAAGACATCCTTCTCTCAAAATTGGCACACAGCCCTCACAACACTCAACCCTCCCAAATGCCACGAAGGCCCACCTGGCACAAAGCCTCGGTCCACTTGCCTTAGTCTAAATCAATTTCCACCCCAAGTTGTTTAACGGTGCAACACATGCCCGTAATCATCCTTCATGTAGAACCACACTGGTCTCTACATTCCAACGTCATTACCAACAACATTCCACCTTTTATCAAAATGCATTCACTATTCCTTTAGTCAATGTTACTTTTGTATTCCAAAAAGATTATTCACGTTATATGTATGGCTAAGCAACTATTCACGGCCTAGCCTCCCGTGTTGGCACAATATTAACAACCAACTAATATTACCAAACTTAGGGCATCAAATGAAATCATGGCATACAAATACTAGTGACAAGGTGGCAATAACAATAGGTTGATTTAACTAATTGACCCAAATTATTTAAATCCATTTTTAATTAAATTAGCATGCATAGTTTGAATCAAAATATATTTTCAAAACTTAGGAGCAAAATAGTCAAAACACCACTTGCCTTCAAACAATGGTTGTTCCTGATCCGGAGCTTGGTCTTGCACTGGAAATTCCCCCTCAAAGCTTTCCGACAAATCAACGTCTACTCAAATCATATGTACACACAATAAATATAATTTATAGAGAGCAAAATCAACTCTAAAAATTCCATAAAATGAACAAATAAATAGATCTTGATTTTAGAAATTTTTAGAAATTGGAATAACTCAAATCGGAGTTAAAACGCAAAAGTTATAGTCATTTGAAGTTTATAAATTAATTAAAAAGAATAAACCGAATTTCTTTATTTATTTTTATACGGGAAATTCAGAAATATGACGACAGCATGACATCATCACCGAATTGAATTTCCACCGAATTATTTTTCTAAAGGAAAATCAAATTATTGCGCAAGCATGACGTCAGCCGGTCCATGCACCTAATCTACCGCTCGAATTTGGTCCACCGTGAACCCGGTCTACAGAACAGTACATACACTGACACGTGGACCCCACTGCTGACGTCACGGATGACGTCAGCACCCACAGTACCATGACTGACATGTGGGTCCCACTGATGACGTCAGCAGGACACGTGGCACGATCTGGTCGCGACACGCGGCGCAAAAGTTTCAACCGAAACTAGATTCAATCTCGATCGTCCGATTTAAAATGGACAGCCACGATCGACACGATGATTCGGCTCTGGTTTACCCTGGAGTCGACACGTGGCATCACCACGGCCACTGAATCTAAATCAGATAGCTAGCATTAAACTGAGCGACGTCGACCGAGGTAGCGACGCTGACTCCTCGGTTTCCGTGCGACACGCGTCGACACAGGACTGGCCCGACACGCGGCGTGATCTATACCGTTCGTTCAAAATTCAACGCCCTGGATTGTATCTAAATCACACAACGTGACTGGCTACGTGGCTACCCCGTTGCACGATACGTGGACGCATCTGCACTGCACAACTAAGATCAAACGGCCTAGGTTGATTCAATCCTACACTTTCATCACAAATCCAACGGCTATGGTTAACGATGCTACACGGCAAGATATGGAACACACGATCAAAATCTAACGGATGGAAAATGAAGATGGGATCACTGTTAACTGGAGACGTGGCTTAATCTAAACCGCACACCACAGATCTAACAGCTGATATTGCATCAAAGATAACCTTCACTAATTGATCTGAATCGTTCATTCTAATCCAACGACTAAGGGTAAAGATGAGACTCACTGTTGCAACGAAGACATGGCGGAATCGTGGTCGTTCGGCGATGATCGGACGGCTGACGAAGCTCCAAGTCCCGACGATGGTGCGGCGAGGATGAGTTGCAGGAGAGGAAGAAGATGATGGCGGTGACGGCGTTCCAGGCTCCCTCCAGAGGCACGAAGTGGATGACTCGACGCGGCTTGGTGCGAGGGTTACACCGGTGACCACAAATGCGGCGAAGAATGACCAACGGTGGCGCAAATAGCGGCGGCGTCTCGGAACTACGGCGAGCAACTACGGAGCTGCGGTGTGTCCCGGGAGGCTTGAAAGGTCGCAAAATGCGCGGAAGGAAGGGATTGATACGATGCGCCGGTTAATGAAGCGAAGGAGTTAACTCGCCGGCGTTAATGGCGCGCGGAGTCCACGGCGGTAACGCGCGGCGGCGGATTCTTCGGAAACGGTCGACGAGCAACGTGGCGCAATCTCGGCCCTCCACGCGGCAATGGATCGATGGCTACCGAAGCGCTCACGACGTGGCATCTTCTGAACCACCCGATCCAAATCGGACGGTGCGTGCGCAATGCCGATTAGGTTTCCGCCTACTGGGCTTAACGTCACAAGACAAGAGCGGCTTGGCCCATTCTCGTTCATCGATTTTTCTTGGATTTCGAATAAAAACAATTCTAGTAATTCAATTAAATCTTTTGAAGCTTTTAAAATATCAGAAAAATTCTAGAAAAATTCCAAAAAATATTTTAGAAGATTTTGAACTCAAATAAAATAATTTCATTTATATTTTGTGAAAGCATATTCATTATTTAATTAATTTTCAAAGAAAGATTAATTGCCAAAAATTCCAATTAAATCCAAATAAATTCGATAAATTCTCAAAAATTCAAAATAACTTATGAAATTCAAAATGGCCAATTTTGGGATGTTACAAAGGATCACTAGATCGACGACAGACACGGAACCCTTTCCTCAAATCGTGTGAACTTCTCCTCACCTCGCAGCCCCCCTCTGCAATGCAATCACTCGAGGATGCAACCACCAAGGGACCCAAGAGCAGCACCCTAGAAGGAGGAAGGTGCAGGGAACCTCCCTGGGAGGAGGGGCGTAAGGAGGAGGAATAGGGGAGAGGAAGGGGTCCCTAGAGGGAGGGGTGGGGAGAGGTGGCTGCTGGAAAAAGGGGGTGGGGAGGTGCAGCTGGGGAAGAGGGGAGCGGAGAGAGGCTAGGGTTAGGATTCCCCCCCCCCCACAAGGCCCAACGCTAGCCCAAGACAACCCACAATCAGGCCATCACAAGAAAACAAGCCCTAGAAGCCCACAACTACCAATTAAAACCCCAAAAACAGCCCAGAATAGCTCATATTAAATTTTTGGATATTATAGAGAGACCCTTAGGTACTTGTAAATAGCCATACCGAGTTATTAATAAAGGATGTTAAACTCCTAAGTTTGATTGTTGGGTTAAAGCTATTGCCCTATATTAGATTCTTGTATTCTTATCTATGTTTTTCCCTTTTGCTTAACTCTTTGAAGCAATCAACAGATGGTTCAGACTCGTGGTAACAACGGAGCTAGTGGAAGAGGTAATCGACCAAGTGAGAACCCCACTAATAGATATTTCCCAAACCATTGGTACAACTAGACATGTAGAATTTTGGAGCGTTGCTAGCTGCCTATACTCAGTTGATGCACACAATGATGCAACAAGTGTAGATCATGACCAATCAACCAAATATCAACAATGTGTCCCGAGCTGATTAATGGACCTCATGCTTATGCAAGGTTATTAGAGTTTATGAGGACTCGTTTGCTGAATTCTCTAGGAATGTTATGCCTCTGGAAGAAAATGATTAGCTCATGACCATCAAGAAGAAGTTACTATTACTCAATGTGAGGGCAATTTGAAGGTTTTATATGCATCTCTTCAATTGGGAGGGATTACTATTAAATGGTGGGAGAATTACTATGCTGCCCATAAAACCCCATAGAATATCACTTGGAATGAGTTCATTACTACTTTCCATTAGTACAATGTGCCAGAAGGAATCATAGACCTAAAAGGGAAGAATTCAAGGCTATAAAGCAAGGAGGCCAATCTATGTTAGAATACCATAATAAGTTCACACTGCTTGCTTACTATGCACCTGAGGATGTTGCTACTAAAAAAGCAATATAGTCTCATTTTATGAAGGGACTAGAATCAGGACTACAAGTTGGGTTGATTACCCATACCTTTCTAGATTTTTAGGTGTTGGTTAACAAGACCCTTGTTTTGAAGGATAAGCATAAAGAGTTGCATGATAATCACAAGATTAGAATGGCTCAACAGGGAAGTGATTCAAATCAACAGAGGTTGAGGGTTTTACCTCAACAGTTTGTTAGGTTTCGGCATCAAGCACCACATCAATTTGGTTAGAACTTTCAGACAGCTATTCAAGCAAATGATACACTAGGAGGAAATCAATAGTCCTTGATTAAGGGTTGTTTCATTTGTCGAGAGTAGGGACATTTTACCCATAATTGTCCCTAGAGAGGAGTTGTTACCCCTATCTATTTTAATATTGAATCACACCACCGAAGGCACTTGCGCTATGAAAATTGTGGATCATTTTAAGCTATCGGTCAAGCTGGAGCTATACCCTAAGCGACGGTGAGAGGTTGAGTCTATCATATTAGCACCGATGGAACTCCGGATGCATCGGATGTTGTTCTGGGTTAATTCTTGGTTAACTTAGTACCTGCAACAATTTTATTTGATTCCAGAGCTTTGCATTCATTTGTTTGTCTAGTTTTTACTATTAAAAATGGCTTGCATGTTTTGAATCTGAAGTGTATGTTATTAGTCCAATCACCTAGATCAGACTTGGATCTAATCTAATTCATTTGGGATTTAAGTTGGTTATTAATTTTATCAGGGGTTTTAGCAAATCTTATCATGTTGTATACGTAGACTCTACATGTTATTTTTGGATGGATTAGTTGTCCAAGCATAAAACTATTTTGGATTTTGATCAAAGAGTCATGTTAGTTGAGAGTCTGAAAGTCAAAAATGTGGAAATCCAAGCGACCGTAGTTTATTATAGTTAACAATATGAAAGATTTTACTTTAGAAGATGTACCTATGGTTAGATAGTATCTAGATATTTTTCCTGAGGATCTGATGGAATGCTACCAAATCGAGATATTGAGTTGGTACCTGGTACAGCTCGAATAGTGAAGAGACCTTATTGAATGCCTACCGAGAAGTTGGTGGAAATGAAGAAGTAGATTGGAGAGATACTAGGAAAAAGTTTCATGAGACCTAGTTCATCGTTGTGGTGAGCGCCGATTTTGTTTGTCAGAAGGAAAGATAGAACTATGTGAATATGTATTGATTATCGTTCGCTTAACGAAGTGATGATATAGAATAAGTATCCAATGTCCAAGATTGATGACTTATTTGATCAATTAAGAGGAGTTAGTTTTTTCTCTAAGATTGATTTTCGATCAGGATATTTGATTTTCTTATATTTTTGCTGAATTTTCTAGAAATTATAAATTGTTTTCATATTTTAGATTTACAAGAAAATTTAAAATTTGAAAAATTTCTAAAATAATTACAGTAAGTTTGAAATATAACAAGGTATTTTTGACAATTTTTTCCAAAATTTTGAACTTTATTTGCTATTTTTTCAAACCTTTTTATTTTTTGTCATTAATTAAATTCAAAAAATAGTGAATGGGGCTTACATGTCATAATTTTGTCTTCAACCTCCAGAAGCTCCAGCAAGCTTTGTTTCTTCTCTCGTTCCTCCATGGCTAATTTTTGGAACTCCAATCCAAGCATGTTTTCTTCTCTGAATTTGTGTCCAATGCATGTGTAACTTATCCTCATCTAATCTCCTCTTTTTCAAGAGAAATTTGTGTTTCCCTAGTTTGGACTCATCTTGAACCAAGACCATTTCTATCTCCTTGGGCCCTCCTGAGCCTATTCAAGGTGAGCACATGACCTTATCATCTTGCTCAGCCTGTTCCCATTATGTTCCTTGCTTTGGTACTCTCATTTGCCTGGAACACCACGAAGTCCCAAAGATCATAGTTGATGTCACTTGATGTTCATCGGAGGCTATGGAGTGGAGTCATCTTCCTCAAGGTCAGCGAGCTCCCACCGTCAAATCTCGCCACGTGGAGGCAGTGTTCGAAAATTCGGTACTTGGCGGCGATATTGTGGCCGATATTATGGTTGGCGGCTATAAATGCAAAACTCAACTAGTATTTTCATATTATCATTAGTACTACACATCATGAGCACTTCATGCATCTTTTAATCATATGCACCATTGGAGTTCTTGATTTGGTATTTATGGATTTGGATTTTCTCGTTAGGTGTTGACGCTTCGGAAGGCACTCCCGAGTACGACTACGCCTTCGAAGTCAAGAACGAGCAGCAAGGCACTACCTTACTCCTTGACCATGATTGCTCCTACTATTTGAAATTTACATTTTTGGAATTATTTTACCAATTGCATGCTAACTTTCAATTACAATTATGAGTGGGTAGAATTTTAGCTATTGCCACATTGTGATGTTATCCCCTTGCCATGTTCCTTTCGTGTTCTATTGTCGCCCTAGGAGGAGGGTTTATTCTTATTATATGGGTTCATACGAATTGCTTAGCCATGCTTAGAACATCGTTAGAAACTGCGATAGATAGACTTAGTCCATTGGTCGCAATGATTGAGAATTATTATGATGATGATGGTTTCAAATGTTGGTTAATGTGTAGAGATGTTGCTTAAGGACCCTAAGGATTAAATCCTTGTGACGTCTCTTTGAGTAACTATCGTGCGAACCACACGCCGTTTATGGGACCGGCGTAACCAAGTACTTGTGTATGACTAGGGTATGTAAACCATGTGCACTCGGAATTCCTTGAGCTTAGTGGAGCATTAAGGAATGTCTGCCGGAATTCCTTGGGCTTAGTGGAGCGCCAGGGAATGTCCTCGGAGTCCCTCGAACTTTGTTGAGTTGGGGATGTCCAACAACGGGTGTACTCCTTGGTCCACACACACCGGGCACTGGGCACGCGGGACCAAGGGTCACAGTTATCCGGATGGTTTAGATACACTACCATGCATACTAGAAAATGGTTTGTCATGTTCACCTCGGCCGACACATCACAGGAAATGTGTTAATAGCTTGGCTTACGAGTGTGATGTGTCGTGTGGGTAAAGTCGCACCTCTGCAGAGTTTAAACTATTCGAATAGCCGCGTCCATGGTTAAAGACGATCACTTGAACTGTCAGTCACTGGGCGAGTATTAAGGACTTGGTAGGAATGGGATGGGAGTGGGAAAAAGACGCAAGTATTGCAGTACTTGTGTGTGTAGTTGAACATGAGCGATGGAACTCATGGTTCGGAGAATGCTTGAAGGCATGATGCAAAATGTGATTATGATGATGTTATCTTATGTATTAGATTTTACAAATGCTTACTAAATGCAAACTCTTATCAATCTATACATGCTTACGATTTATCCCAAATATTGCTTTATGCTGAAAATTGCCATTTTGCCTTCCTTTGATATAGCAACCACATGTAGCTAGAAATCAACATGCAATGTATATTATTGTGTGAGTACACTCTTTGTACTCAATTGGATTGTCCACTTGCTGCAGGTGAGGATGAGGCACTGCCCGGGGACTTTTACTCGGCAGATTTCGACAATTCTAATGTTTAGTCGCCATTCTTGCCCCTGTTGGTTGCCTGAGGGTTTGGGGGCATGCCATGCTGGCCCTTTTGTTGTTTATCTTATAATTTCCGCTGCTACTTGATGTAATAAATCTAAATATGTCGTTATGGACAGCAGTCCTACTTTTGGAATGTAATAACGTTTATGTTTCCGATAATTGTGTATGTGTTGTGATATCAACTGTTGGATGAGAATGCTCGTGTTGGCGAACTATCCTGGGACCAACACGGGTATAATCGTGGAGCGCCCGAGGTTCCCTTGATTCACTCGAGATGTACCGCGCAATTGGGTGAATCAGTGGAGTCCCGGGTACGGTTCCCCGCAGGCTTGGTATCAGAGCCATACTGACTGTAGGTTAGAACGGGCATGCTACGACTAGTTAGAGGATGTTTTGAGTCAAAAAAATTATTTTGCTATCAAATAATTTTAGAACTGATAACATTGTACATTTCCTTTATTTCTTACCCCTCTTAGTTCTATATCTCATCCTTATGTTCATTTGATTGTGCAAACAAGTTTCTAACTTGTCTTATCCTTTTCAACGTGACAGATGAGTTTTGGGCCATTGGTTTTAGTCACCCGCGCTGAAGATGTGGAGGGCTATCCTTCTCTCCTGAAGGATATGCTGTGGAGAGCTAACTTCACTTATGCACCGGAGTACGCGGTTTATGGTCGTGCCATAGGACCCGGATTGAAGACCTACACTGCCACGGTTCACATCATCGCTAGGATGGTGACGGGGAGCATCCCCTATCACTTCCGAGCGAGGGGGACGTCCGTAGGAATGGCTATCCAAGAGGTGGCGTATGTTGCCATGTGCCATCTCCGTCATGACTTGTGGGAGCTGACTTTACCTCCATATCAATATTTCCTGCAACGAGGATCGACGGACGAGGTCAACATTGTTGCTGAAATTGAGATGAGAGAAGACTCTTCTATTCGCCAGTTGTCAGGCTTGGTCCGTGCCTTGGACCGGGCCAATCGTTGCATTGTCCATGAGCTATGGGAGACTCGTGCCCGTCTTCACGCGGCACAAGGGCATCTTCACCAATTTGTCCAGATTAACTTGGTGCCACAGGACGTGTTGTGTGGGTGCAACTCCACGATGCCACACGATGTAGCCCCACCCGCCTTTCAGTTTCTGCTTGTGTCGGGGATCGAGACCCAAGATGTTGTGCGCAACAACGCACGCATCAACTCGGGAAATGTGATGCGTCGGCGTGTCCAGGAGTCTCCGGGGGTACCTAGGTTCTATATAGGATCACCACAGCGTCTCACTAACCCCTTAGACCCCGAAGACATCGGATCACCGGGATACCATCTTTTGGATGTGTTTCCCCAAGGGTTCGTTAGAGACATTTGAGTTGTCCCGATCGAGCTCATCGTGGAGGGAAAGTAGAGATGAGCTGAATTGATTTAATTGATGTAATAGGCTACCTTATGAACCTATGCTAGCTCTTATATTTGGACTTGTCATCCCTAGTTATCGCTTTTGACCTACGGGTTGTGAACTTGTGCTAATGTATCGGAATCTTGTTATTTATTTTCATGGGTGATGTTGTGGCTTAAGAGCTTTTTTATTTTGATGTCCTCTGGATTTGGTGCATGTTTTCTTGCTGCATACATTTAGAATTTAAATTTGTATGACTTGCTGTCCAAATATTCTAGTTCGGCGTGGTTGTGGCTCTTCTGCTACTTGTTGCTAACTTAGTTTTGGCAACAGATGGCGGGAGTTACCACTCGTTCCCAATCTCAGCGTGAGGCGAGGCTGCAATTCACCGGCTCCCAAGCAACTGAGGATCCAACTCAGGGGGTCACTCCTGACCACCCGGAGTCCTCACATCGTCAAAATCAGCACCACCCTCGCGTGGAGGAGGAACTTCCACCCCCTCCTACCATGGCTCAAGTCCTCGCTCTGATTGAGCAAAATCGGCAAGATTAAACTCTGATCCTGCAGCAGACGCCTGCGAACACGACCTATGCACCAGCCCTTTTCGAGGAGCCAAGGGGCGGGATATCACGCGCCGCGGACTCGGCGAAGTTTCTTCACACGGTCGCCAACATTCTCCGTGTTATGGATCCACTCGAGGCCGACGATTGGCTTCGGACTATTGAGCGCAAGCTGGCCATCGCTCGATGCCAGGACCATGAAAAGGTCCTCTTCGCTTCACATCAACTCGATGGTGCGGCGTGCGCATGGTGGGACAGCTATACCGCCATGCAGCCCGCCGATCATGTCATCACTTGGGCGGAGTTTCGCGCGGCTTTCCGCGAGGCTCATGTTCCCACGGGCGTTATGGCAAGGAATAAGCATGAATTTCTCGCATTGAAGCAAGGTGGCAAGACCGTCATGGATTATCTTCACGAGTTCAACTATTTGGCTCGTTATGCCCCGGACGAAATCTCCACCGATGAGCGCAAGCAAGAGCGCTTCGAGGAGTTGCAGCTAGAGCTCGCTGCTCATGACTTCCGAAATTTCCAGCACTTGGTCCACAAGGCCATAGTGGTGGAAGAGAAGTGGGGAAGATTGGAGGATTCGCGCAAGCGCAAGCGAGATGCACAAAATTCAGCAAGCAGCCACTTGCAGCCATTGCGCATGGTGCGCCCCTCATTTCCAAGCTATCAAGTTCCGGCACCGCCGAGGCCCCCAACATTCATTGCTCGCCCACCGCAGCCAAGTTTCCCCAACTGTTGTGAGGAGCCGCCCAGACCGTCCTCGGGTTATTCGAATGCCCGGTCGCCCTCATCGGATTTGGAGGCTAGCAACGGATCATCAATGGTGCTCACAGTGCTAACACCCAAGCCCAATTAGGACAACAATGATCCCATTCGAATAACTCGACAACAATCCCGGTATTCCCCCGGTATGCGACCCAAAGCTCACCCAGGATCGCCCCGCATACCGGTTTCCATTGTCATATCAATTCAATTCGCATAAAGGGGGCAACGAACCCAAAACTTTACGACCAGACAAGCAATGCGAAAGCACAACAAAACGACTAAAAACCACGGCACAAAGACAAACCAAACAACTACACACGGCAAGAACTAACAGCAGCAGAATAAGACTCACAAAACAGACTAAACGCAAGCTCAAGTCTAGACCCAGAAAATCTACAAAATTTCAGCATGACGCCCCTAGAAGTACGTACATCCACACAGCAGACAGAAGAAATAATTAATTAACCATGTATATCACAACTACAACCACAACATAAATAACAACATGGATAGAAATAACATCACAGACAGGAGTTAAGCACGGTGATACATTAAAGTTCAATGACGGAAATAGACAAGTATTTAAACATAGCCATAACATAATTCTTGAAAGCTAACTATACAACAAAAGGACATACAAACACCAAGTTAAACCAAAATTATGACATCTCAGGAAGTGTCCTGCCCCTGAACACTTCCGAGCATTTACAACGTCGGGCTAGCTTCTACTCGGTGCCCCGCCCGACCACCGAGAAGCAATATGGACATAACTCACAACCGTCCGGGTCCTCACCGAAAAACCACAAAGCGTAGCATGAGTACGTAGGTACTGCATAAGACTTACCCGTGGTCCATATATGACCGACTCGAAGGAATATGCATTTGGATGTAGCAAGGTATAAGCTTAAGGTAAAAGTGCGGAAAAACTTACTTTGTTGCATAATCATATTCAACTACACAAATTTCAAGTTTATAGCATTTATGGACAGCACCTATTGCTAAAGTGAGAGCTGAATTTAAACATTTAAGAGAGCAAATAAAATCATGAACAAGCATCAACATCAAGTATTCCAACTATTTTCAATTTAAGTTATTACTACGTTGAAGTGTCGGATGATACAAGCGTGCTCATATCCGAGAGCGCAGCAATTCGAATCGCTTATTCACCCTGCAGGGGATCATCAATCGCACGACATGTGCTACAAGGAACCTCATGTCAACCCTCCTCCCATCCATATCTACTCGTTGAACCATCCTCATACGGCCCAAGCACCTAGCAACCTCCCTCGAGCGGCTCAAGCCTCGCGTAGCCCTCGAGAGAGGCCTAGGCCTTGCCCTCAACCACATCCAATCGCATGAGGGCATGACCCATCGAGTAGTATGCCATGAAAGGGTGGCTTACCGTACCATTATATCGGGCATGCGATCAACAAGGGGTGCTCGATCAACATGGCAAACAACGGATCGGTCCTTAACAAACACAGGCGAGACTACAACATTTGAGTCTCCACACCCAAATGATCCAACCCTCTCGCCCGGTCTCAAGTTTTCCATTTCAAAGCATAATTATAACCAATTGCAACCCATTAGAGTGAAGTAATTAATCTCAAGTGATGGAGCCATCCACCACTTGGCCCATACCCGACATCTAAGCAAACTAAGCATGGACACATTATAATTACCCATATACTAGCTCCAAGGAAGATGTTCAACAATTAACAATGAGTGTATGTGCAACAAGTAGGTTCTAACCCTATCCCACATTTCAATTCCTAATGCAAGACATAATCATCCAATAAGCAATTTATTCACCAAAATACAATTATATAAGGTTGAAAATGCTTAGGTGCTTGCCTTGAGCTTCTGCTGGATTCTCAACAACAATCGCCTCTCCGGTAACCCCCTCGGTCACCGCCTCGTCAACCTCCGTGTTTTCGTTCTCTACACGATCACAATGCATGTAAATGAGATGCATGCGATGCATATGAAATGAAATACAAAATACATTCCCCCCATGACAGTTCAAAAAGTGCAACACATCCAGAAAATGGAATTAAAGCCCTCAACCCAACCCTGAACTTCAGCCCCAAAGTCTGAATTTTCAGCAAAACAGGTTTCAGGACAGCATTGATACAAATGGCCATAACTTTTAGTTCACTTAATCAAATTGAGTAAACTCAGATCCTAGACGACCACAAGACATAAACCTACCACTTAGCTTTGGCCAATCACCCAGATTCTACACAGAGAATTCCTAGTTCGGCCAGGAACATAGAACAGTTTCAGTGTTCAGAAGTTTCAGAGTTTCAGAACAGCATGCACAAATTTCATCATATAAATTTCTATACTTAACGGAATTGAGTAAAGGATGATATTTTTACAATCTACACGAAATTTCCTACAACTTCTCAGGCAAAATTAATTTCTAATTCGGCCTCTAACTAATTTTAATTCGCAGCTCAAGTTTCAGCTCCACATTTTCAGCATTTTCAGAGCAGCACGCACTAAAATCGACATAACTTTCAGCTGGATTAACAAAATTGAGTGATTCCAGTTGGAGATGAAAGATAATTTCATTACCCACAACTTTCTCTACAGTCAACCTAGCAGGAAATACTCGTAACTTGCTCGAATCAGTCAAGAACAGGAGCTACAAAATCTGCTCGAAAATCTGAATCTTTGCTCCAAACCCTAGATTGGTTATTCCCCATCCAAATCTCAAATCTCCACTCTCTAAAGCCCTCAAATCCACCATGGCTACACCCAAAACCAGAAATAACAAATCAAACCCTAGGGGAGAGGTCTCACCTTAAGAGCTCACATGGGGAACAAAGGGAAGAAGGAATGGAGTGGCTGCTGCTTGGGGATTGCTGGAGGGAGATGGCGCACCAGGAAGCAGCAGGGAGGAGGGGTGGCCTGGGAGCAGCAGGGAGAGGCGCCACCAGGTAAGGGCCAGCTTGAGGAGGCTTTGCTTAGGGAGAAGAAACCAGGAAATGAGATGAGGGCTGATTCGGTTTTGGGGAGGGAGCTGAGAGGAGTGTGGTTTTGGAGAGGAGAGGAAGGAAGTGCTGGCTTCGGTTTTTTTTCCCCAATTCTTTGTACATTGCTCACTTGACCCCACTAGTAACAAGAATGAGAATGGCTAGGTCCCCAAAATTTTTAGCTCTTAATTTTTGTTAAGTTTGAAAATTATTCTAAGTGGCAGTTTAGAACATTAACCGAGGTTGGAAGTTGATCTCAAATGCGGGCAAGAATTGGTTGGCGCTAATGTTAGCCACATGAGCCGATTTCGAACTTGGAGCCATGACAACTGTAGGTGGAAATCAGCAAGGAGCCAACACTCAAGCTCGTCCAATTCTTGTTTGCTTCTAGTGCAAACAGCCGGGGCACTTTGCACGTCAATGCCTGCAAAAGAACCAAGCAATGTCGGGGATTCGACCCACTATCGCACCGGGAGCAGCAGTACCTTCACCTCGACCAACGCCTCCAAGAACCGCGCCAACCCCACCACGTGGTTGCATTAACCATGTGACTGCCGAAGAAGCTCAGAATGCACCGGAAGTGGTGTTGGGTACGCTTTCCGTCAACTCACACCCGACTACCGTATTATTCGATTCCTGAGCATCTAATTCATTTATTAAAGAGAAGTTTGCTATGCATCATGAGTTCCCTATCCAACTTATGCATCCACCACTTCTCATTAAAACCCCGGGATCGGAATTAAGGACCGATCGAGTCTGCCGGGAAGTAAAGATTGAAGTCAATGGGGTAGAGTTCCTAGCTGATTTGATAATAATTAAAACGGAGGGAATTGAAGTTATTCTTGGGATGGATTGGCTATCCAAGCACCAAGGATGCATCAATTGTGCAAGCAGATCTATTTCACTTACCAACGCAAGCGGCAAACAAGTCGTGTTTGCGTCAAGTCCAGATTATGCTCACCTTTATGCCTTGAAGGGTGAGCCATTTCTTGGGATAAGTAGCATACCAGTGGTATATGATTACCCAGATGTGTGAGATCATATGATGAAAACTTGGTTTAATGGTGAAATTGGCATTGTAAAGTGATTTTGGTTATGGCATGTGTGGTGCTTGTGCATGTGCTATGTTGAGATGATTATCATGCTGGTGATAGCATGATGGAGTTTGCTTGATGCAATGCACTCATGTGAGTGGTTGCATGGGTTGTTTTTGAGGCAAGTGGTGGACCTGTGCTCAAATGTTCATTTGATTATGCTGGGGATAGCATAATGGTTTTGCTTAATGCAATGCACTCGTGTGAGTGGTTGCATGGATTAATCTTGAGTCAAGTCGTGGACTTGTGCTCGGACGCGTTGTTTGTTACTTCATGTGCAGGTGTTGCTCGAGGGCGAACGTGGTCGATGACGGGACCGGAACTAGGTTCATGGAGGAACTGAGGTTCGAGACTAGGTTCAGGGAGGAACCGAGGTCTTGGTGGTCGAGGATGTCATGCGGGACGTTTGGGCTAGAGAACATGCACATGGAGGCTGGTTAGTCACGTATTTGCAGCAGGTGGGCTGTTCATGCGTGCAAGGAATTGTTTTCGCCATGTTAGGCTGTTGAGATAGATACGAACTCTTTCCATGTTGGAAGTGGAGTTGTATTCAATCTCTCTGTTCTTGCATGCGTGCAAGAGTTGTTTTTGGTCATGTTGGGCCAAGTTGAGATAGATACGAACTCTTTCCATGTTGGAAGTGGAGTTGTACTCAATCTCTGTGTTTTTGCTTTGTATAAATAGGAGGGTGTGTCTCCTATTTGATAAAAGCGTACAGACTAGGGTTTTCTAGTTTTTTGGTTCCTGTGCCGTGTGCAAGGAATTAGGGTTTGTACTCTTGTGTTGGAGTACTTTAGACAATGAAATAAAAATCAATCTTCCAAAAAGTTATTTCTGGTGGCTGTGCATTGTGAGAGAAGTTTTTCTGGTTCTAGGGTTTAGATCTTGATCAAAGCATGCATGCCAAGAAAAGCTTCTGAAGACCATCATGGCTGTAGCATCGTGAGAAGTTTAGTCCGGCGTAAGTAATTTTGTCTTGGTCCGTCGCTGCATCTGAAGATTGGTCCGTCATAGCTTTTGAAATCAATTTCCGTCATCATTTGATTCAGTCATCTTGCGAAGGTAATATCTTTTAATCTGTAAAATCCGATCGAGTTGATTTTTGTTGGGTTTGATTCGTAATCCAATCTAGTTTCTACAGTTAAAATTTCACATCATTCCAACGGTTGGATCTTCGGGAATTATTGTTTTAGTGAACGTGTGTTAGGCTGTTTTCATTCTGTCCGTCATACACATATCAGAGGCGAAGTTTAGTCCGTCATACACATGCAACTCCTTTGCTACAGTAGAAATTTAGTCCGTCATACACGTGGAACTCTCTCGTCCGAGGCGAAGTTTGGTCCAAGATACATGTGCAAATTTGGTCGATGCAATAAGGTTCTTGTTGAATACAAATTAAGCAACTGAGTTTGTTTGGGGTGTTTCAAAAGGCAAAATTTGATTTTAGCTTCCGCAATCATTCACCCCCCTCCGATTGCTAGATCAAGATATTTCGATCCTACAAGTGGTATCGAGCCTAGTTCTTTTCTAATTAATCTTAACCGTGATTAGAAACCGTAGCGATGGATAGGTATTCGACAAAACCTTGTGTTTTCGATGGTGTTGATTTTCGCTTTTGGAAAGCGAAGATGGAGGCATACATTCAAGCTCGTGGCTTTGCAATCTGGGATAAGGTGTACAAACCATATCAAGTTCCTGAGAATGATCAAGTCAATGAAACCAATCAAGCACAGGGTTGAAGCGAATAGCGAGCACGAAATTTGATCATCCAAGGTTTGGGAAGAAGTGACTTCGACCACGTGATCCATCTCAAGTCTGCATATGAGGTTTGGAAATCTCTTTGTGATTATCATGAGGGATCTAACACTATCAAAGAGGTTCGCCAAGATATATATAAGAAAGAATACATGCGATTTGAGATGAAGCCCGTGAGTCACTAGATGATTTCTTTGCACGCTTCAATAAGATTCTTAGCAACTTACGTCTTTGTTGGAGTTTTCTTTGATGAGGCTACTAATGCTAGACAATTGCTTGGTGCATTAGACATGTCTATTTGGGAGATGAAAGTTACATCCATTAGAGAATCAACTGTCATGAGTGACCTTCTCAGATGTTCTTTTCTCTAAGCTAAAAACTCATGAATTGGATGTTCTTGCTAGGAGGATGATTATAAATCAATTGCATTGACCTCTCAATCTAGCATGTCTCGAATAATGCTTCTTCAAGTTTTGCCTTGTCCTACTTGTCTTCACTAACCGATGAACAGATTGAGGAATTTCCGAAGAAGACTTGTCATCACTCTCTTCTCGCTTTTTATAAAGCCTTGCGAAATGTGAGAATGAGAAAGAGAGTTGGTGGTGGCTCTCCAAGATGCTATGAGTGTGGTGATTTCAATCATATTCATCCAAATTGTCCTAAACTTGCAGGAAAAGCATCAAGAGAGGAGGACAATGACAAAAGAAAAGAGAAGAAGAAGTTCTCTCCAAGCAATAGAAAGAAAAAGAGCTTCATCAACAAAAAGGTTGTTCATCAGGTTCTTTCTGCTCTTGAACAAGTAAACTTGAGTGATGTGGATTCAGAGAGCAGTGAAGATGACACAATAGCTCCAAGCAAGCATGATTTAACAGGATTGTGTCTCATGGCTAGAAGTGATAGAAGCTTCACTGAGGACGAGCATGACAGCGACTTCAATGAGGTAGAACCTTCTTACGATGAATTAGCTATTGCTGTTGCTCGTCTTGGTAAATTGCTTGATAGACGTGATAAGAAAATTAAGAAACATGATGTTCTTGTGGAATCTTTGAATGCTGAAATTGGTAGACTTAAATCTTTGATTCCTGATGATGATGCTTGCAAATCATGTGATTTAATTTACAGTGAGCTTACTTTTCTTAGAAAAGAACATGTTTCTTTGTTAGAGCAAATCAATGCTGAAAAGAAAGAAAATGAGAAACATATGACAAATGCTAGCTGTTCAACTGTTGATTTGCATGATTCAACTCATTGTTCTAAATGTGCTATATTGGAATTAAAGTTGCATGATGCAAATGCTAGGGTTTCTCAAATGACAGATACTGTGCTCACTCATGAGGTTCTTTCATGCTCAAACTGTCGTAAGCAAAAAGGAAAAGTGGACGCCTTGTAATAATTGTTTAACTCTCTCTCAAGGTTGATTACTTGGAGAAATCGTTAGAACGTTTCACTACAGAAAGAAAAACCTAAACATGATTTTGGATCAATCAAAAGTTAGCACTCATCACAAAGGTTTAGGTTTTGATTCTTATGCTCATCATAAATCACATGCTCCAACTGTAGAAGACACTTGAAAGTGGAAAATTTGAAATTGTCAATGAGCCTAAGAAAACTGTTTTCAAGTCTCTTGGTGTGTTATCTTCTACTATGATGAATGCAAATGCTACTTCTGTTCCTAAAGCTAAACATCATGTTAAGTACACTTGCACTCATTGTGGTAAAGATGGACATTTAGTAGATTTTTGCTTTAGACTAGCCAAACAGCAAAAGAAAGAGAAGACTAAGGCTAGGTCTAATTTCAGGAAGGCACATTTTACTCCTCATTTTGTGCCTAGGGTGATGCAAACACCTTTTGTTGCAAGAAACACGGGAAAGGGCAAATCTGATTTTTTGAACAAGCATACTCGTGTTGTGCCTACTCGTCATGTGTCTCAGTACTGGATTCCTAAATGCTTTATTTCTAACCCCAGTACCAAGACCTCGACATCTCCTAGTGCTATGTAGGTTTTTCAGAAATGGGTTGGAGAACAGAGGTTTAGTGGATCTTGGTCTTTGCAAGATGGGATCAAGACTTGGATGGTTCTCACCCTTGAGATGGTTTCCAAAAGGCGTGTACAAGAATTCTTCACCTACACTGTGAGCTATTTTTACACACTCATGTCTTTTACATTCACAGATATTTAATTGTGACATGAGATGAAAAGATTGTTCATATGCTCATTTGTATCCCCTGCCATGTTCAATAATGTTATATCTTATATCATGCCTTTCACGCTTTGAATTCACTTATCATGATTCATGCTTATGCTTAATTGAACATACCATGATAACTCAAGCTCATGTATATCATCATCTCCTCTCTGTTGATCTCATTGGTTATCCATTTGAGGGGGAGTTATTGGTTATTGGTAAAAATTCCTTTCGGTTGCCTTTTTGGGAGGTCTGTTCTTTTAGCCTTTTGTTTTCAATTTAATCCCTTCAAGTGATATTCTGTAGAAGTTTTTTTTAAGATGGTTGTTTTGAGGGGGAGTTTTTGTAATATTGTGTAACATGCTTTTTGTTTCGTGTGTTTCTTAAATGAAAAACAAAAATTGAAAAACAAAGAAAAGTAATCGAGCATTGTATTTCATACACATATGTCATTTGAAGCCATGTTTATGCTACAAGGTCTTTGCAACTTTCGCTTATACATATATGGTGTAGTTTATGTCATGACTTTTTAAATGGAATGACAACTTGAATTAAATCTTGTCATGGTTGAACTTTCTTGGCTATCTTAATCCTGCTCAAAAATGCTAAATATGAAAGTTAAGTGCTAAAGCTCAAAAAGTGATTGTTGATAAAAGCAAGATCAAGGTTATGTATCGTCGACTTCTTCTTTACGAGACCGCTTATCATTGCACTTTGATATGAACTTGGAAGAGGTTGTGTATGACCGAAACCATGAAACCTTAAGCTTGTGATTGCTTGGCATGGTTGAAAAGTAAGGCCGATGGTGCATGTAATTCCTTGCAATTGTTATTGTTGCAATCAAGTAATGAATCAGTTTTTCAAAGCACAAATAAAGTGCACAAAAATTCAATGTTTTCGGTTCTAGATTGTTGAGAAAGGAGATCATGCCATGCAAAAAAATCGTTAATAGTACTTGATTTCTAGTTATGCTTACTCTACATTGTTTATGTGTAGATTTAAGGGTGCAAGTACTGTTGATAGCATGACTTGGTGATCAAGTTGTTACATTTGTGCATGATTCATAATGCTCAGTACATAAAAAAAACAACAAACGAAAAAGGGGAGAAGTTTCTCTTTTGCTCTCTTTTGCTTTCTTGATGAACCCATTGTCAAATGGGGAGAAATTTTGGAGTCAAAGGAGAGATTTTTGGTCACACATTGCACATTCACACACACATTTCTTCTTTCTGTTAGGGGGAGTCTTTCTTTTTGACAGGGAGAGATTTCTTTTTAGATAGGGGGAGATTTTTGTTCTTCGTCTTTTGGTCACTTTACTTCTTTTAAAAATGGTGTTGTATTGTAAGGTGAATGCCAATGTTCGTTTCCAAATGGTGTTGCCAATGTTTTCATCAAGGGGGAGATTGTGAGATCATATGATGAAAAATTGGTTTAATGGGGAAATTGGCATTGTAAAGTGATTTTGGTTATGGCATGTGTGGTGCTTGTGCATGTGCTATGTTGAGATGATTATCATGCTGGTGATAGCATGATGGAGTTTGCTTGATGCAATGCACTCATGTGAGTGGTTGCATGGGTTGTTTTTGAGGCAAGTGGTGGACCTGTACTCAAATGTTCATTTGATTATGCTGGGGATAGCATAATGGTGTTGCTTAATGCAATGCACTCATGTGAGTGGTTGCATGGATTAATCTTGAGTCAAGTCGTGGACTTGTGCTCGGACGCGTTGTTTGTTACTTCATGTGCGTGTGTTGCTCGAGGGCTTAACGTGGTCGATGACGGACCGAACTAGGTTCATGGAGGAACCGAGGTTCGAGACTAGGCTCGTGGAGGAACCGAGGTCTTGGTGGTCGAGGATGTCATGCGGACGCTTTGGGCTAGAGAACATGCACATGGAGGCTGGTTAGTCACGTATTTGCAGCAGGGCTGTTCATGCGTGCAAGGAATTGTTTTCGCCATGTTGGGCTAAGTTGAGATAGATACGAACTCTTTCCATGTTGGAAGTGGAGTTGTATTCAATCTCTCTGTTCTTGCATGCGTGCAAGAGTTGTTTTTGGTCATGTTAGCCAAGTTGAGATAGATACTGAACTCTTTCCATGTTGGAAGTGGAGTTGTACTCAATCTCTATGTTTTTGCTTTGTATAAATAGGAGGGTGTGTCTCCTATTTGATAAAAGCGTACAGACTAGGGTTTTCTAGTTTTTTGGTTCCTGTGCCGTGTGCAAGGAATTAGGGTTTGTACTCTTGTGTTGGAGTACTTTAGACAATGAAATAAAAATCAATCTTCCAAAAAGTTATTTCTGGTGGCTGTGCATTGTGAGAGAAGTTTTTCTGGTTCTAGGGTTTAGATCTTGATCAAAGCATGCATGCCAAGAAAAGCTTCTGAAGACCATCATGGCTGTAGCATCGTGAGAAGTTTAGTCCGGCGTAAGTAATTTTGTCTTGGTCCGTCGCTGCATCTGAAGATTGGTCCGTCATAGCTTTTGAAATCAATTTCCGTCATCATTTGATTCAGTCATCTTGCGAAGGTAATATCTTTTAATCTGTAGATCCGATCGAGTTGATTTTTCCTGGGTTTGATTCGTAATCCAATCTAGTTTCTACAGTTAAAATTTCACATCATTCCAACGGTTGGATCTTCGGGAATTATTGTTTTAGTGAACGTGTGTTAGGCTATTTTCATTCTGTCCGTCATACACATATCAGAGGCGAAGTTTAGTCCGTCATACACATGCAACTCCTTTGCTACAGTAGAAATTTAGTCCGTCATACACGTGGAACTCTCTCGTCCGAGGCGAAGTTTGGTCCAAAGATACATGTGCAAATTTGGTCTGATGCAATAAGGTTCTTGTTGAATACAAATTAAGCAACTGAGTTTGTTTGGGGTGTTTCAAAAGGCAAAATTTGATTTTAGCTTCCGCGCAATCATTCACCCCCTCCGATTGCTAGATCAAGATGTTTCGATCCTACAAGTGGTATCGAGCCTAGTTCTTTTCTAATTAATCTTAACCGTGATTAGAAACCGTAGCGATGGATAGGTATTCGACAAAACCTTGTGTTTTTGATGGTGTTGATTTTCAGTTTTGGAAAGCGAAGATGGAGGCATACATTCAAGCTCAGGGCTTTGCAATCTGGGATAAGGTGTACAAACCATATCAAGTTCCTGAGAATGATCAAGTCAATGAAACCAATCAAGCACAGGTTGAAGCGAATAGCAGAGCACGAAATTTGATCATCCAAGGTTTGGGAAGAAGTGACTTCGACCGCGTGATCCATCTCAAGTCTGCATATGAGGTATGGAAATCTCTTTGTGATTATCATGAGGGATCTAACACTATCAAAGAGGTTCGCCAAGATATATATAAGAAAGAATACATGCGATTTGAGATGAAGCCTGGTGAGTCACTAGATGATTTCTTTGCACGTTTCAATAAGATTCTTAGCAACTTACGTGCTGTTGGAGTTTTCTTTGATGAGGCTACTAATGCTAGACAATTGCTTGGTGCATTAGACATGTCTATTTGGGAGATGAAAGTTACATCCATTAGAGAATCAACTGTCATGAGTGACCTTACTGTAGATGTTCTTTTCTCTAAGCTAAAAACTCATGAATTGGATGTTCTTGCTAGGAGGACTGATTATAAATCAATTGCATTGACCTCTCAATCTAGCATGTCTCAGAATAATGCTTCTTCAAGTTTTGCCTTGTCCTACTTGTCTTCACTAACCGATGAACAGATTGAGGAATTTCCAGAAGAAGACTTGTCATCACTCTCTTCTCGTTTTTATAAAGCCTTGCAGAATGTGAGAATGAGAAAGAGAGTTGGTGGTGGCTCTCCAAGATGCTATGAGTGTGGTGATTTCAATCATATTCATCCAAATTGTCCTAAACTTGCAGGAAAAGCATCAAGAGAGGAGGACAATGACAAAAGAAAAGAGAAGAAGAAGTTCTCTCCAAGCAATAGAAAGAAAAAGAGCTTCATCAACAAAAAGGTTGTTCATCAGGTTCTTTCTGCTCTTGAACAAGTAAACTTGAGTGATGTGGATTCAGAGAGCAGTGAAGATGACACAATAGCTCCAAGCAAGCATGATTTAACAGGATTGTGTCTCATGGCTAGAAGTGATAGAAGCTTCACCGAGGACGAGCATGACAACGACTTCAATGAGGTAGAACCTTCTTACGATGAATTAGCTATTGTCATTGCTCGCCTTGGTAAATTGCTTGATAGACGTGATAAGAAAATTAAGAAACATGATGTTCTTGTGGAATCTTTGAATGCTGAAATTGGTAGACTTAAATCTTTGATTCCTGATGATGATGCTTGCAAATCATGTGATTTAATTTACAGTGAGCTTACTTTGCTTAGAAAAGAACATGTTTCTTTGTTAGAGCAAATCAATGCTGAAAAGAAAGAAAATGAGAAACATATGACAAATGCTAGCTGTTCAACTGTTGATTTGCATGATTCAACTCATTGTTCTAAATGTGCTATATTGGAATTAAAGTTGCATGATGCAAATGCTAGGGTTTCTCAAATGATGAGATCTCGTGCTCACTCATGAGGTTCTTTCATGCTCAAACTGTCGTAAGCAAAAAGGAAAAGTGGACGTTCCTTGTAATAATTGTTTAACTCTCTCTCGCAAGGTTGATTACTTGGAGAAATCGTTAGAACGTTTCACTACAGGAAAGAAAAACCTAAACATGATTTTGGATCAATCAAAAGTTAGCACTCATCACAAAGGTTTAGGTTTTGATTCTTATGCTCATCATAAATCACATGCTCCAACTGTTGTGAAGACACTTGAAAGTGGAAAATTTGAAATTGTCAATGAGCCTAAGAAAACTGTTTTCAAGTCTGCTGGTGTGTTATCTTCTACTATGATGAATGCAAATGCTACTTCTGTTCCTAAAGCTAAACATCATGTTAAGTACACTTGCACTCATTGTGGTAAAGATGGACATTTAGTAGATTTTTGCTTTAGACTAGCCAAACAGCAAAAGAAAGAGAAGACTAAGGCTAGGTCTAATTTCAGGAAGGCACATTTTACTCCTCATTTTGTGCCTAGGGTGATGCAAACACCTTTTGTTGCAAGAAACACGGGAAAGGGCAAATCTGATTTTTTGAACAAGCATACTCGTGTTGTGCCTACTCGTCATGTGTCTCAAGATCGATTCCTAAATGCTTTATTTCTAACCCCAAAGACCAAGACCTCGACATCTCCTAGTGCTATGTAGGTTTTTCAGAAATGGGTTGGAGAACAGAGGTTTAGTGGATCTTGGTCTTTTGCAAGATGGGATCAAGACTTGGATGGTTCTCACCCTTGAGATGGTTTCCAAAAGGCAGGTACAAGAATTCTTCACCTACACTGTGAGCTATTTTTACACACTCATGTCTTTTACATTCACAGATATTTAATTGTGACATGAGATGAAAAGATTGTTCATATGCTCATTTGTATCCCCTGCCATGTTCAATAATGTTATATCTTATATCATGCCTTTCACGCTTTGAATTCACTTATCATGATTCATGCTTATGCTTAATTGAACATACCATGATAACTCAAGCTCATGTATATCATCATCTCCTCTCTGTTGATCTCATTGGTTATCCATTTGAGGGGGAGTTATTGGTTATTGGTAAAAATTCCTTTCGGTTGCCTTTTTGGGAGCTCTGTTCTTTTAGCCTTTTGTTTTCAATTTAATCCCTTCAAGTGATATTCTCAGAGAAGTTTTTTTAAGATGGTTGTTTTGAGGGGAGTTTTTGTAATATTGTGTAACATGCTTTTTGTTTCGTGTGTTTCTTAAATGAAAAACAAAAATTGAAAAACAAGAAAAGTATCGAGCATTGTATTTCATACACATATGTCATTTGAAGCCATGTTTATGCTACAAGGTCTTTGCAACTTCTGCTTATACATATATGGTGTAGTTTATGTCATGACTTTTTAAATGGAATGACAACTTGAATTAAATCTTGTCATGGTTGAACTTTCTTGGCTATCTTAATCCTGCTCAAAAAATGCTAAATATGAAAGTTAAGTGCTAAAGCTCAAAAAGTGATTGTTGATAAAAGCAAGATCAAGGTTATGTACTGTCACACTTCTTCTTTACGAGACTGCTTATCATTGCACTTTGATATGAACTTGGAAGAGGTTGTGTATGACCGAAACCATGAAACCTTAAGCTTGTGATTGCTTGGCATGGTTGAAAAGTAAGGCTGATGGTGCATGTAATTCCTTGCAATTGTTATTGTTGCAATCAAGTAATGAATCAGTTTTTCAAAGCACAAATAAAGTGCACAAAAATTCAATGTTTTCAGGTTCTAGATTGTTGAGAAAGGGAGATCATGCCATGCAAAAAAATCGTTAATAGTACTTGATTTCTAGTTATGCTTACTCTACATTGTTTATGTGTAGATTTAAGGGTGCAAGTACTGTTGATAGCATGACTTGGTGATCAAGTTGTTACATTTGTGCATGATTCATAATGCTCAGTACATAAAAAAAACAACAAACGAAAAAGGGGAGAAGTTTCTCTTTTTGCTCTCTTTTTGCTTTCTTGATGAACCCATTGTCAAATGGGGAGAAATTTTGGAGTCAAAGGGAGAGATTTTTGGTCACACATTGCACATTCACACACACATTTCTTCTTTCTGTTAGGGGGAGTCTTTCTTTTTGACAGGGAGAGATTTCTTTTTAGATAGGGGGAGATTTTTGTTCTTCGTCTTTTGGTCACTTTACTTCTTTTAAAAATGGTGTTGCTATTGTAAGGTGAATGCCAATGTTCGTTTCCAAATGGTGTTGCCAATGTTTTCATCAAGGGGGAGATTGTGAGATCATATGATGAAAAATTGGTTTAATGGTGAAATTGGCATTGTAAAGTGATTTTGGTTATGGCATGTGTGGTGCTTGTGCATGTGCTATGTTGAGATGATTATCATGCTGGTGATAGCATGATGGAGTTTGCTTGATGCAATGCACTCATGTGAGTGGTTGCATGGGTTGTTTTTGAGGCAAGTGGTGGACCTGTGCTCAAATGTTCATTTGATTATGCTGGGGATAGCATAATGGTTTTGCTTAATGCAATGCACTCGTGTGAGTGGTTGCATGGATTAATCTTGAGTCAAGTCGTGGACTTGTGCTCGGACGCGTTGTTTGTTACTTCATGTGCGTGTGTTGCTCGAGGGCTTAACGTGGTCGATGACGGACCGAACTAGGTTCATGGAGGAACGAGGTTCGAGACTAGGCTCGTGGAGGAACCGAGGTCTTGGTGGTCGAGGATGTCATGCGGGGCGTTTGGGCTAGAGAACATGCACATGGAGGCTGGTTAGTCACGTATTTGCAGCAGTGGGCTGTTCATGCGTGCAAGGAATTGTTTTCGCCATGTTGGGCCAAGTTGAGATAGATACGAACTCTTTCCATGTTGGAAGTGGAGTTGTATTCAATCTCTCTGTTCTTGCATGCGTGCAAGAGTTGTTTTTGGTCATGTTGGGCCAAGTTGAGATAGATACTGAACTCTTTCCATGTTGGAAGTGGAGTTGTACTCAATCTCGTGTTTTTGCTTTGTATAAATAGGAGGTGTGTCTCTATTTGATAAAAGCGTCTGACTAGGGTTTTCTAGTTTTTGGTTCCTGTGTGTGTGCAAGGAATTAGGGTTTGTACTCTTGTGTTGGAGTACTTTAGACAATGAAATAAAATCAATCTTCCAAAAGTTATTTCGTGGTCAGGCATTGTGAGAGAAGTTTTTCTGGTTCTAGGGTTTAGATCTTGATCAAAGCATGCATGCCAAGAAAAGCTTCTGAAGACCATCATGGCTGTAGCATCGTGAGAAGTTTAGTCCGGCGTAAGTAATTTTGTCTTGGTCCGTCGCTGCATCTGAAGATTGGTCCGTTATAGCTTTTGAAATCAATTTCCGTCATCATTTGATTCAGTCATCTTGCGAAGGTAATATCTTTTAATCTGTAGATCCGATCGAGTTGATTTTTGTTGGGTTTGATTCGTAATCCAATCTAGTTTCTACAGTTAAAATTTCACATCATTCCAACGGTTGGATCTTCGGAAATTATTGTTTTAGTGAACGTATGTTAGGCTGTTTTCATTCTGTCCGTCATACACATATCAGAGGCGAAGTTTAGTCCGTCATACACATGCAACTCCTTTGCTACAGTAGAAATTTAGTCCGTCATACACGTGCAACTCTCTGTCCGAGGCGAAGTTTGGTCCAGCATACATGTGCAAATTTGGTCTGATGCAATAAGGTTCTTGTTGAATACAAATTAAGCAATCTGAGTTTGTTTGGGGTGTTTCAAAAGGCAAAAATTTGATTTTAGCTTCCGCGCAATCATTCACCCCCCTCTGATTGCTAGATCAGTATATTTCGATCCTACAAGATGTATTTCCAGAAGAGTTGCCGAGGATGCCACCCGACCGGGAGGTCGAGTTCATCATTGAGCTTTTACCCGGAATGGCTCCGATATCAAAGCGACCTTACCGTATGCCTCCAAATGAGTTGATCGAATTAAAGAAGCAACTTGCGGAGCTGCAAGAGAAGGGCTTCATTCGACCGAGCTCCTCACCTTTGGGATGCCCGGCACTATTTGTGAAGAAGAAGGATGATAGCTTGCGGATGTGTGTTGATTACCGTCCATTGAATGCGGTCACAGTCAAGAACAAGTATCCACTTCCGCGGATCGATGATTTGTTTGAGCAAATGACTGGAGCCTGTATCTTCTCCAAGATTGACTTGAGATTAGGCTACCATCAAATCAAGATCAGATCGGGAGACATTCCAAAAATGGCATTCTCCACCCGTTATGGTCTATATTAATACACCGTCATGTCTTTCGGTTTGACCAATGCACCGGCATACTTCATGAGCCATATGAATTCGGTTTTCATGGAATATCTTGACAAGTTCGTTGTCATCTTCATCGATGATATTCTTATTTACTCCAAGTCTGAAGAGGAGCATGAAGTACACCTTCGGACAGTTCTGGAGAAGCTGCGAGAGCACCAACTTTACGCAAAATTCAGCAAGTGTGAATTCTGGTTAAAGGAGGTTGCCTTCTTGGGCCATGTGCTATCGGAAGGCGGAGTTGCGGTTGACCCCAGCAAGATACAGACGGTACTTGATTGGGAGTAGCCTAAGAACATCACGGAAGTTCGAAGTTTTCTCGGGTTCGCGGGTTATTACCGCCGGTTCGTGGAGAACTTCTCCAAAATCGCGAAGCCACTGACCGAACTTTTGAAGAAGGAGAACAAGTTCGTATGGTCAGCAGAGTGTGAGGCAAGCTTTCAATTGTTGAAGGTTCGCTTAACCACTGCACCCATCTTAGTCCTGCCGGATATTCACAAGGGCTTCGACATATATTGCGATGCATCCCGCCTCGGGCTGGGTTGTGTACTTATGCAAGGAAGCCGAGTTGTGGCGTATGCATCGAGGCAATTGAGATCTCATGAGATGAATTACCCCACCCATGACTTAGAGCTGGCAGCGGTAGTGCATGCTCTAAAAATCTGGCGATATTACCTCATCGGTAATCGTTGTGAAATCTACACTGATCACAAGAGCCTGAAGTATATCTTCACTCAAGCCGATTTGAATTTGAGGCAAAGGAGGTGGCTTGAACTGATCAAAGACTATGATGTGGGACTCCATTATCATCCTGGAAAGGCCAATGTCGTTGCCGATGCTTTGAGCCGAAAGTCTCAATGCAATCGTCTTTTGGCAGAACCAGAATCGGAAGCCATTTGCACCGAGTTCCGAAAGCTTGGTCTAGAAGTGGTTAAGGAGGGATTCCTTGCTGTCATGGAAGTCAAATCAAATCTCTTGGACCAAATCAAAGAAGCTCAAAAGATGGATAAGGGCATGGTACTCATCCGAGCCCGCATCAAGCAAGGCAAGGCCAATTGCTTCACCGAGGACCCACAAGGTGTCTTATGGTTCGACAAATGGCTAGTGGTGCCAAATTGTAAGGAATTGAAGGCACTAATTCTTGATGAGGCTCATAATTCCCCGTTCTCCATTCATCCCGGGAGTACAAAGATGTATCAAGATCTTAAGCCAAGGCTTTGGTGGACCCGGATGAAACGAGAGATTGCCCGGTATGTTGCCGAGTGCGACGTATGTCAGCGGGTAAAAGCCGACCATTTGCGTGCAGCAGGCACACTTCAACCATTGCCCATTCCCATGTGGAAGTGGGAAGAGATTGGTATGGATTTCATCACCGGGTTGCCCAAGACGCAAAAGGGTTTTGATTCCATATGGATAATCGTCGACCGACTAACGAAAACTTCTCATTTTCTTCCTGTCAAGACGACGGATACAGTGAGCAAGTTAGCTGAGTTATATCTTCATCGAATTGTGTCTCTTCATGGTGTTGCCAAAAGGATTGTCTCAGATTGAGGTACCCAGTTTGCCTCGCATTTTTGGCAATGCCTCCACAAGGCCATGGGGACTCAAGTCTCTTTCAGCACCGCTTATCATCCGCAGACTGATGGACAAACTGAACGGGTGAACCAAATTCTTGAGGATATGCTTAGAGCTTGTGTCCTTACTTACGACAAGAATTGGGAGAAATGCTTACCTTTCGCAGAATTCTCCTACAACAATAGCTATCAAGCTAGTCTCCAAATGAGTCCATTCGAGGCTCTCTATGGGAGATCTTGCAGAACTCCACTCAACTGGTCTGAGTCCGGAGAGAGACCCCTCTTTGGTCCTGAACTAGTCACCGAAGCGGAAGAGAAAGTTCGATTTATTCGCGAATGGTTGCGGACCGCGCAGTCTCATCAAAAGAGCTACGCTGATCGTCGCCGCCGCGAACTCAAATTCAAAGTCAGTGATCACATCTATCTCAAGGTCTCACCAATGAAAGGTGTTCGTCGGTTTCATGTGAAGGGAAAGCTAGCCCCTCGTTACATCGGACCTTTCCAAATTATCGCCAGACGAGGAGCGGTGGCATATCAATTGGAGCTTCCCCCTTCGCTAGCCGGTGTGCATGATGTTTTCCATGTTTCTCAGTTAAAGAAATGCCTTCGTGTCCCAACTGAAGCCACAACGTTGGACACTCTTGAATTACAACCTGATCTATCCTACAAGGAGCATCCCATTTGTATTCTTGACGAGAGAGAGCGTGTTACTCGAAACCACACCATCAAATTCCTTAAGGTTCAATGGAGTAATCACACCCCTGATGAGGCCACATGAGAGCGGGAGGATCATCTTCGAGCTGAATACCCCTACCTCTTCAATGAAGCCGTGTAATCTCGAGCTTGAGATTCTTTTAAGGGGGGAGGGTTTGTAACAACCCAATTTTCATCAATCCGGTAAGCGAGGTTTGTCATGCTGACGTCTTCCATCATGTCATTACATCCTCATTTAATTATAGTTATACAAATGTTAGGACATTCATCTTGCATAAAGAGGGAGTAATAAAATCCTAAAACTCATTTTCCAAACTGCACACATGTTATTTTACTTTAGTCAATGACATGTGGGCCATGTACATAAGAGAAAGGAGAGTAGGCTGCACATACCTAACATACCATTTTTCACTTTACTCACCTTTACCCACTTACCTAACCCATCAATGACACATAGGACCTACCTTGCATGGGAACTTATGGGCTGCACATCCTCTCCATGACTTTTCTCACTCAAATCACTCATACTCACCCCTTTTCTCACCCTATGACATGTGGGACCTAGCCCCACATGTAAGGCATGAATGGGCAGCCATATATAAGGCCCTAAACCTTGGTTTCTCCTCCCCACCTGCCCATTTGCTGCTCCAAATCCTGAAAACAGCAAGCACTTCTTCTCTAACCCTTGCCATTCTCCCCCACAAATCCACTCAAGTTTTGAGTTTGAGCTTGTGCATGTTATATCACCTTGAAGCCAAGATCAAGAGCTTCAAATCCATCCAAATGGATTCTTGAGGCACCAAGTTTTGGGTGAGTGGTAATCGATTTTCATTCATCCATGTTCTGAAAATTTTGGTCATTGTAACTCATTTCTTCCTTCTTCATGGAATCCATCATCACACCTTGAATCGGGTCACGCATGTCGCATGGAAGCTTGAGGAGGAAGGTTAGATGCTATTGCAAGCACGAGCAAGTGAGGTCATCGTCGTCTACACGAGCTAGGAGGAGACGAACCGCGAGAACCGGCATTGCGACACCTTTTGTCATTTCCTCGCCGAAACCAACCGTCACCACGTGAGAAGTAACCCCATAGTGGTAAGATCCCACCCTAGTCCACCCTTTTGAAGTCCTAGTACATTGCTATGAAGTAAAGCACCCAATAGACAAATAGCCATTTTGAAACAGATCAGGTCAGCCCGGATAGTCCGGGGATTTCATCCGGACACTCCGGGGATTTAATCCGGACAGTCCGGATATGCCAGAACTCGCCATACCGAGAGGGCCAACCCGGACACTCCGAGGTTTTGTCCGGATACTCTAGATAGGGCAGACCGAGAGGGTCAACCCGGACACTCCGGGGTTAACACCCGGATACTCCGGACATATTTCAATTAAAAGCCCTAGGACTTGAACTTTTGACGCAAAACTCAACTAGTATCTTCATATTATCATTAGTACTACACATCATGAGCACTTCATGCATCTTTTAATCATATGCACCATTGGAGTTCTTGTTTTGGTATTTATGGATTTGGATTTTCTCGTTAGGTGTTGACGCTTCGGAAGGCACTCCCGAGTACGACTACGCCTTCGAAGTCAAGAACGAGCAGCAAGGCACTACCTTACTCCTTGACCATGATTTCTCCTACTATTTGAAATTTACATTTTTGGAATTATTTTACCAATTGCATACTTACTTTCAATTACAATTATGATTGGGTAGAATTTTAGCTATTGCCACATTGTGATGTTATCCCCTTGCCATGTTCCTTTCGTGTTCTATTGTCGCCCTAGGAGGAGGGTTTATTCTTATTATATGGGTTCATACGAATTGCTTAGCCATGCTTAGAACATCGTTAGAAACCGCGAAAGATGGACTTAGTCCATTGGTCGCAATGATTGAGAATTATTATGATGATGATGGTTTCAAATGTTGGTTAATGTGTTGAGATGTTGGTTAAGGACCCTAAGGATTAAATCCTGGTGACGTCTCTTTGAGTAACTATCGTGCGAACCACATGCCGTTTATGGGACTGGCGTAACCAAGTACTTGTGTATGACTAGGGTATGTAAACCATGTGCACTCGGAATTCCTTAAGCTTAGTGGAGCGTTAAGGAATGTCTGCCGGAATTCCTTGGGCTTAGTGGTGCGCCAGGGAATGTCCTCGGAGTCCCTCGAACTTTGTTGAGTTGGGGATGTCCAACAACGGGTGTACTCCTTGGTCCACACACACCGGGCACTAGGCACGTGGGACCAAGGGTCACAGTCATCCGGATGGTTTAGATACACTACCATGCATACTGGAAAATGGTTTGTCACGTTCACCTCGGCCGACACATCAAAGGAAATGTGTTAATAGCTTGGCTTACGAGTGTGATGTGTCGTATGGGTAAAGTCACACCTCTGCAGAGTTTAAACTATTCGAATAGTCGCGTCCATGGTTAAGGACGATCACTTGAACTGTTAGTCACTGGGCGAGTATTAAGGACTTGGTAGGAATGGGATGGGAGTGGGAAAAAGACGCAAGTATTGGAGTACTTGTGTGTGTAGTTGAATATGAGCGATGGAACTCATGGTTCGGAGAATGCTTGAAGGCATGATGCAAAATGTGATTATGATGATGTTATCTTATGTATTAGATTTTACAAATGTTTACTAAATGCAAACTCTTATCAATCTATACATGCTTACGATTTATCCCAAATATTGCTTTATGCTGAAAATTGCCATTTTGCCTTCCTTTGATGTAGCAACCACATGTAGCTAGAAATCAACATGCAATGTATATTATTGTGCGAGAACACTTTTTGTACTCAATCGGATTGTCCACTTGCTGCAGGTGAGGATGAGGCACTGCCCGGGGACTTTTACCGGGCAGATTTCGATAATTCTAACGTTTAGTCGCTGTTCTTGCTCCAGTTGATTGGCTGAGGGTTTGGGGGCATGCCATGCTGGCCCTTTTGTTGTTTATCTTATGATTTCTGCTGCTACTTGATGTAATAACTCTAAATCTGTCGTTATGGACAGCAGTCCTACTTTTGGAATGTTATAACGTTTATGCTTCCGATAATTGTGTATGTGTTGTGATATCAACTGTTGGATGAGAATGCTTGTGTTGGCGAACTATCCTGGGACCAACACGGGTATAATCGTGGAGCGCCCGGGGTTCCCTTGCTTCACTCGAGATGGACCGCGTAATTGGGTGAATCAGTGGAGTCCCGGGGACGGTTCCCCACACCGAGGGCCAAAACGCCGAGACCCGCAATTGCACCGCAAATACGGCCTTGGCACTTGGCGGTGCCTAACCGCAACGAATCCACCGAGCGAACTCTTGAACACTGCGTGGAGGACACGTCGCCACCATATGGAGGACGCGTCACAGCCACATGGTGGACGGTCGGGTGTTAACGTGGAAGCCATGTGGAGGATGCGTCATCGCCAGATTGCATCTGTCACAAGTGTGTCGGCTAAGGTGTCACCACCATGTCATCAAAGGCCACGTGTTGGTGTACTGTTCCATGGACCAAGCATTGTGAAGTCATGTCATCCCATGGACATTGTCCATGGGCCTGGTCCCAATGTTAGCTGCTATAGGGTTTTTCAAATTATTTTTATTCAATAAAATATGGTGCTAATGCTAGCTGACATCATTAATTAGATTTTCTAAATGTAATATAATTCAAAAAATTTTGTTTTATTCGTTTTTATTTTTCTTTTAATTTGAATCTTTTGAGAGCCCATTCTTCCTCGTACGAGCTTCAATTGAGGTGATTCAATCTTCTAAAAGTTTATAAAATTGAGGTCTACATAATATTGAATTTTATTTGATTTGTGGAGTTTATTTGCTCTCTATTTTTTTATTTATTTGGCATTTTCTTTTGTTTAGCATAAAATTCAAAGTACCTAGAGCATTTGTAGCGGAACCATTGATTCAAGAGCATGGTCCAGAGCAAGAACAAGAGCTTTTCCATTGCAAGTTGTGTTTTTATTTTGAACCACTACTACAAAAGGGGTTGTATTAGACATCTCATCACTAATTGTTTTTTTATAAAAACCATTAGTGATGAGTCTCAGGCACATCACAAATAGTTTTTGGCTAAAACCATTTATGATGAGGAGCACATCACAAACGGTTTTAGCCAAAAAACCATCTGTGATGAGGGGGCATATTACAATTAGTTTTTGGCTAAAACCGTCTGTAATGAGTGGCACATCATAGATGGTTTTAGCTAAAAATCATCTGTGACGACCATTTCTTGTAAATAGGAATAGAGAGCCCTGACCTCCTCTATATTTTTAGGGTTTCTCGAGTTATTTTTGTGGTGGTTGGGATTGAAAGACGATCTGGTGGAAAGAGACCCTAGGTTTGGAGGTGTGATTGTAGATCCTTCTATTCTAGGTCATCTAAGGTTAGTAATTAGCTCAAATTTGCATTAAATTTGAGATCTAGCTTGGTAAAGAGAGAAGTGAAGATGGTTTCTAGATCTAGCTGGTGTAGATCCATTTGTTGTCTGTGATGTAAAGTAGTAATTGGTTCTAATTGCATTATACCCAATATGTATATAGTTATTTAAAGAAAGGTGTTCTAGGCTAATACTTGGGTGTAATAGCATTATATTCAACGTATATACAACTAGCTTGGTAAAGAGGGAATTGAAGATGGTTTTGGTATAGCCTGGTGTAGATCCATTTTTCTTTTTGATCTAAAGTAGTAATTGGTTCTAATTGTATTATACTCAAGATGCAGTTAGCTAGTTGTGTACTGTTTTTCCCTCTTACCTATCAAACCCTTGTGCTGCATCGCAGATGGTTGACACTCATTCTGGAGCCGGTCGTAGTACGCTAGTGAATGCCAACGCCAATACCAGTGCTAGTGCCAGCTCCAGCGCCAACCACAATGCACCACCATCGCCTGTAGTGACCGATCAAATCATGGGATACTTTTTGGTAGCTCAGACTCAGCTTATGAATGCCATGATACAAAACATAAACAACATGTTGAATCTGCAGAACCAGACTGCAGTTGCCCTGGCTAACATGTTGAATAAGCAGAACCAAGCTGCTGCTGCATCTTCTCAAGCTCTCCTTAGTCCAAGCTAGCCGAATTCATGAGGACTCACCCACCCACTTTCTCCAACTCTTCAGAACACTTGGAGGTAGATGATTGGATTCACTCAAATGAGAAGAAACTTGTAATTGCTCAGTGCACAGATCATAAGAAAGTTCTCTACACCGCACATCAGTTGGAAGGCACCACCGCTGAATGGTGGGAGAACTACAATGATATCCATGATAACCCCTAGACTACCACTTAAGCAAAGTTTTCTACTATTTTTCATCACTCCCTTGTCCCAGGTGGCAAGGTTGGAATGAAGAATAATTAGTTCTATGAGTTCAAGCAAGTAGGGATGTCAGTGAGTGAATAACTTGACAAGTTCACTCAACTTGCTTGCCATACTCGAGAAGATGTTGCTATAGATGATGCACGCTAGAAGGAATTCAAGCGTGGATTTAATCTAGGTTTAAAAGTACAAGTCATTGGCAATGACTTTGCAGATTTTCATCATCATATAGACGAAGCCATGGTTATTGAGGAATCTCACTATGAGTTGGAAGAATCTCACAAGAGAAAGGTAATGTAGCATGGAGCTCATCAAAATTATCAACAGAGAGCTAGAACTAATGCACTACAGCCTACTCATTTTACCCTCGGATTGCATTCAAGTCACCTACATCAGCAGCTCGCCTAGTTGCTTCAGGCAATCACATCTTCAACACCAACAACAATCAACCTCAAAGGACCAATAATCCAGCTGTAGGAGTCACTTGTTTCAAATGTCATGAACTAGGTCACTATGCCAACAGTTGCCCAATGAGGTAAGTTTTGACGCCAATCCATTTCAATTTTGGAGCGACACTACCCAAGACACCCACACCAAGAGTAGGACGTGGAGTGCCCTAGACTCCACAGCTTGTTGGAAGAGGCCATGTGAGCTACGTCAATACTGAGGATGCCTAGTCTACAAGAGATGTCATACTAGGTAAGCTCCTAGTTAACTCAGCATCTGCCACGGTTTTGTTTTATTTTGGAGTTACGTATTTGTTTATTTCTTAGAGTTTTGCTACAAATCATCAATTAAACTCAAAGCCTCTTAAAACTATTTTATTGGTGCAATGACCTGGTTCTGATTTGAGTACGAACCGAGGCTACCCCAAAATTAAAATATTAATTTAAGGGGTAGAACTTCTAGACAATCTTATTGTTCTAAACACCAAGTCCCTAGATATGATACTTAGAATGGATTGGCTCACCAAGAACTAAGTAGTTTTGGATTGTGCAAATATAGTGGCCACCTTAACCAGTCCAGATGGAGCTAAGTTAAAGTTTCAAGCTGCTATAGACAAGCCAAAAGGGATAAAGGCCTACAGTGCCAAAGGAATATGTTTGGAAGATGAGGCAGTCGCCAGAGAGTTTCCTGATGTGTTTCCAGATGAGTTGCCTTGGATACCACCAGGCAGGGACATAGAATTCTTGATCAAACTAGTTCCTAGAACACCACCCATCTCCAAGAGACCTTATAGGATGCCTACTAGTGAGTTAGCTAATGTAAAGAGAGAGATTAAGGAGCTGCAAGACTAAGGTTTTGCCCGACCAAATTATTTGCCATAGGAAGCACCTGTTCTCCTTGTTGAAAAGAAGGACGGAACTTAGACAATATGTGTAGATTATCGCTCACTCAATGACGTCACCGTCAAGAATAAGTACCCTTTACCAAGGATCAATGATTTTTTTGACCAACTTCAAGGAGTTGAAGTATTCCCAAAGATTGACTTGAGATCAGGTTATCATCAACTAAAAATTTGTCAAGACGATATTCCAAAGACAACTTTTGTGGCTTGATACGGATAGTATGAATATATCGTGATATCCTTTGCTTTGATTAATGCCCCTGCTTACTTTATGACCCTAATGAACAAAGTATTCATGGAATGTCTAGACAAGTTTATCATTGTCTTCGTTGATGGCATTCTGGTCTACTCCAAAAGTGAGGAAGAACATTAGGATCACTTGTGCCATGTTTTGACAAAACAAAGGGAAAACCATCTCTATGCCAAGTTCAATAAATGTGAGTTCTGGATAAAAGAAGTTGCTTTCCTATGACTTATCATATCGGTAAAAGCAATCGCTGTTGACCCGAATAAGATACAGGATGTGCTCAGTTGGGAGTCACCCAAAACGGTACCCCAACTCTGAAGTTTTCTTGTAATGGCGGGATAATATCACCATTTCATAGAAGGATTTTCCATAAAAACTAGACCGCTCACTCAACTCTTGAAAAAGGAGAAGAAGTTCGTGTGGACACTAGAGTGTGAGTAGAATTTCCAAGAGCTGAAATTGTGTTTGAGAACTGCCCAAGTGATTATCTTGCCAGATATCAAAAAGATTTTTGAGATCTTTTGTGATGCATCCCGACAAGGACTCGGTTGTATGTTGATGCAAGATAAGAAAGTTGTAGCATATGCTTTGCGACTATCGGCGTATTTCGCCGGTAGCTATTCTCCCTAGACAGAGTCCGGGGTTTGATAGAGGGGTCTTCACGGAAGGACACCTACGGGCTCTCCCGAGGGATCCACATAGACAAGAATCCAAGAACACACTGATATACCCAAGTTCGAGCCCCCAGTGTGGGTAACAGCCCTACGTTCTGCTTCTGCTCTTGTTAATGTGTTTTGAGTGGATTACAAACGTACGATCTACACTCTATCTCCCTTTTTCTCTCTGGGTTCTTCTTGAGCTCTCTTAGTGCTCTTCCCATTCTCGTTCTTTCATTCGAGTCCTTCCTTCTCGGTCCCTCCCCCCAAGCACCGAAGCTCCCTTATATAGGCCAGGCTGGCTCGGGCAAGTAGGAAGGATGACATCACACTGATTACACTTCATTTATTACACCAGTCGCTATAGCCCCATCCCCTAGCCTCATTCTTTGCACCACTGTCCAACTCCGCCTAGTCCGCCCGGGAAGCGACTTGTATGCGACGGGTTAGGTGTAGGACGACAGAGGGATAAGCTATCTTGCCATCAGTAGAGCCACGCACATTCAATGGTTCTGACACGGTGTGTCGGGGGAGAAGACTTCGAGGCGAAGATCCCCCATTCCTTCGACGTATGCCTTCGCAGCTGACTGACAACGGACCCCCGAGCACCTTATGACTCCGTCAGCTGACCACGAGCTACTACAATACCATAATGATTAATGAAAGTCAGCTAGCACTTTATAAGGAATTTCAGAAGCTTAATCTGGAATTGGTACAAGAAGGTTACTTAGCCGCTTTGGAAGTATGCCCTACATTAGAGGATCAGATTCGAGAAGCATAGGTTGATGATATTAATATCAAAGAGATTAAGAGCAATATGAAGAAAGAAAAAGCCCTAGGTTTCACTGAGAATGAACAAGGAACCGTTTGATACGAGAAGCGTATTTGCATGGAAATTAGAAAGGGTTTAAGGAGTTGTTACTCAAAGAAGCATATGAGACTTTATACTCCATTCATCCTAGATATACCAAGATGTATCAAGACCTTAAGGAAAGATATTGGTGGGCTAGCATGAAGTGTGAGATCGCAGAGTATGTCACTCTTTGTGGTGTCAGCCAAAAGGTCAAAGCAGAATATCAATGGCTAGTAGGATTGTTGTAGCCATTAAAGATTCTAGAGTGAAAGTAGGAAGAAATTGGTATGGATTTCATTACTGGACTTCTTAAGATTCAAGGAGGATATGATTTGATCTTGGTAGTCCTAAGAAGATTATGTTTGATAGATGAACTCAATTTACCTCTCTTTTCTAGCAGAGTCTGCATGAAGCCATAAGAACCCATATTAGATTTAGTACTACCTATCACACTCAAGCTGATTGACAGACTGAGCATCTCAATCAGACCCTTGAGGACATGTTAAGAGCTTGTACCTTAACCCATGGTGCTAAGTAGGACAAGTGTTTACCCTATGTTGAGTTTTTCTACAATAACTGCTATCAAGTTAGTTTACAAATGTCTCCTTTCGAAGCCTAATATATATGAAAGTGTAGAACCCCTCTCAATTGAAAGGACACTAGAGAAAGACAATTATTTGGCCCTATCGTATTGCAAGAAGTCGAAGAGCATGTTTAGCTAATTTGAGACACGTTGAAGATAGCTCAAAGCAGACAAAAGAGTTATGCAGATAATCGTCACTAAGATTTGTGTTTCGAGCTTAATGATTATGTGTATCTCATAATCACCTCGCTTAAAGGAGTTAAGAGATTTCAAGTAAAATGAAAACTTGCTCCTAGGTATATTGGACCATTTAACATCTTGGAAGGAAGATGAGAGGTTGCTCACAAGCTAGAATTGCCTCAGACTTTAACAAAATATACGATGCATTCCATGTGTCGCAGTTGAAAAAGTGTCTATGAGTGCCAGAAGAACAGATGCCTTTGGAAGCCATTGATTTCTAAGAGTATCTCACCTACAAGAAGCAACTAGTGAATATTTTGGATATGATAGAACGTATTACAAGGAGCAAGACTATTTGTTTTTGTAAGGTTCAGTGGAACCATCATTCAGAAGAGAAAGCTACTTAGAAGCGAGATGAAGGATCGAGATGGCAAATATAGGGGGGTGAATGGTCGCAAAATAAATTTTTTCTCATAAAATACTCCAACTAAGACCTCAAAAAAATCACGCAAAAGAAATCGTGAACAACTAGACAACTATGTGTACCCCTAATTTGCATGAATGAGAACCATGGAATATGTGAAGAATTTTTGAATCACAATCATAATTGTCAAGTGTCTAAACAAAAAGGAATCAATTCAATCCTTACTTTTAGAAAGGAGATTAAGCCAAATCACAGACGTTACTTTCAGAAAAGCAAAAACAGATTTTTCAGAAATTATCCTCACTTGGAGCAGGTGGTTAGTGGATTTCTGGTGCTCTAGAAATTTTGAAAAATTTTATCCCTATAAGAAAATGAGTCTGAAGCACTCCACTAGAAACCACCTCAAAAATCCTTGTAGAAAAATCAAATACTATACACTGTCAGAAACATCGAACAGAAAGTTTGAAGCTCGGTATTCACCTCATGGCACCCAAACGATGCAACCAGTGAACTTCACAACTGTTTCACAAATGGATATGGGAGTCACGCACCATCTCCAACAAGAATTACTCAAAAATGATTTTTTTATATTTTTCTAAAAATCAAACACTGACTGCTGCACGAAGAACAAGTTCTGGATAGAGTGAAAACTTGATAAAAACTTTATCTTTAGTCTATTCTAGGGTGCAAGAGAGATGTAAAACCATATGAGCACACTCAAGACAACCTAGATTAGCAGCATTTAGAAGGGGGGAGGCAAATCCAAATTGTGAGAAAGTAAATTGCGAGAAAGTAAATTGCAGGAATTTAAATGCTGAATTTAAGACATAAAGTAAATGCGTAATGTAAAGTCAAGCATGAATGAAAAAGATTTGCATTTTTGGAAGGAGAGGTTTAAAAAGCCTCACAATAAAGTGGGCAAAGCTCAAAGGAGCATAAAAACCTCTACAACCTTCAAGAAGAGGAGGCTACCCTTCTCCTCTATTTATACCACTTTTGGGCCACCTACTACCCATGGATGAGTCCCTCAACCCTAGAGTACTCATCAAAGGGCTAGGATTAACCCACTCACATAACCATGCAAGGGCTAACCCAAAACCCACACACATAATAAGTTTTCTTGTATGGTTTTTAAAGCATACTACCTAGACCCGCTAACCTATCAACTAAACCGTGATCCAACGGCCCTCATCGATCCACACGGCATCTAGCTAGCATTATCGCCTTTCCTTATCTTCTTGGCTTGTCCAGACTCTGTCTCTGATCATCTTCTAGCGATCTTCGATCTTTTGGACCTCCGACGCACCTCGCCTAGTCCCGGTCATCCTCCACCTCACCATGACCTGGCACCATTGTCCTGCAACCATCAAAGACAAGGAAAACCCATCACAAAGCAATGTCCAAAAATATAAACAATAATCATCACAAAATCATTAATTAAATCATTAACGCTCAGAAAATCCGATGCTACCGCCCCTAGGCCGGTAGTACCGGAAAAGACAAACAAACCTCAAATTGCTTCAAATTGAAAATTCAATTCAAATCAAACTCAATTCCAAAGTAAACCATGCTCAAATTTAGTCAAATACTCATCACACACAGGTATAGACTTCCACATGGTCTTTCAATCTCCCCTTGATGAGTATATTGACAAACACACAAAAAGGCATAAGTTTTGAGTTTGAAGAAGGAGAGAAGAAAGCAATTTGAATGCTAAGCCAAACTTGGTTCACAAAGGAAGAAAAAAAGATTATGACCAAGTTGGCAAAAAGAGTTTTAGAGCTAGTCTCAAGAAAGAGCAAGTTGTCCACAAAAGCTCTAAAATCTAATAACACAACAAACATGCTTATGATCCATAGAAAATAACAAAAAACTTTACCAAGATCATAAGAACCAAGATGCATTTTTTTGTTGTTAATGATACTTTTTCTATGATTTCTCCCCCTTTTGGCAATATAGGCATCAAGATGGCATTTTCATTCCCTTTTTTTTATATGCAAGGAATGTGTAACATCTCAAAAATTGTAGAATAGTAAAAATATGATATTTAAATTTGAATGTGAATATTTCTAGATTTTCGTTGATGTGGTTTGTTTTATTTGGATTTTCTTGGGTTTTGTGTTATGAGAAATAGAAAATAAAAGAGAAATGAATGAAAAAGGGAAAAAGATAAGAAGATAAAAATTAAAAATTTGTAAAATTTGCCATGAGAACCCTGAGCATGCATGTAAATCATTTTATCCAGCAAATGGAATTTTATACATAGAATAAAGAGGAGATAAAATAAAGAGATAACTTTTAATTCTAAATAATACATTGTCAGAATTTATACAATATTTTTGTATCTTATCTGGAGTTGTAAAAATTACCATGAAAACTTCAATACAATTTATACCTCTGGTAAAAATATTATAAATTAATAATGTGATTTAGAACTTTTCCAAATTTAAAAACAGAACTCTGAAAATCTGGAAATTGCTATGTCAGAATTTTTGTAAAATAATGGTACAAGTTTTGACTTGAAAATTTTATAGTGAAATTCCTAGTTTAAGCCCAACTGTGAAAAAAATTCAAAAATGTTATACTTCATTTTCTACCAAAAGTAAAAATAAAGTTAGAAATAAGATTTTAGGACAGTCACTGCTGTAGGAATATTAGTAATTTTTAAGTAAGTATTTCTAACCCCAAATTTTTAGAAACCATCAAAACCTGTCTATATACCCTGGTAAAAAAGTTTGAAAAATTTATGCCATGATCTCATAGCACAATAAAATCAGAGACTAGGACCATCCGAGCTGGATTCATCTCTTTTTCCCGTCGCCTCACTAATAGGTGGGCCATTCTCTATGCCGACCCCGTTCCCTGGCGTGCAATGGGAAATGCTCTCAAGCACTGACTAGTGGCCCCTGGCCCCATTTGTCAGCTTCTTCCTCGCTATTCGCCCGACCGAAGCAGGGGCTTCTCAACCCGGCGCATTTGACCGAGCTCCATTGAACCACGCCGAGTTGTCGTATCACCAGTGTTCGTGTCACCCTACCTAAGCCACGCTTCACCTTGGTCCTCCCGTGCCATACTATCTCATTTACAGCTTTCGTCCAGCTCACCATTTGAGAATAGAACCGAGCTGCAACTCATCTCGTCGAGTGATCAACCGAGGCAGGGCACTTCCTCAGTCCCTCATCTATTAATAGCATCCAGTGATCACTGAAGCCGTGCATCATCTTCCGCCCTACTGCCTCTTCTTTTCCTTAGCCGAACGACCTCAATTCCATTTCTTTGAAGTTTGTTATTTGCTCCTTATTGCTTTTATTCGATAACAATGTGTAGAACTCGATGCCTTTGACTTCGTCATCGCCATCGTCAGCCGCAATCCTCGACTATGTCGTAATCAAAGATTAAGCAAGGTAACCACCCCTTTGATCATATTGATCCTAGTATTTAATTTTTCTTTTGTTTATCAAATGGTTTCATGCATGCATTTATTTTCTGTAAACTTGTTATTTTGTGGTACTAGTAGTTATACCTGTTGTCTCATGAAACTTCCTTGATAAATATGGACATGTGAACCTTGATAATCATAGATTAATGATAGACACTAATTAATGTCATCATGGGTATATGCGATTACGTATTATTCATGCTTAGCTATGCTTTAGAATCAGCGAGACAAATGATCAAATCAAAATTGTTTCCTGAAAACATTGGAAATGATACTATTGGTTGATGGTATTTGATTTAAAACCCAAAATAAAACTATGGTTTTGACGCGGGTGATTATTGGCAATAGCCGGATGTGCAAAGGAAATCGCACGTAGTGTATGGTGAAGTATCGCCTATGTCAGATTAAGGACTGAGCAATGGAACGCTATTAATCCAAGAAATCCGTGCAACCACAAGTGCTGTTATGGGGCAGCTTTAAACCAATTAAGTTATCTAGTTTAACTTTGCACTTTGGAAGGCCGAAGTAGTATGGGCTCTCCTTTCAAGGTTTGCTCGACGGGGTGCCCTCACCGAGGTGTTGGGAGCCACACTTGCCAATACAACAGTGTACACCTTGCCATGAACAGAAATGGTGTGTTGGGTGTCATGTGAATGGAACCACGTCTTGGTTGAGTGTTTCTATTTCTATGGCGAGGGCTTAACGTCCCTGTTCTGGTGCAAAATTAACCTAGGTAATGTAAAGGTTTTCGTCATGAATATTCTGGCCACACGCTAAAAGTGCGTGAAACATGCGGCAAAAAGAAAAGGTCATGACTTGTGGGTAAAGTTGTACACCTCTATAGAGTGTAAAATCTAATCGATTAGCCGTGCCCGCAGTCATGGGCACTTGGTGAAGTCATTCCAATGCTAGACTTTGGTATTTTCTAAAACTGGGTTTTGGTTTGAACTTGTTTAGCAACTGCTGCTTTATGTCAAAGGGCCGACATTGATGGACTTCATGATTTGGATTATTCGTCACTTACGTCATAGAGGACTGTGAGTATTACTTATGCTTTACTTATTTGTTATCAATCAAACTTGCTCTTACAAATTCTATTTGCAAATGACAACTTGATTTACAAATTCAATTTCGCTTTATGCAAAATAACTGTAGTAGCCTCCTTTGACTTGGGCTGCATTTATGCATTTGCAAATACCACCCTTAAGTCTTGCTGAGTACGAAAGTACTCACCCTTGCTTAATCTATTGTTTTAGGTGGTTAAAGTTAGCGAAGCTGAAGGTTTGCTTTCGTCGCAGGATGCGAGATCTTTGTTGTCGTGGTCTTCCTAGGGATTATGCCTTGTTAGTTGCTTGTGGGTTGGATGGGCACATTACAAAACTTTGCTTCTTTGCTGCTATATTCTCTGAGTTGTAAGATTTCTTTGTATATTAGTTTTTGCTTTAATAATATGATGTATGGTTGTGATTCTAATTGTTGTAAATGTGCGTAATAGCTACTGATCCAGGGACTAGTACTGCAAGCACATTAGATTTCTATTTTTGCGTTATATGTAAAAATGGGGGTCATTTCAGAATACAACCTAATGGAGCTTTGAAAATTATCCAAATAATTTTGAAGACAAGATATGACACCAAGCTAGTAAATTTCAAAGTTGACTAAACTAAGATATTTCCAAGTGCAAATAAGAAACTTTGCTCATAAGCTTTGTTTTGAAAATGTTATTATTAGCAAGATTTGACATGAGAAACACTTAGCATTAGTTTCAAAACTAAAAGCAAAGCCATTTAAAGGATCAAATGGAAAACCTAGAGTTCAACTTACTCAACATTTTGGAGAATCTAGGAGTACATACAAGGTCCTTTGAGCTTATTTTCTATGTGAAGCAAATTTTTCTTTAATACTTTGAAAGACATAGTGGGGTGCAAATGTGTAACATTATTTGCATTCTTTACCCACATATGTTTGATTTTTTTGTTAGCAATTTTCAAGCAATTGACTCAAGCCATACTTGATCATATCAAGAAGGACTCTTAAGAGAATGATCTTGGTCATACACAACACATTCCAAGTTCATCCTAAATGCAATGAGAGGCTGTCTTGTGAATATGAGGTGTTCATTCTAATGCACACAAAATGAGTCAATTTTGCTTCATTTTCATTTTAGCACATTGATTGATAAGCAAGTGAAGGACTCAAGTATGAATCACACAAGTTTCATCCAAGTTGCTATAGGAACTCTAGAGAACTCCAAGATTTCACAAATCATGGCAAATACACCTAGAGAAAAAACTTAGCAAGTAAAAGCAATATGTTTCATCAAGTTTTTTTTAAAGCTTATTTTTCAAGCTTAGCAAGATAAATGAACTTGGACATATCTAAGTTAGTCAATTTCTTAAAAAACAGCATGGTGTGTAGCATGAAGAAAAGATAATTTGCATAATAGACAAAGCCCATAAAACAGAAAATAAATTCTATATGCAATGCATGAAGCAGTTTCTTAAACTCCCCCTCAACATGTGATTCAATTTTAAGCACAAAACTGGATTAAGTTGAGTTTTTAGCAAGATTAAGCTCAACGAAAATCCAAATAACTCAAATGAAACCAGAAAGAAAGAATGAGGAGAATAAGATAAGAAACTACAAACTAGGTGGCTATATAGCATAGAAAAGATAGTAGAGAACACTACGGTTCGACTCGCTCTCATTTTCCCCAATGACTGACATAGGAAAGCGGTCTCTAGATCCCAAACTAAGGAGTGCACACAGACCTTGTCTACCCAGGGGGGCCAAGACCTACTAGACTTATAAGACTATGAGGGAACTCAACCTAGAGAGAAGAGAGAACAACTAATTAAGCATGATAGCAACCTAAAGCACAAGATGAGAGGTCAATGCAAAGCATGCCAGAAGTCTAAGTGAAGTGAACTCATAACTCTAGAGAATAAACCCAATAAACACCCAGAGCAAAACAAAAGAAAGGAAAAACTGAAAGAAGATATATAATACATAATATACAAACCAGCTGCCCCTCACAATAGGCCGTAAGGGCACACAACTCCAAGCTCACTCCTCAAGGCAACAAACTTAGAACTATTCAAAGGTTTGGTAAAGATATTGGCCAACTGGTGGTCACCCTCTACAAACTAAAGCACTATGTCCTCTTTCTCCACATGGTCTCAAAGGAAGTGATATCTAACATCAATGTGCTTGGTCCGAGAATGCTGCACTGGGTTCTTAGCAATGCTAATAACAGAAGTGTTATCATAAAAAAGTGGAACACTCTCTATCGCTAACCCCAAAGTCCCGCAAGGTCGATCTCATTCAGAGCACCTGACTACAGTAACTGGCTGCAGCAACATACTAGGCCCCAGCGGTAGATTGTGCAACTCCGGATTACTTCCTAGATGACCAAGAAACAAAAGAAGTGCCAATGAATTGGCAAGTGCCAGAAGTGCTTTTCCTATCTATCCTACAGCCAGCAAAGTCAGCATAGGAAAAGGCTCTAAGGGATAGACAAGAGGAAGAAGAGTACCAAATACCATAATCAATGATAGCTCGAATGTACTTGAAGATGCGTTTCACCTCCAAGCGATGAGAGACGCGAGGAGAAGCCTGAAAGTGAGCACATATACACACGACAGTGTATGTCCGGCCGCGAGGCAGTGAGGTACAAGAGGGAGCCAATCATGCTCCATAAACTCCTTTTGATCAACAGGCTCACCATCCTTATCAGGCTCGAGGACAGCAGTGGTGGTCATAGGAGTCATCATAGGCTTCCCATCAAACATATTAAACCGCCTCAGGAGGTCCTGAGTGTACTTACCTTGGTGCAGGAAAGTACCCTCCTGAGTCTGCATGATTTGGAAGCCAAGAAAGTAGCTCAACTCACCCATCATACTCATCTCAAATTATGTGCTCATCATCTTAGAAAAATGAGACACAGGAGATTGAGACGAGCCACCAAAGATAATATCATCTACATAAATCTGGACAAAAAGGAAATGAGAATCCTAGTGTCCGATGAATAGAGTTTTGTCTACTATACCCATTTTGAAACCATAACTGAGAAGATAGGACTTAAACCTCTCATACCAAGCTCTAGGGGTCTACTTAAGTCTATACAAGGCTTTAGAAAGCTCGTAGATATGGTTTAGGTACATAGGGTTCTCAAATCCTAGAGGTTACTTGACATAAACCTCTTCCTCAATGAAGCCATTGAGGAATGCACTCTTGATATCTATTTGATGGAGCTTGAAGCCCTAGGATGCAGAGAATGCAAGCAGGATTCTAATCGCCTCTAGCCTAGCTTCAGGGGAAAGGTCTCCTTAAAGTCAAGACTCTCAACATGAGTGAAACCCTGCGCAACTAGCCTAGCCTTGTTACGAATGACAACCCCATCCTCGCTTTGCTTGTTTTTGAACACCCATTTGGTCCCAATGACATTATGACCAGATGGGGGCTCTACAAGCTACCAGATTTTGTTTCTATTAAAGTTTTCTAGTTCCTCATGCATAGAATTAATCCATGATTCATTGGAGAATACATGAGTAATATCCTTTGGTTCAAATAAGTCAACAAAGGCAGAGTGAAGGCAAAAGGAAGATAAAGCTGATTTTGAGCGTGTCACACGCTCAAATAGATCACCAATGATCTGATCAAGTGGGTGAGTTTCTAGATATGATGGGGAGGCCCAGAAACAGACGTGGCATCTATCTCTTGAACAGAAGATGCAGGAATAGAGCCACAAGCTGAAGGAGAGTCAGAAGGCAATGGCTTATCTCCCTGAGATGTAGAAATGGAAATAGGAGGCACCTCAGGTTTAGAGGGGATTGAATCTGGTGGAACACCATAATCTTCATCATCCTCATCCTCTACAAAGATGGTCTTGGAGGGATAAGAAGAGCCTAAAATATTGGGTCTAGCTCCTAAGCTAGTTTCATCAAAGGTCACGTCACATGTCTCTATGATCCTATTCACATCACAACTCTAAACCTTATAGCTACAAGAAGAAGTTGAGTAACCCAGAAAAATACCATCAGAAGAACAAGACTGAAACTTATCTAGGTAACCAGACTTCAAGATAAAGTACTTGTAACCAAATACGCGAAAATGAGAAACACTGGGCTTTCGCCCAAACCTCAACTTGTAAGATGTGTGATGCAAATATGCTCTCTAGAAAACATGATTAGAAATATGGCAAGCAGTAGCTATAGTCTCAGCCCAAAACATTCTAGGAGTATTGTACTCATCTAGCATCGTCTTGACCATCTCAACCAGGGTCCTGTTCTTCCTTTCAACAACGCCTTTTTGCTAAGGGGCGTGTGGAGAGGATAACTAATACTCTAAATTAGACTCCACATAGAAACTCACAAAGTATGAGTTCATGAACTCTGTGCCATTATCACTGCGTATATCTCGTAAGGCACTTAGGAGTTCAATAGACAACCTACTGATGAAACCCTTGAAGTGAGAAAAGTTCTCATCCTTTGAGGCCATGAAAAATATCCAAGAATACCTCAAAAAGTCATCAACAATGACAAGAACATATCACTTCCCTCCCACTGACTACACTCTAGCTGGACCAATGGTGTCCATATGTAAGCTATCCTGGTGCATCAGTCATTACTATGGTGATTGAGGGATAAGAAGCAGTAATAATCTTGCCATGTCGGCAGGGAGAGCAAACTAAGTCTTTGACTAACTTGAGTTTGGGCAAACCACGAATAAGATCGTGGCTACTGACTCTAGTCAAATGATCAAAGCCAATATGACTAAGTCTCCTATGCTAGAAGGAGAGATCACATGACTAAGAAGTAATCAAACAATGAAGAGAGCCTCCAAAAGAAGCAGAAAAATCAACACAAAAGACTCTTCCAAATCTAGAAATCCCGCAAACTACTCTCCTGATGAATTAAGGATTCTACAAGCACTACTCTTAAAGCTTACCTCGAAAGAGTCATTGATAAGCTAAGAAACAGAATTCAAATTATAATGCAGCTTACTTACCAAGGCAACGTCCTTAAGAATAAAGTTTTCATTAATGCAAATAGTACCTTTGGCAATGAGTCTACCTGAAGAAGCATCCCCAAAAGTGATCAACTCTTCACCGGGGTTTCGGACTAGGGAAGAGAACCAACGGGAGTCTATGGTCATATAGCGAGAACAACTGGAGTCAACAATCCAAACATCTCTCTTCCCCATCCAACGAACCTGATCAAGACAAATAAGAGAGATGACTCAGTACTAGGATAAAGTGAAGATCTAGGAACCCAATGTTGAACTACACAATGCCTCAAAATACCATCCATAGAAGAAGAAGACTGGATTGTAGTGTCTCTCTGATGCTCAACTCCCTTTATATAGCAGAGAAGGGCGGTTATAAAAGAGAGTCTTGATCGGATACAAAGTAGGGATTATATCTCCTGTTCCTATCCATTTTGGCAACGGCTCATATTACAATCGTATCCTACCTAATCCGGATCGGTTGCTATCTCCAGGGCTTCCTTGTTCCGCACGTCTTGGCGTAACCCCTGGTAGCTTCTATTTCCTTGCAGTCGACCCGGCCCAGACTCATTCAATTGAGCCTCGCGGGCCTGCCTTGTAGATACCCGTGGTGTATATATCCCACACCAACCTCCGGAAGAATTGCCAGAAGCTCAACCCCGAGAAGTGCGTATTCGACGGGCCATCCGGAAAGCTGTTGGGGTTCCTCGTGTCCAGGCGAGGCATCGAGGCCAATCCTGACAAGATAGCGGCCATTGAAGACATGAAGCCGCCAGTTCAGCTCAAGCAGGTGCAGTGCCTGGCCGGTCGCCTAGCCTCCCTTAGGCGATTTATTGCCCGATTGGGAGAAAGAAGCCTGCCCCTTTTCAAGCTACTGAAGAAGGCGAACCACTTTGAGTGGACCGAGAAGGCTCAACGAGCATTCGAAGACTTGAAGCAGTACCTCTCCTCCCCGCCTGTGCTGGTCGCCCCTCAGCCCGGCGAACCATTGCTTCTGTACATCACTGCCACTCCGGGCGTGGTGAGCGCAGTACTAGTGGCGAAGAGGAAAGGCGTCCAAAAGCCGGTCTACTACGTCAGCAAGGTGCTACACGAGGTAGAGACCAGATACCCGCAAGCGCAGAAGATGTTGTATGCCGTTCTGGTGGTGTCCAGGAAGCTGCGGCACTATTTTCAGTGGCGAGAGATCACGGTGGTCACTGCCTACCCCCTGCAAGAGATCCATCACAACCGAAAAGCAAAAGGCCGTATCACCAAATGGTCGGTGGAGCTGGGTGAATTCTGTCTCAAGTTTGTACCCCGCACCGCCATCAAAAGCCAGAAGCTGGCGAAGTTTGTTCCCGAATAGACTCTCGCCACTCCTGAAGCTGAAGAAGCACCCGCGCCTTCCCCTTGGACCTTGTTTTTCGACGGCTCCTTCAAGCTCGAAGGCGCGGGGGCTGGGGTTGTCCTGGTCTCCCCGATCGGTGACATCCTCCAGTATTTGGTCGCCATCGACTTTAAGGCCACTAATAACATCGCTGAATATGAGGGCCTGCTGGCAAGGCTACGCGCCGCCTCGGTGCTAGGCATCCGGTGCCTCCAAGTCAAAGGCGACTCCCTGCTGGTTATCAACCAAGCGCGGAAGGAATTTACATGCTCTGATCCTACCATGGTCGCCTACTTGGCGAGAGGTCATGAAGATGGAGTGCCACTTCGAAGGACTGGGATATATCCATATCCTTCGGTGCGACAATCATCTGGTGGACGAGCTTTCACAGCTCGCATCCTCAAGAGCCTCTGCTCCAGTTGGAGTCTTCCAAGAAAGACTATCTCGACCGTCCATCATTGCCCCCGCTCCAAGCGGGGAGGACAGTGTAGCCGTCGCTGCCTCTGATCTAGACGGGAATGGCGGTGCGGCTGTCGTGACCTCCGACTCAGGGAGGGTAGGCAGCGCGACTCAGGGAGGGTAGGCAGCGCATCCATCTCAGCCCCCTGGTCCGGGAGAGAAGGCAGCGGTGCCGCCGAAGCGGCACCCAGGGAAAAGATTGGCCAAGTGGAGTACCCGGGCGATCACCGTGTGATCACCTGTAACGTCCCGAATTTTGGCTAGATTTTAATTTTTGGAGTTATTTGAATTTCTATGAATTAACCAACCTTTATTTGCATTTAATTTCATTTAATTGCCTTTATCTGAATTTTTGGGGATTTATTGAAATTAATAAACATTTATTTAAACCATTCTTCTCTTGATTAATTAATACCAGAAAAAGTATTTATCAAAAATAAGTGAAAATATTTTATTTAGGCTCAAAATGCTCTGAAATATTTTCTAGAATTTTTCGGGTATTTTTAGTGCCCCAAATAATTATTTTGAATTACTGGAATTATTTTTATTGCGAAAAGCCGGAAATAAGCTAGCTACATGTTGGGCCGCCCAACAACTGCGTGCTCACCCGGAAAACCCTAAATCGCCGCCGATTCTGGACCGTTGGATCGCGATCGAACGGTCGATGTGACGCAAGATGCGATCTCGGATCGAGGCGCACTGCACCGCCGCTGCTCGTTAGTCGCGAGAGATTTGTCGAGATTTGGCGATGTCGAGGCTCGCCCGAGCGGAGATAAAACCCGTTGCACTCAGCACTCCATCCCGCTCTCCTGCCACCTCTCGTGCACTCTCGCTCACCGTGAAACCGCTAGAGCTCGCCGTAGTTAGCTCTCTCCTCCGCCTCGGTTTTTCCCGTGCCCCGCCGCCGTCCGTCGTTCCCCGCCGTCGTCAAGACCCTCATCGAGTTCCCCAAGCCGAGAAGCACCCGTGTGGTTACTTCTTCCGACCGGAGACACACGGAATCGCCGTCGCCCACTGCGTCTTCTCCAAGTCCGGCGACCAGCACCGCCGCATCTTCATCGACTCTCGCGTGCAACCTCGGTAGTCGATCTTCATCCGACGCCCAAGGTAACGCCACGTAGTCCCGCAAATAGTAAATCGCCGCTTAGTCTTGCGCGTTAGATTCAATCCGGCGATCGGGAATGCATGCATGCGTGGCGGATAATTCCTCGGCGCGTGTCAATCCACCGACATGTGGGGCCGGGCGCTGTTCACCGGGCCCACACGTCAGTGGGTGGACCGCCCGGTATCTTGCCGTCGCCCGACGACGTCATCCGCCCACTGTCGCTGGCGAAGGCGGCGTGGTTCGCTCTGGTGCCGACACGTGTCAAGCCGAGGAAAATAACCGGAAAATCGGTAGAAAATAGATGAATAATTCGGTTTATTCTTTTATGAATTTTCAGAATATTGTAAAGGCTATAACTTTTGCATTTTAACTCGGATTTGAGTGATTCCAGTGCCCAAAATTTGTAAAAATGTGAACTATTTATTGGTGATTTTATTTTATTTTTAGAATTTATATTGCTGTCTGTATTGTATGTTTATTGAGTGATTGCTTGTATCGACTAGACCCGAGTTGCGAATTTAAATCGAGGAGAGTTTGAAGACCGTCGCGGACCTTCGACTGAACCAACTCCTCTTGAAGGCAAGTCATGCTTTGATCATTTCGCGCCTAGTTTTCAAAGTATATTTTGATTTCCATATTGCATGCTATGTTAAGTACAACCACTATTGATTAAATTGGGAAATGGTAGTTAAAAGCCAAACTTGTTATGCCACCTTGATTATAAATGTTTATATGCCTGAAACCTTGTCCACCCTAAGATGCTTAAATATGTTGGATGCTAATATGATGCCAACACGGAGGCTAGACCGTGATTAGTCGCTTAGCCTCGCTTGTATCGTGGAATGACTTTCAAATATCAAATGAATCTTGACTAAACAATTATGGAACGCATTTTGGAAAATGCGATGATGTCATGAATTGGGCCGGATAGTGACACGTGTGGTGCTATTCTGAACCGATGTGGAAAATGGCATGTGTTGCTTAAGTTAAAGTGGGGTGGGAAAATGATTTGAACAAGGGCAAGTGGCAAGAAGGCTTCGTGCAGTGGGGCTGTGTGGCAATGGGATGTATGAAAAGATTGTGAAGGCTGTGTGCCGAGATGTATAAAATGGTTGTCTTGCCCGGGACAATTAAGGACTTAACCTTGCGAGCCTTTGAGCTGAGTTCCGTGTACAACCACTTGTGCGAATGGGACGGACCTAGTTAAGTAGGTTTCTAATATCTTTCCTTTGATACCTCGGGGTGTGATTACACCAAAAATGTAACAGACGGGGCGTACATCTTTGCGGCTTGGTACCCATCTAACGGTATGTGCCTGTTCTAAACTTTGGCTCTGTGAGAGGAAGTGTTAGGAAGGCAATCATCGAGAGGATCATCGCTAAGTGTTAGTCTCTGAAAGACTTTGTTACAATCAATCGCTTTGTGTGGTGAACGATCAGATCTGTGGGTAAAGTGTACTGACCTCTGCGAGTGTGTGTGTGAATCTATTCAATAGCCGTGTCATGTATTGGACATTGCTTTCGGTGATTACAAATCAAGGGTTAGATTTTAAAAATAAAAGATGTGGATGGGTGGTCATGTGTAAACGATGAATGAAATTAGGGTCAGGTGCCAAAACTCTTGAGAAAGAATTGAAAAATTAGTTATTAATAATATCGATTTTATCGCTTTTAATCTAATAGGATTACCCGATTAAAAGAAATCTTTGCTTTATGCAAAATAACCAATTAGGCCTTTCCTTTGGAATAAGCCATGCATGTAGTAATAGATCTGCATTGTGCATGACTTGTTGAGTATGTTGTATACTCACCCTTGCATCGACAAAAACCTCGTAAGATGAAGCCGCATCACTTGGGAGGAGGAGTTCATTGAAGGCCAGGAGGACTAAGGGTTGGGCCGCTTTCGAGCTTTGTGGTTAAGAAGGGTCCGCTATCGTATTTTGCTTCCGCTGAATGAACTTGATCTCGATGATATTTATCGCCTGTGCGAAAGTATCGTAAGGTGGCCATAAGGCCATGTAACTCGTTACTATTAATGCTTGAAGTACTTATTATTTATTTCATTGTATGATTGTGGTACTTCAACCTGCTTATCCTGTGTGTACTAGCGTGATCCTCGACTAGTCTGTATCACCTGAGTGTCCGAATCCGTGGGAATTCGGGCACGACAGGATGGTATCGAGCCATCTTGTTGTAGAGGACTTAACCCTAGATAGAATCGCCATTTTGGTGGAGTCCAAATTAATTTCTAAAGAATAAAATTTGGGCAAGAATAATCAAAGAAATCTTGACTTACCCTTCTTCCTTACTTCATATCTCTGTGTGATTCTTATTACTTTTATGCTCTTTTAAAATCTTTGGTACTAACGCGTTGCTTTGGCGGATGCGGATGGTCCACTCTTTTGGAGAGCGTCCACGGAGGCTCTGTTCTTGAGCTCGGAGGATGCTCCAGTGTTGGGAGGCTTCGACCGTCCTCTCTACCGATCCCGCACTTGGATAGTCAGCGGGTCGCTCATGATGGGAGACCACCTCACTTTATGCGCCGAGCACGCGCGTGCTAGTCGTCGCTTCGCCTCGCGGTGAAGCGAGCCACCTGGCGGCGCATACTGAGTGTGCCCGAGTTGCGCTGCGGCCGGATCGAGAGAGACCACGGCCGAGTGTGGGACACTGCTGTGTGTGCACCCGCCTGCGGTGGACCCTACGAGCCGCTTGGACTGGAGGGCAGCGCCGCCGTCGTGCACTGGTCGTTCGCCCGCTGCTCAGAGGAGGTGATGGACGCCACGACTACGGAGCTTGAGCAAGGTACCGTGCTTTGGAGGAGGCAGAGAGGCCTGCGGGAGACCCGCATGCACGCCGTCGAGAGGATCGCTGAGTTGGAGGAGGCCCTCTGACCACGGAGAGCGAGACGCGTCATGGAGCTCGGCAGCGGCGGCGAGGAGTCGGAGGAGCAGCGCCCGGCCGGAGGAGCCCAGTGCGCCCGTGGGAGGGCATGGGGACCAGCTTGCCCGATGCCACTCACCCGCCGTTTCGTGATCGGCGAGCCGCAATGGTTGGCTCGATGAGTGATGATTTGTCGAGTTGTAGTGTCCAGCTTTTTATGCGTGAGACTCGCTTGTTTTGAGTCGCGTCTTTTATTTCAAACATTAGTATGCGATGTTGTAATGAACAATTGGATGTGATGTTTGTGATTGTCGTATGGTTGCATAGTCCCTAGGCTATGTGATAAACCATACTTAATTATTATATATGCTAGGATGTTTAAGTTCCTTTTGTTATTTTCGTTTTAAGTTACACCTGTTTCCCCGTATAAGTTCCTATACTTGCCTATTCTTTCCCCCTTATCTCTAAACCACCGAAGCAATCAACAGATGGTGAACACTCGCAACAACGGAGCAGGAGGCAGTGGTTCGCGCCCAGGAGGCAGCCAGCGGTACACCACCTCAAGCAAAGACCGCCAATGGATATGCAGAATCAGGAGCATTTCTCGCGCACGCACTCGATTAATGCAGACTATGATGGCAACGGTACAACAGATCAACCACCAGGCAGTCGCCAATAATCAGGCCGTGAACAATGGGCCATGACCCTATTCAAGATTGTCTGAGTTTATGCGGACGCGCCCGCCAACGTTCTCGTGGAATGCCACCATTAGAAGCGCATTTATTGGCTAAGAACCATCGAAAGGAAATTGCACATAACGCAAAGGTGAAGGGAACGAGAGGGTACTCTATGCCTCTCATCAACTTGAGGGAACAAAGAATGAATGGTGGGAGAACTATCACGTCACACAGAAAACCCGCAGAAATTACTTGGGAAGAATTCACCTAGCTTTCGTCAATACCATGTGCCGAGGGTATTATGGAACCGAAAAAGGAGGAATTCTCAGCGCTGAAGCAAGGAGGCGAGCAAGGGCCGATTATCTGAATAAATTCACTCGGTTGTACGCTACGCTCGTAAGACGAGTAACAGACAAGGCAAGCGATCCGCTTCTGAAGGACTTAACACTTTAGTTTACGGTGGGATGATTACCCACACTTTCCGGATTTCAAGAATCGGTAAACAAGGCGCTCATCTTGAAGACAAGCGCAAGGAACTGGATGATAACAAGAACGCCGCATGGCACAACAGGAGGACGTGTGGTCATCGAAAAATGAGAATGATACTGACAATTCACCGATTCCAGCCGAGGAACAAGTGCGACGCCGCCGCCAATGCCAAGACCAACGGACAAACCCCTCGGACCCGATCACCAGAATGTTAACGTAATGGAGGAAATCAAGAATGTCCGGAAGACGCCGCTACAATTGCAATGAGACTGGACACTTCGCCAACGTATGTCCAAAGAAAGGAGCTGTGACACCAGTGCGCTTCAATTTAGGAAACACCCCAGCCAAGACCCCTACCCAAGGAGGAAGCCGAGGACCTGCACAAGCTGGAACTACACCGCAGGCATTCACGCGAGGGAGGATCAATCATATCTCCGCAGATGAAGTCCAGAACGCAACGGACGTCGTGCTCGGTAAGTTCCTAGTCAACTCAGTGCCAGCTACCGTACTATTTGATTCAGGAGCTTCGCATTCGTTCGTTTCTCGAGATTTTGCCGAGACAAATGATCTGGATATTGTTAACCTTAAGAGTACACTCCTAGTTCAATCCCCTGGATCAGAACTCCGTTCTAAGGTCGGGTGTTCTGGAGTTAAGCTACTAATAAAGGGAGTAGAGTTCCTAGCGAACCTTATTATACTAGATACCCAAACCCTGGATGTTATCCTGGGAATGGATTGGTTGACTAAGCATAAGGCTATATTAGACTGTGGGCGCAGAGTAGTGTCTATCGAGAGCCCTGATGATAGAAAGGTGGAATTTCAAGCAGTGGCAGTTCGAGGAGGACAGATGCTAGTGAACAATTTGGAGATGTCGAGATAAGAGATGTACCAAAGGGTCGGTGAATACCCAGATGTTTTTCCCGAGGAAATACCAGAATGCCACCGATGAGACATAGAGTTCAGAATTGACTTAGTACACAACAGCAAGACCGATAGCAAAAAGGCCTTCTGGATGTCCACCAAGAGTTGGTAGAAATGAAGAAGCAGATTGAGGAGTTGCTGGAAAAAGGATTCATCAGACCAAGCTCGTCACCATGGGGAGCACCGGTTCTATTTGTTAAGAAGAAAGACGGAAGTTTCCGGATGTGTATAGACTATCGCGCACTTAACGAAGTGACGATAAGGAATAAATACCCATTACCCCGGATAGAGGATCTTTTCGATCAATTAAGAGGAGCAGGAGTATTCTCCAAGATCGACCTTAGGTCAGGATATCACCAATTGAGAATCAAGACAGAGGACATACCAAAGACCGCATTTTCCTCAAGATATGGACATTATGAGTTCACAGTTATGTCCTTTGGACTGACAAATGCGCCTGCTTACTTTATGAACTTAATGAATAAAGTATTTATGGAATACCTGGATAAATTTGTGGTCGTGTTCATAGATGATATTTTGGTTTATTCAAGGACGGATGAAGAGCACGCCCAACATTTGAGATTAGTGTTGGAAAAGCTAAGGGAGCAACGGTTGTATGCAAAGTTTAGTAAATGCGATTTCTGGAAGAGTAAGGTAGATTTCTTAGGGCATGTCATGACTGCCGAAGGAATTGCAGTGGACCCAAGCAAGGTTGAGACAGTGCTACATTGGGAGTCGCCAGACGGCCAAGAAGTTTGAAGTTTCCTTGGAATGGTGGTTATTACCGCCCGATTTATAGAAGGATTCTCGACAATTGCTAGGCCAATTACGTAATTGTTAAAGAAAGAGAAGAAATTTGTTTGGACACCGATTGTGAGAAGAGTTTCCAAGAATTGAAGAAAAGATCGACATCGAGACCAAGTGTTAGTGCAACGGATGTGCATCGAGTTTCGATATCTCATCGTGATGCATCACGCCAAGGACTTCGGATGTGTGTTAATGCAAAATGGAAAGGTAGTAGCCTATGCATCAAGGCAATTAAGGCCACATGAAGGAATTACCCGACGACGATTTAGAGTTAGCAATGTAGTGCATGCCACGAAGATATGGCGTCACTATCTTATTGGTAATAGGTGTGAGGTGTATATGCACCATAAAAGTCTTAAATACATTTTCACCCAATCGACCTAAACATGAGACAAAGGAGGTGGTTAGAGCTGATCAAGGATTACAACATGGGTATTCATTATCATCCAGGCAAGGCTAATGTAGTGGCTGATGCCCTGAGTCGGAAAGGTCATGGTCTCAGTTCGAAAGTGGAAGAAAGCCAGGGAGAACTGTGCAAGGATCTTCAGAGATTGAAATTGGAAGTTGTTCCGGAAGGATTCGTAGCCGCATTAGAAGTAAAGCCTATCTTGGAAGATCAGATTAGAGAAGGTCAAGGATGATGAGAAGGTCAAGCGGATCAAGGCCAAGATGGAGGAAGGCCAAGCAAAAGACTTTAAGTGGACTTAACAAGGTGCATTATGGATGAAGGAACGTATTTGTGTACCCAACAAAAAGGAATTAAAGCAGTTAATATTGGAGGAAGCTCATGACTCCAAGTATTCGATTCACCCAGGGAGTGCAAAAATGTATCAAGATTTAAAAGAACGGTTCTGGTGGCCGAATATGAAGAGAGAGGTCTTGAACACGTAGCATGTGTGATGTATGCCAATGAGTCAAAGCTATGCATCGAGACCAAAGCGGGATCTGCTGCACCACTAAAAATACCAGAGTGGAAATGGGAAGAAATCGAATGGATTTCATTACGGATTACCAAGGACGCAAGGAGGTTATGACTCCATATGGGTCATCGTGGATCGATTGACTAAGGTCGCGCATTTCATACCAAGAAAGACAACCTATTCAGAGATAAGTTAGCGAGCTATACATGGCAAGGATCGTTTGCTTACATGGAGTGCCGAAGAAAATAGTATCGGATAGAGGTACCCAATTTACCTCAAGGTTTTGGGATAAATTGCATACAGCCATGGGCACCCGTTTGAACTTCAGTACAGCATATCACCCGCAGACAGATGGGCAGACTGAAAGAGTCAACCAGATATTAGAAGATATGTTAAGAGCCTGTGCGTTAGCATATACATCAACTTGGGATAAATGTTTGCCATATGCAGAGTTTAGTTACAACAACAGCTATCAGGTTAGTCTTCAGATGTCACCTTTCGAAGCATTGTATGGTCGACCTTGTAGGACGCCGCTAAATTGGAATGAGACCGGAGAGCGTCGTGTCTTCGGACCAGACATACTTCAAGAAGCCGAAGAGCAAATAGCACTGATCAGAGAAAGGTTAAAGATTGCACAGTCAAGACAGAAGAGCTACGCCGACAACCGCCGTAGAGATTTGAGTTTTGAACCGGAGGATTACGTGTATCTCAGAGTTACGCCGCTTAAGGGAGTCCAGAGGTTTCACAAAAAGGGTAAACTTGCGCCAAGATATGTAGGACCATTTAAGATCATAAGCCGTAAGGGCGAAGTCGCCTACCAGCTGGAGTTACCGCAGTCACTAGCAGGAGTGCACAATGTTTTTCATGTATCGCAACTCAAGAAGTGTCTCCGAGTGCCTGAAGAGCAAACGTCATTGGAAGAAGTTGAACTACAGGAAGACTTGACTTACAAGGAGCAACCGATAAAAATTCTGGATACAATGGATCGGAAAACAAGAAACAAGACAACCCGTTTCTGCAGAGTTCAGTGGAGCAACCACACAGAAAGTGAAGCCACCTGGGAACGAGAAGAAGATCTGAAAAAGGAATTCCCAAACCTATTCTCTAGTTAGCCTTCGAATCTCGGGGACGAGATTCTGTTAAGGGGGGTAGGTTTGTAACGTCCCGAATTTTGGCTAGATTTTAATTTTTGGAGTTATTTGAATTTCTATGAATTAACCAACCTTTATTTGCATTTAATTTCATTTAATTGCCTTTATCTGAATTTTTGGGGATTTATTGAAATTAATAAACATTTATTTAAACCATTCTTCTCTTGATTAATTAATACCAGAAAAAGTATTTATCAAAAATAAGTGAAAATATTTTATTTAGGCTCAAAATGCTTTGAAATATTTTCTAGAATTTTTCGGGTATTTTTAGTGCCCCAAATAATTATTTTGAATTATCGGAATTATTTTTATTGCGAAAAGGAAATAAGCTAGCTACTGATGTTGGGCGGCCCAACATCTTGGCTCACCCGGAAAACCCTAAATCGCCGCCGATTCTGGACCGTTGGATCGCGATCGAGCAGTCGATGTAACAGCCTGATCTCGGGACGGAGCGCCACCGCCGCGCCGTTGCTCGTTGGTCGCCGAGGATTTGTCGAGATTTTGCTGCGTGTCGAGGCTCGCCTGAGCGGAGATAAAAGCCGTTGCACTCAAGACTCCATCCCGCTCTGTTGCCACCTCTCTCGTGCACTCTCGCCACCGTAGGCTTCGCTTAGAGCTCGCCAGTAGTTAGCTCTCTCCTCGCCTCGGTTTTCCGTGCCCGCCGTGCCGTCCGTCGTTCCCGCCGTCGTCAAGACCCTCATCGAGTTCCCCAAGCGAAGCACCCGCGTGGTTACTTCTTCCAACCGGAGACACACGGAATCGCCGTCGCCCATCGCGTCTTCTCCAAGTCCGTGACCAAGACCGCCAAGATCTTCATCGACTCCTCGCGTGCAACCTCACCGCCGATCTTCATCCGACGCCCAAGGTAACGCCACGTAGTCCCGCAAATAGTAAACCGCTCGGTTAGTCTTGCGCGCGTTAGATTCAATCCGACGATCGGGAATGCATGCATGCGTGGCGGATAATTCCTCGGCAGCGTGTCGATCCACCGACATGTGGGGCGGGCGCTGTTCACCGCCCACACGCCTGCGTCGATGGGTGGACCGCCATTTGTCTTGACGTCGGCCGCCGCGTCATCACCCCACTGTCGGTGGCGGCGGCGTGGTTCGCTCTGGTGCCGACACGTGTCAAGCCGAGGGAAAATAACCGGAAAATCGGTAGAAAATAGATGAATAATTCGGTTTATTCTTTTATGAATTTTCAGAATATTGTAAAGGCTATAACTTTTGCATTTTAACTCGGATTTGAGTGATTCCAGTGCCCAAAAATTTGTAAAAATGTGAACTATTTATTGGTGATTTTTATTTTATTTTTAGAATTTATATTGCTGTCTGTATTGTATGTTTATTGAGTGATTGCTTGTATCGACTAGACCCCGAGTTGCGAATTTAAATCGAGGAGAGTTTGAAGACCGTCGCAGACCTTGACCAGAACCAACTCCTCTTGAAGGCAAGTCATGCTTTGATCATTTCGCCCTAGTTTTCAAAGTATATTTTGATTTCCATATTGCATGCTATGTTAAGTACAACCACTATTGATTAAATTGGGAAATGGTAGTTAAAAGCCAAACTTGTTATGCCACCTTGATTATAAATGTTTATATGCCCCAAACCTTGTCCACCCTAAGATGCTTAAATATGTTGGATGCTAATATGATGCCAACACGGAGGCTAGACCGTGATTAGTCGCTAGCCCGCTTGTATCGTGGAATGACTTTCAAATATCAAATGAATCTTGACTAAACAATTATGGAACGATTTTGGAAAATGCGATGATGTCATGAATTGAACCGATAGTGACCGTGTGGTGCTATTCTGAACCGATGTGGAAAATGGCATGTGTTGCTTAAGTTAAAGTGGGGTGGGAAAATGATTTGAACAGGGCAAGTGGCAAGAAGGCTTCGTGCGGTGGGCTGTGTGGCAATGGGATGTATGAAAAGATTGTGAAGGCTGTGTGCGAGATGTATAAAATGGTTGTCTTGCCCGGACAATTAAGGACTTAACCTTGCGAGCCTTTGAGCTGAGTTCTGTACAACCACTTGTGCGGAATGGGACGGACCTAGTTAAGTAGGTTTCTAATATCTTTCCTTTGATACCTCGGGGTGACAAATACACCAAAAATGTAATCAGACGGGGAGGCGTACTGTCTTTGCTGCTTGGTACCCATCTAACAGTATGTGCTGTTCTAAACTTTGGCTCGTGTGAGGAAGTGTTAGGAAGGCAATCATCGAGAGGATCATCGCTAAGTGTTAGTCTCTGAAAGACTTTGTTACAATCAATCGCTTTGTGTGGTGAACATCGATCCTGTGGGTAAAGTGTACCTCTGCAGAGTGTGTGTGTGAATCTATTCGAATAGCCGTGTCCGCGGTATTGGACATTGCTCGGTGATTACAATCAAGGGTTAGATTTTAAAAATAAAAGATGTGGATGGGTGGCTGTGTGCCAGAAACTGATGAATGAAATTAGGGCTGTGTGCCAAAACTCTTGAGAAAGAATTGAAAAATTAGTTATTAATAATCTGATTTTACTGCTTTTAATCTAATAGGATTACCCGATTAAAAGAAATGCTGCTTTATGCAAAATAACCAATTAGGCCTTTCCTTTGGAATAAGCCATGCATGTAGTAATAGATCGCATTGTGCATGACTTGTTGAGTATGTTGTATACTCACCCTTGCATCGACAAAAACCTTAGAAGATGAAGCCGTATCACTTGGGAGGAGGAGTTCATTGAAGGCCGGAGGACTAAGGGTTGGGCCGCACTCGAGAGCTCGTGGTTAAGAAGGGTCCCGCTATCGTATTTTGCTTCCGCCGAATGAACTTGATACTGATGATATTTATCGCCCTGCGCGGCGAAGTATTGTAAGGTGGCCATAAGGCCATGTAACTCGTTACTATTAATGCTTGAAGTACTTATTATTTATTTCATTGTGTATGATTGTGGTACTTCAACCTGCTTATCTGTGTGTACTAGCGTGATCCTGGACTAGTACAGAATACACAGAGTGTCCGAATCCGTGGGAATTCGGGGCACGACATCACCACTCTTGGCTCGGAAGGTCAGTGGATGGACTCCATCCTAGCCTTCCTGCGAGACTGAGAGATCCCTGATGATGATGCCTCAGCTGAGAAGATTGCACGCAAGGCCAAGTGCTATACTCTGGTGGGTGGGGACCTATACCGCCGGAGCAGAATCAAAATTCTATTGAAGTGCATCACTTGGGAAGAGGGGAGCGCCCTGCTCTCTGATATCCATGGAGGCATGTGCGGGAGACATATGTCCGGCCGGACGCTTGTCGGCAAAGCGTTCCACCACGGATTTTATTGGCCTCTCGCCTCCGTGATGCTTGCGAAGCCGGTGAGGAGATGCGGCGTGCCAATTCTTTGCCAGAATCGACCGACCAAAAAGCTTTGCAAACCATCCCGCTCTTGGTCGTTTCGCGATCCGGGGCCGGATAACTGAGCCCGTTCCGTGGGCCATAGGGGGCTTCACCCATTTGTTCGTCGCCATCGACAAATTCACCAAGTGGGTCGAAGCCGAAGCAGTACGTGCCATCACGGCTTCCGCTGCTATCAAGTTCATCCACGGGATCTTCACCCGTTTTGGAGTCGCCAATCGCATCATCACCGACAACGGCACTCAGTACACTAGCGCGGCCTTCCTGGAATTCTCCGAGGAGATGGGCACCAAGGTATGCTTTGCTTTGGTGGCCCATCCCAAGAGCAACGGCCAAGCTGAGCGTGCCAACGCGCTGGTGTTGAGAGGCTTGAAGACTAGAGTATTTGATCGGCTCCATAAGCGTGGAGTGCGGTGGACGGAAGAACTCTTGGCTGTGCTGTGGTCTCTCCGAACCACACCTAGTCGGGCGACTGGCGAAACACCCTTCTTCCCCGGTCTCTGGCGCCGGTTGTCCTTTCGTCCGAAGTCATTATCTCGACGCTGCCTCGGCATTCAGCGAGGAAGGACAAGAAGACCACCGCGGAGAAGATGTGAACCTTCTGGAGGAGGTGCGTGACCGAGCGGCCTTACGCACCGCCCGATACCAGCAAATTCTCAGGCGGTACCACGCCACCCGGGTCTGTGAGAGAACATTGACAGTAGGTGACCTGGTCTTGCGTAGAATCCAGACGCATGCCGGGCTCCACAAACTGTCTCCCCGATGGGAGGGCCCCTTCAAGGTGGTCTATGTATCTCGCCCTGGGGTGATCCGGTTGGCCACTAAGGATGATCAAGAGCTGGCCAACTCCTTCCATGTGGAGTTGTTGCAAAAGTTTTACCCCTAAAAGCTGTAAGTCCCCAGTGGTTCGCTCTGATCGGTTGTGCAGGCGAGTTTTCCCCCGGCTGGTCGGCGACTACTAGCGGTCAGCCAAGCTGTTTGCCTCAATGGCTTCTGCTTTATTCTCCTTGCTTGTCCCCTGGTGGATAGCCTTGCGTGGGGGTGTCATGGGTTCCGGTGGTTAGGACGGGCGACCAGGAGCGTGAGTGTGGCACGGTGACTCAAACGTGGCTCGCACACCTTGGGTTAGCTCTACGAAGCACTGATGGCTCTCTCCACGAGCACCGTAAGCCCAATACCACTCCTAGAAACTTGCTCCCTCACCACGCAGCGCCGCGAGCTGGTCCCGAGTCATAAGGGCCTAAGTCCCAAAGAGAGGAACCTTGACATACCCACGCAAGAACTTGCGTTCTGCAATATGTTTTCTGCATGCTTTGCGTAATGCCTGCTTCTGCTTTCAGTAGCCATGCGCAACCGCAGATGAAGTGCTGGAGCGCCTGTAGCTCAAATATCCAAGATGGCCCAATGGCGGCCTGGTGGGCAGGCGGGCGACCACGCCCTACCCACCGGGCGAGCAGGTGGGCGACCACGCCCCGCTCGTCGAGTGTTGGCCTACGTGACCAGTCCAGGGACTGGTCGCCCGGTGGCGTACAGCAAAGATAAGTTGCTCGCCTTAACAGTACCGACTTATCTTTCACATCTGCACCCTGTTGTGTCAAGTTATGAGTGGTTGTCACTGGCCCTGATCACCTGATGGCTCTTAGTCGATAAAAGGAAATGCCCAGTGTTTGTGTCGCAAGGACGGTGACCGGAGTGTGCGAGTGTGGCACAGTGACTCAATCGCACACCTCGGGTCGGCTCCACAAAGCACCGCTGGCTGTCACCACGAGCACCGCAAGCCTGGTACCGCTCCTAGGAGCCTGCTTCCTTGTAGCGCAACGCTGCGGTCAAGTTCCAAGAGATCACAAGGATATAAGACTTTGCTAGTCAGTGACACCCTTGTGCAAGGACTTAAGACTTTGCTTGTCTACATCCTGCATGTTCTGCATAATTTTTGTTTGCGTTATTGCAATCACTCATAAAATGCCTAAGTGTCGACCTAACCTGAGTGCTTAGGTTCGCGTCGTGGCAAGGCTGGGGGCTGAGTGCCCGATGATTGAGTTGATCGAACGCAACTGAAACGCGAACAGGCAAACATGCATAGGTAAAACACGAAGATGCCAATTTCATTACAATTGCTAAGATTGTTCTGGCATACAAAAAAACAGGAACAAGACGAAACAAAGAAAGTAAAAGAAGTGGCTCGGGTCATCAGTTGTCGTTGGCAACTTGGATGCCCCCATTATCTTCCTCGGCCTCCGGCTCCACCGCCATTGCGTCAAGGTTCGGGCCCTCCACCTGCTGCCCTTTCTAGACGGAGCGGGCGGCCATGGCGGCTAGAAGGCCGGAGAGCGCCGTAGCGACCTGAGCGATGCAGTGGGCGTACTGCATTGCTGTGGGCTCGGGGGCGACCTGAAGCTGAAGGAGACGGCTGGGAGCATAAGCCCACTTTGGCGGGCACCAGCAGTAGTTGGAGTTGGCACCGGTGGAGTCGGTGCCGATGGAGACGGCGTCGCAGGAGTCGGAGTCGACGTCGGTCGACCGGCACCGGAGGAGGGGTGACGGGCGTCGCCGCCCCAGATGAAGACGCCGCCACCTCAGGTGCGCTTGGCGAAGCGGCGGAGGCAGCGGCAGCAGGAGTTTGGCTCCCGATGCAGGCCCTCTTGGGGTCCGCGCTCGGGGCGTCTGAAGCGATCGGCCATTTGCCTGTGCCCCGGTCGTCGGCCTGGGGCTGGTCCCTAATCACCAGGGGGCCGTAGGCCGGCACCACGACAGGACCAGTGGAGTCCATCACTGGGAAGGATTGAATGATTCGAGGCGCTCTGCGAACTCCAGATCGCAGAGCAGTCGAGCTTCGGTCGAAAAATCCAGGCCGCTTGGCACTGGCGGGAGCAGCCAGGATAGCCATCTGGAGAGGGCAAGACCATCCAGGTTTCCCTCACCTGGCACCGAAAGAAGGCAAGAATATTAGCTGATGGTGATTGCAAAGAAGAATATGCATTCAAAAGAAGAGCAAAAGGTGGACAGAAGGACGATGGAGTTGGGGAGAGATGAAGATGATGGATCTCATAGAAGTGGAGGATGGTGAGGGAAAATTCGGAGAATGGCGGCACCGAGCCTGCCATAAGCACCCAGGCGAAGACGATGATCTCCCCTAGCTCATAGCCAGGCATGAGGGTCCCCTGGCGAAGATAGAGGGAGCCCTCGAGTGCCATCTTGGAAAAAAAATCCACCCTGCTCTGGCCAGTAGTGGAAGAAAGAAGAGGCTGTGCCATTGAAGCGGAAGCGAAGTTCTTTAAGCAAAGGAAGATGGAAGGGCAAAAAAGAAAGTGCAAGAAGATCAGGAGGCATGAACCACTGAGTGGGAGCGCGTATATATATATAGACCCCCCACGAAGACGGTTCGTGAGCAGACAAAAGGGTGCGACGTTTCGGGTCCCGAGTAAAATCGGCGAATGTGGGGAGGACCGAGACGGTTGCATGCTCAGAAGTGGTGGGCCCATCCAGGAATGCGCTGGCATTAAATGAGGTCTAAAAACCAACTGACGCGTGTTCTAGGACGGCCCTGAGGGCTACTGTCGGTGTACTTTGCACCGGGGTACCCTCTCCGCCGCAGAAAAGTAAGCCAAAGAAGCGGCCTGGCCCAGCATGGCTGCCTGGCGGGCAGGTGGGCGATTACGCCCTAGCGGGTAGGTGGGCGATGATGCCCTGCCCACCGGGTGAGAAGTCCACTTGGCCCCCTGGCGAGAAGGTGGGCGATTACGTCCTGCTCGCCAAGCGAACGGCCTATGTGGCGCCCTGGTGGGCAGGTGGAAGATCATGCCCTGCTTGTTGGGTGAGAAGTCCACATTGCCCCCTGGAGCGCAGGTGGGCGATTACGCCCTGCTCGCTGGGCGACCGACCTGCATGGCGCCTTGGTGGCCGGGTGGGCGATCATGCCCTGCCCACCGGGTGAGAAGTCCACATGGTCCCCTGGCGAGCAGGTGGGTGATTATGCCCTGCTCGCCAGGCGAGTGGCCCGCGTGGCGCCCTGGCGGGTAGGTGGGCCATCATGCTGTGCCCGCCGGGTAAGAAGTCCACATGGCCCACTGGGGAGCAGGTGGGCGGTTTCGCCCTGCTCGCCAGGCGAGCGGCCCGCGTGGTGCCTTGGCGGGTAGGTGGGTGATCAGGCCCTGCCCGCCAGGCATCGGTTCAAGAGGCGGTCTGGCAAGCGGGCGGGCGTTTGGGCCCCCCTTGTCAGGCCACGGAGGCAACCAAAGGAATAAGGAGAAGGCTTCGCCTTGAAGTCTCCTTCCCCTGACATGCTGAGTCAAGGCCATTAATTGTGGAGAATTCTGCTATCGACACAACGACGGCCCATCCCTCTGACGCCTCTCACCAAACCCATCGTAGGAGCGTCATATCCCAGGCGGACCGGGCGAAGCAACGCAGCGGCATTAAATGGGGCTTGAAGGACAAGGCTACAACGACGGGCATAATAAATGAGTCATGGGTCAGTAAGATAAGGCTCAAATGATGGGCGTAATAAATGAGTCATAGATCAGTATAGCGTCATCCTCTCACCTGCTCGGGCTGGCCCGTCTATATAAGGGCACCTCGGTGCGTGGAGGAGGGGGCCGGAAGAAAGACAGAAGCGTTACATAGGAGACATAGAGGTCGAAGCACAAGACTAGGACAACCACTGTAATCGCCTACACATTTCCTCAACAAAGATCTAGCAGGACGTAGGGCTATTACCCACGCTGGGGGCCTGAACCTGGGTACATCACCGTGTCTATTGATCTGCTGATCCCTGGGATCCATCGTAGAGAGCCATTAGGGTTTCTAGCCACAAAGACGCCCTCTACCGAACCATACCTTCCATCCTAGCGAGTAGTCAACCCTGTTCATTGATGGGGTCCTGTCAGGTGGAATACGCCGACAACAACAATCATCACAAAATCATTAATTAAATCATTAACGCTCAGAAGATCCAATGCTACCCCCCAGGCCGATAATACAGGAAAAGACAGATAAACCTCAAATTGCTTCAAATTAAAAATCCAATTCAAATCAAACTCCATTCCAAAGTTGTAACATCCCAATTTTTGAATTTTTAATGATTAAATATTATTTTATTGCAATTTATGATTTCCATGAATTTTCTGGATTTATTGGAATTTCCTGAGATTTATTTGGATTATCTTAAAAGTATATTGCCTCCTGTCGAAAACTAATTATAAATAGATAAATTTAAAATAAAGCTGGTCCAAAAATATTTTATTTGAGTCTAGAAGGTCTCGAAGTATTTTTGAGATTTTTATTTTTCCCTTCTGGGATTTTTCTGGGTATTTTATTGCTTTAAGGAAATCAATCTATTTTTGATAATTATCTTAAAAAGGGAAAATCTCAATTTGGCCATGGGGATAGTACTGCGCATGGTAACGCCAGGCTTGTAACGGCCCGTATGGCCGGGGTTCTAGATGAACCATCATTAGCCGTTGGATCACCTAGGAGTGGTGGGGATTGAATCGGATTAGGAGTTGGATTAAGGTCCGGTGCGGTTTTGAATTGAGTTCGCTGCATGCGTCTCCGCCGGAAACCAAGCGCGCGAAGGGATTTCCGATTTCTCTAGAGCGTAGCCGATTCAAACTCCCGAGCTAGCGCCAAAAGCTATCGAGGAGTCGGAGTCTCTTCCGGGCGGGAGTAGGACATCCGGTCCTATTTAAGCAGCGCGTGGCGTCGCTAGAAGAAACGAACGGCAAGAAAATTGTGAGTGCTTGAACTAGTCGCGCCAACGTTCGAAATATCTTGCGAGGGATAGCAGGCGTCGCCAGAAGATTTCCACGTGCACATCCAAGTTGTCGCCGAGAAGTCTTGGAGATCGGTGCCGTTCGCCGTGCCTTGTCGAGAAGCATCCTGTGCGCACGGTCGTACCACCGGAGCATCACCAGGGAAGGAGATCACCGTGGAGATCGTCGCCGCAGGAGAAGAAGGCTGTGTCATCGACGAACCGAAGCTCTAAACTCAAGTCCGAGCGCGTCAATAGATCGGCGACGTCGAGGTGAGTCTGGAGGGGTGTCGTCCGCTCGCCGCCGGCTGATGTGGCGCCAAGGTGGCGTTGCATTATCTTGCATCGGTTCCCCGGGCGCGTCGTCGTGCGTGTGGGTCCCATCGTCGATGGGAGGGAGAGTAATAAAAACGATTTGAAATATTTCTGATTTCTTCAATTTTATGAATTTAAATTTTCCGAGGGCTCGTTCTCTCTCATCCGAACTCCGATTTGGGTGATTCAAATTCCTAAAATTTTATAAAATTAAGATCTATCTAATGGGGGTCTTTATTTGAATTTTCGAGTTCATTTGCCATTTGTTCTTGGTGTTTATTTGCTATTTCTTCTCGTTTCGCGTAGACGTTGAGTTGAGCGAAGTTTCGAAGGAGGAATTAACAACTCAAGGACAATCTTCGGAGCAATACTAGGAGCTTAAGCAAGGCAAGTTGTGCTTTGATCATGTTGCACCCATAAACTAGATTGCATGCTATTTTGATTTACCTTAACACATGTTATTTTATGTGTATAAATGATTTCAACATAGATTTGGGATTAGCTAACATACCCATTGAATTATACCCTACCTTGATATTTGTATGCCATGCTTCATTGTCACCCTAGGTTGGTTACTATAGTTGGTTAATAATGAAATCAACATGGATGGTTAGACCGGAATAGAAAATGCTTAGCCATGCTAACGTCATCACATGTTCATGGAATATTGGTTATTAATTTTGACTAATGGAATATGGAATAATGATGTAACTTGTGTGTCTTGTGTGGTCACACAAAGAGATTGAGTTGTGGTGGCGAGGAGGTCACGCAATGATGTTGAATTGTGTAAAGCATGTGATGCTTGGTAATCAAGCTGGGTTTGGTAATCACTTAGATTGAAGCAAGTGGCAAGGGCAAGTGTGTTGTGGTGGGCCCGATGGGCGAGGGTATGTGTGAGTCTTGCTTTAATCAATCCTAAGGACTTAACCTTGCGAGCCTTTGACTGAGTCAATCTTGCAACCACATGTTCATATGGGGCACTTAGTGACTAATTTGCAAATGCTTAGCTTGAGTGCTATCGTGGTGGTGTGAGTCCTGTACGGAGGAAACTCACATGGCGCAAGAGGGGGCCCCGGTGTGGTAACCACCCTCCAAAGTTGAAACCTTAGCGGTAGCACTGGGTTAAGAGGATGCATTGTAAAGGCTTTGTTATAATCGTTCACCGTGGTGCATGGTTGTATCATGTGGGTAAAGTGCATAACCTCTGCAGAGTGTACAAACTATTCGGATAGCTCATGTTTCACGGTATTGAGCAATGCTCGGGGATTACAGTCAAGGGGTAGTTAATTAAAATGAACAACTGTTAAGGGATGGCAGGATGCCATGTGGATAATGGAACTTGATTTAGGATGAAAAACTTGGGTTTATTTGAGAATCACTTAATCTATTTACTTGTTATTATTTGTTTTACTGTCTTTTCAATCTATGTATTGTATGTGTTCTTAAATGCTGCTTTATTGCAAATGAACCCTTAGCCTTTCCTTTGGAATAAGCCTGCATATAGTTATGATAGCATTGCATTCTGTGCACAACTTGTTGAGTACGTGTTGGTGTACTCACCCTTGCTTAACAACCAACAACAGTGGAGGAATCATCGTCGTTATTCGAGGAGGACTTTCAGGTGGACGCGTGTCACTAGGCCAATCCTTGTTAGTCACCGTGGTGTCTTGATGGGACATCTACGCCTTCTACTTGCTCTTTCCATTGCATTTTGTCTCATTGGTCTTACTATTGCCTTGTGAGGCTGAATATTGTAAGTGATCATAAGATCATACACTAGTTATATTCAATAAATAAAGTCTTATTATTTTTATCGTTGTGTATGATATGATGCTTACCGATGTTAAAGCTGTGTGCACTAGCGATTGATCCTGGGACTAGTGCGGCAAAACACAGTGGATTCGAATTGGTGAATTCGAGTCCTCACAGAGGTGGTATCAGAGCATACTGACTGTAGGTCTTGGCCTTAGATAGTTGGTCGTCCCTATAGGTCCTTCAAAATTATTTTCTAAAATAAAAAAAACCAACCTAGAAGAATAATGTGTTCTTGACTTATCTCATTCTTCTATCTCTGCCCTTACCAAAAATTCTTCCTTGTCCCTTGCTGAAATTTCTTTTTTACCTCTGCTGAATTGAGTTAAAATCTTACCTGAGTTATCTTGAGAAGAAAACGATATACCACACTTTAGGAGATGTCATCAAGTGCCTGCTGCTACCATACCGACCATGAAGGGAAGAATCATCAAGCTCATGGAGGAGCGGATCAATGAAGTGTATTCAGAGTTAGAAGACTCAGTAGCCAGTTGGGACTCATGTATGGGAGTCGCGTTTCCTAAGATATGCGTGTCGCCCATGTAGACGGTAGTATTGTGTGTTTAGGTTGAATTGGTTCTTCTTGATTGCTGAGTGTGCAGTATGTGTTGCAAAGCTTTTAGGCTTATATAAGCAACCATACCAAGTTATTAATATTGATTGCTTAAGTTATTGGGTTAAACCTATCTCCCCTGAATTAGGATTCTTGCTTCTTACCTATGCTATTTTCTCTCTCCTAACCCCTTGAGGTAATCAAGCGAGATGGTTCATTTAGTGATAGTAATGGAGCCGATGGGAGTAGAAATCAACTCGGTAGAGACTCCAAGGATGAATTAGTTTTCAAGCGTCACTACCGATAGATATGCAGAAATTCAAAGAGTTTTGGCCGCTTAGACCCAGCTGATGCAAGCAATGATGAATCAAACACAGAATAGGACTAATCAAGCTAATGTCAGCAAAGCATCTCGAACTGTTATTAGTGATCCCATTGACTCAAGGTTATTAGAATTCATAAAGACTCGCCCACCAACGCTTTTAAGGAATGCTTCACCTTTAGAAGCCGAGGATTGGCTCGAGATTATTGAGAGGAATGCTACCTGCAGCTTTGTTCTAGAGCTAAACATTGTTCTAAGAAGTATCATCAACCAAACAACTTAGAAGATCGTGCGTGCATTATTTGTGGAAAATTGGACAAACCGCTGACAAGCATGCGATCGATTGCTTTAATTGTGAAGGAAGCCATTCTCCTGGAAAGTGTCCTATGAGCAACATCACATGTTACCTTCGTGAAGGTCGAGACCATTGCCCACCTCAGTGTCCCCTGGATCCGATAATTACTGCCATAATCTGGCATCAACGAAAGAATCTGTGAACCCTAGTTGCTCGAGAATTATCAATAAGAAGGGAAAAATTAGTTGCACCGGATACGTCGGTTGGAGAATTAAAAATGTACCCTCCTAAACCTATCGACCTTAATCAGGAAAACAGTAAGTGGCTATCACCCACAGTAGGTCTCTTGTATGGTGAAGAAGATCGTTTTGCTACGGGAGGTGTTGCGAGACAAAAGTAATAAATCACAAGAAGAGCGGCATGAGTGCTACAACTGACACAGAAAAGGCCATCATGCCAATCGAAGTCCACAGAAAAGACAAGTAATCCCTATAACCATAGATATAATGGAAGTTACCTTAGTCCAGTACGTAACGCCAAGAGCAAATGGTGAAATTGCGAGAGAAATTTGCCTAGAGAACCAATTGAAGAAAAGGCGTCTAAGCGAGGACGTTATCCCGGTCAATGAATGCTCAAAAAAAAAGAAAATTCACCCTAGACTCTATATTTGCCACAAACCTGAGCCTTTTGCCAGCAAAAGCCCTCAAAGGAAAGCGATCACGTCAGTTCAAGTCAATTCCAACACCGTTCCTGTCAAAAAAAAACCAAGTGTCAATGCTAAATCGAGGAAGTCAGTATCCATGAGTTACTTAGTGCAATGTCGTAACCCTAGTTGTAAAGAAAAGAGATTAGTGATGAAGGTTTCCTTACCGAAAGGAATAAAACAAAAATAGTTGGTACATTGGTATACGGATGATAGAAATGAAAAGCAATAATGTAGAGTGATGATTAGATGTTTCTCTAGGAGTATTCTTGCGTTTATGGTTCATCTAAAAATGATACATGTGCAATGGTGACTAGTTTAGTAGTACCCGCATGATCTTAATAACCAGAGGAATTGCCATTGTCAGTAAGAGCTCAGTTGCGCTAGATTTAACCAGGATGTGAGAAGTTCAGTACCTATTGAGTGGGTAGAGTTCCAAGTAAATCAAATTGTGTTGGACAATTAGGTTATTCTTGAAATTAGTTAAATATTCAAACATAGGACAATTTTGGTGAAGAGTATATCGATTTGAAACCCTGAATATGAAAAAAACAAAGAGTATCAAGTAATGACAGTTTGTGTTAGCCAGTTGATGGATAATAGTATGGAGTTGCCAATTAGAAGATGTGCCAGTTGTCAGAGAATACCTTGATATATTTTCCCAGAATTTCCCTGGTAAACCATCATATCGAGATATCAAGTTAGTGAGTGAATTAGTGCTTAGTACAACTTAATAGCGAAAAGACCATGCCAAAAGTCTACTAAGGAATTAATGGGAAAGAGAAAAACATGTTAAAGCTGTGTGCACTAGCGATTGATCCTGGGACTAGTGCGGCAAAACACAGTGGATTCGAATTGGTGAATTCGTGTAACGTCCCGAATTTTGGCCAGATTTTAAATTTTGGAGTTATTTGAATTTTTATGAATTAATCAACCTTTAATTGCATTTAATTGCATTTAATGGAATTTATCTAATTTTTTCTGGGATTTATTGGATTTAATTGGATTTTATTTATATCATTTTTCTTTGAGTAATTAAATACCAGAAACTATAATTATCAAAAATTAAAACTAATATTTTATTTAGGATCAAAATGCTCTGAAATATTTTCTAGAATTTTTCTAGAATTTTTCGGTATTTTAGTGCCCCAAATAAATACTTTGAATTTCTGTCTTTATTTTTATCATGAAAAGTCGAAATAAGCTAGCTACTGTGTTGGGCCGCCCAACACTGTGTTTCGCCGTGAAAACCCTAATCGATCGCTGCCTCCACCGTTGATCCCGATCGGCCGGACGCGATTAAAATACCGTTTCGCCGAATGAGGGTTGATCTCCACCGTCCGATCTTGATCGAACGGTGTGACGCGACCGCACGGTCTCGGGAGGGCGCGACTGCCGCACCGCCGATCACTTGCTGGCCGAGAGATTGTGTCGAGATTTGCGCGTCTCGAGGTGTGTCCGAAGGGTGAAGTACCCTCCGTGCTCAAAGACTCCACGCCGCTTCATTTGCCACTTCTCTTGTGCCTTGCCATCCTCTCTAGCCTCCCCAAGAGGCTCGCCGTAGTTCACACTCTCCTCCACCTCGGTTTTCTTCGTGCCCACTTGCCGTCAAGCGATCCCGTCGCCGCCAGTGACCTTCTCCGAGTCCACCGTGCCAAGACGATCCGCTGGTCCACTTCTTCACGGGGAGAAGTCCCATAGCGCCACCGAGCTGGTCGTCTTCTTCGCCTCCGCCTTGAATCGCTGCGCCACCGCCATCTGCCCGAAGCTCCAAGAACCGCCGATTCGTGATCGAACGAGCAAGGTAACGCCACGCTTCCCCTCAGAAGGCCGAATCAAATAGCCCCATAGATCTTGTCCGTAGAATCTTGATCGTATGGCTCGGGTAACGCCGTCGGCGTATGAATAGTAGATCGCTTTCGGTATAGCGATAGCCGCCGGATTTATCGAGCGGTCGACGCTGCGCCACGATTCCCGTAGGGTTGAGTTGAGTTTGCTCCGGTAGATCTTCGACCGTAGATCTTCGATCCGACCGTCGCCGTTGAGCCACGTAGGCTCGTTCTCAGTAAACCGCTCGGTTAGTCTTTCCGCCGTCGGATTCGAATCCAACGGTCGAGAGTAAATCGTACGCGTGGCTTGATGCTTCTGCGCCGCGTGTCGGCCTCTGGTTGGTCCAAAGCACTGTTCACCGGGCCCACACGTCAGTGGGTGGACCGCCGGCTATCTTGCCGACGCCGCGGACGCCATCCGCCCATCTGCTGCTGGCCGTGGGCGACGTGGTTCGCTCCGGTGCCGACACGTGTCGCGCGGAGGGAAAATCAGCCGGAAAATCGGTGGAAAATAGAGAAATAATTCGGTTTATTCTTTTATGAATTTCAGCAAAATTGAAAACGCTATAACTTTCGTGATTTTAACTCGGATTTGAGTGATTCCAATGCCCAAAAATTTGAAAAAATGTGAACTATTTATTGGTAAATTTTATTTAATTTTAGTGAATTGTTTGCTATCTGTATTATATATTTATTATGTGTTTGCTTGTACCGAGTAGACTCAGAGTCGCCGGTTTCGCCGAGGAGAATTTGAAGACCCGCAGCAGAACCTCGACTCGTAACCAACTCCTCTTGAAGGCAAGTCATGCTTTGATCATTTCGCGCCTAGTTTTAAAAGTATATTTTGATTTCCATATTGCATGCTATGTTAAGTACAACCACTATTGATTAAATTGGGAAATGGTAGTTAAAAGCCAAACTTGTTATGCCACCTTGATTATAAATGTTTATATGCCCTCAAACCTTGTCCACCCTAAGATGCTTAAATATGTTGGATGCTAATATGATGCCAACACGGAGGCTAGACCGTGATTAGTCGCTTAGCCTCGCTTGTATGCGTGGAATGACTTTCAAATATCAAATGAATATTGACTAAACAATTATGGAACGATTTTGGAGAATGTGATGATGTCATGAATTGAACCGGATAGTGACCTGTGTGGTGCTATTCATGAACCGATGTGGAAAATGGCATGTGTTGCTTAAGTATAAAGTGGGGTGGGAAAATGATTTGAACAGGGGCAAGTGGCAAGAAGGCTTCGTGCAGTGGGCTGTGTGGCAATGGGATGTATGAAAAGATTGTGAAGGCTGTGTGCCGAGATGTATAAAATGGTTGTCTTGCAGGGACAATTAAGGACTTAACCTTGCGAGCCTTTGAGCTGAGTTCCGTGTACAACCACTTGTCCGAATGGGACGGACCTAGTTAAGTAGGTTTCTAATATCTTTCCTTTGATACCTCGGGGTGACAAGCATACACCAAAAATGTAATCAGACGGGGCGTACTGTCTTTCATGCGGCTTGGTACCCATCTAACGGTATGTGCTCGTTCTAAACTTTGGCTCTGGTGAGGGAAGTATTAGGAAGGCACATCGAGAGGATCATCGGCTAAGTGTTAGTCTCTGAAAGACTTTGTTACAATCAATCGCTCGTGGTGAACGATCAGATCCTGTGGGTAAAGTGTACACCTCTGCAGAGTGTGTGTGTGAAACTATTGAATAGCCGTGTCCGCATGATCGACATTGCTCGGTGATTACAAATAAGGGTTAGATTTTCAAAATGAAAATGTGGAATGGGTGGTCGTGCCAAAAAGTCATGTGAAGGAAATTAGGGTCAGTGTGCCAAACTTTTGAAAAAGAATTGAGAAATTAATTATTAAATATTATTGATCTTATCGCTTTTAATCTAATAGGACTACCTATCAAAAGAAATGCCGCTTTATGCAAAATAACCAATTAAGCCTTTCCTTGAATAAGCCTTGCATATAGTAATAGTCAGATTGTGCATGACTTGTTGAGTATGTCAGATACTCACCCTTGCAAACAAAAACCTCAAAAGAAGAAGAAGCCGTGCGGCTTGGAATGAAGAGTTCAACGAAGGCCGGAGGACTAAGGGGTTGAGCCGCACTCAAGAGCTCGTGGCTAGTAGTGGTTCCGCTATCGTATTTTGCTTCCGCCAATGAACTTGGTATCGATGATATTTATCGCTCTGCGTGCTAATTATTGTAAGGCGACCATAAGGTCATGTAACTCGACTATATTAGGCTTGAAGTACTTTATTATTTATTTCCGCTGTGTATGATTGTGGTACTTCAACCTGTTTATCCTGTGTGTACTAGCGTGATCCTGGACTAGTACGGCATACACAGAGTGTCCGAATCCGCGAAGATTCGGGGCACAACAATTCGGGTCCTCACAAAAGTAAACTATGCTCAAATTTAGTTAAATACTCATAACACACAGGTATAGACCTCCACATGGTCTTTCACAAGAAGAGGATCTTAAGTCCGAATTTCCTCACCTATTCACTAGATAGCTTGAATCTCGAGGTCGAGCTTACATTTAAGGGGGAGATTTATAACATTTAAAAATTATAAAATAATAATTTATTCCTTATTTCTAATTTCTAATATTTTTTATCAATTTTCTAGAATTTATAATACTATTTTTCTATTTTTAGTTTTATGAAATGGTTTACTATAGCATAATTATAATTCAAAATTTTCTTAAATTTTTATGGTATGTTGGAAATATTATATAATATTTTTGAGAATTTTTATAAAATTTTTGGACCTTACTTACTATTATTTAAAAGCCTTTTTTAGAAATAATTAAATTCAAAAATAAATAGTAAAAATGCCCACATGTCATATGTTGTGTTCAACCTCCAGCAAGTAGCAGCCAAAGCTGTGTCTATCTCTTCCACCATGGCTAGGATTTTGGACCTTCCATCCAATATGTTTTTGCTCCCGAATACATGTCCAATGCATGTGCCACCTTATCCTTATCCAATCCCTGTGATTCTCCTGTCCTAATCCCCATTATTTCAGGATAAATTTGAGTTTATCTAGTTCGACTTTTCTTTATACTAACTGTATCTATCTCTAGAAGCCATACCAAGCCTATTTAAGGAGAGCACTAGGATCTCCTTTCATTGCTCTACCTGTTCCTCTATTCGTCCCAACCTCTTATTCCTTTGTTTTCTTGAAACACTGCGATGCCCATAGCACGAACCGAATGTTGGCCAATGTGCCCCTTGCAAGCTTCCCGACACCTTGGACATCATCTTCCAAAACCATTCACGTCACTTTATGCCTTTGGATGTCTTGAAGGTAAACCCTCAATCGATTTCAAGATTGGTTCACCATGCGCGATGAATTTCAAGATTGGTAAACCCAAGTATGTTCATCGTTGTTCATCACACCATTATACCACCATCTGTACCCCTTCATTGTTCTTGACGAGGGCCGTGCGTCCCTTGATCGGTCAGCGCACGGTTAGCGGGCCCCCGAGCTCGGGAGGCCCCGACCACGACCTGGGCATATGCCGAGGCGCTCGACATAGAGCGCGAATGACCCCAAGCACGGCTTCGCACGACCTTGAGCTCGGGTCTAATCTCGTTCGTGTCGAAGTCCCCTTGGATTCCGGAACGTGCGTTTCCTCGGCGGTTACCAAGACGTGGGATCGTGGGGAGTGAAGCAGGTGCACGCGGCAAGTCCAGAACGGTTACTGCCAGCCCTCAATGTGCATGAAGACCATTACCCAGGAATATCTCCCGTCCGTTACAAGCAGGGAGGATATAAGGCTAAGGGTGCACAGCCTGAAGGACAAGACATCAGAGCTCGAGTGCCAGACACTGCCATTGTTGAGCTTGAGTCAGAACACACCTCTCGTACTCGAGAGTAACAAAGTCCATCGCCGCAAGGCAACCGGAGTAGAGCTATTACCTTCGTGAGGGGCTCGAACCAAGATAAACCCTAAATGTCACGCTCGTTATCGCCTAGCTCGACCTTCGACGCGTCGCGTTCTTTCCTTCGTTGAGCTAAGCTCGCCAGTCCCAAGTCTCACTAACCCCGCTTTCATTTTCTACTGCTTGGTGATCCCGATCGCCGATAGTCGGCGCCACCGTGGGGCCCGATAGCTTCGCTCATCCGCAGGAAAAGCACCAAGATCTTGGGAGCATGGCGCGCTTCATTGACGGACATTCCTCGAGCGTGGGTTCAGGCCGGACTCTGACTCTGCGTCTCTGTTTTCGCCCTCGCCACTGCCACGCGAGCCGCACGTCTTGATGGCGGACAGTCATGGCGCGGACGCGGCCGCGGACGGCCGTGACCCGCAGACCCCTGAGGAAGCTCGCCGGATGGTGCATGTCGCCATCAACCAAGCCATAACTGCCCTTCGGTGGGAGGACCAGGAGAAGGCCGGCACATCTTCTGGGCGTCCCAGGCTTCCTCCTTTAGGAAAGCGCCTCCGCGCTATCGCCCGGATCATGGTTGATCCCGATAGGGCATGGTCGGAACTCTTTGGCCGAGCACTGGCCGAAGAGCTCGATCGGGCTGCGGACGAGGTCATACCTCCGCAGCACCGAAGTCATCACTCAAGGACCCACTCCCTGAGAAGTGATGACAACTCATCACGTCGTCGCTAACGCACCCGTCGGTCACCTCCCGCGCAGGGGGCGCCCTCCCGCTAACAGCGATCTCGGGACGTGGCTTTGACGCCGCCCCGCCACCGTCCTGCAAGCACCAACCCGAGCAGTGTCAAGTGCAAACCGAGCTTTACGAGCTCCGCGACGGCCAGCAGTGAATCGAGGGGCCTCTCCCCAGATATTCCGCCCAGGCGCCGCAGGGTCCAGGATCGCCTGCGCTACCTCCCTGGTGACTCCAGTGTGCAGCGTCATGGTCGCACTCATCAAAGGTCAGGTCGCCGAGGCAGCCTCGACTCCGAGTTCGGCGGCAGCAAGGACCTCGTCGGTGATGACCACCCCAGGCGTGCACCTGTCCCGGCCTACGGCTGCATGGCGTACTCTGACAACCTTTGTCGCGTGCGCTGGCCGGCTCGATTCATGCCGGCGTTGATAGAGCGCTTCGACGGGACCAAGAACCCCGATGAGTTCCTATCTATCTACTCGATCGCCATCCTGGCGGCCGGAGGCGATGAGCTCGTGATGGCAAATTACCTCCCGACCGTGCTGGACGGTGCCGCGCGGACCTGGCTTTTCAACCAGAAGCTTGGTTCCTTCAGGTCGTGGTGCCAAATCCAGAGCGCCCTCCGCTCCAACTTCCAGAGTTGCTATGAGCGGCCAGGGAGGGAGAAAGACCTGGATCGCGTCATCCAGGGCAAGAACGAGCCGCTTCGTGACTTCGTGCGGTGGTTTATCCAAACAAGGAACCTGATCCCGAACATCTCCGACAAAGCCGTCATAAAAGCTTTCAAGTTCGGCGTCCGCGACCGGCGCCTTACTGAGGACCTAGAGATCACCTCGAGGCTCAGCGTCAACAAGCTTTTTCGTATGGCGGAGCGGTATGCGGATGTGGACGACGCTATCCGCTGGAAACGTGATTATGACCAGGGTAAGCTTGGTCTGAACCCCACAGAGGCTGGACCATCAAACTCCAAGAGCGCCAACCATGGCGCCGCAACCAAGAAACGGAAGCGCGACCGCAGGAACGGCGGCGGACTGCCACGGGTGATCATTTCGGCAGACGGCCAGCACGAGGTCCCTGAAGTCTGGGATCAAGCTCGGGAAGGGTCCCGACCTCGTCAAGGGTGGCCTCGACCTCGTCAAGCGCAGAGCCAGCCCCAGCAGGAGGGCCGGCGGCCTGGGCCCTGGCGGGCCGATGCCCGGCCGCAGGGGGCCGAGGGGCGCCCAGGCTACGATGAATAAAAATTCTGCATGTTTCATAGGGCAGCTGGCCACGACCTACGAACTTGTAGGGCTTGGCAAAACAAGCTAGAAGCCTTTTACGATGGTCGAGGGGAAATGCCCGTGCTACCGAAAGAAGACGCCCAACCGGATAGGGTGAACGCTGGGGTGGACCCTAATGACCTCGACTTGAGTTCCAAGAGGCGGAGCCAAGGCCGATGTTATCTTCGGCTCGTCACCTACGAGCAAGGCGAGCTCAAGGCCACCTCGCGAGCCATCTACCAGGTCGCTGCCAGGAAGCCCATCGAGCAGCATTGCAAATGGGTTGGGGCCACCATCACCTTTTCTCCGGAGGACGCACTCCATGGTATGGCCCGAGATCTGAAGACCACCTTGGTTGTGACCCCGACCATCAGCAACACCGCGGTCGGTCGTGTCATGGTCGATGGCGGTAGTTTCCTTAACTTGCTACAGACTGGAGCACTTGACTGGATGCAGATTCCCTAGTCGAAGGTCAAGAACATCGATGTCCCCTTCTTCGGGATCATCCCTGGAAGCTCGTCTATCCCTTTAGGGCAGGTGGTCTTGCCCGTCACCTTCGGCGACTCGACCAACTTCCGCACTGAGCTGATCACTTACGAGGTGGTCGAGGGGGACCTCCCGTACAACGCCATCCTTGGGCGGCCTGCCCTAGTCAAGTTCATGGCGGCCAACCACTATGGCCATCGGTGTATGAAGCTGCCTGGTCCCAACAGCATCATAACCGTGTGGGGCGACCTACAGGCGGTGCACAGATGCGAGACCAAGGCCTTGGCCCTTGCTGGCATGCTGCCCCAGCGAGGCCCAGAGGTGACGGTGAAGAGCTCTCGTCAGAAGGCGGCGATCCAGCCCAGCGGGGCGACAAAGGCTGTGCCGCTCGAGGAGAGCGACCCGGCCAGATGCATCCATGTTTCGGCTGAGCTAAGTTCCAAATAGGAACTCGAGCTCGTCACTTTCCTCCGCGCCAACAAGGGCATATTCGCTTGGGAGCCTATGGACATGCCTGGCGTCCCGAGGGAAGTGATCGAGCACAAATTGCAGGTGAGACCCGACTCTCGACCTGTACGCCAGAAGCTGCGTCGTTTCTCCCCCGAGAAAGTCGCGGTCATCAAGGAGAATCTCGACAAGCTCTTGAAGGCCGGTTTCATTCGTGAGATCGACTACTCCGAGTGGCTGGCCAACCCGGTCATTGTTCAGAAGAAGAGCGGAAAGTGGAGAATGTGCATGGACCACACGGGGTTGAACTCGGCTTGCCCGAAGGACAACTTCCTGCTCCCGCGCATCGACCAGATCGTCGACTCCACCGCGAATGCCAAGATGCTGAGCTTCTTGGATGCCTATTCAGGGTATCACCAGATCAAGCTGGCGGTTGACGATGAGAGCAAGACGTCGTTCATCACCCCGCTCGCACCCTCTTCGCTACACGACTATGTCGCTTGGTCTCGCGCAATGCGGGGCCACGCTCAGCGCTCGATGACCAAGACGTTCGACCCTCAGATCGGTTGCAACCTCGAGGTCTACGTGGATGACATCATCGTCAAAAGCCCATCCGAAGACGACCACGTTCGAGACCTCGAGGAAACCTTCAACAACCTGAACAGGCACAAGATCAAGCTCAATCCCAAGAAGTGTGTGTTCGGCGCCGTATCAGGGAAGGTGCTCGGCTACATGATCGGGGGCTCGGGGGTTGGCCCGAACCCAGAAAAGATCGAGGCGATTGAGAAGATGGTGCCCCCGACCTCGGTCGAGCAGGTGCAGAGCCTCACCGGCCGCATGGCCACCCTCAGCAGATTCATCTCGAGGCTCGGTGAGTGTGGGCTTCCATTCTTCAGGGCTTTGCGCAAGCAAGGGAGCTTCGAGTGGACCTCGGAGGCACAGCGGTCTTTCGACGAGCTGAAGGTATACCTGTCAACCCCACCCCGCCATTTACTTCAGAATCCGGCGAGAGGTTGTCGCTCTACCTTGCGCCACCGCCCAAGCAATCGATCTTTGCCCGTGGTGGAGCGGGATCTCAAGAAGACCGATCTATTATGTGAATGAAGTCTTGCACGGCCTGAAGGAACGTTACCCGCAGGTACAAAAACTACTATATGCTCTTCTCATGGCTTCGCGCAAGCTTCAGCATTATTTCCAGGCACACTCTGTGGTCGTCCCAAGCAATTTTTCGCTCGGGGACATCTTGCGGAACCTAGAGGGCGGCGAGCGAATCGCCAAGTGGGCTATGGAGCTAGCGGCATTCGATGTCCAGGTCGTAGCTTGAACGGCCATCAAGTCGCAGGTGCTTGCCGACTTCGTGGTCGAGCAGACGTCGCAACCCGCGCCCGAGCCCGAGGTCGAGGAGGAAAAGCCCTGGACCATGTTCTTCGACGGTTCGAGGTCCTTCAAGCGCTCGAGGGCTTGAATCTTTATTCTCACCCCAAGCGGCGACCACTTGAGGTACGTGGTCCGTTTTGGGTTTCCGGCGACCAACAATGTGGCAGAATACGAAGCTCTATTGGCGGGCCTACGAGCTTGCAAGGCATTGGGCGTGCGCCGGTCGGTTGTCAAAGGCGACTCCCAGCTCGTCATCAATCAGTACAACAAGGAGTACCAGTGCTCGGGAGACTCGATGGCGAAGTACCTAGCCGAAGTGCGCAAGATGGAGAAATGGTTTTAGAACCTGGAGCTCCAGCACATACCCAGGAGAGACAACTCGAGTGCCGACTCCCTCTCCAAGTTCGCCTCTTTCGACGACGAGGTCCCGCCTGATGTCATCCTGGAGACGTTGGCGACTCCCTCGATCTCCAGCCAGGAGGTCTTGATCGCCGTGGTCGAAGGTATTCCCTCCTGGGCTGAACCAATTCATAATTTCCTTGCGAGGGGCGACCTACCGCCCGACCCTGCCGAGAGGAGCAGGATCAAGCACCGGTCGAGTTTGTACACGCTCGTCGAGGGGACGCTCTACAGGCGAAATGTTTCCGGCATTCTGACGCGATGCATCTCTACGGAGGAGGGTAAGTACCTATTAAATGACATCCATTCTGGCCTCTGTGGAGCACATTCTTCGTACAGGACAATGGTCGGCAAGGCATTCCGTATGGGGTATTATTCTCCTTCGGCGCTTCAGGATGCCCGTGATATTGTCCGCACCTATCGAGCATGCCAGTTTCACGCCCAGAAGTCGCATCAACCCGCATACGCGCTTCAGACTATCCCGCTTGCCTGGCCATTCTCGACGTGGGGGCTGGACATCCTCGGCCCTTTTCCTCAGGCGATCGGGGGCAAGAAGTTCCTGTTCGTTGCTGTTGACACTTTTACCAAGTGGATTGAAGCTGAGCCGGTCTCGACCATCACCGCTTTCGGCGTCAGTCTGCTTCTTCCACTTGTTCGTGGTCACCGTCATGTGGTCCCATGCAAAATTATCACTGACAATGGTACTCAGTTTACCAGTGAGTTATTCTAGGAGTTTTGCGAGGACCTCGGCATCAAGGTATGCTTCGCTTCAGTGGCTCACCCTCAGAGCAACGGAGCGGCGGAACGCGCCAACGGACAAATCGTCCAGGGCATCAAGAAACAAGATGCAGATGAGCTCGAACACTACGGCAAGACCTGGGTGGAAGAACTTCCCACCGTCTTATGGTCTATTCGTACCATAGTCAGCCGAGCCACAGGGTCCACTCCTTCCAAACTGCAGTTTGATCGGGCCGCCCCGCCTCCCCGAGGTTACTGTTGGCTTTGCGTGTCGAGCAGGTCGACCAGGTCAACTTCGAGCATGAACGGTCTCTCGACCTTACACTCGTAGAAGAAGTAAGATGTCGTGCACTGCTACGATCAACGACTACCGCAAGCTCTTCGCAGACATGCGCCTCTCGGTCGATGACGACCTAGGAAGCTCCTTGTTGGGGACCTAGCCCCGAGACGGATTCAGGCTCGCCCAACACCAACAAGCTATCCTCATGTGGAGGGCCCTATAGAGTCGCTTTCAACAGATCGCACGAGGGCTTACTGGCTAGCGATGCCCGATGGCAGAGAGCTCTCTAGCTCGTGGAACATAGATCAGCTTCGGATGTTTTATGTGTAATTTCTATACCTTACTTTTCAATAAAGCTGTTCTTTTATTCTTGATCTTTATTTCTTTTCTTTGTTGACCAAGCACTGTAATTGTTGTCCGAGACTTTTTTGAGCACGACCTTCGTGCACTACGCACTCGCTCTTGGTCTGAGCGTCGCGAGCTTAACGTTTACCCCCAGTGGTCGAGCTAAAACGTAGTTTAATCTCTTAGAATCCGGCTCTCCCCTCGCGTGCGGGCTCGAGCCAAAAGCCTCGCAGTTTTGACCATTGAGCAGTGCGCGTGGTCGTGGTCGTGATTCGAATGTTCGTTTGGGTGTGACCATCTCTTTATCGAGCTCACTTTTGTCACATTCTTTCCCTACGTACCTTTCCTCAACTCTACAGGTCGTGGCCGTTTGCCTACGTCTAAATCTTGTGCCCAAGGCCGGCGTTGCTCAACCTTGGACCCAACGGGGGCTGGATGAGGATATCCTATCGGCGCACGACCTAAAGGGCATGATTAAGAGCGAAAAGGGCAAACTCCAAATATCCTCGGCTATGAATTTAAATCAAAACAAGATTTCTTTGTTCTCCAAAAGAAATCTAGCTCTATTAGAACATTTTGTTTTTAAGTATTTTTTACAGGTCGGCCGGTGGGTTCATATACAGATCGGCCATCTCGCGGGTGAGCTTCTCCTGCTCGAGCTCGGCTACCTTGGCCCTCAAGGTCGATAGCTCGCCCTGGTATTGGAGGCTTCCTTGGAGGCATCCACAGCTTGGCGCCGTTCATCTTTGAGTTGGGCCAAGGTGCTCTTCGCCGCTTTGCTGGTGCGCCCAAGCTTCTCTTCAAGCTCCAAGATTTTGGCCTCGAGCTCGGGGGACGCCTTCGCCGTGGAGGACGCCTGCTCCGCAGCGGCCTTCTCCAGCGCTTCGACCTTGGCCCGCTCGGTCTCGAGCACCTCACTGGCATGCCCAAGCTTCTCCTCGAGCCCCAAGATCTTGGCCTCAAGCTCGGGAGACGCCTCCGGCAATGAAGGCGCCTGCTCCAGCGACTTTCTTCAGCGCATCGACCTTGACCCGCTCGGCCTCGAGCGCCTTGGCCGACCGCGCGCGCTCTTGCTCCATGGCCTTGTAGCCAAACTCGCACTCGGAAGTCTTGGCCTGCTCGAGCTCGACCACGTGGGCCACCTCCTGCGCCCTCATTGTCTGGCGCAGGTCGTCGAGCTCCTTGGTCTTCTGCTCGAGCTCCTCCAGCTCGACCTCGATGGTCATGATGAACTTGGAGCGCTTGGCTTCCCGCGCCTCCACCACGTCCATGAGGCCCTTCAGTACGGCGGCGTGCTCCTGAAGGCCTTTCAGCCCTTGGGAGATGTTGCCAATTGCCTTCATGACAGAGAGTGGCGTAAAATGAGAATAGGAACAAGGGAGCTCGAGCTAACATGCAGCAAGGTGCGCGATGCGGTCCTTACCTCACAAAGACGGGTCTCAAGGCTTGCGCGGGTGAGCTCTTCGCGCTCGTCAATGCGGTCGCGGGAGATCTCCTCCTCGCCGACCAAGCCTTAAGCCGAGCCGATCGCGACCACCCCGACGCTTGGGCTAAGACCTCGATCTCAGACCGGCGGCGACCTGGTGTCCTGTCGCCTCCCTTGGCGGATTCAACTCGCCGGCAGGGGAGGAGGCGACAGCAGCGTTGGCCCCGACCTCCATGGTCAGAGCTTCGCTCGCCTTCGGCATCGGGGGAGCGATAGCCGGATCCGCCGCACGATCTCCCATGGCGCGCTCAGCCTCCGTGGCTCGATGCTACGATCAAGGCGCCCGACGCAGCCCGCGGCTAAGGCGGTCTCAGGGCGCCTTTGTGGTGTGGCCATCCTCGGCGGTCGGTGGCGCCACGACCTCGGCGCTCGGAGCGACCGTGGTCGAGAGAGCCTGGGGCGTCGCCACGGTGGCGACCGTGGTGCTCTGGGTGCCTTCCCCCGCGTCAACCTCGGGAGGATCGGCAGCAACGGCTGAGTCGTAGGCCTCGCCGGTGTCGTAGTCCTTGCTGGTCGCGTGCTGGATATCCTCGGCTGAGTCGTCGAGCCCATGGTCGAACTCGCCGATCGGGGCCCAGCTCGAGGGCCCAGAAGAAGTGCGTGCACGGCTCTAGGGGCGGCGCGGAGCCAGCACGAAGGAGTCCTCCTCCTCGGACTCGGACTCGCCCTGAACAACAGCCATCGTCAATACGGGCAAGTCTCGAGCGTGGGCGCTCAAGGTCTACGATTAAGAACAGACGCTAAGCCCGAAAAACACGAAGGGGGCGGAGCGAACTGAAAAGCCAAAGAATTTACATGGGTCGTCGGCCTCCGCCTTGTTGAGGGACGGCGTAGGTCTTGTTGCCCCGACGCTGCAGGGGCGCTTCGCTTTCGCGCTCCACCCGCCTGGGACCTCGGAGCTCGTGCCGGGTCTGCGTCATCCGCGGTGACAGACCTGGGGACCCGAGCTTGGGCGCTCTGGGCGGGCTGGGGGCTCGAAGTCCTAGCGGCAGCCGCCGCGCTCTGCTGTTGCGAGAAGGGAGCCAGGTCAGAAGATGAAGGAGCACGAGCAGAGGACCCAGGGGCTCAGCCATGGGAATCCTTACCGTGGCACGGTCGCCGCACTCGACGTGAGGTTTCTTCACCTCCTAGCAGACTGCCCCGGGCGGGGGAGGCCTCTTCTTCCCCTTCTTGCCCTTGTCCCACGGGCAATGGAGCATTCTTCCGGGTCAGTCTCGGTCCGGGCTTGATGATCCTGCAAGCATGCGAGGTTCAAGAGGGGCCTCGTGGACACTCGAATTGAGTACTTGGTCGGGGTGTCCTACCTCGGCTTTATACAAGAAGACGCTCCTCGGACGGGCTCGCCGAGGGTGTAGTCGTTCGCGGCCTTCCCGAACATTTCGTTCATTCAGTGGCGATCCATGATTCCTTCGGCGCTGCTGAAAAGACCAAGTCATCAAGAGGAACCAGGGAGCAAATTCGAAGCGAATCTTGAGGCAATGCAACTTACTGATCGTCCCTTCACGAGTCATGTCGTTGCGACCTTGGATCTCGTAGAAGGGGTGCTCCCTCCTCCGTAGGGGGAACACCCGACCTATGAGGAAGTCGTTGGCGATGGCCTGCCCGGTGAGGCCTCACGTGGCGTAGATATGGATGGTCGCGATGGCCTCTTGGTCGTCCTCCAGGTCGCCCGACTCCGGGGTCTCCTTCTTCCGTGGACGGGTACCCTCGAACTCCAGTAGCGCTTTTGCCCGCTTCGTAGAACCATCGCTCGGACCATGAGCCAAGGGAGTCGCGGAAGCACGTTTGGGGGAAGGACCACGAGATTCCCGTCCGCTGCCGGAAGTAGAGGCATCCAACCACGGGGTCCTTCCCGGAGCGGAAAAGTGAGAAGAAGCGGAGAAACAGTGAGGGGGTGGGAAGGATTCCAAGGAACCCCTCGCACAGGTGAGAGAAGATGGAAAGCAGAAGGATGGAGTTGAGTACCAGATTGATCAACTCGATCTCGCATACGGTGAGAACGTCCATGAAAAACTCGCTCTCCGGCGTCCAGCAGGGCGAAAAGCATGTACTGCTCCATGCTGATGAGCTCGTCGTCCCGTGGCTGCGGCTCGGTCTCCCCGTCCGGCAGTCGCCATGACCATGGGTCCAGCAGCCCCAGGCTCTCGAGCTCTTTCATCCTCATCACCGTTAGAGAGCTTTTCCCGAGCTTGGCCATGGCGGTTGAGAGGTAGTTTTGGTCGGAGGAAGAAGGAGAGTTCAAGCAAGGGGTCAAAAGACTACGAAGAAGCAGAGAGTTCGGGGAAGTGGCAGTGGTCGCAAGCTTTATAAGACCGAGGTGCTACGGGCCGGCGGATTAAGGGCATCTCGAAGGGTGCACCGGTCAGGTAATGCGACAGGAGCAATTTAAGGCTACACGGCGGGATCGAGGCGTTATGGACGGTTCCGCTGTCCGGCCGTACTGGAGTTTCGGAGATCAAGAGGCACCAAGTGTCGTTTCGTCGTGGCCTAGCGTTATGTTTCCGTTCGACCTCGACCTCAAGCATGAAGGTTCCGGAAATCAACCCCGTCTGTGGAGGCTCAAGGTCGGCCCGTGTTCCAGCCACGACCTTAAGCCTCGGGGGCTAGCTGACGAGGGCCGGGCGTCCCTTGACCGGTCAGCGCACGATCAGCGGGCCCCCGAGAGGCCCCGACCATGACCTGGGCGTGTGCCGAGGCGCTCGACCTAGAGCGTGAATGACCCCGAGCACGGCTTCGCACGACCTTGAGCTCGGGTCGGATCTCGTTCGTGCCGGAGTACCCTTGGATTCCGGAATGTGCATTTCCTCGGTGGTTACCAAGACGTGGGATCGTGGGGAGTGAAGCAGGTGCATGCGGCAAGTCCGGAACGGTTACCGCCAGCCCTCAATGCACATGAAGGCCATTACCTGGGAATATCTCCCGTCCGTTACAAGCAGGGAGGATATAAGGCTAAGGGTGCACAGCCTGAAGGACAAGACATCAGAGCTCGAGCGCTAGACACTACCATCGTTGAGCTTGAGCTGTAACACACCTTTGTACTCGAGAGTAACAAAGTCCATCGCCGCAAGGCAACTGGAGTAGAGCTATTATCTTCGCAGGGGCTCGAACCAGTATAAACCCTCGTGTCACGCTCGTTGTCGCCAAGCTCTGACCTTCGACATGTCGTGTTCTTTCCTTCGTTGAGCTAAGCTCTGCTCGGGTCCCAAGTCTCACTAACCCCCGTTTTCATTTTCTGCTGTTGGCGATCCCAATCGTCGACAGTTCTCGTTGTGTCCATTGAGTTCGCCTTGTCGCAAGCTTCACGGAGCCTCCTTTTGGTCATGCTTTTTTTGCCCTTGCCTTGCCCTCCCTTGCTCCTGTGTGTTGTCTCCGTTGGTCTGTTCAACTGAAGGCTAGACAGCGAGTGATGTTACTGTAGCAAGAAGAGAGTAAAAAGAAGAAAATAAAAAATATAAATTTATTTTTATAAATTAATATTCAGATTGCTGATATTTTACAGTGATTTAGATTTTTATTTTTTTCTAAAAACTCATTTTATATATTGAAAAATCATTTCTTTAATGCTTTATGTGATTTAACATTTCAAAAATCTATTCTCTCTCATACAAACTCCGATTGAGGTTATTCAAAATTTTAAATTTTTTAAAAATCATGATCCTTATTTTGGTGGTTTTTATTTGATTTTTAGTGCTTATTTTTGTCTCTAATTTGTATTTATTCTAGTGTTCATTCTTCGTAATTCTTGTAACTCTTGTTTAAACTATTAAACTTGTCAGAATTTTCTCTTTTTTGTAACTCTTGATATAGTTTAAACTTGATAGAATTTTCTCTTTTTAGTAACTCTTGATATGTAATGAATTGAACCTACAATTTTATACATAGGTAGAGTAATCTATGAAGTACATCTACAAATTTTTTCAGAGCTTTTCATTACTTTTATTAGTTGGTGTGCACGATGTGTACACGGGAAGCCCTGTGTGCACATGATATATTGCATTCAAATATATAGTATATAAAGCATCGTTAAATTATAATTAAAATATGTTAAAGCATTAAAATATTTAGTTTTTACAATAGTCTATTTACAAGTATAGTGTGAGTACATCTCATTCACTTTGGTTTTTCAACGACTTCAGTAGAATTAAAGTTACTCATGGAACTAGCCATTTGGATTGATGATCTCATCGTAAACGAATCCAACGATCTACTCTTGAATTACTAAAATTTCTATTAGCAGTAACTTATTGGTTCTAAGCTTGGAGCGCTGTTAAGGAAGAAAAGAGAAATTTAATTAATGATGATATATGTTAAATGAAAGAAAAGTAGGCATCAATGTGTTATTATATACCATGGCTTCGATATAGATGACACTCTCTGTGACAATTGAATGTATATTTGTACATATGTAGTATGCACATAAATTATTTCCCGGTCCTGTCTCATGTATGCAATGTCGGTCATTATTTGGAATTCTTTCTTATAGGGACGATGCCAAACACTTTTCTTGCAATATCGTGCGAATGCCCTGTGAATGATTTCAAATATTAATTAAGCTTAAATGCATTAGAATGGAATATTACTAGAGCAATAATGCAACGATCGAGTTTACATGTTCAGCATGTCCCAAAAATCTTGATATAGATTAAGTGGTTTTCTCCTTGAGTCCAAGACAAAAATCTTTCTAGCATCTAACTCGATGACGAGGAGAACCCAGTGAAACCTGCACATATATGTTAACATAGCCCATTAGTCCCACATCGTGTCACGTAAAAATAGTAAACGATATTAGAAGTAGGGTAATACGTACTTAAAAGTATGGAGGTTTTGTATTGTAACTTCAAGAAAGTATTAAATAAATAGTCTTCAACAAACTATGGATCCTGTAGGATAATTTTCTCGTTGGCAAGCCCTGGATCGAGAAATCCTAACTTGTCATTGCTATTTCTTCTACATGTTTGTATCTCCATTCTACATATATAAAAAAGAAGTTAGACATGCAGTTAAACGGTACAAGAATATACAATAATATACATAGAGACTTACAAAGTCCACAGTCTGAGTATATTCACATCCAGGGCATCTTGCTGGTACAAAATATACAATTTGACGAATAACACCCAGAAGATGTTATCCCCGTTGTGAAAATCTTATTCTTTGTATTTGATTGGGAGCGCCTCCATACCATTTTTGTACTGCCGCATGTACCACTGATGGACGAGCCGCAATTGTGTTGTTAGGTGGTCTAAATGAGCTGGTTCAACCAGCGGTCACCCCAGAAAGAACATCCACTTTAGCCTTGCTCGTGAGCACGAACTTGTTCAACAGCATCTCCTTGAGCTTCCAATCTAAACGCATCGGTACTAACCGCCTTCAAGTATTGCTTTTGAAGATGCACTCATGGTTCGACATTTTGGAAGGTTCAGAAGCCCACCCCGTGTCTTTGACTTTTTCCACACTCAAGAAAAACTTCTGCACATTAGCATCAACTTTAGTCTTCTCAGGTGATGGCACCTTTTTGGAGATGTTGCGCAGGAGCTTATTTCCTTTTTCAGTTCTTCTTCAGTCATCTCGGCTGGTAATTTCTTCTGAGGTTGGGATAGCTTCACAGATGACCGAGATTTGCTATATGACGGTGCGGACTTCCGAGATGGTGCTGATGTTCGATTCCTTTTAGATGCCGGCGAAGGAGTTGGACTTTTCTTGGGTAGTGCCAGCGGAGGAGTTGGACTTTTCCTAGGTGACAAGTCTCTATGTGGAGAGTGCGGTTGATCATCATCATTATCATCGTCTTTGTCATCTTCATCGTTCGAGCCAAACTTAATCAAGCTCTTGCGCCATGCGAGGAAGCCATGCATGTTTTCTCCAAATTTGTTTTTTCCATCCTCGCTAGGGATCTCTACCTCCATTTTGCGGTATTGGCAAACTACACTGTCCACTTCTACTCTAGCGAATCACGGCAGTATCAGGCGGTAGTGCAGAATCTGTGAGGAGCTGCATGGCCAAGCCCTGCCATCAGCCACCTTGATGGAAATGCCATGTGTGGACAAATTTAGCTTGCACGGTGTCAGTTCTGTGATGTCATCCACCGGAAAATGGAGTCCGTGCTTTTGAAATCCTCAGGACGCCAAGCAATGCTTCATTTAACACCGTGACTGAAGTTCCGAGGGCTGTCATCGAGTGGCGGTCGTGAGTTGAGAGATTTCTGTACTGCTTTCTCCACAACCACAGCATCTTGTATTTGACAGTCCAATTGATCTTCCCTTATTCTCTTCGGCCGCTTGTACAACGATGCGTCAGCTGGGAAGCCTTCTTTCCACGGCACCAAACCAACTCCTCGGGTGCGACCAGGGTGCTCCTTGTTACCTAGGGCAACGGTTAGCTCGTCATTCTCCCTTCGTAGCCTAAAAAAGCCTTGGAAGACTGCACGTGAGCATCTGCTATTTTCCACGACACTTCTTGGGCTCTATCGCTCCTGAAGCTTAAGCTGCTATCTTCCGAGACAGAAGCCCCCCTTCCAAGCAACCAGTGCTTCAATCGTTCGCTCAACTCGGCCATCGCAGGAATGACGCCCCTGTGGGTTAGCTCTTCTTCGCACCTATCCCATACAGGTATTTTCTTCAAGTAGCCACCAGTGCCTAGCATGTGAGGGTACATATTCTTATCCGTGTTTGCCTTGTTCTTCTGACTCAATATCTGGGCTTCTTCAGAATTCTTGTACGCCACAAAGTCCTCCCAAAACTACCTTATCTTTGGGTACATGTCAAAATTTAGTGTTTTATTCTTCTTCATATAGTTCTTATTTAGTGTCATCTTCTAATTCTTCCACGTTGTGCACATGATGCATAGTGCACATTTCTTTGCAACCAACTCGAACTCTTGGGGGAACTGGAATACTTCTTTTAGCTTGTCCCACAGCAAGTCCTTCAAGTCATCGAGAACCACCCACTGGTCACCTCAGTAGCCGGTCCATGATCTATAGCTGATGGGCACATAATCCCTAGCATGTACTCCGCATGCTGTCCTGTACGGCCCCAACGATGACGCGTGTATAGCAGGTTCCCCGACTGTCGAGAGCTCTACTATATTGTAAACACCCTTAGGCATTTTGCTCGAACAATGGCCTGTGCGCCGCCTTTGTTCATCAAACGTCTGAGCCTGCAATTTGATCTTCTTATTAGTCGTCTAACCCTATAATATTTTGGGAATCACAATGTACTAATACTTTACCTCGCCTACATTAGTGGCGTCCGGTTGGTCCAAGGTAGTGGCGCCAAGTTGCTCCATGTCAATATCCTGTAAGTTCAGGTAGTACATTGGGCTACCCATTCCTACTTCGTCTATATTTGAGGGCCCAACTCTCTCCGGCACTTGTCCTTGATTAGAGACCATTCCTAGCAAGTTTATCAGAAATTTCAAATCAACACATATACACATACAATGGTATCGAAGAAAGACGTAACGAGGAAATGAAGATAGATGTAACGAATGAACATAGATGTAAAAGCATATGAGCCTAAGTATAGACACATTGCCAGCTATACTATTCTTCCGCTCATGATGTCGAGACTGCGATATATATGTGTCGCTCTCTTTATACACATACATCTTTATATGCACATATTAGAAAAAGTGCAATTCCATACATCTTTCAAGGACACTTACAAATATTTGAAAGACACATATACATCTTTTAAGAACGTATACATCTTTCAAGAACTAGAGACAAACATATAACTATATCATGACCACCTCTGAGGCATTGTACATCACAACTTTGGTTTCTTTTCTTTTCATATTCGCTCATTTCTACTGCCAAAACCATGTATCACTAAGTTCTACGATGGTGGTCTTCTAGGGTAGAAAACTAACATTTTACATTTCTTTTATGCTGACATACAATGGGATCAAATTCCAACATGGAGAAGAGAGCACTTAGGGTCGAACCTAACCTTGGCAGATATTTGGTCATATGTTCAGCCATATGTTTTCACAGTCATACTCATATGCACAATGTCAACAAAGAGTGATGACTAGTGGGTGTTGCTGGCTATACTAATCTTCTGCTCATGATTTTGCTAGCTTTTATTGACAAACAATTTCTACAGTGTTAGCTTTTCCTTTGCTAAGCTATAGTACTGCGTCGAGTGGGTACTACAAGGTTAATTTGGTTTTGTACAACACATTTTTATATCATTTAACATGTTTTATTAAATCATGCATGTCCTTAATTCTCTAACAGGAACTATAACCAGAAGGTAACCTTTTACTTTTATTTATATTAGCATATCTTCAAATGTATTAGCATATACAACATTAGTCTAATATTAATATATCAAGATCAATCAGAGGCATGGGCATCACTGTGAATTACGTAAGGAACATGTACGCTACACACATATATTTCAAGGACACATACAAATATTTTTTTTATCTTCATACACACATATATATTTTTTATCTTTATACACATACATATTTCAAGGACACATACAAATATTTAAAAGACATGTATACATCTTTCAAGAACATATACACAACACCAAATTGAAGTTTACTTCTGGCTTCGGTGAGGCGGCAACGGCCCAAGACGAGCGAGGATTGTTGTAAATATTGCGGTATCAACAATTTTATCATGACCATTGCATCATATACAATGAACGTAGTATTAGTGATATCAACAAGGGCATAAACATGAACAAGGCAACTAGCATAAAGCTCAAGTTGTTTATTTTGAGTCTTCTCAGATGTCAGGTTGCTCAAAGGCCCTCCTCGCCACAAGGGACAAGTAATAGACTAATTTGTGACAACCTTACCTCAGTTATTGATTTACTTCTTGACAAATTAATAACAAATCTACTCAATTGAATAATATATGCATCAAACAGTGAATCATTTAAACATGTTTATTGGACTAAATCTATAGAGCACGAACAGACAGCCAGCTAAATAGAGCGTACTGGAACAAGACTAAGCTTCACAGGACAAAGCAATTTAGCTAATAACAACTGCAAGCGCATGAACATAAGACAGAATAGCAAGCACCAAATTGACTGAATAAGCATATACAGCAGGATTATCAATTGAGCTTAACAAGAAGTAACAAGATGTAGAAGGCTGTCAAGATTTGTTGCCACAAATTGTCTATTTCAATCCCGAAATCCTCACTGAACACTATGCCCACATGCTAGGTCCCCAAGCCAAACGAATTGGCTGGCCACTTAGCATTCACCGAGAAGACACTACTACTAATGTGAATTAACTAAAGTGGCATCAACAAGTTTCAATGCACAAATCAAGCTTCAATATTGCAGTCGTCATTCATGTGCGATAAGGACTAACTTCGACTAGCTTCGCTGTAACACCCCAATTTTTGCTTTTCTTGCATTTAAATGGTATTTTGAATTTTTGGGAATTTCTGGAATTTATTTGGAATTATTTGGATTTATTTTGAATTAAACCATTTATCAATTAATTAAATAATGGAAAAGTTAAAATAAAGTTTTGCTGAAAATATTTTATTTGAGTCACAAATGTCTTAAAATATTTTTGAGAATTTTTCCAGAATTTTTCTAATATTTTTAATGCCTCAAATAAATTATTTTATTTTCGAGAATTAATTTTATTCTAAAAGGATTAAAATCCCGATGAACAAGATCGGGGAGTAATCTTTGCGGCCCGCCCGAAAAACCCTAGCGCCAAATTGCTCGATCTTCATCCGACGCCCACGATGCGCCACGTCACCCAATCCTATTCCCCGCCACGGACTCCTCCGCGAATTTTGCAACGGCACGGACGCCAAGAGCCCCTATTTAAGGCGCCGCCACCCCTCCTGTGTTCCTCGGTTTGCGCCGCACCCAGCCGTACACCGCACGCCGCCTGAGACGCCGCCGCCTTGCTGCACGAGCTCGCCGAAGTCCCGAGACCATCCGCCGCGATTCTTTGACCCGCTCCGCCGTCGCCGTCATCCCTCCGCCGTCGCCGTGCCCTTTGTCGGACTCGCCGCGTCGCTACTGCGTCCGGAGCATTACCGCACGTCGCCGGAGGACCACGGAAACGCCGCGCCGCACGTCGTTGTCTTCGTCTCCGGTCAAGCCAGCGCCGCCGCACCATCGCCGTCGCCCCGAGCTCCGTCGACCGTCCGATCTCAATCGACGACCGGATTTCGCCACGTCGTCCCATAAGCAAGAACTTCATCTTCTAATCCCCACCGTTAGATGTAGATCTAAGGGCAGCCGTAGTGCTACGTCGCTCCTCACTGTGCATGAGACGCTGACAAGGCGGACCCGACGCTGTCCGACCGCCGACGAAGCGATCGTATGCGTGTCATCGACGACGCGGACCCACATGTCGATCGCCTGACTGTGTCAGACGCGCATGAGACGCCGACAAAGACGGGCCCACTTGCCACCGCGACGCACCGTGTGTGTGGCGTCACCGATGTCATGCCGGCGTCACGGTGGGACCCACTTGTCGCTGAGATAGCCGAGTCGTCTTGACGCCACGATGACGCCAAAGACGGAGCTGTCGGTGACGTCGGCAAGGCCGCGTGTCACTCTCTGGTGGCGACACGTGTCACGGATGACGCAATAATTAATTTTCCGAAAAAAGAAAATATTTATTTAAGTCGGTATATTGATTTTAAATATATTTTGAAACTTCAAATGCTTATAACTTCTGCATTTTAACTCCGATTTGAGTGATTCCAATTTCTATAAATTTGTAAAATTGTGATCTTTCTGTTTATGAATTTTATTTGAATTTTTGAGCACTGTTTGTCTACTGTTTAGTTATTTTATTGTTTTGTGTTTACGTTCTGCTGTAGACGTTGAAGTGCCCGAAGGTTTCGAGGAGAAGTTCGACCGAGAGCAAGTTCAGACCCGTAACCAAAGACTTTTTGAAGGCAAGTTGTGTTTGATCATGTTGAACCAATTAGAGCAAATTATTTTGATTTAAACTATTGCATGCTAATTTGATAGAAATGATTTTGAATAAGTTTTGGGATTAGTTAAATGCCTAAGTTGTTGTATGCCACCTTGTCATATATAATTGTAGGCCATGAATCTTTTGTCACCCTAGGTTATGGACTAATAGTTGGACATTAATAATTTGCCAACATGGGCTGAGTAGACCGAAGTAGTATGCTTAGCCCGGCCACGTGGACATTTTGTGATTTTGGAATGCCAAAGTTAATATTGACTTAATGAGATACGGAATGTATTTTGTGAATGAGACATGTGTTATTAAGTTGATGATGGCACGTGGTGCAATGGTAAAGAACCGGGGTGGGGAAAATGATTTAGACTGAGGCATGTGGCAAGATTGCTTCTGGTGGGCCAAGAGTGGCAACTGGGTAGTCGTATTTGGTTTTTCTTATTGGTTTTGGATAATTGAGATCACACTTGGTTAGTCTTGCCTCGGTCAACTAAGGACTTAACCTTGCGAGCATTTGAACTGAGTCTTTCATACAACCACAAGCCCCGTAATGGGACGGGCTTAGCTAAGTAAATTGGGAAATCTATTCTTTGGTACTGTCGTGGTGGTGTGAGGCCCGGAGAAGCGGATGAGAACTCACATGGCGCAAGAGGGGGGCCCTGGGTGTGGTAACCAGTCCCTCCAGTGTTGAAACCTTAGCGGGCAGTACTGGGTTTAGATGGAACTTTGGAAAGGCTTCGTTACGGTTATTTGCCTTGGTGGTATTTGATGTATCTTGTGGGTAAAGTGTATAACCTTTGCGAGTGTACAACCTATTCAATAGCCGTGCTCACGGTAATGAGCATCGCTCGGTGATTACGGTCAAGGGTTAGATTTTCATGAAAATGCCTTGTTTATGGAAAATGCTTGGGTTGGTGATGATGAATTTGACTTAGGATGGAAAAATGAATTACAATTGAAATGCTTGTGAAAGCTACTATTCCTACTACTGTTTTACTGCTTTGCAATCTATTACTGTTTATTTGAAATGTCAGACGCACATGAACCATAGCCTATCCTTTGTACTAAGCCATGCATATTGTATATTAGCATTGCATTCTGTGCATGACTTGCTGAGTGCTCAAAGTACTCACCCCACAACAACACAACTTTAGTTGAAGAAGAAGCAACCCCGCGGGAGGAGGAGTTTCAGGAAGAGCCAACGAACTAAGGAGCGAGCCCAGTCAGTTGCCTGTGGCAAATTGGTTGGCGCCACGAGTTTATTCTATTTCCACTGCATTTGGATTTTATAATAATTCTTCGCCCTGCGAGGCGTATCTTTGTAACTTGACCATAAGGTCGAACAACTAGTTTGAGTATTTAATCAAAGTACTTATTATTTCGTTGGTTATGACTGTGATATGTACCAATGTTGAGACTGTGTGCACTAGCGTGATCTTGGACTAGTGCTGAATACACAGAGGGTCCGGATTTGCAAATTCGGGTCCCGACATTCGTTGGCGGTGAGCAGCGACAAAGACTAGAGAGAAGCTTGGCTGGCCGTTTTGGGGAGGTCACCTATGAAGAAAATGGCAGGGAGGTTGAGGCGACGGTGGGGACGTCGAGCCGACGGAGGGGAGGTCGATGTGATGGCGGGGAAGTCTAGCCGACGGTGGGGAGGTCGCGGTGGGGAGGTACAATGGTTGGGAGGTCGAGTCCGAGGCGACGGCGACTAGGTTAGAGACTTAGGGTGTAACTGAGAGGAGGGGCGCAGGGCTTTTGAATTTATAGAGGCGGACTATCACTGCCGGCTCGACACAAGAACCGGCAGTGATAGTATATTACTGCCGGGCCAAGAATAGAGTCGACAATGATAAAGTCCATCATTGCCGGCCCACTCCGCAAACCAACAGTAATAGTAGAATATTACTGCCGGTTGGAGATACACCCGACAGTGATAGTTCTTATCACTGCCGATTGATACTAGCAACTGGCAGTAATAGGAGAACATTACTACCGATTGGAGATACAACCGGCAGTGATAAGCCATATCACTATCGGTTTTATGAACAACTGGTAGTGATAAGCCTTTTGCCAATTAATTGAAACTTTCAATTTATTTCATTTCAAAGGCTGAGTGCTTTGGGATTTTTGAAATCCTATCAAATTTGATCCAAATTATCTGAAAATTTTTGGAGGCATACTATAGGACATCTAATATTTTATTTAAATATTTGCCCAAATCTTGATCAAGTCCTAAAATTATAAAAATCTAGATTGCTCACTATGTTAATAGTTTTAATATTTCAAAAATCAAATAATGCTTCAAAAATTATTTAACTTGACACGGCGGGCACGATCCAAGCCTTCATCTCACTAGAATTCAAAGGGAGCTTTACATTCCATTTTCTGAACTCCTGCTCCCATGTAGCCAACATCCTCCTAGGAGCAATTATCATTGGACTACACAGTTGGAAAAGCTCAAGGTAAGATTGAACAAATGTGATTGCAAGTCGGGCATGCCTTTTGTTCGCAAGATTGAACAAATGTTCATCGGACTACTCTAGTAAGTTGTTTTGGAATGGAGTACACAAACCGGCAGTGATAAGCTAGTCTTTGTCCAATTAAGTGAAAATTTCAATTTGATCCAAATTTTTTGAAAATTTTGGAGGCATATTGTAGGACATCTAATATTTTATTTAAATATTTCTCCAAATTTTTATCAAGTTCTAAAATTATAAAAATCTTCGATCACACTTTTCTTCGAGATGCCAAAGAACAGAGCGAACCAGTTCGGAGTATAACCTCAATTTCCATTATTGCATATATTACATTAATTGTTACATATGAGAAAATAAACATGTCATTCGTACAAAAGAAAGCATACATTTCATTACTACAACTAAGCTACGATTCGACCTTCGTTATGATCGTGGCGTATGTACATAGTTTTGTCACTCTCTTCCATGATACTTAGGTCAACGTCCTCTCCGAAAGGGGGAAGCTCATCGAATTGGTTGTACTCTTCCTTGTCAACAACATTCTCAACTCCGACAATCCTTCTTTTTCCTTGAATAATCACGTGGCGCTCCTTGTTAGCCTAGTCAATTACAAAGAAGATTTGTGTAATAGAATTAGTAAGTACGAATGGTTCTTCTTTGTATCCGACGAGTTTGAGGTCCACGGTAGTGATACCGTACTTGTCGATATTCACGCCCCTTGGAAGTCTGACCCATTGGCACCGAAAGAGAGGGACCTTCAAAGGTCTATAGTCAAGCTCCCAAATCTCTTCTATGAATCCGTAGTAGGTTTTCATATTTCCATTGCTAGCATAGGCATCTATACGGATACTGCTATTTTGGTTGGTGCTCTTTTTATCTTGCGCTCTTGTATAAAATGTAAAGCCATTTATGTCATATCCTTGGAATGTCCGAATTGTAGTTGACGGTCCCTGAGTCAACGCTTTCAACTGAGTGCAGTCTGTCTCCGTATGCATCATGTGTCTACGCAACCAATCACCGAAGTTATCTCTGTGCTCTCTTGCGAGCCAAACCTCTGACCTCCCTTGGTTTGTTCTGGATAGCATGTTCTTGTGCATGTTGACATACGGGGGCCATCACAACTGATTGTCCCAAAACTACGAAATGTGCTTGTGTAAATGAAGCTAGATTGCTAGTACGTAGTAATTTCTCGCCTAGTGTCCCTTTCCCCAGTAGCCTCCCCTCATGCCGAGATACAAGCATACCAATCGGTTTGAGATCCAAATAATCGATGCAGAACTCAATGACCTCCTCGGTTCCCTAGCCATCGGCAATGCAGCCTTCCGGTCAATGTCGATTTTGAACATATTTCTTTATAACCCTCATGAATCTCTCGAAAGGGTACATCTGATGTAGAAATATGGGACCAAGAATCCGTATCTCTTTCACAATGTGAACAATGAGATGGACCATAAGATCAAAAAAAAAGATGGAGGGAAACACATCTTAAGCCTGCACAAAGTGTAGACCACGTCTTCCTGGAGCTTATCTAGTTTTAACGGATCAATGGCCTTCTGTGAAATCGCGCTGAAGAATGAACACAACTTGATAATTGGGTCTCGGACTTTCTCTGGCAGAACACTCTGTCTTTCATTGAGACTAGTCTCTTTATGTTAGCAGAGTAACCATACGGAACTTTGACTCTGTGCAAGTATTTGCAAAAGCTAATTTTCTCTTTCTTGCTCAAAGTGTAGCACGCTGCGGGAAGGTACTTTTTGCTTGTATCCATTTCTTCGTGATGCAGCTCCTTCCTGAGTTTCATATCTTTGAGGTCCATCCGTGCTTGGAGTGTATCTTTTGTTTTGCTAGGTATGTCCAGTAAGATACCAAGCAAGCTATCATACACGTTCTTCTCTATGTGCATGACGTCGATTGCGTGTCAAACTTCCAAGTGCTACCAATAAGGTAGGACCAAAAATACTTATCTCTTTTTCCACAGAGGAGCCTTATCCTGTGAACTCGGGATAGATGTACTGCCGGCTCCCTTTCCGTGAATAATTGTAAGATCTTTTACAGCGGCAAATATCTGTTTCCCAGTGTAATTCTTTGGAGTTAAGGTAGTCTCCTTTGTCCCGTCAAAAGCTCTCTTATTATTGCGGTATGGGTGATCCTTGCGAGGAACCTACGATGCCGCATGTAAGCCATTTTCGGCAGTTCTTCAGCCACCGACAAGCTGTATCATCCAAGTATTGGACGCATTCGTTGAAGCCTTTTGTCGTTTGGCCCGACATGTTGCCAAGAGCAGGGCAATCATTGATGGTTATGAACAATAATGCCCATAGGATAAAGTTCTCTCTTTTATACTCATCTCATACCGGTACACCATCGTTCCACAATATTAGAAAATCTTCAACCAATGTTTGAGGTACACATCGATATCATTGTCAGGTTGCCTAGGCCCTTGGATCAATAGTAGCATCATAATGTACTTTCGCTTCATGCAAATCCAAGGAGGAAGGTTGTAGATGCATAAAGTCACCGGCCAGGTGCTATGATGACTACTCATGTTGCCAAATGGATTCATCCCATCCGTACTCATCCCGAACCTTATATTCCTCACATCATATGCAAAGTGCTTCTTATATTTTCTATCAATGTTCCTCCATTGCACAGAATCAGCAGGGTGTCTGAGCATTCCATCCTTCTTACGCTCTTCAGCGTGCCATCGTAGCAATTGAGCATACCTTTTGTTCGTAAACAAACGCTTCAGACGGGGATTATAGGGAAATACCACACCACCTTATGGGGACACCTCTTCTTCTTATGCTTCATCCCGACATCATCATTCTCGATATCATCATCGTTGCTCTTATACCACTTTGCTTTGCAAACAACACAGGCATCCAAGTCTGCAAACTCATTGCGATACAATATACAATCGTTTGGACAAGTGTGTATTCTTTGTACTTCCAGTCCCAACGGGCAGATAACCTGCTTGGCCTGATACGTAGTTGTAGGTAACACGTTACCCTTTGGAAGCAAGTCCCCAAGAGACATAACAGTTCAGTAAAGCTCTTATCGGACCAACCATTGTTTGCCTTCAACTACAGTAGTGAAAGCACAGTATGTAGCTTTTTGTGCTCCTCCATGCAGCCCAGGTACAATGGTGTTGTAGAGTCCTCTACCATACGATGGAACTTTTGAAACTCCCTTTCACTCATGAAGTACCCCTCCCCATCACACAACATTTGATCTAGATCATCTTCGTGGCTATCAACGAACATATCTTCCACCGTCATCATATCGTTGTTTCTGTCATCTTCATCAATGTGTCGCCCTTCATGTACATATCATCTTCATCGTGCTCGGTCCAACAGGTATAGCCAGCCTTGAAACCCCTTCGAAGCAAGTGTGCACGTATCGAATCTATGTTAGAAAACAACTTCTCATTTTTGCAATCACGCATGGACAACACATATAGTCCGCCAGATTCTTCAACTTGTGTGCCGCAGCCGCATTCAGAAAACAAGTCACACCATTAAAGAACTCTAGACCGCGAGGGTTCGTATCATACGTCAACCTTCGGTCCATCTACAGTTAATTATATCAAACTACATTTCAGTATATCAATAAACGATACCAAAATAATTTATTCTTTACATTAGTCATGCAGTGCTAATTAATTAAAATGATAAAAACATTATAAGCATATAACTGCAAATAACAATATAATTGTAAATGATTAGATTTAAAAATACATCTAGAAATTTTGCCTATATTAAAATACATCAAACCTTTTTCACTATTTAAATATCCACCTAGCATTTTTTAACTATTTAGAAGATTTATTCATTTCATTTTGTTATGTAGTGCTATTAAATTAAATTAATATACATCAAATAGGCATATAATTGAATATAAGGATATATTTCAAAATAATTATGTATCTTGCAACTTTCAATATTGGAAAATCCATCTACCATTTTCATTATTTAAATATTCAACTAGCAATTCAAATTATTTATAATTCATCTAGCCATTTTACTATTTTATAACATCCCAAAATTTGGCTATTTTGAAATCCATAAGATATTTTGAATTTTTGAGAATTTTTGGAATTTATTTGGATTTAATTGGAATTTCGTAATTTAACTCTTATTTGGAAATTAATTAAATAATGATTAAGTTACTACAAAATATAAAAGGAAATATTTTATTTGAGTCCAAAATGTTCCAAAATATTTTCTGGAGTTTTTCTAGAATTTTTCTGATATTTTAAAGGCCTCAAATGATTTAAATGAATTTTTGGAATTATTTTTATTCGAAAAAGCCGATAAAAGTCAATGAATAGTGTTGGGTCGGCCCGTTACTGTGCTGCTGCCAAGCCCACGCCGCGCGAACCCTAACGCCGCTGCCCGTCAACCGTCCAATTCACATCGGACGGCTGAGAATCGCCCGTGTCTTTTCGGCGCCGCCGATCTTCGCCAGGACGGCGCCGGCGCGCCACGCTATCGCTGTCGTTTCCACTGTCGCCGTCGTTGCCGGCGAGTAACCGGCGTATTGATTCGCCAATTAAGCATGCATGCCGAGGCTATAAAGCCCGATGATCATCTCGCCGGACTCTCCTTTGTTTTGCGATTCTTTTGCCCCACTTCACGCCTCCCGAGACTCGCCGTAGTTCCCGCACGACCTCGCCGTAGTACCGAAGCACTTCCGCCATGTTTGCGCCTTCCCCGGTAACTCTCCGCCGTGTTGGAGGTCATCGCCGAGTTCCTCGCGTTGAGCCGCGTCTGTGGAGTCACTTTATGTCGCCGGAGAAGCTCTACATCGCCGAAGCCGCCACCGTTTTCTTCCTCTCCGGCAAGAACCGCATCATCGCGACATCACTGCCAGCCGAACTTCGTCAGCCGTTCGATCACCACCGAACGACCCCAATCTTGCCACGTCTTCTCTCAACAGTGAGTCCCATCTTCTAACTTTGGCCGTTAGATTTTGATCGTGTAGTCTATATCTTGCCACGTAGTATCGTTAACCGTGGCCGTTGGATTTGTGATGAGAGTGTAGGATTGAATCAGTCTAGGCCGTGGATCCGTAGATGTGCAGTTTAGATGTCGCCCACATGTGCCCAAGCTGCGCCAGACCGTTGCCGTTGGGTTTAGATCTAGCGCTCCGGATTCCGCCATGTAGTCACGGTAACAGTAAATTCCATTATCATTTCTTAGCCGTTAGATCTAATCAATGGTCTAGATTGCGTAGTGTAGAAACGTGTTGATTCATGTTGACCGTTAGATCTAGATCCTATGGTAGCTGTGTCGCCGCGTGTCGCGCACCGGAGTAGCTGCGTGGTCGTCTGTGATGCGCGAATTAGATTTAATCTGGGCTGTCGGTTTTTGAATCTGTTGTTTGGTTTGCACTGCGTGCCAGACCAGTTCCATGCCAACACGTGTCGCTCGGGAACCGAGGAGCCAGCGCAGCCGCCGCTTTGTCGACGTCACCGATTTGATTTTGGCCGTCTGATCGTAATCCGATGGTCACAGTAAGGCCACGCGTTAGATTTAAATTGAAACGTCACATGCATCTTGACCGTCCATTTTAAATCAGACGGACGGGATTAGATCAAGCCTTCGGTTGATAGTTCGTCACCGCATGTCACAACCAGATCGTGCCACGTGTCATGCTGACATCATCAGTGGGACCCACATGTCAGTAGTGGCACTGTGGATGCTGACGTCATGCTTGCGCAATAATTTGAATTTCCTTTAGGGAAATAATTCGGTGGAAATTCAATTCAGTGCTGACGTCATATTTCTGAATTTTCCGTATAAAAATAAATAAATAAATTCGGTTTATTCTTTTTAATTGATTTATAAACTTCAAATGACTATAACTTTTGCGTTTTAACTCCGATTTGAGTGATTCCAATTTTTAAAAATTTGTAAAATCAAGATCTATTTATTAGTGAATTTTATGGAATTTTTAGAGTTGAGTTTGCTCTCTATAAAATTATATTAATTGTGTGTATATATGGTTTGAGTAGACGTTGGTTTGCCGGAGAGCTACGAAGGATAATTTCCAGCACAAGACCTAGCTCCAGATCAGGACCAGCAGCTATTTGAAGGCAAGTTGTGCTTTGACCATTTTTGCTCCTACAATTTGAAAATGTATTTTGATTCAAACTATGCATGCTAATTCAATTAAAAATGGATTTAAATAAATTGGGTGAATTAGTTAAATCAACCTATTTGTTATTGCCACCTTGTCATTAGTATTGGTATGCCATGATTCCATTTGATGCCCTAAGCTTGGTAATATTAGTTGGTTGATAATATTGTGCCAACACGGGAGCCTAGACCGTAAATAGTTGCTTAGCCATGCATATAACGTGAATAATCCTTTTTGAATACAAAAGCTACATTGACTAAAGGAATAGTGAATGCATTTTGATGAAAGGTGGAATGTTGTTGGTAATGATGTTGGAATGTAGAGACCTGTGTGGTTCTACATGAAGGATGATTACGGGCATGTGTTGCACCGATAAATAACTTGGGGTGGGAAATGTTTTAGATTGGGGCAAGTGGATCGAGGCTGTGTGCTAGAAAGAGCCAGTGTCGCAAATGAGGTGGCTGTGTGCCAAATTTTTGGGAAAAAGGAAGTCTTGCCTTGGTCACCCTAAGGACATAACCTTATAAGCCTTTGATCTGAGTCATTCATACAACCATATGGCTGGTATGGGATAGACCTAGTTGAGTATGATTCTAAAATCTTAGCATGTGAGACCTCAGGTGGTTTTTTTTGGTATCTGAGGATGTGGGAAGAAGGGTGTAGTGTTTACCATTGCGGTCTTACATCTCTTCAACGGTATGTGTTGGCCCTGTACTTCTGCTCTATGAGAGAGAAGGGACAGTGGGAACTATATCGGGAGGTACTCATGCGAGGATGGAAGTTTCAGAAAGACTTTGTTATGGTTATTCGCCTGAGTGGTGTTTAACTATTTCGTGTGGGTAAAGTGTATAACCTCTGCAGAGTGTACAAACTATTCGAATAGCCGTGTTCACGGTATTGAATATTGCTCGGGGATTACAGTCAAGGGGTAGATTTTTGAAAATAAAATGGAATGAAAGGTTGTGTACCAGGATTGATGGTGAAATTGATTAAGGATTGTGTGTCCAAAATTATGTGGAAAAACAATTGAGAAAATTAATATATTATTATGGTTTTGTTGCTTTATATCTAAATAGAAGTATGTTAAAATATTGAAGCAATGCAAAATAACCAATTGAGCTATTCCTTTGTAACCAATTGAGTATGGTGTGTACTCACCCTTGTGGACAAAATTTTACCAGAGGAGGAGTCTACGCCTTTATGGGAGGAGGAGATTGTTGATGAGCTGGAGAACTAGGGGACAAGCCTCGTCATGGTACCTGTGGCCGAAGATGGATCATCGCGACGTTTATTTTTCCGCTGTTGAACTCTATTTACTTTGATTATTGTAAGTCCTGCGTGGCAAACTATTGTAAGGGACCATAAGGTCGTACAACTCGTTTATATACATGTTTGGAGTACTTTATTATTATTCTGCTGTGTATGTTTGTGGTACTTTAACCCTGTTTAGCCTGTGTGCACTAGCGTGATCCCGGACTAGTGCAGAATACACAGAGGGTCCGGATTTGTAAATTTGGGGCCCAACATATTTAAAATTCCATATAACAATTTTTCATTATTTAAAATAATTAGAATTATGCATAATTGTCCATCTAGCAATTTTTATTACTTAAAAATCCACTACATCACTAAAAAGGATAAATTTTTTAATTTATTCAATAATTTAGCTAGATCTTAATTTGAGCACTACTAACCTAAAATGTTCACACCATACAATCAACAATTATCAACATCTAGAGCAATATATAAAATAAAATTTAACAACAAATATAACATAAATCAAGTCAGTAAACTCGAAGAGAAATACGAGACAAATTTTAATACAATTTTTCAGCAGCAACTCGCCAATATAATAACTACCGACCAAAACAGAGCTCCTCTCTATTCTGCTCGGTCGGGGAAGATGTCGCTTCGAAGAGAAATAAGAGAAAAATATTAATACAATTTTTCGGTAGCAACTCGCCAAGAAAATAACAACCCAGCAAAATAGAGCTCCTCTCTGTTCTGCTCGACCGGGTAAGGCCTCAGTCGAAGTCAACTATATAAAGATCTTGTAACAGCCGGCTCTGCGTAGAACCGGCGGTGATAAAGTCAGATTACACAGGAAAATTCGATTGCGCGGGAAAATACATATCACTGTCGGTTAAATAGTAAAGCCAGCAGTAAAAGTTCTAATATCACTACCGGTTATAAATGGAACCGCAGTGATACTTCACTACCGGTTTTGGGTATAAACCGGCAGTGATATTGTATTATCACTGTCGGTTCGAATTATCACTACCGGTTCTTTTCTCGAACCGGCAGTGATACGTGTCCCGCGCCACCGAGCTTATGAACCGGTGGTGATATGTTATCACTGACGGCTCTAGCCTAACCGGCAGTTATATGCCGACAAGGATTGCCTGTTGTGTAGTAGTGCTAGCTGATTAATTTGTAGTTCCCAAATTTGAGTACATTCTATTGATGGTGTAGATTTTAGGATAGATAGATAGATTCACATGGCTCAAAAAAAGACCTGAGAAGCGAAACCTGAGAGGGGCCATGACCGAAACAAATTGCACTGCTTACTGCGGACTGTTTCTGTGACATGTTGAGAACACGAGATGTGCAAACCAGAAAATGCTCTCCATCCGGTATCGGCCTACAGTCGAACTTCTCATAGTCCTTGGTGTCCTCTTCATCAAAATCAGAAAAATGTTAACGTGCTCCTCATCGCTAGCAGAAACATACCCATCATATGTGAGGATCATAGCTTTAGTATTTGCGAAATCTTTCATGAAGTGACCAATGCCCTTGCAGCGATGGCATGTCATAACATGAGATCGGCCTGTAGAACCCATGCTCGATGTCGTGCTAGCAGTGGGCGTCGTTGATCTGCGTGCCAGTGGTGTTGAAATCTCCATCTTCTTCAATGCTAAGGTGGTGCCTTGTTGTTTAGCTGTGCCAAACCTTGTGATATGAGACATCTAGATGCGTACAAATCATGGCATACATAATAGACCCAATAGCCGAAACATATGGTATCTTGTGTGCGCCTCATGCTTAGGCTGTGGAAGAGGCTTCGTCAATGGATCAGCCATATTAGCTTCTGTATGTACTTTGCATATCTTCACGTCACCTCTATTCACAATCTCGTGAATAAGGTGAAAGCGTCGGAGTATGTGTTTGGACTTCTGATGTGACCTAGGCTCTTTCGCTTGTGCAATGGCACCACTATTATTGCAATAGTGGTCCATTGGATTAGAGGCACTAGCGACCACACCAAGCTCAGAGATGAACTTCTTTATCCACATAGCTTCCTTTGCGACCTTTGAAGCCGCAATGTACTCTGCTTATGTTGTAGAGTCAGCCACCGTGTTTTGTTTGGAACTCTTCCAGCTTACCACTCCTCCATTTAGTGTAAATACGAACCCGGATTGCGATCGAAAATCATCTTTGTCAGTTTGGAAGCTTGCGTCGGTGTAACCCTTTACAACCAGTTCTTCCTCACCTCCAAAAACTAGGAACATATCCTTAGTTCTTCTCAAGTACATCAGGATGTTTTTCACGGCTATCCAATGACCATCACCGGGATCCGCTTAGTATCTGCTCGTGACACTTAGAGCATATGAAACATCTGGGCGCGTACAGATCATGGCATACATAATAGACCCAATAGCCGAAGCATATGGTATCTTGCTCATTCTGTCTCACTCATCAGTTGTCGAAGGACACTGATTCTTGCTTAGACTTATGCCATGTGACATTGGCATAAATCCTCTCTTGGATTCATGCATATTGAACCTCTTCAACACCTTGTTAATGTACGTTTCTTGGCTTAATCCAATTAACCTTTTTAATCTATCTCTATAGATCTTTATGCCCAAGATATAACATGCTTCTCCCAAGTCCTTCATTGAGAAACTCTTTTTCAACGAAGTCTTAACATCTTCAAGCATAGGAATTTCATTCCCGATCAATAATATGTCATCCACATATAAGATCAGAAATACAAGTGCGCTCCCACTATCATTTTTGTAAACACAGGGCTCTTCTTCATTTTTTATGAAGTCAAATCCTTTGACTACTTCATCAAAACGAATGTTCCAACTCCGAGATGCTTGCTTCAACCCATAAATGGATCTTTGAAGCTTGCATACCTTATTAGCATATTTAGGATCAACAAAACCTTCAGATTGTATCATGTATACATAATCAGATAGATTCCCATTAAGGAAGCTGTTTTGATGTCCATCTGCCATATTTCATAATCGAAATATGCAGCGATAGCTAAAATGATCCGGATAGACTTAAGCATGGCTACCGGTGAGAAAGTTTCATCATAGTCAACTCCTTGAACTTGTTTGAAACCCTTTGCCACCAACCGTGCCCTATATATCTGAACATTTCCATCCATGTCTATTTTTTTCTTGAAAATCCATTTGCACTCTATGATTTTTACACCATGAGGAGGATCAACCAAGTTCGAAACTTGATTGTCATGCATGGACTGAATTTCAGATCTCATGGCTCCAAGCCATTTTTCGAGTTTGGGTCCATCATCGCTTCTTTATAAGTCGTAGGCTCATCATTATCCAACAATAATATATCATGTCTATATCTTATAGGTTCATGACGCGGCCTCCCCGACCTACGTGGGACTGGTGTCTCTTCCATAGGTTGTACAACATCTTGTACATCAATTGAAGGTTCAATGGGAGTTGAAACATTTTCTGATGGTTCTTGAATTTCTTCAAGTCGCACCTTGCTCCCACTAACTCCTTTTGAAAGAAACTCTTTCTCTAGAAAGATACCATTTCGAGCAACAAACACTTTGTTTTCATCCCTTTTGTAAAAGTAATATCCTTTTGTTTCCTTAGGATACCCCACAAAGAAGCATTTTTCTGACTTAGGTGCGAGTTTATCTGATTGCAAACGTTTTACATAAGCCTCACATCCCCACATCTTGAGAAATGACAATGAGGGACGTTTCCCAGTCCACATCTCATATGAAGTTTTCTCAACGGCTTTTGATGGAACCCTGTTTAAAGTGAACACATATGTTTCTAGAGCATACCCTTAGAAGGACAATGACAGATCTGTTTGGCTTATCATTGACCGAACCATGTCTAACAAAGTTCAGTTCCGTCATTCGGATACGCCATTCCATTGAGGCGTTCCTAGCGGAGTAAGTTGGGGGACGATTCCGCATTGCTTTAGATGATCACCAAACTCTTGGCTCAAGTATTAGCCACCACGATATGATCGTAAGTGTTTTATTATTTTGCCAAGTTGACTTTGTACTTCGTTTTGAAATTCTTTGAACTTTTCAAAGGTTTCAGATTTATGCCTCATTAAGTAGATATATCCATATCTACTAAAGTCATCGGTAAAAGTTGCAAAGTACTGAAACCCACCTCTTGCACTAAGGCTCATTGGTCCACATACATCCGTATGTACTAGGGCCAACAACTCATTTGCCCTTTCACCAAAACCTGTGAAAGGGGCTTTTGTCATCTTTCCAAGTAAACAAGACTCACATGTTTCAAATGATTCAAAATCAAATGAGGTTAGAAATCCATCAGCATGGAGCTTCTTCATGCGCTTCTCATTTATGTGGCTGAAGTGACAATGCCATAAAAAGGTAGGATTCACATCATTGGGCCGAAGCCTTTTCACATTGATGTTGTAGATAGGTTTTTCTTCGAGTTCAAGCACGTACAACCTATCTACCATGGGGCATCGGCCATAATACATATCATTCAAAAATATTGAACAAACAAAGTCCTTTATTCTGAAATCATAACCTTCATATTCCAAACAAGAAGATGAAATAATGTTTCTACTCAAAGATGGAACAAAATAACAATTATTAAGTTCTAAAACTAATCCTGAAGGCAAATGCAATGGGTACGTGCCAACGGCAAGACCCACAACTCTTGCTTTATTCCCCACGCGAAGGTCCACTTCTCCTTTTGCCAAGTCTCTAGTCTTTATCAGCCCTTGCATCGAATTGCAAATGTGAGCAACCGATCCGGTATCATATACCCAAGAGGTAAGATTAGAAGTAGCCAGGTTAATTTTTACAACATGAATACCTGAAGTGGAAGTCACACTTCCATTCTTCTTATCTGCCAGATACTTGTCACAGTTCTGTTTCCAATGTCCTAACTTCTTGCAGTAGAAGCACTGGGTATCAGGTTTAGGTCCAATCTTAAGCTGCTCAAACATAGATTTGAGACTCGCAATCTCAACCTTGCCCTTGCCCTTTCCTTTGTTTCCAGTCTTAGCCTTCTTCTTGAAGGCAGTAGTTTTCTGAACCATCATCAGATGATTAGGTTTTTTCTTTATGCTTTCCTTAGCAGACTTAAGCATCCCATTTAGTTCGGTCAGGCTTTTCTCCATGCTATTCATATGAAAATTCATAATGAACGGCTCAAAACTTTAAGGCAGAGACTGGAGAATCACATCCATAGCCAAACCAAGGCTAAGGGGAAAATCGAGCTTTTCCAATCTCCCAATGTAACCAATCATTTTGATTACATGAGGGCTGACCGGACTTCCTTCAGCCAGCTTGCAAGCAAACAAAAAGCTTGGAGATACCATACCTCTCAGCTCTTGTTTGGTTACCAAACATGTCCTTTAAGCTCACAATCATATTGTAAGCATCTTGGTCCTCATATTGCTTTTGAAGCTCAGAGTCCATGGTGACAAGCATGAGACAACTGACCTCTACAGAGGCATTAACATGTTTTTCATACTCAGCCTTATCATTGCGAGAAGCATTTTCTGCTGGTTCATCAGGAATTGGATTCTCTAGAACATAGTCTTTCTTTTCATGCTTGAGAACAATTCTTAGGTTGCGATACCAATCCACAAAATTTATCCCATTAAGTTTTTCCTTTTCCAAAACCGATCTCAAAGCAAAACCAGGTCCAACAGAAGGAGTAGCAGGTGCCATTGATCTACAACAAAAACATGCAAAGTTTCTAAGCACTATGTTTATGTAAAACTTCCATTAAACATTTTGATAAAAGACACTCCTATCATGTGCCCCCTTTATGGACACATAGTGAGTATTCAAGATCCATATTCATCAAACACTAGTGAGCTTTGGCATCACTGCTAGAGATTTAATGACATAGGTAAGCAACAATTTTGCAAATTACATCTTATGTAACTCTTGTTTGTTGAGCATGAAAACAAGTAATGAATGCCTCCGTCAACTCGACTCATGGCTAGGTCAACCTGCCCCTAAGGCTCACATGAGGGAGGGAGCACTTCCCGTTTCCGGGTACCAATTAAGAAACCTAGCCTCATGTGTGTTTTCTTAGACACCAATTGTCTTGTATTTGTTCCTTCATTACTGAAATCAGAACTCAACCACTTATGTCCTCAAGCCCAAAACCATTTTGATAGCTTGATTAAATCTACCATTGTTATACGTGATGTGTCCAACATGTCCCTATCATCTATTAAGATAATTGTAGGATCGGATGGCGTCAATCAGAGGGGGGGTGAATGATTGTGCGGAAGCTAAAATCTTATTTTTAAACTTTTTGAAACACCCCAATTCAAACTCAACTTGCTTGAAGACCAGTTCACAAAGTTGGGAGACCAGTTTAGAAGTCTAGGCGACCAGTAGAGCACTTGGGCGACCAGTAGAATACTTGGGCGACCAGTTTGAGCACCTGGGCGACCAATAGGACACTTAGGTGAGCAGTTTGGGCACTGGCGGCGGGTAGGGCTCTGGGCGACCAAGAGACACTTGGGCGGCAAGAGAACACTTGGGCGGCATGAGACACTTGGACGAGCAGGTTGGGCACTTGGGCGAGCAGGTTGGCACTTGGACGAGCAGGTTGGGCGACCACGTGAACAGTTGGGCGACCACGCGCACAGTCTGGGCGAGCAGACCGATATATATCCACTAAAATAGAAATTTCTAAAGATCTAGCCGTTGGATTGATGTGAAATTTTAACTGTAGCAACTAGACTTAATTCCACAGCTAACACAAAAAGAATCAGGTTGATCGGATCTACGGATCTAATGTTATGACCTTCACAAGATGACTGAATTCGGGCGACCACGCGAGCAGTCGGCGAGCAGGACATCAATCTGGCGACCACAAATTACCAAAGATCTAACCGTTGGATTGATGTGAAATTTTAACTGTAGAAACTAGATTCAATTATGAATCAAACCCAATAAGAATCAGTCCGATCAGATCTACGGATCAAAAGATATTACCTTCGCAAGATGATACTTTTGCAAAGAACCGAACTCCGTGATGAACTTCGTGACTGCTGCGATGAACAAAACTTCAAGCGATTGATCAACTATGTCGAAGCCAAGAGCAAATCACAACCGCAAGAAGAAGCTCTCTGGAAGATTGATTTTTATTTCATTGTCTAAAGTACTCCAACACAAGAGTACAAACCTTCAAAACCTGAACGCTCGCTCAAAAATAAACAGAGGACACCTCCCTTATTTATACAGAGCAATCCTAACGAGATAGAATACAACTCCACTTCCAACATGGAAAGAGTCTGTATACATCTCAACTTGGCTCAACGTGGCCAAAAACAACTCTTGCACGTATGTACAGCCCATCTGCTGTAATTACGTGACTAACCAGCCTCCATGTGCATGTTCTCTAGCCCGAACGTCCCGCATGACATCCTCGACCACCAAGACCTCGATTCCTCCTCGAACCTAGTCCCAACCTCGGTTCCTCCATGAACCTAGTTCCGGTCCGTCATCGACCACGTTAAGCCCTCGAGCAACACTGCACATGAATAAACACAGAAACTGCACGAGCACAAGTCCACGACTTGACTCAAGGTCAATCCATGCAACCACTCACACGAGTGCATTGCATCAAGCGAAATCCATCATGCTATCACCAAAGATAATAATTATCTCAACATGGCACATGCACAAGCACCACACATGCTATAATCAAAGTCACTATACAATGCCAATTTCACCATTCAACCAATTTTTCATCACATGATCTCACAATCTCCCCCTTGATGAAAACATTGGCAACACCATTTGGACCTGAACATTGGCATTAACCTCACAAGAAAAGATTTTAAGAAATTTCATTTTAAAACACAAAGCAAAGTGATCAAAAAGCAAAGTGAAAAATCTCCACCTAAAAGGAAACCAAATTGTGTGTGAACTCCAAAATTTCCCCCTTTTGACAATAAAACATTTCACTTCTCCCCCTGAATGTAAGCTTTCTTCTCCCCCTTTGACAATGATTTCAGCAAGGAAAAACAAATGAGTGCCAAGACAAGAACCAATGAGCTTCCTTGATCATATAACCTTATAGATCACATAATAAGCATAATACATGAACTTAATATTATTTAACAAGTTAGGGAGTGACATGCATCTCAACCTCAATTTAATCAACTATAGCCAAGTACTAAGTAAAATCTTGACAGAAAACACTAGGCCAAAAAATGAAGCAACTAACAACTCAGGGCAAGCAAGTAGTTTCAACTCCAGTCTAGTAGACCAAATTAATCTTGATAACAGTAAACTGCATGTGGCATGCTTGAAGCATACTTCTTTTATTTTCAATGAATGGCATGCTTGAAGCATACATCTTATCTTTTAGGGAATAGCATGCTTGTAGCATACATCTTATCTTTTAGGGAATGGCATGCTTGAAGCATACATCTTGAAGCTTTTGCTTATTTTGATAATTTTGACAAGCTTCTTGCAGATTTGAGCCCTCTTTTTTATTCCTTTTCTTTTATTGTAAACATGTAAAGTGATTAAATGTTCTATGAAAGAGTAAAGCTGAAAATACACATGCTTCATAGCCCAAATTTGTTAAGACGATTCATTATCAAGCCTATAGAAGCAAGATATCACAAGGTATTAGCTATAGACAGTCAAACCAAGGAATGCCGCAATGTCACTTTTAGTTCAAGTAAAGCAATTTAGATTATCATATATAAGCTCAATTACATAATATATAAAGAAATATGATAAAGTAAGCTCATTAAGTAACAGACTTGGCATAAAACTCCCCCTCAAAACAAGCATCCTAAAAAAAACTTCTTCAAGATTGTCACCTGTTATTTTAAAAACAAAAGACTGAAAGAACAAACCTCCCAAAAAGGCAACCGAAAGGAATTTTCACCAATAACCAATAACTCCCCCTCAAATGGATAACCAATGATATCAACAGAGAGGAGATGATATACATGAGCTTGAGTTATCATGGTATGTTCAATTAAGCATATGCATGAATCATGATAAGTGAATTCAAAGCATGAAAGGCATGATATAAAATATAACATTATTGAACATGCTAGGGGATACAAATGAGCATATGAACAATCATTTCATCTCATGCCACAATTAGATATCTGTGAATGTAAAGAACATGAGTGTATCAGATAGCTCACAAAGTAGATGAAGAATTATTGCACATGCTTCTTGAAAACCATCTCAAGGGTGAGAACCATCCAAGTCTTGATCTCATCTTGCAAAAGACCAAGATCCACTAAGCTTCTGTTCTCCAACCCATTCCTGAAAATCTACATAACACATGAAGATGTCGAGGCCTCGGTACTGGGGTTAGAAATAAAGCATTTGGGAATCCAGTACTGAGACACACGACGAGTAGGCACAACACGAGTATGCTTGTTCACAAAATCAGATTTGTCTTTTTCCGTGTTTCTTGCAACAAAAGGTGTTTGCATCACCCTAGGCACAAAATGAGGAGTAAAATGTGCCTTCCTGAAATTAGACCTAGCCTTAGTCTTCTCTTTCTTTTGCTGTTTGGCTAATCTACAGCAAAAATCTACTAAGTGTCCATCTCAACCACAATGAGTGCAAGTATACTTAACATGATGTTTAGTTTTAGTAACAGAAGTAACATTTACATTCATCATAGTAGAAGATAACATACCAGTAGATTTGAAAAACCGTTTTCTTAGGTTCATTTGCAATCTCAAGTTTTCCTCTTTCAAGTGTCTTAACAACAGTAGGAGCATGCGACTTATAATGAGCATAAGAATCAAAACCTAAACCTTTGTGATGAGTACTGACTTTTAATTGATCCAAAATCATGTTTAGGTTTTTCTTTCCAGTAGTGAACCGTTCTAAAGATTTTTCCAAGTAATCAACCTTTCGAGAAAGAGTTAAACAGTTATTACATGGAACGTCCACTTTTCCTTTCTGTTTGCGACAAGTTGAGCATGAGAGAACTTCATGAGTGAGCATAGCATCTGTCATTTGAGAAACCCTAGCATTTGCATCATGCAACTTCAATTCCAAATAGCACATTTAGAACGTTGAGTTGTATCATGCAAATCAACAGTTGAACAAACTAGCATTTTTCACATGTTTCTCATTTTCTTTCTTTTCAAAGATTAACTTGCTCTAACAAAGAAACATGGACTTTCCTTAAGGTAATAACTTCAGATTGTAACACATCACAAGATTTGCAAGAATCATCATCGTGAATTAAAGATCTAAGTCTTGCAATTTCGAATTGGAACTATCAATTTCTAGATCTTTTTCTTTAAGAGCCTTCTTAGATTTTTTAAGTTCAAGCTAATTTAATCATGGCATACTCAAGATCATCATAGGAAGGTCTCACCTCATCAAGATCGGAGTCGTTGTCGCTATCCCTTCCAAATATGAAACACATGCCGGTGAAGTCATCATCGGAATCTCCTTCTTGTCCTTCTTCTTGTCATGTGGCTCATTATCACTCTCAAAGTCTACATCGCTAAGATCACACTCCTCTATGGCGGTTAAGACTTTCTTAGCAACTTTTTGAAAATTGGAGCGCCTAGGAGTAGCGCGTCTTGAGCTACGTTGCGCTGGTTCCGTTTCTTCCTTCTTCAACTTGGGACAATTTGTTTTAATATGGCCGGGAAGTCCACACTCAAAGCAATTGAAGGAACCCGAAATTGTGCCTCCACGCCTCCTCATCCTCACATTGTTGAGTGCTTTAAAAGCACGTGAGGAGATGAGCACAAGATCTTCAGGAAGCATCTCAAACTGTTCATCTGAAAAGGAAGCCAATGCAGACAAGGAAACAAAAGATGGTAATCTAGACGAAGTGCTGGGGTTAGCAATAAGTGCATGTGTAGAGGATTTATCATCTCTAGGTGACAAGGAATCCATCTCATAAGTTTTCAACCTAGAATACAGATCATCCATGGTCAACGTATCCAAATCAACAATTTGATTGATTGCAGTAACAACCATGCGCCATTTAGAAGTCAGAGATCTCAAAATCTTACTAGCATTCTCCTCTACTGGATTGTTAACTCCAACACCACACAAATTGCACCAAATTTTCTCAAATCGAGAGTAAAGATCATCAATTGATTCACCTGGTCTCATAACAAAATCAGAAAAGTCCTTTTGGTAAATATTTTTGCGTACTTTCTTAATCTTAGTTGAACCTTCATGATAGTCACATAATGTCTTCCAAACTGAATGTGCAGAACGTAAATGAGAAACTCGATCAAATTTTTTTTCAGAGATTCCTTGAAAAATCAAGTTTTTAGCTTTAGCATTTAAATCAACGTCTGCTTTATTATCATTAGTGACTATATCAAGAACATCATATGCAGTAGAGACTTTGCGCCAAACATCATTACCTTGAGCTTCAATATAGGATTGCATGCGACTTTTCCAGTAAGAAAAATTTGAATCATTAAGCATAGGAGGACGATTAACATACTTATCTGACGCCATACCTCAACCTTGCTCTGATACCACTTGTAGGATCGGATGGCGTCAATCAGAGGGGGGTGAATGATTGCGCGGAAGCTAAAATCTTATTTTTAAACTTTTTGAAACACCCCAATTCAAACTCAACTTGCTTGAAGACCAGTTCACAAAGTTGGGAGACCAGTTTAGAAGTCTAGGCGACCAGTAGAGCACTTGGGCGACCAATAGAATACTTGGGCGACCAGTTTGAGCACTGGCGACCACACTTGGGCGGCAGAGGGCACACTTGCGCGAGGCGGGCACCAAGAGGACACTTGGGCGAGCAAGAGAACACTTGGGCGCGAGCACACTTGGGAGCAGGTTGGGCACTTGGGCAAGCAGGTTGGCACTTGGGCGAGCAGGTTGGGCGACCACGTGAACAGTTGGGCGACCACGCGCACAGTCTGGGCGAGCAGACCGATATATGTCCACTAAAATAGAAATTTCTGAAGATCTAGCCGTTGGATTGATGTGAAATTTTAACTGTAGAAACTAGACTTAATTCTGCAGCTAACACAAAAAGAATCAGGTCGATCGGATCTGCGGATCTAATGTCATGTCCTTCGCAAGATGACTGAATTCGGGCGACCACGCGAGCAGTCGGGCGAGCAGGACATCAATCTGGGTGACCACAAATTACCAAAGATCTAACCGTTGGATTGATGTGAAATTTTAACTGTAGAAACTAGATTCAATTTCAAATCAAACCCAATAAGAATCAATCCGATCGGATCTACGGATCAAAAGATATTACCTTCGCAAGATGATACTTTTGCAAAGAACCGAACTCCGTGATGAACTTCGTGACTGCTGCGATGAACAAAACTTCAAGCGATTGATCAACTATGTCGAAGCCAAGAGCAAATCACAACCGCAAGAAGAAGCTCTCTGGAAGATTGATTTTTATTTCATTGTCTAAAGTACTCCAACACAAGAGTACAAACCTTCAAAACCTGAACGCTCGCTCAAAAATAAACAGAGGACACCTCCCCTTATTTATACAGAGCAATCCTAACGAGATAGAATACAACTCCACTTCCAACATGGAAAGAGTCTGTATACATCTCAACTTGGCTCAACGTGGCCAAAAACAACTCTTGCACGTATGTACAGCCCATCTGCTGTAATTACGTGACTAACCAGCCTCCATGTGCATGTTCTCTAGCCCGAACGTCCCGCATGACATCCTCGACCACCAGGACCTCGATTCCTCCCTGAACCTAGTCCCGAACCTCAGTTCCTCCATGAACCTAGTTCCGGTCCCGTCATCGACCACGTTAAGCCCTCGAGCAACACTCGCACATGAATAAACACAGAAACTGTGCACGAGCACAAGTCCACGACTTGACTCAAGGTCAATCCATGCAACCACTCACACGAGTGCATTGCATCAAGCGAGTAATCCATCATGCTATCACCAAAGATAATAATTATCTCAACATGGCACATGCACAAGCACCACACATGCTATAATCAAAGTCACTATACAATGCCAATTTCACCATTCAACCAATTTTTCATCACATGATCTCACACACCAATTGTCTTGTATTTGTTCCATCATTATTGAAATCAGAACTCAACCACTTATGTCCTCAAGCCCAAAACCGTTTTGATAGCTTGATTAATTCTACAATTGTTATGCGTGATGTGTCCAACACGTCCCTATCATCTATTAAGATAATTATTGATATACTATTTTGGCAGTCATATCAATAATGATCTAAATTCTTGATAGGTGCAACAATAGGGTGGACATATTCGATTTAAAATTTGTTTAACTATGGGGATGAACAATATCTACTATGAACATGGCATCATATGCAATGAGCATAAAGAAAATAGCAAGGATTAAACACACATCCCCAAAAAATCAAGATTAAGCTATGAAATAGTATGGCCTTTAGCATTAGGATCTTCATCATCATGCTTGTTGGTTCACTTGGCCATCTTGCTTTATTGTTCACCTAGGCATCATGCTTGATTGCCATCATCTTCATCATTGTAGATGCAACTCCTTACAGCTTTGATAATGAAATTTACATGAAGGTTTCAAACATCGCAAGTCGACACGCAGGCCGTTATACAACTTTGATAATGAAATAGCCTTATGGCTTGACACGGCACGCAAGCCATGTAAAATTACATGCATCATATACACATAGGCCATACTATTTCACATAACATCCTGCAAAAAGAGTTAAATAAGGCGATTCTACGATGTCGGGGTTCCAAGGCGGGTCAAGGGCAACGCCTTTGGAAATTTTTTTAAGAGGCATGTGTTCTGTCAAAAGAAAACACCCTCAAAATTTCCACGGATCAATCAAATTGACCCAATCTGATTCAATCTGATTGGCTTGGTCCCATATGGTCGCGATGCATAAACCCTGATGGCAGTAACCCGACCGGTAAGGGCAACGTCGTACCATGAACGGACTGTCGGGACCCGAATATGCAAATCTGGACCCTCTGTTTATACTGCACTAGTCCAGGATCACGCTAGTGCACACAGGCTCAACATTAGTGAATATCACAATCATACATAGCGGAAAATAAGATAAAAGACATTATATACTAAATATTACTAGTTGAACGACCTTATGGTCAACTTACTTAACATTGCCTCTCAAGGCTGAATAATCAAATTGAACTGCAGTGGAATGAAGACGTAGGTAACCCCTCAGTATACCACAGGCAACTGACAAGGCTCGCACCCTAAACATTCGTCTCTTCATGGTACACCTTCTTCAGCACTGATGATGTTGTAGGCAAGGGTGCGTACATAAAACACTCAACAAGTTGTGCACAGAATGCAATTCTATCATAACTATATGCAAGGCTTATTCCAAAGGAAGGCTAAGAGGTTCATTTGCGAAAGCGGATTTATGAACAAGTACAAGATATAGATTGAAAAGACAAGAAAAACAAATAACAATAATAGATAGATTCAGCATTTCTCAAGTAAACCAAGTTTCTCATCCTAAATCAAGATTCAACTTTCCATGGCAACCTGCCATCCATCCCAAGTTTTCATTTTGCAAAAGTCTAAACCCTTGACTGTAATTCCCGAGCATTGCTCAATACTATGAGCACGGCTATCCGAATAGCTTGTACACTCTGCAGAGGTTATGCACTTTACCCACATGATATGATAATCTCTTTTGTGCCTGGCCATTAGTACACTTCCTTTGGTGTGCCGGCAGAGAATCATGACAAAGCCTTTACAATGCTCTGTCTTAACTCGGTACTACCCGCTAAGGTTTCAATACTGGTGGGACTGGTTACCACATCCAGGGCCCCCCTCTTGCACCATCTGGGTTCATTAAAAAGGATGAACCACACCACCACGATAGTACTCAAGCTAAGACATTATTTTAAACTTATCTAGTTGTAATTAATCTTTAATAAAAGGCAATATACTCTAATTTAAAATAATTTAAATAAATCTCAGAAAATCCAATAATTCCAAAAAATTCACAAAAATCTTAAATTGCAATAAAATAATATCAAATAAATAAAAGGCCAAAAATTGGGATGTTACAAACCTCCCCCCTTAACGGAATCTCGACCCTGAGATTTTAGGGCTGGCTAGAGAATAGGTTTGGGAGTTCTGACTTCAGATCTTTTTCACGCATCCAGGTTGTTTCATTTTCCGAATGATTACTCCATTGAACTCTGCAAAAGCGAGTGGACTTATTTCTGGTTCTGCGCCCCATTATATCTAAAATCTTAATCGGCTGCTCTTTGTAAGTCAAATCTTCTTGCAACTCGATAGCTTCTAACGACGTCTGCTCTGCTGGCACCCTGAGACATTTCTTAAGCTGCGACACATGAAACACATCATGGACTCCTGCTAATGATTGGGGCAACTCCAACTGATATGCAACCTCTCCTCGGCGGCTCAGAATTTTAAATGGTCCAACATATCTAGGTGCAAGTTTCCCTTTGGCATGGAATCATTTTACTCCTTTGAGGGAGATGATTCTAAGATACCCAAAATCATTGGGTTTAAAACTCAAATCTCAATAGCGATTGTCTGCCATAGCTCTCCTGCCTTGACGGTGCTATTTTCAGCCTTTCTCTGATCATGGAAACTTGTTCCTCGGCCTCTCTGGGAATCTCCGACCAAACACTGAACGCTCTCCCGTTTCATTCCAATTTAACGGGGCACGGCAGGCACGACCATATAGGGCTTCAAAGGTGACATTTGAAAACTAGCCTGATAACTCTGCATATAGCAAGCATTTATCCCAAAACGTGGCGTAAGCTAATGCACAAGCTCTCAATATATCTTCCGGATTCTGATTTAACTTTTTCTGTTTGACAATCGGTACGCGGATGATAACTGTACTAAAATTCAAGCAAGTTCCCATTACTTCATGTAACTTGTTCTAAAAGCTCGAGTTAAATTGGATACCTTTATTGAACACAATATTCTTGGGCACCTCATGCAATCACTCAATCCCTGACACATACAGATCTGCCAAACGATCTTTTGAATACGTAGTCTTCCGTGGTATGAAATGAGCAACTTTGGTCAATCAACCAATAATGCTTCCTCCGAATTCATATCCTTTATGGTCAATTCACACTAGGGATCCTTTTAATGACTTGCCTCCCATTTCCACTCAGGGATCTACAATGACTATAACAAACCAACAGGTCACCAATGCATTGCCCTTATTCTCTGACCCATATCACATAGGGCTTCCTATCCAATAGCTTTGTTCTTCACCTTAAGCTATCAAACTTTTCCTTTAGACCTTAATACATTCTGGCACTTTCTGGATGAATCGATTACTTAGAATCATGGGTTTCCTCAAGTATCATCTGCTTAGGATCTTTCTATCCGACACATTGGCCCGACCTTAAATCCTCATGGTATCCTAATCACTCAAAATTCTGCTTCTTGGCTAAGCCTTCTTCTTTCCTTGACTTGATTTTGTATTTCCTCTCCCTTCGAACTTCTAATGTTGGTTTTATTTCCAAGGCAGCTACGAAACTCTGTCGAATGACTTCTAATTTCAGCCTCTCAAATTCTTTGCATAACTCTGGGTAACTGCTTATTATCAACATATTCGCACTGTAGCCTCATAACTCAAACGTCGATTACCACATTGATCTTACTAGAGTGCCCATGGATTCCGACACTATAATCTTTGATCATTTCCCGTCATTATCTTCATTCCATATCAATGTCTGACTGAGTAAGTATATAATTTAGATTCTTTATGATTCCCATCTATTTTTATTGAGATAGTGACACCATATTTCCAAATCGTGCACTACGATAGCTAACTCCAAGTCATGCGTAGGGTAATTCTCCTCATGTTGTCTCAATTGCATCATCGCATAGGCAACATCCTTGCTATTTTATGCCGATTTGTATCTCAGATCATGTCTAGAAGCATCACCTTATATGTTGAAATTGTTCGCATGCTGACTAGTAATACTAACACATGCGTTAATGTTAACCGCTTCTTCAACTTCCGAAACTATTTTCACACCCTGGCGTCCATGCAACTTTTTCTTTTCAACAATCGTATAAGAGGTTTAGCTATTGTCGAAAAATCCTTCCAGGGACCAGCTCCTAGAACCTCAACTCTAAGTAATGAACTTTGGTTGCTCCCAATGTAACACAACTTCTACCTTACTTGACTCGACATCAACTCCTTTAGAAGTCCTTGCGTGGCTAACGAGATTCCACCTTCTTCTTCCAGAAATCACACTTGTTGAACTTAGCGTACGACTGCTACTTTCGCAATCTTTCCAAATCCATTTAACATGTTCTGCATGTTCTTCTCTGGTCTTAGAGTATACTAGAATATCATCTATATGGCAACCATGGATTTATCCAATTAATCCATAACACCTTAATCATCATATTCACGAAGTATGCAGGGCATTAGTCAATCCAAGAGATATAGCCCAAAACTTATACTATTCATATTGCATAGAGAATGTAATCCTAAAAACATCCTTCACATGACTCCTTAATTGATGATAGCTGGAGCGAAGTTTTATCCTAGAGAAACTCCCAACTCTCTTCTCAACTGTCCAACCTCATTGTCGATCCTGATATTGAGTACTTGTTTTCGATCTTTTCCTTATTTAAGGCACGATTCAGTGCATTCTCCCGATCTTCCATTTTCCTTCTTTGATAAACAAGAACTCCCATGGTGACGCACTAAGTCTTCTCAAAACTCTTCCTAGTAACTGATGCGGACATCTCCACAACGGATACAACCAGCGCTAACTCATCTCACCAAAATGTACAAGGACCACTCACTCGAGCGCGTGCACGCAAATTAAATTATCAGGTGAAGTCGTTCCTAAGTGTTCCTATTAATGACTTAGTGAATGGAATGCTATTTAATTCTTGTGATCATGTTATTCTTATTAGGAACCTGGGGGAAGAGCCACCAAGTGCAAAGGGACTCGAATCCAAGTCGGAGGCTCGAAGGAACTCCAAGTCAAATTCGGACTCACAGACAGCATCAACTTCAAACATTCGTAACTTTTGATCCAGAGCACTTCTGGAGGCCCACAAGTACAGGATTGAAAGATCTGCTCGTCCTATTTCAAACGGATCCGAAATCACCTTCAAATTCCTTCCGAGTCAGCGGGAAACTGCAAAACAATGGAGACTACTTTTCCTGTCCGAGTCAGTTTGGGCTACGGGACTTCTAATCCGAGTTGTATTAGTAAGGCCCATGTTAAGGCCTGGTGCTGCATGCCTTGGACTATAAATAGCCAGCCGCTACCATAATTAGGGTTTGGGTTTTGTTTGATTAGGTTAGCCATTGCTACCGCTTGTACTCGCGCGTGTCGACTAGACCGCCCGTCTACTTGTCATCGGAACCCCAATTTCGAGTGTTCTTGCTTCAGAACCAATCTACATTCATATTCGCAATTGAGTTGCTTGTTATCTCTTGTTCTTGCTGGTTCTTCGATTGCTTGCAAGAACAAAGACCTTCGTGGTCAGGTTGGTCGCGCTTCCGCGAGATCAATAACCTTCAGGAGGGTGGTGTACCGGTCGCTAAGGCGCAACGTCGGTTCGTTGTAGTCGGGCCGCCAACTTCGTCCTCCACCAAATCGACGCTACCTATTCTCATCGAAAGATCGGGACGCCTAGTCTTTTAATTACCTTTATACCCCTAGTCAAAAAAAAAGAGTGTGGTGGTAAGTGTTGTTTGGGGTCCTTGTGAGTTTGTTTCTCAGTTTTGGGGCTCCCACAAAAAAGAAAAAAAAAAGAAAAAGGAGGAGCCCTAGCTGTTTGCTTTGTGTTGAGAACGTTTCTGTGGCATCGTTGGTGATTAGGCTTGCGTCTCTAGTGTGGTTGAGGCTAGGACCAGCACCATACTGTCGTGGAACGTTTATTCAACTTGTTGTGACTATTGTGGTACGAGCTATCTTTGCTACAATTGCCAGCCACCTATAGCTCCACAGAAAAACTACAACTTACTAGGCTCTTGCGTTTGGCACCTGTACACCACCTCTCCAGGAGATTTTGACTTGCGGTCGCCGACACCTCCTGCTAAGGCTTGGTAAGAACTGGTAAGAACTTGGTGATACAAGTTGAGAGTTGAGAGACAAATACTTTTCTGCGATTGTTTGTTCTTTTGTCTTCTAACCATGTCGAACAATGAGCAATGATGGACAGACATTCCCTACTTTCGGGAATCATTCAACATTTCGAGCGCCAAGTTAAGCTGCATGCAGAGGGCCTCGATGGTGATGTGCAGGTGGTAAATGAGCGGCTGGGACAGGTGGAGAAGGCTCAGATTGACACCAACGCCAGGCTGACAAATTTGGAGGTTTCTGTTGGCACCATCAATACCAACTTGACGGAGGTTTTGCGGCGCCTTGAGAACATGGGCCGAGTACCTCCTGTGGCACGCGGTAATGGTGTGTTGGGCAGTGAGGTGGATGAGAACGTCGACGACTACGCTGCTGACTCGGAGCTTGAGGAAGACCCAGCACGGCGTCAACTTCACCGCAATCGGCATGGTATGGGTCCTTTGCGCCCCCGGCATGAGGTACGTGACTATGATGATTCGCTTGGTAAGGTTAAGTTTACCATACCTCCTTTTGATGGTAAATATGATCCTGATGCATACCTCACGTGGGAATTAGTCAGTAGAACAAAAGTTTGCATGCCATGAGTATCCTGAAAACAAAAGAGTTAGAGCTGCCACTAGTGAGTTCACTGATTTTGCCTCTGTTTGGTGGAGTGAGTTTCGACGTAAGAATCCCGATGCCGCACAAAACTGGGTTGATTTGAAAAGAATCATGCGAGCTAGATTTGTACCTTCTTACTACCAGCGTGATTTGTTGAATAAGCTTCAGTTGCTTAGGCAAGATAGTAAGGGTGTAGAGGAATACTATCAAGAATTACAAATGGGCATGTTATTGTTGTGGAATAGAGGAGTCTAAGGAGGCTGCTATGGCTAGATTTATGGGTGGGCTGAACAGTGAGATTTATGACATCCTTAGTTACAAGGAATATAATTCAATCACCCGCTTGTTTCATCTTGCTTGCCATCTTTGAAAGAGAAGTGCAGGGACGACGCAAATGGTCTAGCACGAGAACTAATATTTCTGCAGTCATGCTAACACTTGGTCAACACGAGCTCCATCTACAACCACAAGACAACCGATCGCACCATCCTCCAACAACAACAAGAACCGACCTCCATCTGCCGTGCCGATCGCCAAGGCTTCGAGGTAACAAAAATCTTGCACGAGAGGCCACTAAGAGCTCCGCTTGGTTGCCTCAAGCGGGAGGACGAGGATGTGCAATGCCATCAATGCAAGGGTTATGGTCACACGAGGAGTCAATGTCCGAACAGCGTGTCTTGATTGTGCGAGACAATGGTGAGTATTCTTTTGCTAGTGATTTGGATGAAGAAACATATGCTATGCTTGCAGCTGACAATGCAGGAGCAGAGATGATCAAGACCAGGAAGATCACATTGAAGCCGACCATGCTGACCATTATGAGAGCCTCATTGTACAGCGTGCATTGAGTGTCCAGATTAGAAAGACCGACCAAAATCAGCGACACAACCTGTTCCAAACCAAGTGTGTCGTTAAGAAGCGATCATGTCGTATGATCATTGACGGAGGAAGTTGCAACAACCTTGCAAGTTTTGACATGGTGGAGAAGCTTTCGTTGGAGACAAGACCACACCCCCAACCCTACTATGTTCAATGGTTCAACAACATTGGTAAGGTTAAGGTTACACGCTTGGTGCGAGTACAATTTGCTATTGGTTCCTATCATGATTCTGTTGAATGTGATGTCGTACCTATGCAAGCATGTTCTATATTGTTAGGTAGACCATGGCAATATGATAAAAGTTCTGTGCATGATGGTAGAACCAACCAGTATTCTTTTGTGCATAAGGGAAGGAAGATTGTATTGCATCCGATGACCCCTGATTCCATTCTTAAGGAAGACATTGCTAGAGTTAGTAAGCAAAAGATTGATGAAAATGCTAAAAAGAAAACTTCTAGTTCTGCTTGTGATAACAAAAATGAGATTAAATTGAAAGGTGCATGTTTTCTTGCTACCAAATCTGATGTGAAGGAACTAATTGTTGATGAATCTGTTTGCTATGCCTTAGTTTGCAAGGATGCATTGTTCTCACTTGAGAAGATACTTGTTGTTTTGCCTCCTACTGTGGCTAACCTTTTGCAGGAGTATTCTGATGTTTTTCCCAAGGATGTTCCTTCAGGCTTGCCACCAATTCGAGGGATTGAACATCAGATTGACCTCATCCCTGGAGCCTCTTTGCCCAATCGAGCGCCATATAGGACTAATCCGGAAGAAACTAAGGAGATACAACGCCAAGTGCAAGAACTGCTGGACAAAGGGTGCGTGTGAATCTCTTAGTCCTTGTCTTTTCGGTCCTTTTAGTTCCTAAGAAGGATGGATCATGGTGCATGTGTGTGGATTGTAGAGCAATCAATAACATTACCATTAGATATCGTCATCCTATTCCTAGGTTAGATGATATGCTTGATGAATTAAGTGGTCTACTGTGTTCTCTAAGGTTGATTTGCGTAGTGGTTACCACCAAATCCGCATGAAATTAGGAGATGAATGGAAAACAGCTTTCAAAACTAAATTCGGTCTATATGAGTGGTTAGTGATGCCTTTTGGATTGACTAATGCACCTAGCACTTTCATGAGACTAATGAATGAAGTTTTGCGTGCTTTCATTGGTAGATTTGTGGTAGTATACTTTGATGATATTTTGATCTATAGCAAATCATTAGAAGAACATCTTGCTCATTTGCGTCTTGTTTTTGATGCCTTATGAGATGCACGATTATTTGGTAACCTTGAGAAGTGCACATTTTGCACCGATCGAGTTGCTTTTCTTGGCTATGTTGTTACTCCCCAGGGAATCGAAGTTGATCAAGCAAAGGTGGAGGCAATTTAGAGTTGGCCGACTCCTAAAACGGCCATGCAAAAGCGGAGTTTCCTTGGGTGGCGGATTCTATCGCCGCTTCCGTGAAAGATTTCATTACAATTCTTTGCACCGCTGAATGAGTTGTCCAAGAAAGGCGTGGTTTTCCAATGGGGCAAGTCACATGAAGACGCCTTCGACTTGTTTAAAGAAAAGCTAACTCAAGCACCACTGCTCCAACTCCCAAACTTTGGTAAGACTTTTGAACTTGAGTGTGATGCTAGTGGCATTGGGATTGGAGGTGTCTTGATCCAAGAAGGTAAGCCGATTCGTGATTTCAAAGAGAAATTATCTGGGCCTCGTTTGAACTATTCAACTTATGATAAGGAATTGTATGCACTAGTTCTAACATTAGAGACTTGGCAACATTATTTGTGGCCCAAAGAGTTTGTTATACATTACGATCATGAATCCTTGAAGCATATTCAGTAGCCAAAATAAATTGAACCAAGGCATGCAACATGGGTAGAATTCATTGAGTCTTTTCCTTATGTTATCAAACACAAGAAGGGAAGGATAATGTCATTCTTGATGCCTTATCTCGACGCTTATACCATGCTTTCACAACTAGACTCCAAAATCTTTGGCTTAGAAACAATAAAAGAGCAATACACACTTGATGCTGATTTTAAAGATGTTACGCTAAATTGTAAGGAAGGAAGAGCTTGGAATAAGTTCATTGTTAATGATGGGTTTGTGTTTCGTTCTAACAAGTTATGCATTCCAATGGCTCTGTTAGTTTGTTGTTGCTTCAGAGGCGCATGGAGGAGGACCGATGGGACACTTTGGTGTGAAGAAGACAGAGGATGTGTTGGCCAACCATTTTTATTGGCCAAAGATGAGGCTTGATGTGGGCGCTATGTCTCTCGTTGTTCTACTTGCAATAAAGCTAAGTCACGATTGAACCCACATGGTTTATATATTCCTCTTCTGTTCCTAGTATTCCATGGGAGGATATTTCAATGGACTTTGTTTTAGGCCTGCCTAGGACAAAGAGGGGGAGGGATAGTATATTTGTTGTCGTGGATCGGTTTTCTAAGATGGCACATTTTATACCTTGTCATAAGAGCGATGATGCTACAAATATTGCTGATTTGTTTTTCAGGAGATAGTTAAGCTTACATGGAGTGCCTTCCACAATTGTGTCGACGAGATGCTAAATTTTTGAGTCATTTTGGCGGACGCTTTGGAAGAAACGGGTACCAAGCTCTTGTTTTCTACTACATGTCATCCTCAAACCGATGGCAGACGGAAGTCGCCAACCGAACATTGTCTACAATGTTGAGAGCCATTTTGAAGAAGAATTTGAAGATGTGAGAAGAGTGCCTACCTCATGTAGAGTACACCTTCGGAAGAGGAGCCTCATCTTTGGCCAATAAAAATGGTTGTTTGCTTCCAGTGCAAACAGCCAGGGCACTTTGCACGTCAATGCCCGCAAAAGAACCAAGCAATGTCGGGGATTCGACCCACTATCGCACCGGGGGCAGCAGCACCTTCACCTCGACCAATGCCTCCAAGAACTGCATCAACCCCACCACGTGGTCGCATCAACCATGTGACTGCCGAAGAAGCTCAGAATGCGCCGGAAGTGGTGTTGGGTACGCTTTCCGTCAACTCACACCCGACTACCGTATTATTCGATTCCGGAGCATCTCATTCATTTATTAAAGAGAAGTTTGCTATGCATCATGAGTTCCCTATACAACCTATGCATCCCCCACTTCTCATTAAAACCGGGATCGGAATTAAGGACCGATCGAGTCTGTAGGAAGTAAAGATTGAAGTCAATGGGGTAGAGTTCCTAGCTGATTTGATAATAATTAAAGCGGAGGAATTGAAGTTATTCTTGGGATGGATTGGCTGTCCAAGCACCAAGGATGCATCAATTGTGCAAGCAGATCTATTTAAACTTACCAGCGGCGGCAAACAAGTCGTGTTTGCGTCAAGTCCAGATTATGCTCACCTTTATGCCTTGAAGGGTGAACCATTCCTTGGAATAAGTAGCATACCAGTGGTATGTGATTACCCGGACGTATTTCCGGAAGAATTGCCGGGGATGCCACGGACCGGAGGTTGAGTTAAATCATTGAGCTTTTACGGAGCGGCCCGATATCAAAGCGACCTTACCGTATGCCTCCAAATGAGTTGATTGAGTTGAAGAAACAACTTACGGAGCTGCAAGAGAAGGGTTTCATCATGAGCTCCTCACCTTGGGGATGCCCGGCGATATTTGTGAAGAAGGATGATAGTTTGCGGATGTGTGTTGATTATCGTCCATTGAATGCAGTCACGGTCAAGAACAAGTATCCACTTCCGCAGATCGATGATTTGTTCGACCAAATGACTGGAGCCTGTATCTTCTCCAAGATTGACTTGAGATTAGGCTACCATCAAATCAAGATCAGATCGGAGACATTCCAAAACGGCATTCTCCACCGTTATGGTCTATATGAGTATCTTGTTATGTCTTTCGGTTTGACCAATGCACCGCATATTTCATGAGCCTTATGAATTTGGTTTTCATGGAATATCTCGACAAGTTCGTTGTCATCTTCATCGATGATATTCTTATTTACTCCAAGTCGGAAGAGGAGCATGAAGTACACCTTCTGAAAGTCTTGGAAAAGTCGAGAGCACCAACTCTCGCAAAATTCAGCAAGTGTGAATTACGGCTAAAGGAGGTTGCCTTCTTGGGCCATGTGTTATCGAAAGCGGAGTTGCGGTTGATCCCAAAGAAGATACGGACGGTACTTGATTGGGAGCACCTAAGAACATCACGGATATTCAAGTTTTCTCGGGTTCGCGGGTTATTACCGCCGATTCAGAGAGAACTTCTCCAAAGTCGTGAAGCCACCGAATCGAACTTTTGAAGAAGGAGAACAAGTTCGTATGGTCGTGAGAATGTGAGGCAAGCTTTCAAATGTTGAAAGTTAAACTAACCATCGTTGTCTTAGTCTGCGGATATTCACAAGGGCTTCGATATATATTGCGATGCATCCGCCTCGGACTGGGTTGTGTACTTATGCAAGGAGGCCGAGTTGTGGCCTATGCATCGAGGCAATTGAGACCTCATGAGATGAATTACCCCACCCATGACTTAGAGCTGGCAGCAGTGGTACATGCTCTAAAAATCTGGCGACATTTCCTCATCGGTGTCAGTTGTGAAGTTTACACCGATCACAAGAGCACAAGTATATTTTTACTCAAGCCGATCTGATCTTGAGGCAAAGGAGGTGGCTCGAATTGATCAAAGACTATGATATGGGACTCCATTATCATCTGGAAAGGCCAATATTGTTGCCGATGCTCGAGCGAATGTCTCAATGCAATCGTCTTTCGATGAGAACCGAATCGGATGCCATATCGCCTTTTCAAAGCTCAATCTAGAAGTGGTTAAGAAGGGATTCCTTGCTGTCATGGAAGTCAAATCTAATCTCTTAGACCAAATCAAAGAGGCTCAAAAGACAGACAAGGGCATAGCACTCATCCGAGCCCGCATCAAGCAAGGCAAGGCCAATTGTTTCACCGAGGACCCACAAGGTGTCTTATGGTTTGACAAACGGTTAGTGGTGCCAAATTGTAAGAAATCGAAGGCACTAATTCTTAATGAGGCTCATAATTCCACATTCTCTATTCATCCCGGGAGTACAAAAATGTATCAAGGTCTTAAGCCAAGACTTTGGTGGACCCGGATGAAACGAGAGATTGCCCGATATGTCGCCGAGTGCGACGTATGTCAACGCGTGAAAGCCGACCATTTGCGTGCAGCGGGCACACTTCAACCATTGCCCATTCCCATGTGGAAGTGGGAAGAGATTGGTATGGATTTCATCACCGGATTGCCCAAGACGCAAAAAGGTTTTGATTCTATATGGGTAATCGTTGACCGATTGACAAAGATCGCTCATTTCCTTCTGTCAAGGCAGCGGATCACGATGAGCAAGTTAAGCGGAATTATATCTTAATCGAATTGTGTCTCTTCATGGTGTTCCCAAAAGGATTGTCTCGGATCGAGGTACTCGGTTCACCTCGCATTTTTGGCAATGCCTCCACAAGGCCATGGGGACTCAACTCTCTTTAGCACTACGTATCACCCTCAAGCGATGGACAAAGCGAGCGAGTAAACCAAGTTCTTGAGGATATGCTTAGGGCTTGTGCCCTTACCTACGGCAAGAACTGGGAGAAATGCTTACCTTTCGCAGAGTTCTCCTACAACAATAGCTATCAAGCTAGCCTTCAATTGAGTCCATTCGAGGCTCTCTATGGGAGATCTTGCGAAACTCCACTTAAGCTGATGCGAGTGCGAGAGAGACCCCTCTTTGGTCCCGAACTAGTCGCTGAAGCGGAAGAACAAGTTCGATTTATTCGGGAACGATTGCGGACAGCGTAGTCTCGTCAAAAGAGCTATGCTGATCGTCGCCGCCGTGAACTCAAATTTGAAGTTGGTGATCATGTCTATCTCAAGGTTTCCCCAATGAAAGGTGTTCGTCGGTTTCAAGTGAAGGGAAAGCTAGCCCCTCGTTATATCGGACCTTTCCGGATCATAGCAAGGTGGGGAGCGGTGGCGTATCAATTGGAGCTTCCCCCTTCACTAGCCGATGTGCACGATGTCTTTCATGTCTCTCAATTGAAGAAATGCCTTCGTGTCGATTGAAGCTCTGAGTTAGACACTCTCGATTTACAACTCGATCTTTCCTACAAGGAGCGACCTATTTGTATTCTCGGCGAGAGGGCGCGTTACGAAACCACACCATCAAATTCTTTAAAGTTCAATGGAGTAATCATACCCCGACGGCCACATGGGGCGTGAGGACCATCTTCAAGCCGAATACCCCTACCTCTTCAATGAAGCGGTGTAATCTCGAGGACGAGATTCTTTTAAGGGGGGAGGCTTGTAACAGCCTGATTTTCTATAGTCCGGTAAGTGAGGCTTGTCACACTAACATCTTCCATAATGTCGTTACATCCTCATTTAATGATAATCATACAAGTGTTAGGACATTCATCTTGCATAAAGAGGGAGTAGCAAAACCCTAAACATCAATTTCCAAACTGCACACATGTTATTTTGCCTTAGTCATTGACATGTGGGCCATATGCATATGAGAGAGGAGTGAAGGCTGCACTTACCTACCCTACTAGTTGCTACATTACTCACCCCTACCTATGTACATGACAAGTCAATGACACATGGGACCTACTTTGCATAGAAAATTGTGGACTGCACATCTTTTCCATGTCTTTTCTCACTTGAACCACCCATACCCACTCTTCCACCTACTCTATGACATGTGGGACCTAGCCTCACATGTAAGGCATGAGTGGGCAGCCTATATAAGGTCTCAACCTTGGTTTCTTCTCCCCTTTCCTGCTCATTTGCTCAGCTCAAGAACAGAAAAACAGCAAGGTGTTCTTCTCCACTCTTGCCATTTCTCCCCCACAAATCCCCTCCAAACTTGAGTTTTGGTTTGTGCATGTTGCACCCCCTTGAAGCCAAGATCAAGAGCTTCAAATCCATCCAAATGGATTCTTGAGGAACCAAGTTTTGGGTGAGTGGCAACCAATTTCATTTCTTCCATGTTCTGAAATTTTGGCTATTGAAGCTCATTTCTTCCTTCTCCATGGGATCCATTATCACACTTGAATCGGGTGGCGCATGTCATATGGAAGCCGGAAGAGGAGGGCTAGTTGTAGTTGCAAGCTCGAGCAAGCGAAGGCATTGCCGTCTACGTGAGCTAGGAGGAGGCGAACCGTGAAGAACCGGCATTGTGACATTTTTCGTCATCCCCTCACCGAAACCAATCTTCACCAAGTACACAAGCAACCCTAGTGTGGTAAGAATCTACCTAGCCCATCCTTAAAACCCTAGACCTTTCCTTTGAAATGTAGATGGCAAATAGGCAAATAAGCGCTTTGAAATCGGCGCCGCCTCGGATAGTCCGAGGTTTAGCTCGGACATTCGAACTATTCGGATATTCGAATGGTATTTGGATGGTCGAATAGAACTGATATGGCGTGACCGAGAGGGCTGCTCGGACATTCGAGGTAACGTTCGGATACTCGAACCTACCTTCGGATACTCCAACCAAATTGCGGATAGTCCGAATGGAATTTCACTTCATCCGAGAGGTCCACTCGGACGGTCAAAGTGAAACTCGGATACTCGAACATAATTCAATAAAAGCTTTAAGACTTGAACTTTTAGCATAAAAACTCAATTAGTACTTTCATATTATGACTAGTGCTACACATCATGAGCATTTCATGCATCTTTTCATCATGTGCACCATTTGAATTCTTGATTTGGTGTTTATTGAATTGGATTTTCTCGTTAGGTGTTGACGTTTCGGAGGGCACTCCCGAGTACGACTACGCTTTCGAAGTCAAGAACGAGCAGCAAGGCACTATCTTACTCCTTGACCATGATTGCTCCTACTATTTGCAACTTACATCTTTGGAATTATTTTATCAATTGCATGCTTACTTTCAATTACAATTATGATTGGGTAGAATTCTTAGCTATTACCATGTTGTGTGTTATACCCTTAGCATGTTCACTCCATGTTCCATTGTCGCCCTAAGTGGTTGGTTTATTATTATATATGGGTTAGTTCAATTGCTTAGCCATGCTTAGATCACCGTTAGAAACCGTGATAGATGGATTTAGTCCATCGATTACGCAATGATCAAGATTTATTATTACGATGATGATGTTTTTAATTGATGTTTAATGAGTAGAGATATTGGTTAAGGACCCTAAGGATTAAATCTCGAGCGTCTCTTTGAGTAACTATCGTGCGAACCACACAGCTGCTTATGGGACCGGCGTAACCAAGTACTTATGTATGACTAGGTTATGTAAACCATGTGCCGCGAATTCCTTGGGCTTAGTGGGCGTCAAGGGATGATCGCCGAATTCCACGGGCTTAGTGGAGTGCGGGGAATGTCCTCGGAGTCCCTCGAACTTTGTTGAGTTGGGGATGTCCAACAACGGGTGTACTCCTTGATCCACACACACCCTTAATGAGCACAGCGGGATCGAGGTCACAATCATCCTAATGGTTTAGATACACTACCATGCATCTTTGGAAAATGGTTTGTCACGTTTCACCTCGGCCGACACATCTAAGGAAATGTGTTAATAGCTTGGCTTCTGAGTGTGGCGTGTCGTGTGGGTAAAGTACCTCTGCGAGTTTAAACTATTGAATAGCCGCGTCCATGGTTAGGGCGATCTCTTAAATTGTCATCCTTTGGCGAGTATTAAGGACTTGGTAAGAATGGGATGGGAGTGGGAAAATAGACACAAGTATTGGAGTACTTGTGTGTGTGTAATTGAACATGGCGATGGAACTCATGGTTAGGAGAATGCTTGAAGGCATGATATGAATGTGATTATGATGATGTTATATTATGTACTAGACTTTGCGAATGTTTACTAAATGCAAATCTTTCAATCTATACTTGCTTATGATTTATCTCAAATGTTGCTTTATGCTGAAATTGCCATTATGCCTTCCTTGATGTAGCAACCACATGTAGCTAGAGATCAGCATGAAATGCATATTATTGTCTTGATACACTCTTTGTACTCAATCGGATTATCCACTTGCTGCAGTGAGGATGAGGCATTACCCGGGGACTTTACCGGCGATTTCGATGGTTCTAACGTTTAGTCGCCGTTCTTGCCCCAGTTGGTTGCCTGAGGGTTTGGGGGCATGCCATGCTGGCCCTTTTGTTGTTTATCTTATGATTTCCGCTGCTACTTGATGTAATAACTCTAAATATGTCGTTGAGGACAGCAGTCCTACTTTTGGAATGTAATAATGCTTATGCTTCCGTTAATTGTGTATGTGTTGTGATGTCAACTGTTGGATGAGAATACGCGCATTGGCGAACTTTCCTTGGACCAACACGGGTATAATCGCGAACGCATGAGGTTCCTTGATTCACTTGAGATGTCTTGTGCATTTGGGTGAATCGGTGGAGTCGAGGGACGGTTCCCCAGGCTTGGTATCGAGCCATCTTGTTGTAGGTTAGAACGGCCATGCTACGACTAGTTAGAAGATGTTTTGAGTCAAAAATTATTTTTGCTATCAAATAATTTCAGAACTGATAGCATTGTGCAATTCCTTTATTTCTTACCCCTCTTAGTTCTGTATCTTACCCTTATGTTCATTTGGTTATGCAAATGAGTTTCTAACTCCTCTTATCCTTTCCAACGTAACAGATGAGTTTTGGGCCATTGGTTTTAGTCACCCGCACTGAAGATGTGGAGGGCTATCCTTCCCTCTGAGGATATCTTTGTGGAGCTAATTTCACATATGCACCGGAGTATCACGGTTTATGGTCGTGCCATAGGACCCGGATTGAATACCTACACCGCCACGGTTCAGATCATTGCTAGGATGGTGACGGGAGCATTCCCTATCACTTTCAGCGAGGGGACATCCGTAGGAATGGCTATCCAAGAGGTGGCGTATGTTGCCATGTGCCATCTCCGCCATGACTTGTGGGAGCTGACTTTACCTCCGTATCAATATTTTCCTCAACGAGGATCAACCGATGAAGTCAACAGTGTTGCTGAAATCGAGATGGGAGAAGACTCTTCTGTTCGCCAGTTGTCGGGCTTGGTCCGTGCCTTGGATCGGGCAAATCGTTGCCTTGTCCATGAGCTGTGGGAGACTCGTGCCCATCTTCATGAGGCACAAGGGCACCTTCACCAATTTGTCCAGATTAACTTGGTGCCAAGGGACGTATTGTATGGACGTAACTCCACGGCGCCACACGACGTAGCCCCACCTGCCTTTCTGTTTCCGCATGTGTCGGGATAGAGACTGAGGACGTTGTGTCCAACACCGCGCGCATCAATTCGGGAGGTGTGATGCGTCGGCGTGCCCGGGAATCTCCGGGGGTACCTAGGTTCTATATAGGATCACCACAGCGTCTCACTAACCCCTTGGACCCCGAACACACCGGATCTCCGGGATACCATCTTTTGGATGTGCTTCCCCAAGGATTCCTTAGAGACATTTGAGTTGTCCCGGTAGAGCTCATCATGGAGGGAAAGTAGAGATGAGCTGAACTGATTTAATTGATGTAATAGGCTACCTTATGAACCTATGCTAGTTTTTATATTTGGAACTATCACCCTTAGTTGTTATCCTTGACCTACGGGTTGTGAACTTGCACTAATGTATCGGAACCTTGTTGTTTGTTTTCATGGATGCTGTTGTGGCTTAAGAGCCTTCTTATTTTGATGTCTTTTGGAGTTGGTGCATGTTTTCTTGCTGCATACATATAGAGTTTAAATTACGTGACTTGCTGTCCGGATATTTTAAGTTCGACATCGTTATGGTTCTCCTTCTACTTGTTGCTAATTTGGTTTTGGCAGCAGATGGCGGAGTTACCACTCGTTCCCAATCTCGGCGTGGCGAGGCCGCAATCCAACGAATCCCAAGCAGCGAGAATCCAACTCGAGGGTCACCCATGACCACCGAGTCCTCGCATCGCCAAAATCAGCACCACGTTCGCGTGGAGGAGAACTTCCACCCCTCCTACCATGGCTCAAGTCCTCGCTTTGATTGAGCAAAACCGCAAGATCAAACCTTGATCCTGCAGCGGATCGCTCGTAACACGGCCCTTGCCCCAGCCCCTTTTCGAGGAGCCGAGGGGGCAGGACATCACGTGGCTAGCGGACTCAGCGAGTTTCTTCGCACAAGGCCGCCAACATTCTCCCGTGCTGCGGATCCACTCGAGGCCGATGATTGGCTTCGGACTATTGAGCGCAAGCTGGCCATCGCTCAATGTCCGGACCATGAGAAGGTCCTCTTTGCTTCACATCAACTCGATGGTGCAGCGTGCGCATGGTGGGACAGCTTTACCGCCATGCAGCCCGCCGATCATGTCATTTCTTGGGCGGATTTTCGCGCGGCTTTCCGCGAGGCTCATGTTCCCGCCGGCGTTATGGCAAGGAAGAAGCGTGAATTTCTCGCATTGAAGCAAGGTGGCAAGACCGTCATGGATTATCTTCACGAGTTCAACTATTTGGCTCGTTATGCCCCGGACGAAGTCTCCATCGATGAGCGCAAGCAAGAGCGTTTTATGGAGGGACTTTCCGAAGAGTTGCAGCTGGAGCTCGCTGCTCATGATTTTCGAATTTCCAGCACTTAGTCCACAAGGCTATAGTGGTGGAGGAGAAATGGGGAAGGTTGGAGGATTCGCATAGCGCAAGCGGATTGCACAAAATTCAGCAAGTGGCAACTTGCGGCCGCCACGCATGGTGCGCCCATCCTTTCAAGCTATCAAGCTCGGCACTACCGAGACCTCCAACATTAGTTGCTGCTTGCCCGCAACCAAGTCTTCCTCCAAGCTGTTGGTGGAAATCAGCAAGGAGCCAACACTCAAGCTCGCCCAATTCTTGTTTGCTTCGATTAAACAGCCGGGCACTTCGTCAATGCCCGCAAAAGAACCAAGCAATGTCGGGATTAGACCCACTATCGCACCGGGGCAGCAGCACCTTCACCTCGACCAATGCCTCCAAGAACGCATCAACCCCACCACGTGGTCGCATCAACCATGTATTTGCCGAAGAAGCTCGAGAATCGCGGAAGTGGTGTTGGAGTGCGCTTTCAAATCAACTCACACCGACTACCAGATTATTAGATTCCGAGCATCTCATTCATTTATTAAAGAGAAGTTTGCTATGCATCATGAGTTCCCTATACAACCTATGCATCCCCACTTCTCATTAAAACCACAGGATCGAATTAAGGACCGATCGAGTCTGCCGGAAGTAAAGATTGAAGTCAATGGGGTAGAGTTCTAGCTGATTTGATAATAATTAAAACGGAGGAATTGAAGTTATTCTTGGGATGGATTGGCTGTCCAAGCACCAAGGATGCATCAATTGTGCAAGCGAGATCTATTTAAACACCAGCGCGCGGCAAACAAGTCATGTTTGCGTCAAGTCCAGATTATGCTCACCTTTATGCCTTGAAGGGTGAACCATTCCTTGGAATAAGTAGCATACCGGTGGTATGTGATTACCCTGGACGTATTTCGGAAGAATTGCGGGGATGCCACCGGCCGGAGGTTGAGTTAAATCATTGAGCTTTTACGGGCGGCCCGATATCAAAGCGACCTTACCGTATGCCACCAAATGAGTTGATTGAGTTGAAGAAACAACTTACGGAGCAGCAAGAGAAGGGTTTCATCCGCCCGAGCTCCTCACCTTGGGGATGCCCGGTGATATTTCTGAAGAAGAAGGATGATAGTTTGCGGATGTGTGTTGATTATCGTCCATTGAATGCGATCCACGGTCAAGAACAAGTATCCACTTCCGCAGATCGATGATTTGTTCGACCAAATGATCGGAGCTGTATCTTCTCCAAGATTGACTTGAGATTAGGCTACCATCAAATCAAGATCAGATCGGAGACATTCCAAAACGGCATTCTCCACCGTTATGGTCTATATGAGTATCTTGTTATGTCTTCGGTTTGACCAATGCACCGCATATTTCATGAGCCTTATGAATTCGGTTTTCATGGAATATCTCGACAAGTTCGTTGTCATCTTCATCGATGATATTCTTATTTACTCCAAGTCGGAAGAGGAGCATGAAGTACACCTTCTGAAAGTCTTGGAAAAATCATGCGAGCACCAACTCTCATAAAATTCAGCAAGTGTGAATTCGGCTAAAGGAGGTTGCCTTCTTGGGCCATGTGTTATCGAAAAGGCGGAGTTGCGGTTGATCCCAACAAGATCTGGACGGTACTTGATTGGGAGCAGCCTAAGAACATCACGGATATTCAAGTTTTCTCGGGTTCGCGGGTTATTACCGCCGATTCAGTGAGAACTTCTCCAAAATCATGAAGCCAGCGAATCGAACTTTTGAAGAAGGAGAAGAAGTTCGTATGGTCAGCAGAATGTGAGGCAAGCTTTCAAATGTTGAAAGTTTGCTTAACCACTGCACCTGTCTTAGTCCTGCCGGATATTCACAAGGGCTTCGATATATATTGCGATGCATCCCGCCTCGGACTGGGTTGTGTACTTATGCAAGGAGGCCGAGTTGTGGCCTATGCATCGAGGCAATTGAGACCTCATGAGATGAATTACCCCACCCATGACTTAGAGCTGGCAGCAGTGGTACATGCTCTAAAAATCTGGCGACATTTCCTCATCGGTAACCGTTGTGAAGTTTACACCGATCACAAGAGCCTGAAGTATATTTTTACTCAAGCCGATCTGATCTTGAGGCAAAGGAGGTGGCTCGAATTGATCAAAGACTATGATATGGGACTCCATTATCATCCTGGAAAGGCCAATATTGTTGCCGATGCTCTGAGCCGAATGTCTCAATGCAATCGTCTTTCAATAGAACCAGGAATCGGACGCCATATCGCTTGAATTTCAAAGCTCAATCTAGAAGTGGTTAAGAAGGATTCCTTGCTGTCATGGAAGTCAAATCTAATCTCTTAGACTAAATCAAAGAGGCTCAAAAGATGCATAAAGGGCATAGCACTCATCAGAGCCGCATCAAGCAAGGCAAGGCCAATTGTTTCACCGAGGACCCACAAGGTGTCTTATGGTTTGACAAACGGTTAGTGGTGCCAAATTGTAAGAAATCGAAGGCACTAATTCTTAATGAGGCTCATAATTCCACATTCTCTATTCATCCCGGGAGTACAAAAATGTATCAAGGTCTTAAGCCAAGACTTTGGTGGACCCGGATGAAACGAGAGATTGCCCGATATGTCGCCGAGTGCGACGTATGTCAACGCGTGAAAGCCGACCATTTGCGTGCAGCGGGCACACTTCAACCATTGCCCATTCCCATGTGGAAGTGGGAAGAGATTGGTATGGATTTCATCACCGGATTGCCCAAGACGCATAAAAGGTTTTGATTCTATATGGGTAATCGTTGACCGATTGACAAAGATCGCTCATTTCCTTCTGTCAAGGCAGACGGATCAAAGGAGCAAGTTAGCGGAATTATATCTTAATCGAATTGTGTCTCTTCATGGTGTTCCCAAAAGGATTGTCTCAGATCGAGGTACTCAGTTCACCTCGCATTTTTGGCAATGCCTCCACAAGGCCATGGGGACTCAACTCTCTTTTAGCACTACGTATCACCCTCAAATTGATGGACAAACTGAACGAGTAAACCAAGTTCTTGAGGATATGCTTTGGGCTTGTGCCCTTACCTACGGCAAGAACTGGGAGAAATGCTTACCTTTCGCAGAGTTCTCCTACAACAATAGCTATCAAGCTAGCCTTCAATTGAGTCCATTCGAGGCTCTCTATGGGAGATCATGCGAACTCCACTTAAGCGTGCGAGTGCGGAGAGAGACCCTCTTTGGTCCCGAACTAGTCTGGAAGCGGAAGAACAAGTTCGATTTATTCGAAGCAGTTGCGGACAAGCCGAGCCTCGTCAAAAGAGCTATGCTGATCGTCACCGCCGTGAACTCAAATTTGAAGTTGGTGATCATGTCTATCTCAAGGTTTCCCCAATGAAAGGTGTTCGTCGGTTTCAAGTGAAGGGAAAGCTAGCCCCTCGTTATATCGGACCTTTCCGGATCATAGCAAGGCGGGGAGCGGTGGCGTATCAATTGGAGCTTCCCCCTTCACTAGCCGATGTGCACGATGTCTTTCATGTCTCTCAATTGAAGAAATGCCTTCGTGTCCCGATTGAAGCTACAGAGTTAGACACTCTCGATTTACAACCCGATCTTTCCTACAAGGAGCGACCTATTTGTATTCTCGACGAGAGGGAGCGTGTTACCCGAAACCACACCATCAAATTCTTTAAAGTTCAATGGAGTAATCATACCCCCGACGAAGCCACATGGGAGCGTGAGGACCATCTTCAAGCCGAATACCCCTACCTCTTCAATGAAGCGGTGTAATCTCGAGGACGAGATTCTTTTAAGGGGGGAGGCTTGTAACAGCCTGATTTTCGCTAGTTCGGTAAGTGAGGCTTGTCACACTAACATCTTCCATAATGTCATTACATCCTCATATAATGATAATCATACAAGTGTTAGGACATTCATCTTGCATAAAGAGGGAGTAGCAAAACCCTAAACATCAATTTCCAAACTGCACACATGTTATTTTGCCTTAGTCATTGACATGTGGGCCATATGCATATGAGAGAGGAGTGAAGGCTGCACTTACCTACCCTACTAGTTGCTACATTACTCACCCCTACCTATGTACATGACAAGTCAATGACATATGGGACCTACTTTGCATAGAAAATTGTGGACTGCACATCTTTTCCATGTCTTTTCTCACTTGAACCACCCATACCCACGAACGCCACCAGACGCGTCTTCGTCTCGCGTCTCGGTCGAATAACGCTGGCAGCGCTCTCCGCCGAGCCCGACCTTCCGCCCACCACGATCCGATCCAATCTGGCGAGGTGAGGCCACGTCGCCTTAAAACAATGAACTTCATCTTCCAATTTCCGCCGTTAGATGCAAATCCAAGGCCGCCGTCGTGCCGCTGTCGCTGTTCCTTTGTCGCTGCGTGTCATCGATAACGCGGACCCACATGTCGGCCGTCGCCTTTGTATGCGATACGCATAGTCGCCGATGACCGGACCCACTGTCAACCACACCGCCGTGCATGTGCACAAGAGACGCTAACGGCGGGGCCCACTCGTCAGCCGCACGCACCGGGCGTGTGACGTCACCGCTGACGTCATGCCGACGTCACGGTGGGACCCACTTGTCAGTGAGATAGCCGAGCCGTGCTGACGTCACGATGACGTCATGCTGACGTCAGCACGGGAGCCGGTCAGGGCTGACGTCAGCAAAGCCACGTGTCACTCTCTGGTGCTGACACGTGTCACGAATCAGCATAATAATTAGTTTCGAAAAAAAATATTTATTCAATTCGGTTTATTGATTTAAAATGTATTTTGAAACTTCAAATGCTTATAACTTTTGCGTTTTAACTCCGATTTGGGTGATTCCAATTTCTATAAATTTGTAAAATTGTGATCTTTCTGTTTATGAATTTTATTTGAATTTTTGAGCACTGTTTGCCCACTGTTTATTTATTTTATTGTTTGTGTTTGCGTTGCGCGTAGACGTTGAAGTGCCCGAAGGTTTCGAGGGAGAGGTTCTGACCCAGGAGCAAGCTCAGGAGCCAGAATCAGTACTTTTGAAGGCAAGTTGTGTTTGATCATGTTGAACCTATTAGAAAAATTACTTTGATTTAAACTATTGCAAGCTAATTTGATAGAAATGACTCTGGATAAATTTTGGGATTAGTTAAATGCCTAGTTCTTTGTATGCCACCTTGTCGTATATAATTGTAGGCCATGAATCCTTTGTCACCCTAGGTTGTGGATTAATAGTTGGACATTAATAATTTGCCAACATGGGTTGAGTAGACCAAGTAGTATGCTTAGCCTTGCCGCGTGGACATATCATGATTTTGGAATACCAAAGTAAATATTGACTTAATGAGATATGGAACATGATTTGTGAATGAGACATGTGTTATTGAGTTGATGATGTACGTGGTGCAATGGTAAAGAACCGGGTGGGAAAATGATTTAGGCTGGGGCAAATGGCAAGATTGTTTACAGTGGGCCAAGAGTGGCAACTGGGCGGTCGTATTTGGTTTTATTGGTTTTGGATAATTGAGATCACACTTGGTTAGTCTTGCCTCGGTCAACTAAGGACTTAACCTTGCGAGCATTTGAATCGAGTCTCTCATACAGCCACAAGCTCCGTAATGGGACGGGCTTAGCTGAGTAAATGCAGGAAATCTATTCTTTGAATCTTGTCATGGTGGTGTGAGGCAGGAGAAGCGGAATCTCTTCCACCTACTCTATGACATGTGGGACCTAGCCCCACATGTAAGGCATGAGTGGGCAGCCTATATAAGGTCTCAACCTTGGTTTCTTCTCCCCTTTCCTGCTCATTTGCTCAGCTCAAGAACAGAAAAACAGCAAGGTGTTCTTCTCCACTCTTGCCATTTCTCCCCCACAAATCCCCTCCAAACTTGAGTTTTGGTTTGTGCATGTTGCACCCCCTTGAAGCCAAGATCAAGAGCTTCAAATCCATCCAAATGGATTCTTGAGGAACCAAGTTTTGGGTGAGTGGCAACCAATTTCATTTCTTCCATGTTCTGAAATTTTGGCTATTGAAGCTCATTTCTTCCTTCTCCATGGGATCCATTATCACACTTGAATCGGGTGGCGCATGTCATATGGAAGCCGGAAGAGGAGGGCTAGTTGTAGTTGCAAGCTCGAGCAAGCGAAGGCATTGCCGTCTACGTGAGCTAGGAGGAGGCGAACCGTGAAGAACCGGCATTGTGACATTTTTCGTCATCCCCTCACCGAAACCAATCTTCACCAAGTACACAAGCAACCCTAGTGTGGTAAGAATCTACCCTAGCCCATCCCCTTAAAACCCTAGACCTTTCCTTTGAAATGTAGATGGCAAATAGGCAAATAAGCGCTTTGGCCGAGGCGCCCAGCTCGGATAGTCCGAGGTTTAGCTCGGACATTCGAACTATTCGGATATTCGAATGGTATTTGGATGGTCGAATAGAACTGATATGGCGTGATCGAGAGGGCCTTTCGGACATTCGAGGTAGCGTTCGGATACTCGAACCTACCTTGGATACTCGAACCAAATTGCGGATAGTCAGAATGGAATTTCACTTCATCCGAGAGGGTCCACTCGGACGGTCAAAGTGAAACTTCGGATACTCGAACATAATTCAATAAAAGCTTTAAGACTTGAACTTTTAGCATAAAAACTCAATTAGTACTTTCATATTATGACTAGTGCTACACATCATGAGCATTTCATGCATCTTTTCATCATGTGCACCATTTGAATTCTTGATTTGGTGTTTATTGAATTGGATTTTCTCGTTAGGTGTTGGCGTTTGGAGGGCACTCCAGTGCGACTACGCTTTCGAAGTCAGAACGAGCAGACAAGGCACTATCTTACTCCTTGACCATGATTGCTCCTACTATTTGCAACTTACATCTTTGGAATTATTTTATCAATTGCATGCTTACTTTCAATTACAATTATGATTGGGTAGAATTCTTAGCTATTACCATGTTGTGTGTTATACCCTTAGCATGTTCACTCCATGTTCCATTGTAAGCCCTAAGTGGTTGGTTTATTATTATATATGGGTTAGATTCGAATTGCTTAGCCATGCTTAGATCACCGTTAGAAACCGTGATAGATGGATTTAGTCCATCGATCGCAATGATCAAGATTTATTATTACGATGATGATGTTTTTAATTGATGTTTAATGAGTAGAGATATTGGTTAAGGACCTAAGGATTAAATCCTGAGAGCGTCTCTTTGAGTAACTATCGTGCGAACCACACATTGTTTATGGGACGGCGTAACCAAGTACTTATGTATGACTAGGTTATGTAAACCATGTGCCGCGAATTCCTTGGGCTTAGTGGAGCGTCAAGGGATGATCGCCGAATTCCACAGGCTTAGTGGAGTGCGGGGAATGTCCTCGAGTCCCTCGAACTTTGTTGAGTTGGGGATGTCCAACAGCGGGTGTACTCCTTGATCCACACACACGAGCCTTTGAGCACGCGGGATCGAGGTCACGATCATCCGAATGGTTTAGATACACTACCATGCATCTTTGGAAAATGGTTTGTCACGTTTCACCTCGGCCGACACATCTAAGGAAATGTGTTAATAGCTTGGCTTACGAGTGTGGCGTGTCGTGTGGGTAAAGTCGTACCTCTGCGAGTTTAAACTATTGAATAGCGCGTCCATGGTTAGGGGCGATCTCTTAAATTGTCGATCCTTTGGTAGTATTAAGGACTTGGTAAGAATGGGATGGGAGTGGGAAAATAGACACAAGTATTGGAGTACTTGTGTGTGTGTAATTGAACATGGCGATGGAACTCATGGTTGGAGAATGCTTGAAGGCATGATATGAATGTGATTATGATGATGTTATATTATGTACTAGACTTTGCGAATGTTTACTAAATGCAAATCTTTCAATCTATACTTGCTTATGATTTATCTCAAATGTTGCTTTATGCTGAAATTGCCATTATGCCTTCCTTGATGTAGCAACCACCTGTAGCTAGAGATCAGCATGAAATGCATATTATTGTCTTGATACACTCTTTGTACTCAATCGGATTGTCCACTTGCTGCGGTGAGGATGAGGCATTACCGGGGACTTTTACCGGCAGATTTCGATGGTTCTAACGTTTAGTCGCCGTTCTTGCCCCAGTTGGTTGCCTGAGGGTTTGGGGGCATGCCATGCTGGCCCTTTTGTTGTTTATCTTATGATTTCCGCTGCTACTTGATGTAATAACTCTAAATATGTCGTTGAGGACAGCAGTCCTACTTTATGTCAACTGTTGGATGAGAATACGCGCGTTGGCGAACTTTCCTGGGACCAACACGGGTATAATCGCGGAACGCCCGAGGTTCCCTTGATTCACTTGAGATGTACTGTGCATTTGGGTGAATCAGTGGAGTCCCGGGGACGGTTCCCCACACGGATACAACCAGCGCTAACTCATCTCACCAAAATGTACAAGGACCACTCACTCGAGCGCGTGCACGCAAATTAAATTATCTGGTGAAGTCGTTCCTAAGTGTTCCTATTAATGACTTAGTGAATGGAATGCTATTTAATTCTTGTGATCATGTTATTCTTATTAGGAACCTGGGGGAAGAGCCACCAAGTGCAAAGGGACTCGAATCCAAGTCGGAGGCTCGAAGGAACTCCAAGTCAGATTCGGACTCGCAGACAGCATCAACTTCAAACATTCGTAACTTTTGATCCAGAGCACTTCTGGAGGCCCACGAGTACAGGATTGAAATACCTACTCGTCCTCTTTCAAACGGATCCGAAATCACCTTCAAATTCCTTCCGAGTCAGCGGGAAACTGCAAAACAATGGAGACTACTTTTCCTGTTCGAGTCAGTTTGGGCTACGGGACTTCTAATCCGAGTTGTATTAGTAAGGCCCATGTTAAGGCCTGGTGCTGCATGCCTTGGACTATAAATAGCCAGCCACCACCATAATTAGGGTTTGGGTTTTGTTTGATTAGGTTAGCCATTGCTACCGCTTGTACTCGCGCGTGTCGACTAGACCGCCCGTCTACTTGTCATCGGAACCCCAATTTCAAGTGTTCTTGCTTCAGAACTAATCTACATTCATATTCGCAATTGAGTTGCTTGTTATCTCTTGTTCTTGCTGGTTCTTGATTGCTTGCAGGAACAAAGACCTTCGTGGTCAGGTTGGTCGGCGCTTCATGAGATCAATAACCTTTAGGAGGGTGGTGTACCGGTCGCTAAGGCGCAACGTCGGTTCGTTGTAGTCGGGCCGCCAACTTCGTCCTCCACCAAATCGACGCTACCTATTCTCATCGAAAGATCGGGATGCCTAGTCCATATCAGTAACTCTTTGATATGCTTTTCCATTTCACACTAATTCCTTGGTAGACATTGACATGTTCTTTTCTCTATTGGGCTATACCAGGCACTAATTCGCTCACGAACTTGATCTTTCGATATGACGGCATACCAGGCAAATTCTTGGAAAATATATCAAAGTATTTTCTGACATTTGGCGCATCTTCTAATTGGCAAATTCCACACCATTATCCATCAGTTGGCTAACACGAACTATCATCACTTGAATTTTCCCTTCTTCTTCTTTTCAGGGTTTTAAATCGGTATACTCTTCACCAAAATAGCCTTATGTTTGAGCATCCACCCAATTCCAGGTTTAATGTCAAAGGTCTAAGTATCCATTTGCGATATGATTTACTTGAAACTCTACTCACTCAATAAGCACTGAACTCTCAACATCCTGGTTAAGTGTAGCACGACTGAGCACTTACTGACAATGACAAATCCTCTAGTTAACAAGCTCACACTGGGTACCACTAAACTAGCCATCTTTGTACATGTATCAATTCCAGGTGAACCATAAACACCAGAATACTTTTAGAGAAACATCCAACTCATTATTTTACATTATTGCTTTTCATTCCAATACTCTGTATACCAATGTATCAACCATTTCTACTTTATTTCTTTCGATAAGGGAACCTTTACATGGAATTCATCACTAATCCCTTCACTTTACACGTAGGGTTACGACTTTGCACTAAGTAAGCTCATGACTCCCGACTTTCTTGATTTAGCATTGACGTAGGGGCCTTAACAGGGACGGGGTTGAAATTGACTTGAGCCAACGCGATTGCTTTCCTTTGAGGGCATTTATCGGTAAAATGCTCAGGTTTGTGGCAATTATAGCAGAGCCTAGGGTGAACTTTCTTTCTTGAGCATTCAAGGTTTGGAAGAGTATCTTTACCTAGACGCCTTTTCTTCAATTGGTTTTCTCGGCAAATTTCTCTTGCAACTTCACCGCTCACTCCTGGCGTTATGTACCGAACTGAGGTAACTTCCGGTATATCCACGGCTGTAGGAAATATTTGTCTTCTCTGTGGACATCGATTAGCATAATGGCCTTTCCGGCGACAGTTGTAGCACTCAAAGATGCTCTTCCTGTGATTTCATTACTTCCTGATTCGCAACACATCCCCTAGTAGAACGTTCTTCTCCGCCATACAAGGGACCTGCTGTGGGTGGTGGTCACTCATTGTTTTCCTGATTAGGGTCGACAGGTTCAGGAGGGTGCATTTTTAATTCTCCAAGCGACGTCTCCTGTGCAACTAACATTCCCGCTCTTATTGATAATTCTTGAGCAACTAGGGTCCGTAGATTCTTTTGTTGATGCTGGATCACGGCAGTAACTAACGGATCCAGAGGACATTGAGGTGGGAAATGGTCTCGTCCTTCACAAAGGTAACATGTGATGTCGCTCATAGGACATTCTCCAGGAGAATGGCTTCCTTCTAACTGGAGCAATTGATCGCATGCTCGTCAGCGGTATGTCCTATTGTCCTAGCGAATGCAAGCCCGATCTTGATTTGTTTGGTTGGCGGCTCCATAAAATAATGTCTAGATTTTGAACAAGATGCAGGGGTAGCATCCTTCTCTGAATTCACTGTGACCATATCATTGCTTGGTGGAGCAGAGAGCTTATGAAAGGCAGCAATAAATTCATTCCAAGCGATATTCTGTGGGGCTTCATGGTTAGCACAATAGCATTTACTGACATTAGTCATATTTTGTATTTGCTTCATCATTGCTTGCATTAACTGAGTTTGAGCAGCCAAAAACTCTTGGAAATTATGCATATCTATCGGTATTGCTGGTTGAGGAACTAATCCACCCATAGAGTTTCCACTAAGTTGATTTTCACTTCCACTAGCTCCATTGCTATCACTATTCTGAACCATCTGCTTGATTACCTCCCAGGGGTTTGGTGAGAGAGAAAATAGCATAGGTAAGAAGTAGAGATCCTAATACAGGGGAGATAGATTTAACCCAATAACTTAAGCAATCAATATTAATAACTTGGTATGGTTGCTTATATAAGCCTAAAAGCTTTGCAACACATACTGCACACTCATCAATCAACAAGAACCAATTCAACCTAAACACACAAAACTACCGTCTACATGGGTGACACTCCTATCTTAGGAAACGCGACTCCCACACATGAGTCCCAACTGGCTACTTGAAGCACCGAGTCTTCTAGTTCTTGATACACTTCATTGATCCGCTCTTTCATGAGTTTGATGATTCTTTCCTTCATGGTCAGTATGGTAGCAGCAGGCACTCGATGCCATCTCCTAAAGTGTGGTATATCGTTTTCTACTCAAGGCAACTCAGGTAAGATTTTTAACTCAATTCAGCAAAGGTAAGAGAAAGAAATTTCAGTAGGGGAAAAGAAAGAATTTTTGGTAAGGACAGAAATAGAAGAATGAGATAAGTCAAGAACACATTATTCTTCGAGGTTAGGTCTTTTAAATTTAGAAAATAATTTTGAAGGACTTATAGAGACGACCAACTATCTAGGGGCAAGACCTACAGTCAGTATGGCTCTGATACCACCTCTGTCGGGACCCGAATATGCAAATCCGGACCCTCTGTGTATACTGCACTAGTCCAGGATCACGCTAGTGCACACAGGCTCAACATTAGTGAATATCACAATCATACGTAGCGGAAAATAAGATAAAAGACATTATATACTAAATATTACTAGTTGAACGACCTTATGGTCAACTTACTTAACATTGCCTCTCAAGGCTGAATAACCACATTGAACTACAGCGGAATGAAGACGTAGGTAACCCCTCAGTATACCACAGGCAACTGACAAGGCTCGCACCCTAAACATTCGTCTCTTCATGGTACACCTTCTTCAGCACTGATGATGTTGTAGGCAAGGGTGAGTACATAAAGCACTCAACAAGTTGTGCACACAATGAAATTCTATCATAACTATATGCAAGGCTTATTCCAAAGGAAGGCTAAGAGGTTCATTTGCAGTAAAGCAGCATTTATGAACAAGTACAGTATATAGATTGAAAAGATAGTAAAAACAAATAACAATAATAGATAGATTCAGCATTTCTCAAGTAAACCAAGTTTCTCATCCTAAATCAAGATTCAACTTTCCATGGCAACCTGCCATCCATCCCAAGTTTTCATTTTGCAAAAGTCTAAACCCTTGACTGTAATTCCCGAGCATTGCTCAATCTTGTGAAACACGGCTATCCGAATAGCTTGTACACTCTGCGGAGGTTATGCACTTTACCCACACGACATGATAATCTCTTTTGTGCACGGCCATTAGCACACTTCCTTTGGTGTGCAATGAGAGAATCATGACAAAGCCTTTACAATGCTCTGTCTTAACTCGATTACTACCACTAAGGTTTCAACCTTTGGTGGGATGGTTACCACATCCGGGGCCCCCTCTTGCGCCATCTAGGTTCATTAAAAGGATGAACCACACCACCACGATAGTACTCAAGCTAAGATATTGCAAATTAGTCAGCTAGGCTGCCCCATGAACATGTGGTTGCATGATTGACTCGGTCAAAGGCTTGCAAGGTGTCTTTAGGGTTGATCAAAGCAAGACATACACATACCCTCGCCCATCGGACCCACCACAACATCTTGCCCTTGCCACTTGCTCCGATCTAAAATCATAACCACCCCAGTTGATTACCAAACACCACGTGCCATCAACAATTCAATATCGTTGCGTGACATCCATTGCCACCACAACTCAATCTTATCGTATGACCACACATGACACACAAATTCAGAACATTGTTCCATATTGCATTAGTCAAGATTATTTATCAAAGATTCAAGTACATGCAATGACGTGGCATGGCTAAGCAGTTCTAATTCGATCTAACCATCCATGTTGATTTCATTATTAACCAACTATAGTGAACCAACCTAGGGTGACAATAGATCATGGCATACAAATGACAAGGTAGGGTATAATTCAAAGGGTACATTAGCTAATCCCAAACTAAGTTGAAATCATTTGTACGATTGAAATAACATGCAATAAAGTAAATCAAAATAGCAACTAATCTAGCTATGGGTGCAACATGATCAAAGCACAACTTGCCTTAGGGAAACCCTTATCCATGCTCTGGACCTTGGTCTTGAGTTGATGAATCTCCCCCGGTTGCATCGCACAATTTATCGTCTACGCGAAACGAAAGAGAGTGCCAAATAAATACCAAACTAGAGAGCAAACAAACTCTAAAAATCAAATAAAATTCACCAATAGATGGATCTCAATTTTACAAATTTTTAGAAATTTGAATCACCTCAATCGGAGTTCGTATGAGGGAGAACGAGCTCTCGGAAGATTCAAAAATCCTGAAAATCAGAAAAAATTGGAAATTAAATAATATCCGAATTATCTTTATAAAAGAAATTCGATTTATTGCGTCAATGTCGAACTGGACCAACACGTCGCTGACACATGGCGTGGTCCATGGACTAAGTCCACGGAGGCTCGGCTCACGTGTATGTGGCAGCTGACAATCGGGCCCCACGGCTGCTGATGTGAGCGTTGATGTGGCAGATGACTCGGCAGTGACTCAGCTCCGATGCGATCACGGACGCCAGCGACCACGTCGGCGCCACGCAGTAGCACGAGTCCAGGTGGTCTCCACATGGCGATCATCCGACCGAGCCACCTTGGCTGCGGTGGCGCAGCGTCCTAGGGTCGCCGGCGACGAGCGGCCGGCACTTCTCCAGACTCACCTGGATGCCGCCAATCTACTGATGCGAATAGATCTGGGATTCGGCCACTGGTTCAGTGGCGACACGGCTTCTTCTCCGGCGGCGTCAACTTTCACGGCGTTCCTTCCCTCGGCTGATGCTTCGGCGAGTCTAACACGCGCACTAGATGCGCCTTGACGCGGCGAACGTGATGGTCTGGCTGATTACCCGAACCAACCACCAACGGCGGCTAATCGGCGCTGAGAAGCTAGCGGCAGTGCTCGCGGAAATCCCTCAATTGCGGTGGCTGCATAGCGACTCTTGAGCTAGGGTTTGAAACTTCTAATGCTTGCGGCCTTGCGCACCCAATGCTCCCCTTATATAGCCCATGGCGACCGGATTTTGCGCGATTTGACGAGTCCATGGCGCAGACGGCTTGAGCAAACAGAGTCCGACTCGGGTTCACTTTGGAGGCGAAGACACAGGGTCGTCCGATCTCTCGATCAACGGCTGAGAGACGCCCAACGTGGAACGATCTCTGCCACACGATTGCGATCCTACGGTCACCGGGAATCTTTCAGAAGCTGGGCCGGCTGGCCGAATAGTGCACGACCAACGCGCGAATAGTACTGGGCTTTGGCCTAGTACTGCTCTACAATTTCCCGGGGTTTTTCCTTTTTAAACAAATACTGAAAATAGTTTTGTTTTATTTGAGCATATTAAAACTCTAGGAAAAATCCAATAAAATTCTCAAAAATACTTTGAGACATTCCAGAGTCAAATAAAATATTTTTGGCAAAAATTTATTTTAAACTTATCTATTTGTAATTAATCTTTAATAAAAGGCAATATACTCTAATTTAAAATAATTTAAATAAATCTCGAAAAATCCAATAATTCCAGAAAATTCACAAAAATCATAAATTGCAATAAAATAATATCAAATAAATAAAAAGCCAAAAATTGGGATGTTACACGGACTCACCCAAATCAAGATTGAATTGATTGCTGCCTCCACCAATTCATCATATGAACCGGCAGAACATGTAATAGATCTAATCTACTGTCCTCACATATCGCATATGTAACATCCAGATCATAAATCTACGCGAGATGGCTCTGATACCACTGTTGAGGAACGCGGTATGCTACACTAGCACACATTAAAATTTCTACCGCATAACCAGAAAGCTACACGCAAGAAGGGGATCATAGATTGATTACCACTAGAAGCGCAGTTGCGGAATCCTTCGCGCGTTGTTGTAGTGGATCGTCCTCACACGGATCGTCCTCACGCGGATCGTCCTCGCTGCGGATCGTCCTCGCTTCGGATCGTCCTCGCTGCGGTTCGTCCTCGCCACACCGCAGTAGCAGCAGCGTCACCACAACAGTCCACACGTCTCGGGATGGAATGCTGTGCGTCGGCGTGCAAGCACCATGTCGCTCGGCAAGGGCAATGAGAGGTGGAGGCTAGGGTTTTGGACGTGAACAATCTCTATCATGCCCACCCTTCTCCTCTCCTTATATAGCCACCAGACGAAACCCTAAGCCAGGGCCCATCAGCATGTTAAGCCCACGAGGTCCATTAATTATGGATCCAATCCGAATTAATGCATCCCAGCCCATTAAGTGTGTGACCCTGTAGGTTCATGTACATTTGGATATAGATTCGGAAAACCCTTTTCCAACCCAATAGTTGGTAGTGGTTCCTTGCAGAGCATGCCAACTCCCAAACGCATATGATCAAATTGGATAGAACCTTTCATAAGTACTCATATAATAATCCCTTTACCAAACTATATGAAGATCGAACTCAAGGCGAGAAGTATGTCATCCTTTGACAGTTCAATCCATCTCTCGTATCCGTGATATATTAATAAGTTTTGACTGACTTCTTCAATCACGGCATGGCCATGCACTTCCTTAATCATATCACATGAGTGACCTAGACATATATCTTCGTTACACTGGAGTGGCAAATTCCATCTTGACTGCTCACTTCTCTTTGCATGTTTCATAGCAAACATGAAAGCTACCTTTATAACTATCCGGTTAGGAAATAGCGTTTGGTGGCCCCAAGGTAAACTATTACACATGTAGGGAATGTGACAATCTCAGGTCTAAGGATCATACATCAACTATGTATAAGATACACTGATGACACATAAGAATGTAACATTCTTGCAGTGTCCCATTGCGGGTCTATCTAACCCATGTTCTTCATTATGAGTTCACAGTGTATTGATGATATCTCCATATCCCATGATCTATGAAACATAATCATCGATCAATACATGTGCTGATCTATTCATCGTTGTCCAATACGATGATACCCGATCAGAGATACTTACAGAATTATATCAATAAGTAGAGAGTTTCATAAGCAAGTCACATGCTTGCTGATCAATATAATGATATACATTCATTGGACCAATAATCATATTATTATTCATAAATATAGTCATGTTACAATCATCTATATGACTGCCTCAAGGGCATAACACTAACAGCATCAACTCGACCATATTGTTATACGAATGGTGATTAATGACTCACTGAATAGAATATTTGTGACCTGCACTGAAGTGAGCCATAGCTTGCTCCTATGTTTCCCTCACATCAGAATGATATGTATAATGATTTTTCCATCTCCTAGTACTCATCGACTGTTTTCAGCCCTTGTTTCAACCCAATCAACTTCTCATATAGCGAGCACTTGTAATGTGTAGGAACAAAGCGCGCGCGCATCTATCGTTTTAGCTCATCCCAGGTGGTAACACGTGGTTCATGAAACTCCATGTGCTGTTGCACCCTGCGCTCCCACCATGTCGCAGCATAGCTCTCCAAAGAAGCTACGGCGAGGTCCACTTGCGTTCACTACTACAGAACTGAGCATCACAACCGGCCTATTAGAAGTAGTTTGGTGCAAACCCGTTGTGATATTCACACCAGAGGCGGTTCGTAGGCAACGGTCCGGAGAGGGCTTTCCAGAAACGGTTTGAGATACGAACCGGTTCTAGATCTTGCGTTCTAGAACTGGTTCTTTTCTCAAACCGCTTCTGTATTTACAGAAGCGGTTTGAAACAAGAACCGGTTCTAGAACGCAATATCTAGAACCGGTTCATATATCAAACCGCTTCTGGAGCCCTCCTGCCAGCGCATTTAAATGTTGGCTCGTGGAAGCACGAGCGACATTTAAATCTTGTTGTGAAAAACTTTCAAGCGATTTGAGACATGAACCACTTCTGGAGCTTGCGTTCTAGAACCGGTTCTAGAACGAAGCTCCAGAACTGGTTCGTGTCTCAAACCACTTCTGGAAGCCCTCCTGCCAGCGCATTTAAACCCTTCTTCCTCCACGAGCTAACCGAGGTGATCGTCGAGAAAAGGCGGCCCAGTATTTGTTCTTGGGGAGGTGCTGTCCAAATTTTTAATTGCGGGTGATTAGCTCCAAATTAAGTGTTTCAAAGTTAGTAACTGTAGACGATAGGGATCGCCTGACCGCAAATGTGAAAATGGGGTTAGTGTGAATGGGGGACCCAGAAAGAGCTGCGCTCAACGATGGATCGAGCGTGGAGTCGGGCGGCGTCAACGAGCAAGAGCGGTGATTATCTTGGTTCGAGCCCCCATGAGGGTAATAGCCCTACTCGGTCTTCTCTGGCGGAGGAATTCACTAGTCGTGAGTCTGAGAGTGGATTACTGCTCGGGCTTGGCGTTCTGGTTGTGTCTCTTGGTCTATTGCTAGTCTTGTTGATGTCGTGTTCTTTCTCTGCCATTACGCTTGAGGATTTTGTACCCCTCGGTCGTTACAAAAAGCGGCCAAGAGATTCGGGGTAGTGCATGGCGTGCAATGAAGGCGTCTTTGCAGATCCGGATCGGCGCCCACGTCTGCCTTAACTTCGGGATCTTCGGTCTTGGTAACCGCTGAGTAAACGCACGCCCCCGAGCCAAGCTCGAGGTCGTGCGGGGATGGGACCCCCCACTGCCCAAGCTCGAGGTCGTGCGGGAATCAACGTCGCTTAGGTTGTGGTCGAGAGGAACGTATCCTGTGCACACAGGCCCTCCTGTGTACACACCGTGCACACCAACTAAGAAAAGTTTCAAAAAATTTTGAAAAAAATCATGGATGTACATATCAGTTTACCCCATCTACATATAAAATTTCATGATCAAATTCGTCCTGTACTAAGAGTAATAAAAAAGACAAACTTGATCATGAACAGGAATAGTTCCTGTTCATGATCAAGTTTGTTTTTTTTGTACCTTCTATCATAGGACGAATTTGTTCATGAAATTTTATATGTAGATGGGGTAAGCTGATATGTACATCCATGATTTTTTTCAGAATTGTTTGAAACTTTTCTTAGTTGGTGTGCACCGTGTTTTCACCAAATATTTGTGTGCACAGGATACGTTCCCGTGGTCGAGACCCCTTGCTGCATCGCCCCGAGCTGGGGACCCTGTTGACCGTGTGTTGACTTTGTCAGAGGTTTCTCAGTCCCTGATAGTAACATCATGCCAACATCCTTCTCACCTAGATATTGCTATTTTTTTCCATGGATGTGGAGAAATCTTGACTTGTTCTTGTTGAAAGGTGTTTCTTAGCTAGCTCACTCTAGAACTTTTTAGGCAAGGCCATGATCAATTGTATGGAGTTGTACCCCAAAATTTGTTTTCTATGCTTGTTTTTGTTGTTGTATAAAGATGTAGGGTGGAGTTCTAGTTCAAAATATGATATTACAAGGTAAATGTCGACGATTGGGATCGCCTGACCGCAAATGTGAAATGGGGTTAGTGTGAATGAGGGACCCAAAACGAGCTACGCTCAACGGAGGAATGGGTCTACTGCGATGTTGGTCGGGGCGAAACGACAAAGAGCGAGGCACAGCCAATTATATTGGTTCGAGCCCCCATGAGGGTAATAGCTCTACTTCCAGTCTTCCCCTGAGGCGGAGGACTTCACTATTCTAGAGTACAGAGGTGGATTACAGCTCGAGCTTGAGCGCTCTGGTTATGGCTAATGTCCTATTGCTTGTGCGTTGTGTTGTCCCCTTTGCCGATCTGCTTCAGAGGATTTTATACCCCTCCGGCCATTACCAGAAACGGCCGAGAGATATTCTCGGAGTAGTGTGTGGTACGCATTGAGGACGTGCTACAACCGTCCCGGATTTGACGCCCACGTTCGCCTTAACTCTGGGATTCCCGGTCTTAGTAACTGTTGAGTAAACGCACACCTCTAAGGCAAGGTTGAGGTCGTGCGGGAGCTGAACCCCCACTCCCCAAGCTCGATGTCGTGCGGGGGTCGGTGCGGCTTAGGTTGTGGTCGAAATCCCATGCTGCTCAACCCCGAGCTAGGGACCCTATTGACTGCGCGTTGACTTGTCAGAGATTCCTCAGTCCCCGATAGTAAAGGTGATTGGAAATTTTAGATCTAGGTGCTTGTTTGCTTTAGAATCTTAAATATCACAATAAGTTGGGAATATCTAGGTACATTGCAAGGAAGTAATTATTGGTGTATGCAATAAAATAGAAAAACATGTAGAAGGATAAAAAATAATTACAAAGGTAGAAAAGGGATAAAAAATAATTAGAAAGGTAGGTCTTTAATTGCATGAAGGTGTAGGTGGAGCATTTTTTGTTGGAGAAGAAAAAATATGGTCATTAATTGTAGACTCAAGAAGAAAAAAATAATTACAAAGGTAGATCTAAGTGCATGTGAGCTTTAGATTTTTAAATGTAAATATAAGTTAGGTTATAATTTTTGTAACGAAATTTGTTATAATTTTTAATGAAATTATAACTTGGTGTAGATGAACCGACAATGGATGTATAATGCGGACCGTCGCTCGAGAGAGTTCATTGATGGTGTGCAGGCTTTTCTCGATGCGGCTGTTGCATTCTTGCCTCCAGGCAGCTTCATAAGTTGTTCGTGTGTAGATTGCAAGAATGAGAAGGAGCACTCCCAGCGATGGCAAGTTATGAATCACTTGATCATGAGAGATTTCATGCCAAACTATACCTGTTGGACCAACCATGGCGAAGTAGAGGCGAATAGCCAAGAAGACGATGAAGAAGGCGAGGAAGAGGAAGGTGGATTCAACAGTATCCCGGACGGCACACAATACTTTTCCGCAGAAGATACACTTGGTGACTTTGGTGATGATGAGCTAGACCAGATGCTGCGTGACAGAGAGGGAGACTACACAGATGAAAGACAGTTTGAGAAGTTCCAGCGCATGTTAGAGGACTACAGAACTCTTTTGTACCCAAACTGTGGGTAGGGCCACAAAAAGCTATGTACCACACTGGAACTCATGCAATGGAAGGCCACAAATGGTGTGTCAAATAAGGGATTCGATGAGTTGTTATCACTCATAAAGAAGTTGCTTCCAGAAGATAACACTCTGCCCGAATCTACATATGAAGACAAGAAAGTTGTCTGTCCTTTCGGATTGGAAGTACAGAAGATACACGCATGTCCTAATGATTGTATCCTATATCGCAATGAGTATGCTGATTTGGATGTTTATCCAGTGTGCAAAGAATCACTGTATAAGGTGAAGCGTGACGATCCAGGTGAAATAGATGGGGAGCGTAAGAAGAAGAGACCTCCAGGTAAAGTGTTGTAGTATTTCCTGTGATCCCCCGATTAAAATGTATGTTTGCTAACAAAGCGCATGCGCAGATGATGCGTTGGCACAAAGAAGAGCGTAAGGACGACGGGATACTTAGACACCCTACAGATGGCTCGCAGTGGAGGAAAGTCGACCGGACGTACCCGGACTTCGCAGATGAGGTGAGAAACATCCTGCGAGCTACACTCTAAGCAAAGAAGAGAAAAAAAGCATGATAGAGTGCCTGAACAGTGCAAAGAAGAAAAAAAAAAGCATGATAGAGACTCATATACACGAAAGAGAATAAAATCGTACACATGAAATCCCATGACTGTCTTGTGTTAATGACACGATTCTTGCCGATGGCTATGAGAGACATCTTGCTTTCGAGTGGAGTGCGGGGACAATCACAAAGCTGTGTTTTTTTTCAATGCGGTTTCACAGAAGGTCATCGACCCAGATAAACTAAGTAAGCCGCAGGATGACGTGGTACAAAGTGTGGTTAGTCTTGAGATAATCTTTCCTCCTGCATTCTTTGATATTATGGTTCATCTCACTGTTCACCTTGTCAAAGAGATAGGTATGCTCGGACTTGTGTATCTGCACAACATGTTCTCTTTCGAGAGGTACATGAGTATGCTAAAGAAGTATGTTAAATGCTTGTTCTCGTCCCCAGGATGCATTGCGAGGGTTATGGGACAGAGGAGGTGATTGAGTTTTGTGTGGATTACATTAATGATCTAAATCCGATCGGTGTCCCTATATCACGCCATGAGGGGAGGCTACGGGAAAAGGGACACTAGGAAAGAAAGCAATTGCATGCAATGATTTTCTTACATTTAAGCAAGCACATTTCACGGTTTTGAATTAATCAACTGTAGTGGCCCCGTATGTCCTTGAGCACAAGAGTATTCTACGCTGCGATTTCCCGCGGAGATCTGAGGATTGGATAACACTGAAGCACATGGATTCTTTCGGCGCTTGGTTACAAAACTACATCATTTTCAAAGGGTCAGACAATGAACAGTTGCAACGCTTAGCTCGGGGACCATCTAGTGAAATCGTGACATTCAAAGGGTACGAGATAAATGGTTACACATTCTACACTAGATCCCAGGATAACAAGAGCACCAACCAGGATAGCGATGTCCATATAGACGCTGAAGACAACAAAGGCAAGGTGGATACATATTATGGTTTCATAGAAGAGATATGGGAGCTCGACTATGGACCTTTGAAGGTCCCTCTATTTAAGTGCCAATGGGTCAAACTGACTTCAAGAGGCGTGAAGGTCGACAAATACGGCATGACAATCGTGGACCTCACACAAGTTGGCGATAGGCACGAACCGTTCGTCCTCGCGAACGATGTGAGACAGGTCTTCTACGTAATGGACATGTCAAGCAAACCTAAGAAGCAGAAGGACAAGCAAAAAGATTGTAGTAATAAGCCAAAGTGACACGTGGTTCACCAAAGCAAACGAAGGATTGTTTGAGTTGAGGACGTCACAGACGAGGAAGAGTATAGTCAGTTTGACGAGCTCCCTCCTTTCACGGTGGATGTCGACATAAGCCTCCTGAATGACACAGACGTGGATGCTCCTTTCATACGTCGCGATCATAATGAAGGAACACTTGTAAAGACAAAGTACGTGACTACTTAAGATGTACCACTACTGTATGAACTATGTGTATGTAATACGGGTCTTGTACTGTACTATGTGTGACACATGCTTTTTTATAGTGTTTAAACTCATAGATAAACTTGCTTCCAGCAATATGCTCAGGTGTCCTTTTTTGTTTTTTTCATATGGCAGTTTAGCAAGTAGCTCTAGAAGGTAATGGATATTTGAGGGGAGCAATTTGGTTTTTTGACATTCTATACTCTGTAGTCTTTTTGTGCTTACAATTGTTTTTTATATATCGTTAAGCTAGCCTTACAATTGATAGTCAACACATAATAACACGTTATTGCTATCCAAAAAGATATGATATTTATGACAACATTTTTTCAGAATTAGGATAGATGGCGCAACCAGGACGTGGTGACACTAATTTCGACAAGGGAGAACAGTTCTTGCTAGACTCCATCGCGCTGGGTAGCATCGAAGGTGATGCTAACGTTGCTGCCGCTGAGGCTAACATTTGTTCCGGTGAGGCCGTTGAGGCTGCAGCCGATGAAGCCATTAACGCTGGAGCTGCTCCGTCCGGTAACACTGGTTCTGGCGAGGATGAGGTATAGCCAGAAGAATATAATCCCCGTGGACATGTTAATTAATCGCAATTCATTAATATAATACACTCTGACACGTTTATACATATGTTTATGTATTTCAAGCCCGGTACATCGAGCAACCAATCCAAGCATCGGGGACCTAACAAGAAGCCATCCACAAAGCATGTGTTTACCGACGTTAGCAACGAAGGGATGCTGGTTGCCCCTCTTTCAGTAGTTGGGCCATACAACAACGCTTGTGGTTACCACATGAGGGATCGCGTCCCAATTAGCATCAAAAAATGGGCCGAAATTCCTCAAGTTACCAAGGACCTGCTCTGGCAAGATATTAAGGAAAATTTCACATTTCCTCAAGAGTCCGAAGACAAGGCCAAGAAATACACTTTGAAGAAGATGGCAACCTCGTTTCAGGCGTGGAAGACGTCTCTTAGCTACAAGTATGTGCAGAAGGGAGAAAGACCCGACTTCAACCAATTTCCTAAGCTAGCGGATCACTAGAAAGAATTCGAGGAGTACAAGCTGTCAGCTGAAGGCCAGGCCGTGAGTCAGAAGAACAAGGCCAATTCACAGATGAAGAAATACCACCACCATCTTGGCACCGGTGGTTACCTCGAGGCTGTACCGAAATGGGAGAAGCAGGAACAAGAATTAATGGCAAAGGACGTCACACCGTCTACTGCTTTGTGGGAAGAGCGCCTGCGCAATTGGTTCATGAGTCATGGGGGGAGCCTTGCAGATGACGGCAGCTTGGTGATGGCACCAGGAGTGCAAGAGGCTGGCCAAAGGATTGTACAAGCTTTCGAGCAATCTCAGGCAGGTACATTGGTGACAGACAGGGAGAATGATGAGCTAACACATGCCCTTCAAAACCCTGAGCACCCAGGACAGACACGAGGTATGGGCAAGCTAACGCCGTGGAAGTATAGTTTCGCCAAGGATGCGCATACGTACTGGAGATGGCAAAGAAACAAAACAAGAGAATCGTATAAAATGTACCAATTGGAACAAGAGCTCAGAGCAACCCAGGCTAGCATCGGTGACATAGTTGCGCAACAAGTACAAATTGCCCTCAACAAGCTTCAGAAACTAGGTCCAAGCAATCAGTCGAACGCTGTGATCAGCCCCTCTGCGCGGCAAAATAGCTACGCATCCACCGGGGCCCCTGAAGCGGACAACTTGCTGGCCCGTTATTCCGTGTATGACATAAGGGTTCGCCACCAGTGTGGGCTACACGTTGATGCGCGTAACCTCTCCATCAAGGTGGCTTATGGCATGGCATTTCCAGTGGAGCAAGGCCAGACATTCCACTGCAACGAGATACCCCCAGGTTACTCGAAGGTCGCGATGGAGGAGGTACTGAGCAGATTTGAAGAACTTCACCACGATATTGCTGGAGGTGACGACGTGACCAAGCTTGGATAGGCCATCCACAATATCATCATTTGGCGCAAACGGTACATCATATTTCCAGATGGTATGGACGCGTCATATATCTCCACAATGACAACCCACGCCTCCTCCAACGTCACCTCCACGCAATGCCTCGCCAGTAAAACAAAGCACGCCTCCTCCACCACCCGCTCCACGCAGAAGCCCTACTCCACCACCAGCATCTCAAACAAAAAAGAACCCCCAAGAAAACCACGCCTCCACCATCTCCTCCGAGGAAGAAGCTCGATAGCAGAAGGGCTCCTCCACCCGCTCCCAAGAAGGTGGAGTCCAGCCGATCGAAAAAGATAAAGGAACCTCCAAAGATAATTGATAGGACTAAGGAGGAGAATGACGCGGTCATTAAAGCAGAATTAGCTACACACTTCGCAAAAAAGAAGCCAAAGCCAAAGAAACCAATTGATCCTAAAGCGGCGGAACACTTCACGACATGCCGTGCAGAGCCACTGCCTGTGCCGTCCAACTATGAACGGAAAATAATAAAGGCTACATGGATGAATAAACGTGGACAGGCGGCAGCAGCAATAAAGAAGAGAGACCAAGATCAGGAGAACCTCGAGAGGTTTATGAAGGAGGCAGGACTCAGTTCCACAGCTGCAGCTCTTGGATTAACAGATGATCTCCCAATGGTAAAGGTTAGATGGCAATATAAGTTGGGCCGGGAGCTGATTGACCCTAATGAGATAAAGGATATACCAACCAAGATGCGGCAATTTCACGAATAGTACATGACAGAGTCCGCTCAAGGAAGAACGATGTTCCCCCTTCGTATCACACAAGATGATTTTTATCGCGGGGACAACAACATATGGCTCGAATTCGAAGACTTCTACCATTTTTACCATGCCGACGCCATCAACGTGTCTCTCATGAGCTGCTGGTGCCTGTAAGTGTCAAGATCATACCTTTACCGTGTGCTTCCTCATACCATAAAATTGCAACTCCAATAACTTATCCTTTTCTATGTAGAATGGAGATACAACGATGTAGAAATCAGAACATCTTCAACGTGGGCTTCATCGACCCAAAATTGTTAACGAGTTCATCTTTAGATGCAACCAAAAGGCTGTTGAGGATTACATTCTCGATGCATTCTTAGGACAGCATTACAAACCGTACATACTTCTGCCCTTCAACTTCAAGTACGTATATATACAACCTCTCGCTCTTATCTTTTCCAAGGCATTGATAATACTACTAGCTAGTTACATATATGTTGCAATACATGAATAGGTTTCACTGGATCCTTCTTGTCATCAAGCTTGATAGTAGCCAGATCGTTGTTCAAGACCTAAAAAGGACTCCGGTGGAAAAATATCAATATATCATTGACATCCTAAACAGATATATAGCACATATATATACGATAGTTTCCTTATTATATTGAAATACCTTGCTAATTCCAACTTTGATAATTACTATTCATACTAACGCATCACACAGGGCATTCGCAAGGTTCCGAAAGAAGCAACAAGGAGATTTCGAGAACGAATTTGATGTCCAAATAAGCACTCAAGTACGTATTAAATAATATTAATATGCCGTAATAGTTTTTCATCCCAATAATTGTTTTCTTTTCAAATTTCATCGCAGGTTCTACAATAGACGGCTAGAAACAACTTATGTAACATCCCCGTTTTCGGCTTTCTGTTAAAAATTTAATTTAAATTATTTAATTTAAAGATTTGGAGTTTATTTGGTTTGAATATCTATCCTGGCATCCTTTCTGTCCGAATTCGGAATTTATTCCAAATTCATCTCTAAATTCTAAGTTCGCTTCAAATCAAATTTAAATTCAAATTCAAATTCGGCATCGCATTCATTCAATCCGAAATTCAATTCTGAATCCGTCTCTAATTTTTAGCCATTTTTCTTTTTGGGCCGAAATCCATTTTTCAGGCTCAAAATCCAAACAGCCACTTTTTCTCTCTCCTCCCTTTCTTCCACCATGCGCGTACTGGAATCGTTCAGCAGGAGCAGGCAAAGCTCAAAAGGCCATCCATGGCTTCTCTCCTTCAACTTTCAAAAGCCACACAAGCCAAATTAAATCATCAATCAATAAGGCAACTGAAGCGTTGGAAAGGCAAGAGTCAAGTGAATCAAATCCCTCAGAACGTTCACCCTTTCCTCTCCCGAAACGGTCACAATCAAGATTAATCCGTGAAACGTTGCACATCCCATAACTCGGCCGTTTCTTTGTCTCCCCGTGCGCCCGAGTACTCCATTTGTTCGTCTCGGCGTCCCCTTCACAGTGCTTCCGTTACTTCCTCATTTCATCGTCGTTTCGACCTCTGAATTTGAGCAAGAACTCCGTCCATCGTTCGTCGCCGACACCGTCGAACCATCTTTCAATCTGGTGAGCCAAGCCATGCATTAACCGTGTCATATCGTGTCTCTTGGCATGTAGATCTAAAGCCCTCAACAAAATTTCATCTTCGTTGCAGTTTCGTGTTTGATTTGAAGATTGTTAAGTAAATCGCCGTTAAATGTTCATCGCCGATTCTCGCAAATTGGTAACTGGTCGCCGAGCCCGCCGTTGGTTTCCCGACCTGCCGCCCCTCTGCGCCCTCCGCGGCGCCTTTGCCTCCCCTTCGCGTGGCTTGGCACAGCCCCACCGCCGCTTGCAAGCTCTATCTTGCGCCGCCTCATGCCATGCCCCTTGCTGCCGTGCTTCCCTACATCCCCATCGCGTCGCCATTCCATTTTTGTGTACACCGTCGTCCGCCGTGGCTCAATCGCCGGCGCCATAAGGAGGCGAAGCTTTTTCGTTCCATGGGGAAAAGTCTGGAGGTTGAAGAAAGGTCATGGGAGGATGACGTGTAGGCCCCACAAACCAGAGAAATCAGAAAACGATTCAGCCAAAAGATTCCCGGAATATTCTATTGTTTTCGATTTTCCAATTTGTGCAAACTTCAAACATTTATATCTTTGTCATCCTAACTCCGAATCAAGTGATTCAAATTGCTAAATTCATCTAAATTCATTATCTATCTGCCAGTATTTTTATTATAATTTTTAGTTTCTGTTTAATTTATTTTATTCTTTTTCGGTACTTAGTTTTGCCAGAATCGTATTTAAGCTGCCGTAGTCGCCGATTTAAGGAGAAGAGCTTCAGTGCAGCGCATCGCATATCGTCGACGAAGGCAAGTCTCCTTGACGCACATTGATCCTATGATTTACAAATGTTTTACAAAGGTTTTACAACATGCATTGCTATTTATATAAAGATGATGTTAAATATAGGTTGGTAGTTAATCCGAATTGTTATTACCACCTTGATATTGAAATCCCTGTTCATTTGTAACCCTAGATTGCTGTGATATATCATGATCATATTAGGTTGTGATATATTTTGTTTAGTGCGTTAGATGAGCTTAGTTATGAATTGATTAAAATACCTATGGATGGGTTGCTTTGTAAATGTTGTTGAAATGTGTTTTGTTGAAATCTGTAGCAAAGAGTTTGCTGCTGAGATTGCAAAATAAAAATAAAATGAAAATGGTTTAGATTGGGGCGGAATTGTTTGTCGGGCGGGTGCAGAAAGCCTCGGTCTTGGTTTGTGGAAGCCGCCTAGTCAAATTAAGGACCGACTCTTATGATTGTTCATTCTTCGCTGTGAAGACAAGCACATGTTAAATGGGCTCTGACCTGGCTGAATAATTTGTAGAAATCTAACTTAGACTCACCAGATGGTGGAATGTGGGTGCCAGATAGAGGCAAGTCGTATTTCCCACACGGCGCAAGAGGGGGCTTCTATACTGGGCAGATTGAACCCTAATAGCGGTGAAACCTCAGCGGGTGAGTCGGGTTAGGTGTATACATTGTAAAGGCCTTGTCATGATATCTCTGCCGGCACACCTAAGGAAGTGTGTTAATAGCTTGGCATCAAGAGAATATCATGTCTTGTGGGTAAAGTGTATAAACTCTGCAGAGTAAATAAACTATTCGAATAGCCGTGCCTACGGTCAATGGCGGGCAAAGAATGCTTTGCATATTGGTAGTCTTTTGGTTTTGTTTTCAAAAATGAACTTTGGGATTCGGGAGTGGTTAGGACTCTCGGATGTGCCTCTGGCGGCTAGAGCCAGTCAGGTAGTTAAAACTATTTTGATCATGACAGATAGAGTCATGAGTTGGTTTACCTTAATCTTTTTGAAATGTGGCGGTTAGAGCCTGTATACTAGTGATTGGTGGCTAGAACCTTCGCTAGAATATTAAATAATTCAATTGTTAAAATAATTGTTAAAATGTGCATTGTGAAAATTATTATTAAGTATGGTTTGATGAAACTTGGCTTTATGCAAAAGAACCCTATATGCTTCCTTTGTTCAAGCCATGCATTTAGTTACTTGCATTAAGTTTCCGAGACTTGCGAGTATGTTGCATACTCACCCTCGCGTTTCAATGCGGGGCTGCTTATTCCATAAAGCAGATGATGGGAGAAGCGGCTGCCCAAGAGCCTGCGATCTACCGTTCGACAATTGTGGAGAGGTCTATGAAGAGGATGATGACTCGATCTTCTAGGGAGCGTTCCCAGTCGTTTGCCTGTGGTGTTTTATGGGTTTTATCATTTTGTTATTTGTTTCCGCTGCTGTGAACTCAGGTCATGTGACCAGGTGATGTAATAAATAGCCATGTGGCTGGTGTTTTACATTTATGTTATTACTTCGTTATATTACGGTTATGATTATCATTTGCTTCCTTGTGTGTACTAGCAACCCATCGACTAGTACAGAAATACACAGGAGGTTCCGGATGGTAAATCTGGGGTCTCACAACTTATGTGGCTATTATGTGTGCCTCTATATGCAAAGTATTACCCATGGCGACGTGCCGACAAGCAACGCCGAGGTAGTGTGCACATGTCAATTTCTTAGTACTTACACTTTAATTACATTTCCAGAGATTTATTTACTTCCCGCTTTGTCAGCCCAACATCGATGTGCAAGGCGTGATCCCGCCGCACCGGGTTGCAGCAATCCAAGAACAACTCATCGGCTTTATTGTCGACGAGATTGTATCCACCAAAGGCGAGTTCCACGCAAAGGGTTGGAGAGATTGTCCTGAAATAAGGACAGGTGAACTGACATCAACGTCGACCAAGGACACAAAGAGCAATGCACGCAAGAAATGAGCTCAAGATTTGCCCTTTTATTCTTTAAAACTTGTAAAAGTTGCTTCTGTGTGTTCATAATTATTTCATGTGTTCATCAACTTGTACATTTTTTTGTCTATTAAGTTTCGTACTTTCATGTAAATGAACCTGTAATTATCTGAATGAGTACGCATGAATAATATATATTTAATTGTGTAAAAAAAATCCTGTAGTTCTATTTATTTTTATTGTGAAAATCCATATCGAAAACCCCTCTCAAAACATATTCTATATTAAATATAATCAAAACATTGTGCTGTCAGCCTCTTCACAAGCGGTTGCTAACTTCAACCGCTTATGGAGAGAGCACACGTGGCACCTCCCTATCGTTGGTTGGCAGCCTCTTCACAAGTGGTTGGTAACTCCAACCGCTTATGGAGAGAGCACACGTGGCACCTCTCTATCGTTGGTCGGTGACCTCTCCTGGCGGTTGGTAACACAAACCGCTTGGAAGGCACCCACGGGCGGCTACTCGAGCTGCTGGACACCTTCCCAACCGCTTGTGGTGTCGAACCTGGCGGTTGAAGAACTGCGAGTGATACCGAAGAGTATCACTGTGATTCTTTCAAGCTGTTCTAAAACTGTTTCTGAAAGTGGTTTCGAACCACTTGTGGATGCCCGATCCGCAGTAGTGGTTGACCAGAATAGCGGTTCATACGGAACAGCTTACTACTACAAAACAGCATATAGATGACATTCTATTTGTGGCGGTTTTTCTAGAACCGTCACAAATAGCATTATCAGTGGTGGTTTTAAAAAAATAGCGAGAAGACAATTTTGTGACAGTTTTTATTTGGAATCATCACAAATAATGCATTATCAGTGGTAGTTTTTCTTTAGAACCGCCACAAATATATCTTTGATGATTTTAGCCAAAAATCACCACTGATAATGTGAGTATCTGTGGCGATTTTTGGCTAAAATCGCCATTGATAATGTGAGTATCTGTGGCTATTTTAGCTAAAAAATTTCACTAATCATGTGAGTATCTGTAGTGTTTTTTGGCTAAAACCACTACTGATAATATTATCTGTGGCGGTTTTAATTTGAAACCGCCATAAATAATAAAAAATAGAAAATTTTAAATATTGCTAATTACCTCTCCTGCCTTCTAATTTGAAAGAATTGAAATTAAATAATATTACATTTGAAATAATTGGAACTAATATTCCATTTGCAATAATTGAAAAGAACAACTGAAAAGATTCAAAACTTCAACAGCTGTTTTGAGATCCTAAACGACGTTTTTTTTGGAATTCTATCACCGCACACGCACTCACACAAAACATTAGGATCCGACCATCTGATTTTCGCACACTTGTAAAATTCAGGTACTACTTTTCATTATCTTTCCAATGAGCCAAAAAACGCCCCGATCGGAGTTACGAGTCAAAAATTATGGCTATTTTAACAAACATGCTCGGATTTCATATTTGCAAACTTGAATCGGTGCCCAAACGAATATAATTGGAGGGCTCATTGTGTGATGATTCCAAAAAATATAAGAACACTAAAATCAAAGGTGCGAGTCAAAAGTTATGGTGTTTTTATAAGTTTTCTTAATAGTAATGGCACATATATTACAAGCATCATTAATAGTCAAAAGTATAGAAAATAAATTTGATAGTATTAAATTTTGCTAATTACCTCAACAGTTTGCTAATTTAAAATAATTGGAAATCGGTGTTCGGGTGTTTCACGGAGTTAAAGGGAGGAGGGACGCATTATATGGCAGACGTGATCATATCACCACTAAAGTTAAGCGTGCTTAGACGTCAGTAGTAATAGGATAGGTAACCTCTTTAGAAGTGCTTGTGTGGTATTAAAAACGTCCAGATCCAATCAAAATTCTGAAGTTGAGCGTTCTTAGACGAGAGTAGTATTAGGATAGGTGATCTCCTAGGAAGTCCCCCTAATTTAGTGTTTTTAAACTACCAGCTAGCCAAAAAATACTAATGATAATATTATCAGTGACAGTTCTAACCAAAAACTGCCAATCAGAATTCTGAAGTTGAGCGTTCTTAGGTGAGAGTAGTATTAGGATGGGTGAACTTCTAAGAAGCCCTCCTAATTTAACTACCAGCTAGGCAAAAACACTAATGATAATATTATCAGTGACGATTCTAGACAAAAACCGTCACTGATAATATGGGTATCAGTGGCGGTTCTAACAAAAAACCGCCACTGATAATATAAGTATCAGTGGCAGTTCTAGCCCACGATGAATAATATTATCAATAACGGTTCAAAAACCACCACTGATAATCTCCAATTATCAGTGGTACTATATCAGTGGCGGTTTGAACAATTACGAACCGCCACTTATATGTAGTTTTCTATTAGTGTTATCAACTTTGAGCTCCCAAGCATGAAAATCCTCAACCTGATCTGCAGTACCTTAAAAGGCGGCATCGTGAATTTGGGCTTTGCAACCAAATCATCATCGTCTTCATCACGCCGACGAGGGCGTGCATGCAGATGTTGGTATTCGTGAAACATGGATGCGTTATCGTAGTCATCATGGTGGTCAGTGTTGGATGGGCGTGCCTCCACCGTGGACGCCTTGTGCACCAGCAACATGAGTGACCGGATGGCCGCCCACTCCCAAGGCATTTCCACGGCCGCGCCCCAGTGCAGGGGGTTGGCACGCTGCGGCATCGATAGCAGTGCGGCGCTGTTGCGCTGCCTTACATATATACACACACCGCATTGCGTGCACGTGCCTCAGCTTGCTGCCGTTGAGATCCTCATGCTACAAGAGTGCAACAACCTCCTCGTCCGTCTTGTCGTGCGGGTCATACAGGTGTACATGTCAGCAGCACACAGCCAGGGCAATCGGCTAAAGGAGCGACTTCAGGTGATGGTGCAACAAACCAGAAAACGGCAAAGAAGACTTCAAACTTAATTCTGGAAGGCCCACGACGGAAAACGACGAGAGCCCACAAGCCCAACGAGCGTTTCGTCGGCCCGAGGTGGATCAACCCTTAAGCGTGTGTGCGTGTGCTTCCTGAAGAGTGTGGTGAGGAAGAATAGAAACATAGGCGACGACGACGTTGGTGATGTGAGTTGTTCTTGGCGGCGATGCAATAGGCGGCGAAGAATCTGTAAACATTTCTGAGTGATTGAATACAATAGACACCACAAGAGCGTTAACATCTGGTATCAGAGCCGGTTCTTGGCATCCTGGCGGCGGAGCACCACCATTTTACTCGTCTCCAGGCCAAGTCCGGAAGTATGGCACCACCCAAGGCCGATGATCCCCTCACCACCATCTTAGCCAAGCTGGAGGAGCAGAGTAAGAAAGAGGATGAGACACGATCCATGGTCGCCGATGTGCAACAGTATATTCGGCGCTTTGATGATTCGCTGCGGAAGTTGGCCGAGGATCAAGAGCAAACTGAGGCGTGGAAACCGACGGTGGAGAATCGGGTTACTGAACTTCATGTGTCCGTGACCGATTTGAAGCAGCAAATCGACAGAGTGTTGGCGCAATTTCCCTTCGATTCCACCAAGCTCAAGGGCGAACTCGGGACGTCTTCTTCCGCTCACCTGGAAGGATCGCAAATTGGGGCGACGTCCGGGCCAATCGGCCACCGCGAACACCATTTTCACCGGAGTGCGGGCACAAGGGTTGGAGAAACCCTGGTGCCTCCTCCGGTCATAGGTATCCAGCTTCAAACCCCTGTTTCCCAGCGCCAACATCAATCGAGTCACATGTCTACATCCACTTTTGCTTCTATGGCTCACAGTTTGGGGGCAAACCTACCTCATATTAGCTTACCCGTTTTTGATGGAGCTAATCCCAAATTGTGGCAAAAACGTTGTGAAAATTTCTTCACATTTTATTCTGTACCTGAGGAGATGTGGGTTCGGTTAGCCACTCTTAATTTTGAAGGGGCCGCCATCTTTTGGTTGCAGTCCATGGACAACAAGGTTTTTAGTATGAACTGGGAGGAATTGGGTCTTACTTTGACCAACAGATTTGGTAGGGATCAACATGGGGCATTGGTGCGCAAATTTTTTCACATCCATCAAACTACCACTGTGTCCGAGTATATCGAACAATTTGATGATTTAGTACACCAATTACTGGCTTATGATAGCACTTTGCATTCTGAATTTCTTACTGCTCGTTTTATTGATGGTTTAAAAGAAGATATTCGCTTAGTAGTTGTCATTCAAAGACCCAAAGACCTCGATACTGCTAGTGCTTTGGCCATGTTACAGGAGGATGTGTTGCTGCTTCAACCTCGACGTGAGCTTCGTCGTATGGAGAATGCCTCAACTGGACGATCTTATGGCCGGCAGGTGGCAATGCCACTTCCACCACCACCGGGGTCCAGACCACCTCCAGCTGCTATTGTGGATGACAAGAAGTTTACACCACCGTCACGGTCTCGACCTTCCGATGATCGTATGTCTGCTCTCATGGCATATCGTAAGGCCAAAGGTTTGTGCTATAAGTGTGGGGAACGGTGGAGTCATACTCATAAATGTGCGGCTACGGTACCTCTTCACTTGGTCAAGGAAATGTGGGCAATGTCTTGTGAAGTCAAGGATGAAGCAAGGTCTGCGGTGTCTGGTGGATATCAGCAGCAATTCTCAACTGATTTGTCAGCGGAACAAGCATTGGCTATATCGTGTGAGGCAATGGCTGGTTCTGAAGGTGGCCGCACTATTCGTCTCAAAGGATCTGTTCATTGTCAAGAAGTATTAATGCTTGTCGATTCTGGCAGCTCGGGGAGTTACATTGGAAGTCATCTGTTACCTCTGTTGCCAGGAGTTCGGCAAATGTCACATCCTCTTCAGGTCCGAGTAGCAGATGGAGGCATTTTACTCTGTAAGTTTTGCATTCCCAATTGTACTTGGTTATGTCAAGGTTATACGTTTATGACAGACTTGAAGGTGTTGCCATTAAGCGGATATGATATTATTTTGGGCATGGATTGGCTCGAAAAGCATAGTCCGATGGAGATTCATTGGGGTAAAAAGTCTCTGTCGTTCACATATAAGAGTCAGCAAGTCACACTGCAAGGAATCATACCCAAGATCACTTGTTGTCCTGTTATCTATAGTCTTCAACTGGAGGCACTGATTAAGCAGGAGGCCATTGAGCAAATCTTGGAGATATCTCCAGTCATGCCAAGTAGTCCACAACCTGAGCATCACCCGGGTATCAGTAAGCTCCTAGCAGAGTTTCATCATCTGTTTCAGACACCAACTGACTTACCTCCACGCCGACCCTTTGATCATGCCATTCCTTTATTGCCGGGTGTTCAGCCATTCAGGTTGCGACCATACCGTTACACGCCTCAACAGAAAAATGAAATTGAGAAACAGGTTCATGAAATGCTCTCTTCTGGAGTTATTCAATACAGTTCAAGTCCTTTTGCATCGCAGGTACTTTTGGTGAAAAAGAAAGATGGTGACTGGCGTTTGTGTGTGGATTATAGAAGATTGAATGCCCATACGTTGAAAAACAAGTACCCTATGCCTGTCTTGGATGAACTCCTGGATGAACTAGCCGGTGCAAAAATTTTCTCTAAGTTGGATCACCGTTCTGGTTACCACCAAATTCGCATCAAGGAGGGCGATGAATACAAAACAGCTTTTCAAACACATAATGGTCATTTTGAATATAAGGTTATGTCTTTTGGTCTTACTGGGGCACCAGCAACATTTCAAGCTTTCATGAATTTTGTCTTAGCACCATTACTGCGTAAGTGTGTGGTGGTTTTCCTTGATGATGTCTTGGTGTACAGTTCTCACATGGAGGTCCATCTTGAGCATTTGCGCCAAGTATTTGAATTACTGAGTCACCATCAGTTAAGGTTGAAGATGTCCAAATGTTCTTTTGCTCAATCCAAGCTCGAGTTTCTCGGTCATGTGGTCAAGTCAAGAGGAGTTACTCTTGACCGTCCCAAGATTCAGGTTATCCACAATTGGCCAGTACCCACTTGTGTGAAAGATATCCGGAGTTTTTTAGGCATGGCTGGCTATTACAGACGTTTTGTGCAAGGGTTTGGGGTCATTAGTAAGCCATTGACCAACCTCCTTAAGAAAGGACAGCAATTCATTTGGACTGTTGAAGCGCAACAATCTTTTTCTGCACTAAAACATGCTTTAGTTTTAGCTCCTGTGCTTGCATTGCCTGACTTTACTCAACCATTTACTATTGAGTCTGATGCAAGTGAGAAAGGTATTGGTGCTGTTCTTCAACAATCTGGCCATCCTGTCGCTTTCATCAGTAAAGCTCTCGGTCCCCGAAACCAAGGTTTGTCCACCTATGAAAAAGAATTTCTAGCAATTTTGTTTGCTATCGATCAGTGGCGACCCTATTTGCAACATGCTCCGTTCGTGATCAAAACCGATCACCAGAGCCTTACCCATCTCCTGGAACAGAGGGTCACTTCCCCTCTCCAACAGAAGGCCCTCACTAAACTTCTTGGACTGCAATTCAGCATTCAATATAAGAAAGGACAATTTAATCGGGTGGCTGATGCACTGTCTAGATGACCAGATTTTCCGACTGATGATGGTAATACTTGTTTGGCTGTTTCTGCAATATCCATCACCAAACCACTTTGGCTTGAACAAGTGGCTCAAGGGTATAATCAAGATCCGGCTACTCAAAAGATTTTGACTGCTCTGTCAGTAGGCCAATCGGTGCCACATTTCTCCCTCCACGATGGTATTCTTCGCTTCAAAAATTGAGTCTAGATTGGACATAATTCGGCATTGCAACACACATTAATGCAAGCTCTTCATGCCAGTGCTATGGGTGGCCACTCGGGTTTTCCTGTTACTTATTGTCGTATCAAGAATTTGTTTGCTTGGCCATCCATGAAGAAAACGGTTCAGCAGTTTGTCACTACGTGTGAAATTTGTCAGCAAGCCAAGCCGGATAGAGCTAAGTATCCTGGCCTTCTTGTTCCTTTAGCTATTCCTTCACATTCGTGGCAGACCGTCACCTTAGATTTCATTGAAGCTTTACCCCGGGTCAATTCCTATAATTGCATACTAGTGGTGGTGGATAAGTTTTCAAAATTTGCTCATTTTATACCTTTAGCTCATCCTTTTACAGCCCTTATAGTGGCTCAGGCTTACATGATGAATGTGTACAAGTTGCATGGTATGCCTCGTGCCATCGTCTCTGATCGTGATAAAGTGTTCACGAGCCTATTGTGGCAAGAATTATTTAAGATGGCCGGTACTTCCCTTCATATGAGTAGCGCATATCATCCGCAGTCGGACGAACAAACTGAGAGGGTTAATCAATGCTTAGAAACTTATCTCCGCTATTTTGTCCATGCATGCCCCAAGCAATGGATCAAATGGCTGTATCTCGCGGAGTTTTGGTACAACACGAGCTATCATTCAGCTTTACAGACATCTCCTTTCGAGGTCTTATATGGTCATGTGCCTAATTACTTTGGTATTGATACTACTCAAGTCTGCACTTCCTCCGATTTGCAGGAGTGGTTATCACAGCGTCAGCACATGAATGCTTTGGTCAAACTGCATCTACAAAGAGCTCAGCAACGCATGAAGTTCCAGGCCGACAAAAAGCGTTCTGAGCGCACATTCGAGGTGGGCGACCTGGTGTATGTCAAGGTCCAACCTTGTGCCCAGGCTTCTGTAGCACCTCGCGCCAATTACAAGTTAGCCTTCTGTTACTTTGGGCCATTTCCAATTGTCCGCAAAGTCAATGCTGTTGCGTATGAGCTTCAACTGCCAGCATCTAGTTCTGTCCACCCGGTGTTTCATGTCTCCCTCCTCAAACCAGCAAAAAGGGCGCATCCTCAGGTCAGTGCCCATTTTCCTGACTTTGCTCAGAACTTACAGTTTCCTCTTCAAGTTTTAGAACGTCGATTATGTCGGCGCGCTGGGAAAATCATTTCACAAGTGCTTGTGTGTTGGTCTACATGGCCGACATCTATGGCCACGTGGGAGGATGAACACGACTTGAAGGACCAGTTTCCGGGCGCTCCAGCTTGGGGACAAGCTGGTGATCAAGGAAGGGAGGATGTCAGCAGCACACAGCCAGGGCAATCGGCTAAAGGAGCGACTTCAGGTGATGGTGCAACAAACCAGAAAATGGCAAAGAAGACTTCAAACTTAATTCTGGAAGGCCCACGACGAAAAACGACGAGAGCCCACAAGCCCAACAAGCGTTTCGTCGGCCCGAGGTGGATCAACACTTAAGCGTGTGTGCGTGTGCTTCCTGAAGAGTGTGGTGAGGAAGAATAGAAACATAGGCGGCGGCGACGTTGGTGATGTGAGTTGTTCTTGGCGGCGATGCAATAGGCGGCGGAGAATCTGTAAACATTTCTGAGTGATTGAATACAATAGACACCACAAGAGCGTTAACAGTACACTCCCTGCAGTACCATGCGGTTGAAATTCTCCCTTTGAGAGTGTTGTCAGATTACCGGTCTTCAGCAATCTGAAACACCTCTCTGTTGTCCCGACGTAACTGAACCGCAGTTCACCAAAACAATGCTAGATGCAGCAAACGACAACAGCAGTGTAGGAGAAATACTTCTTCTGCGTCAAACCTGAACTGTGCACATGAAAGCTTAAGACTTCTCTGTTTTTGTCAAAGCAATTATGCTGCAGAACAAAAGAAACGACAAAACAATACTGCAAAACAAGTATCTTTTGGTGCTGCAAATACTGCCCTTGCAGCTTTTCTGTTTTCTCTTCTATTGCATATATAGCCAGAGATTACAAACGCATAAATAGAATTTAGTTACAGAAGACAATCCGGATTGACTAACCAACTAAACTCTAACTCTGACTTTAAACCTTCTGGCTCAAACAAACTACTGTGTCTTATTCGCCACAAACTCTGGAGACTTCAAAACTAACAGACTTCTTCATGTTTCAGATAATACCAAAACAGAAAGCAAAACAAAAACAACCTGGACTGTGAACTTTAACCAAGAAAAGACTTTATGCACAAAATTAATCTCAACAAATCACCCCCTAATCTTGTGCATCTGACTGGAACTCTACTCAGCCGAATCATGTCAAGTCTGTTGTTTTGACATTCCTGACACCTAGCTTCTCCCTTAACTCCAGAAATCTCACGCTTCCCAAAGACTTCGTTAACATGTCCACATTCTGCTCGTCCGTGCTAATATGTTCCAGATCAACTTCTCCATCTTCAACACACTTCTGAATAAAATGATAAAGTGTGTCAATATGTTTGCTGCGATCATGATAAACCAGATTCTTACCCAATGCAATAGCTGATTTGTTGTCCACAAACAACTTGAACTTTCGTGGCTCTTGGCCTTGCAAATCTCCAATCAAGCTGCTCAATCACACACCTTGACAAGTCGCGGGGGCTGCTGCAATGTACTCCACCTCACACGATGAAAGAGCAACTATCTTTTTGCTTTTGTGAAGCCCAACTGATTAGGTTTTCACCAAGAAAAAACACCATACCCGTCCTACTCTTGCGATCATCAATGTCACCGGCAAGATCACTGTCGCTAAACCCAATCAACTTTGGTCCCACCATGCCATGCTTCCGGTAACAACAATTGTAGCCAATTGTTCCACTAACATACTTGAGTATATGCTTTACGGCTGCCATGTTGAGTTGTTGGAGCTTTCATGTATCGACTAACAATACCCACGTCATAAGCAATATCCAGCCTTGTATTTACCAAATAACGAAGGCTTCCAACAATGCTTCGATATTTAGTGGCATCTACCGTAGCTCCTCCTCCCTTCTTTGTGAGCTTCAAGTGATTCTCTATGGGTGTTACACAAGGGCGGAGTCAGAATCTTCCCAGGCCTCGGGCCGGCCCATGTGACGTGATGCATGTTTCTTTTGGCAACTGCTAGTTATTCGTATTGTTTTGCAATTTGATTGGCCAACCATGAAACAATATGCATGATTTTTGGGCCAGGCCTCGGGCCCAGGCCCGGGTGGCCCGAGGCCTGGCTCCGCCCCTGGTGTTACATATGGATTACACCCCCTCATTCCAGAAACTTCTAGAATCTTGTTTGCATAGCTACTTTGGCACAAGGTAATCTTACCAGCAGTTTGCTTGACTTTAATTGCAAGATAATAGCTAATAAGACCAAGATTGCTCATGCTAAACATCTTCCCCATTTGAAGCTTCAAGTCAGCAATATCATCAATGCTAGATCCTGTAATAATCGGGTCATCAACATACACACTGACTAAAAGTATTGAGTCGTTCTTCATCCTTTTATATATGGCGTGCTCCAAAGGGCTTCGCTCAAAACCAAGTGCAATCAAAGTAGCATCCAATTTTGCATTCCACACCTGTGATGCTTGCCGTAAGCCATATAAAGCCTTGCGAAGCTTCAACACCTTGTGCTTGTGCTTCTCATCGACAAAGTCCAGCGGTTGTTCAACATATACTTCTTCGGCAAGATCTCCGTTCAAAATGCTGATTTCACATCCATATGATGCAATTGCCAGCCACCATGTGACGCCATTGCAATCAACAACCGCACGGTTTCCATGAGAGCCACCAGAGCAAATACTTCTTCAAAGTCTAACCCTTGTCGTTGCGCATAGCCCTTCGCGACAAGGCATGCTTTATGTTTAACAATCCTGCCTTCAGGATCCTGTTTCACCTTAAACACCCACTTGAGCCCTATGGCTTTATATCCAGCAGGAGGATCAGCAAAGCTCCATATGTTATTATCCTGTACTGACTGCAATTCAGCCTCCATAGCACTTCTCCACATTGCATCGTTTAATGCATGCTCTACACAGGTTGGTTCTTCAGCGGCAATAAGACATATACTACTGAAATTATTTAGTTCTGCATCTTCATCTGATAGTATCGGTGAATCTTCAAAGTTTACCTGTTGAGACGTGTTGTAAATATCCGATGTCAATCGATACCTCAGAGGCGCACCTTCAGAGTCTTGCGATTCTCCAGTCGGTGGTGACGCGCATTGATCTGCTTCCTGCTTAGTATAATACGATGCTCCAGCCGGTGTATACGGCGTGAAAGACGTTGGTGAGTGCTACAACACATTTGATGCACAGGATGATGCCCCTATAGGCACGTCCACTGCTGCTCCCTCATCAAATGTAGGCATATGGGCGTCAGCTGCATCCTAATCTTCACCTTGTAAAGCATCATTAGAATATTCAACAATAAATGTGCCCGTACCATCCCCATCCGAACTGGACTTTGCTTCAGCTTTCTCCCAGTTCCACTTTTTTTCTTCTTCAAACAGCACATCACGTGTAATATACAGCTTCTGTGCATTAGAGTCATATACCCTGTAGGCCTTAGATCCTTCCTCATAGCCAAGGAAAACAGTAGGCAATGATCTGTCTGAGAGCTTTGACAACCCCGGACTTGTTATCTTCATGTGCGCAATGCATTCAAAAATGTGGAAGTAATGCACTTTGGGTTTTTTCTTATACCAGGCTTCATGGGTTTTTTCTTATACCAGGCTTCATACCGAGTAATGCCATCGAGACTCCGAGTTGGTGCACGATTTAAAATGTGCACCGCCATCTTCACTACTTCACCCCAAAACACGCTTGGCACACTTCTGTTCTTTAGCAAACTACGAGCCATCTTGACAACGTTTGATTGCATCGCTCAACAACTCCGTTTTGCTACGGGAGTAAGGCGCAATTGTATATCTCTTAATCCCGAGATCATCGCAGTAGCTCTTGAACTCAAAAGAATTGAATTCACCCCCTCGATCAGGACGGAATACCTTCAGCTTGACATTACGTTCTTTTTCAGCCATCGCTGGAGATCAGGAGATGAGGCATTCTAGAGCAACAACAAATATTGTTGGAGCTGCTAATTTGCTTAACCCTTAAGCTAGTACCAAAGCTACAAAACACCAAGCGTCCGTATACAACGTTTCAACAATAAACAGCTGAGTGACATATGTACGGATTAAACAATTTCACAGGGTAATAACTAACCATAGGCCCAATTCATTTCAACTTCTAGATTATATATTCTTGATTACAAGAGAAACTGATTGCGAAAGAATCGGACCAAACCGACTATGACTTCTAAGTTTCAAACCAGGTAGCACGAATCAGTGAGTAGAGGGCAGCTTTTAATTGTGGGAGAAATACTTCCAAAATCCTCCCGCTCGGCAAATAAATTTTTTTTAAGCACAAGCTATTCAGAAGCTGAAACGAACATGGCCATAGTATCTCAGCTAGTCAGCTTTCATCAGGACAAACGCTTTCGCACACCAAGGTCCCCAGCAACACTAAAACGATGAAAAAACTACATTGATCATTCCAAGTGCTCAGACAATCAAGACTCAGGACAGCTCAGATATCACTCTCGCGCACTTCTCCTCCAGGATCTTCATGGCCTCTGTGACGAGCAACTCCGGGGGTAGAGCTCCAATGGACTCGATCGTAACTAGCCAGGGGAAACAATAACCAACACAGTTATTAGAACAGGATAAGCTAGTACAGCGACAAGTTGAACGGTGGTGTAACGATGGAATCACTGTACAATGTGTGAAAAATAAACAGTTTGTTCACTACTTACAGATGAAGTGGTCTCTAACACGCCTCAGTTCCACTTGATCCCCGGTCGGTCCCATAACACATTCCCTACAAAGGGTGCATGCTCTTGGCTTAGCAACAACTGCCCTCTTTTCGCCTGTAAATGGAAAAAAAAAAGATAATATAAACTGCAGAAAAGAAATGGAAGACTCAAGCAGCAATAATTTACACAAGAGACAGTCCCAGGTTGATGTTACCTCATTAATAGTTTTTGGTGATCTCATTTCTTAGCCCAGACCCCCAAACCAAATTTTAGAATGATTCTAAATGAAAATTCCCATGGACCTACGTTTCGGCAAATTTTCATGAACACATGTTTCCTAGGTTTACTTGTTTAAATTTTGAACCAATTTAAAACTCAACAAACTACCTTTCATATTAGCTTCCACTAAAATGCAATGTGGGATGTTAAAAACCTGTCATGCCTATTTCACTGCATAGTTTGAAACATGTTTACATACCTAATGAAATCTGTTAATCATGTTTTAGTGTTTAATAACTGATATTCTGACAACAATGCCTTCATTGAGTGCGTGTTTGAAGCAAATATGGTCTGAACATGAAAGTAAACTCCAATAAATACATTAAAGTGCTAAAGAAAGCCAGAAAATGCTGTAAAATAAATGCTAATATTGGAGTTAAGCGATGAGTGCCAAACGGTAAGGATTGGCGGTCTTCACAACCAGGTGATAGTTGTATATAACTGTGAAAGATTTATGAACCCCCAGAGTATACCATCATCCTCCCTTCCCTCACCCTCCTAAACATCCCAATCAAGTGCACCGAGAAAAGAAGCCAACATTACAGACAACACCTCCAGTTCCTTGATGTCTGCCAGTAAAACCAATAACAGCAGCAAGAGAGAGAGAGAGAGAGAGAGAGAGAGAGAGAGAGGGGTTACCATTTCCCAGGTCTTCAATGTCAAAAACATTAACTGGACACTTCTTCACTAGTTTCTCTGCATCGTCGTCTTTAATTTCTTTGAGAAGAACAACCTACATGGTAATGCAACAATAAGGTACAAGGAGTGATGCAGTTGATCACAATTTTTTTATGGAATAAGACCATTTGTCACCCCTTAAGTATTGCCTGAGTCTGGAAACCAACCCCCAACTAAAAAAAACCGGGTATTTGATACCCTCCAACTCTCAAAACCGTTCACTTTTCATCTCTAATCTGGTTTTATTAGTGGTTTTCACCACGTTGGCGGCTAAATCACTAGTTTTTGCTATGTAGATAGCCACAGCAATGCTGAATCACCTCCTAGTCAGGTTATACATACATCTTAGTGAAATTAATCCTACGGTTCATGATATTTTGGGAAAAAAAGTATGTGAAATTCTTTGTTGACTTAATTATGTTGGGTTGATTCATAAGACACATCAGCATATCCTAGCTTTCTAGGACAACATGTAACCGAAAACCAGCCAAAAACAACGGCGGTTTTGTGTGCGGGGGATTTGCCTGGTTTTAATAGTTAAAGGGTGTTAAATATCTGGTGATGGGAGTGGTGGTTGATTTCCAGACTCAAGCAAGAGTTGAGGGGTAAAAAAGACTTACCCCTATTATTGAAAATGCCATAGTGAAAGAATTTTACCTCAGGAAGCATCTTGTACCAGGCTGTAGCAACTGGAGACCACTTGGCATGAATGTTCCCCACTCCCTTAACGGCATGTGCCTCAAGCTCAATAGTCTAAAATAGAACATATTATATTAGAAAGCACATTGGTTTACAGATAGCACCCCATGAAAATAAGTACAAGAATTTCAGAGTAACAGATCATCTCTAAGCAGATATCTTTAGTTCTTTACAAATGTTTCTATCAGGCGTGCACCTGAAGTCAGGCTTGGTGAGCTACATAACCAAAATATCTTATTAATATAAATTATGGTAAAGCTGCATAGATTAGAACTCTGAATTATCTGGGTTGAATTTTTTGGTACCATGTGAGCTTAATAAAGTACCTAGTCCAAAAATATTGAGTCCAGGATAGCACATATAGCTACCGGCGGCTACTCATATCATACTGATACCATGAGAAATAATTACAATAAAGATGTTACCTGTCCTGGTCCAAGCCTCGCAATAGTTATATCTTTATACTTCACACCAAGATGCCTTTTAGAGATCTCCTTTTGGCTTTGACTGAAGGATGTGTAGGTCTTTTGTTTGTCCCCAGATTGCACAGGAGATGCCATATTTAATTGGCAACCTTCTGGCAACCACTCCAATTGACCAGACTTCACTGTGCAATCATCAAAGCTGTGAACACTTGATACACTAGAAAATCTCAACCAAAAAAATCCCATAAATAAAATTGGGTTATGTAGCAATTACAGAGCAGTACAACAACAGAATTATGAATTGTTTTAATTCATCATTTATATCAGTTTTAGCAAAGTAACTTCTTATATGATTAAGTACATAAGAGGTTACAAAATAGGGCACCCCAAGCTTACCATTAAAAAAATGGGTATGAATAAGCCGAAGTACAGTACGGAGAACTAAGGATTAACTGTTTGACACATCATTCATACACTATCAGCAAACAGGTTTGTTAGGTGATTGACGTTGCACATGAGTTATTATTATAAAAATGTAAGTTAACTTGTGCATTTTGTTTTGAAAAGAAATGGGCAAAAGTGTCTCATAACAATAAGCTGGAACTGAATATTGAGAGAGAGAAAAAACATTGGCTGAATACTGGAAATTGTACAAGGGTACAGGTTGCAGGGAAATATGACATTACCTGTAAGTCGTTGAGAACCCTTTTCACATGAAACATGCAGTTTATACACAATAGTGTTCCTTTCATTTGGGACATCATTTTCTACAGAACAGGATGGAAGGATAAGATTGCTATTATTAGAATTATGCAACCAAAACTATGGAAGTGAAACTAGAACAATTTTAAGTTACTGACCTGATATGTAATCAAAAAGCCTTGGATCTGCATCCAGTGGAATAAGGCCTAATCTATGTGAAAGAACCTCGTCTGCTATAACTGATGTGTTGTCAACCATGAAGACTTTCTCAATTGCCATTGTAGGAACCTATTGATCCAAAGAAAGAAGTATATGTTAAACATAGAGATATTGAACTGGAACCCCCAACATATATCAAGTATTATAATACAGCAAACAGTTTTCAACTTTCTGATGGTACACATGACAACAATGTGCATACCTCTGCAATGAGGATTCTCCTGAAAGCATTAGCTATCGATGCATCAACACCAATCATATCAAACTCCATTTCGTCTTCTGTAAGTCGATTTATCTCAACTTTGAAGTTATTGCAAAATTTCTCCACTGATACACTAGTATCAACTCCCATAGCAGCATAAGCACCCGAGTATTGAAAACCTTCCGTCTTTTATAACATATAAGTGTACACATAAATAATAGATGAGGCTTATCTATATAATCAAACTACACACTGCAATTACAATAAAGACAAAATTTTCTTCACAAAGCATGATGTAAAAGAACAAAATGAAGATATGATGTGTCGAATCTGTATTCTGAGTAGCAAACTTAACCATTAGACAATTTAAAACAACAAAATACAAAATACTCAAAACCACAAATGATCATCTCCACGAACAACCGCAACATGAATAAATATGCCATCCAAACAACTTTTTCTTTTGAGAAAACACAACTAGACAAGCAGAAAGATTCAAGAGAAGATGTTCAAGCCTTCAACAGAAGGAAACTAGTATACAGACTCAATGATGAAATATAAAACCTCTTCTTTTCAATATTCTGTGAAACAGCCAATTAAATGCATAGGGTAGAAAGATTTGTACTTCTATGAGAAATTAGGTTCCCATGGTAGAACAACTTATGATAACACATAATTTCAGCGAACAAATACGTGAATTTACCAAACAAACAATTTAACACCAGAAACATGCAGACAGGCATACAGGCATATCATAAACACGAAATGCAAGGAAGTGAAAGAAAGAGTAGCATATAAATGGGATACATGAGTGGGGGCATCTGCGTTGCAGACAACACGGGTGCGCTGGAGCTCAAGGTGGTCAGGAAGCTTATATTGCTGTTGATTGAGCACATCATCCTTGTCCTTTGTCGAATTGGTCCCCTTCTTCGGCATCCTTGCTTGCCTGCTTGTTCACTCTTGTACTGCTGTTATGTCCTGTTCTTGAGGGAGGAGCGGCAAGGGTGTGCAGGTTAGTTACAGTTTTAGGATATCAACCACCAAAAAAAATAGATTTCTTGAAAAGCAGAAAGAACCACACCACAAGTTCGCTACTAAAATCCTGGCAAAGTCCAGGAGATCTTAGCCACGCCTATGCAGCACAGCAATACTAATAACAATACCATGCTCGGCCAAAACAACAGCGACAGCCAATATAAACAAACCGAAATCGCAGTACAACATAAATCGTGCATCAATCGGCCATGGATAGGCTTCCCTAGCGGATCCACACTCAGAACACCAAAACACTCCAAAATAGGCGTGAAAACGGGTATGATATATCCTGCCCGATTCAAAACCGGATACGATCGGGATCGGATTCGGGACCGGATTTGACTATCCGGTCGGATCCAGGACCGGATCCGGATACTTGAATTCGAATTTGGGATTGGACCCGAAGCATCCAATATCAGGTAAATATGGAACAGGATCCGAATATTTGTATTTTTTCTATTCAAATATCTAGATTTTTCCTATTCGGATATTAGCAAGGCCCAGCCCATTTTCATCATATTTTTTTCCATGGTAGCCCATTTATATTAACAATTAGTTGATTCTATAGATTATCATATAGCATATTCTTTCTACAACATCTATTGAGCTTGATTGATATATAACTTGCTACCATAGTCATGTAATCGTATAGTTTTAATTCAATATATATTACTCTATATATGCATGCATTATTCGTATGTCTTTATCCGTTTCCGATCCGAATCCATCACATATCTATCTCGTATCCATATCTCGAATAACCCGTATCCGTATCTGTATCCGGCTAGCCATATCCGATTCCGAATCAGAAAAAAATATGAGTTAGGATACTGGAGGAGTAATATCTGCCTGCATTCAACCCGTTGTCACCCCTACTCCAAACATCCGCGTCGCCTAAACAACCAATGAGGCATTGGGATCCACAAATCTCGAACCCTAGAGACGCATCAACCCCAAAAAAATAAACCCTCAACGATTCCCAGCTCACCCCCATCACGGCATCAAAATCTGAACGCTCACACTGAACCCATCAACCCAGGGAAACGGCGACCCCTCGCAGAATCGCAAGACAACACCTCCACCAGATCCAGCCACGCGGTTGGAGAACGCATCTTTTACAGAATCTAAAGCCGAATTGGAACGGAAGAAGGAGGGGAGAACGCGATATCGGAAGCGCTAGCTAGGATTCCGCTCACCTCATCTTGCAGCTGCCGATGGCGGCGGGTGGGGAACAACTAGGGTTTTGTGAGGTTTTTGGAATGGGAGGGGGGAGGGGATTCGAGGACGAGTCCAAGGGAGGAGGTGGAGGGGAGCGTGGCAGGAGACGAGGGAATAGCAGGACGAAATGGGCCGGGCTCTGATTACAGGTCCATAGTTCTGCGTCCTCGGTGGGACCAGCTGCTTGCTAGCCTCAACATTGTACTGGAAACAAATTTTATGAAGGAGGTATACAAATATAATCATGTGCATCCTCATTTCGATAGATGTCACGTATCTATCTAGCTAAATCTCAACCTCACCTCACCAACAGTGTTATTAATTGGAGGAGTGGGAAATCAAAGATGTTATTAATGGAAGGAGTGGGAAATTAAATGAATGGTTGAGATTGGCAAGATAAACACGTGGCATCTATCGGAGTGGGGATGCACAGAGTTAAATTTGCATACCTCCTCCACGGAATTTTTTTCCATTGTACCTCCTTTTTATTGCAATGGAAGTGTTGCATGTTGGTGTATCGCTACCATCTACAAGTTGTAAATATTAAGGGTGTGTTTGTTTTAAGAGTAAGACTTTGATAGGATAGGACAATCCATGTTTTTTCACTCATTCAAGCATTTGGTTGGATGTATCGGGTGGATAAGGCCATCCAAAAAAATGGTATATTCTGTGAAAATGCCAGATCAACTTATCCCAAGAATTTGCCTGAATGAGGTAGTCCCAATGCACGTGTGTCCTTCAGCTGGATGAAGGCCATTCCATTCCCACCCCACTTGTCGCCTGTTAGTCTCGTCGCCCCCGTGAGAAATCACGTTGTCGGTGTTTCGTATAACCGGCAAGTAAATTTGTAAGTCAAGTGGCCGCGCGTTCCCTCTCCTCGATGGTTGACTCGGGGAGCCCAAGATGTATACTGGTTCGGGCTGAATGTCCCTACGTCCAGTTTGTGGTGGCTTGTATTACCCAGGGTGCAGTGGTCTGCTTGGGATTATAAGTGAGGACTCAGGACAGGCCCTGAGCTCTAGTCCGAGTGAGGGCACTCAGGAGTGTTTGTCTATGGGTTGGACTTGACGGAGGTGGGAGGTGTTTTTCAGGTTGGAAGGCTTGAACCGAATCGATCTCCCCCTTCCCTAAGGGCCCCTGCCTCCCCTTATATAGACGGAGGGGGCATGTTACACGGGAATTTAGAGAAAAGAGGTAGGGGTATGCTACGCCCGGGAGTCCCGATCTTCGGTCTTGATGATTGACAGGTTCCTGTGTATCCCATGCTGGGTTAGTAGACACAACGGACTGCGCTCCGTTGGGAAGGTGCGCACCTGCCACCTTCCTTTGGTGCACCTATCAAGCTATGGCGGCGCGAAGGGACGTGTGCTTGACTCTGGCAGCCCCCGGGCCGTCTTGGGAAGGAGCCACCCATCCTAGCACGGCCATCATGTCCGTGGGGCTGGTGACCGGCTTGTCGTTGACTGACGACGTGGCGGAGGTCGCGAAGTTGAAGCTCATCGGGCCCCGACCGAGGCCAGTCTGAGCTGCGGAGGCGTGGGCCCGGTCTAGGTCTGAGCTGCAGCGTCGGACCCGGGTCTAGGTCGGAGCCGGCCGGGGCACCTGACCCGAGGTCAAGTCGGAGCCTGCAGGGGCGTCCAACCAGTGGCGAGGCCGGAGCCTGCGGGGGCACCCGACCTGAGGCTAGGTCGGGCCGCCCTTGGTGGGCCTGAACGAGGCTGAGAGTCCTTCGTGGCCCCTCGAGGCCTAGAGCTGGGCCCAAAACGGATCATTTGGTGTTCCCGCCAATATTCAGTGATAATCCCATCTGTGGGGGGCGGAGGCTTTGGTAGTACCCTCTCCAGCATTCAGCATCGCTGCCAACCTTGCCGTCATATCCGTATGACTGAGAGAAAAACGATCTTGAAATGGATGTATACTTTGCTGTGGGGTACCCCGGGTATGAGTATTCGTCACACGTCCTCTCGCCCGTGAGTCCTCACCTCGTCTCGCCAGTCACCCTGGGAGCTCCTCTCCCCGTTCATCCCCATGCCGCATGGTGGCGAAGGAGGGTAGGCCACCGGCAAGGCTCCCCTCCCTGACTCCGCTCGCCGTTCATCCTCATCCCGTGAGGAGCACACGGCACCGAGGAGGGTACAGCTCTAACGAGAAGGGTGCAGCATTGAGGAACAACAACATCCCCTCTGCATCTTGCTCTACTTCCTCTACATCTAGTGTGAATTTCTCCTCCAAATCCGAAGGTATAAACCCTAATCTAGCTTTAGGCTTCAGATCTGCATTATCTTCATGTATTGATTTAGATGTGTTGAATTTGTTGCCCAAATCAAAATTGATGATGTTGTATTTTACCATCTAGACTTCAGAGATTTGAACTACTAGAGTCCAGGATATAGACAACAGTGAATGGTTGCTATTGGCTTTCTTTTTGTTGAACATTCTTAGCATTTTTTTCATTCTAAAGTTGCTGCCCTTGGGCTGGGATTTGTGGACCTCATTACCATGGACCTACCAATTAGAAGCTTAGGTCGTTTCGCAAATCCACTAACTTACCTTTGCAGAATGATTGCTGCGGTTTGTGGACCACATTCTCCAGCTACAGTTTTTCACTAGAACTTTCCAGGACAATTTCATTTAGGTTCAAAGATTTCAACTGTGAATGTTTGCTGTTGGCTTGCACTGCACATATGTTTTTACCATTCCTTAAAGAAGTGAATGCTTGATGTTGTAGTTCTATGGGTTGGCCTGACATGTTCTGTGAAGTTCAGGCATATTGCTATAGAAAAATGCAAAAACAGAGATATCCTATCTGCCATGATCAAAATAAAATCTTCACAAACATTTAGAAAGAAAGAAGCCTCTTAGTGCTGACATCCAATGACGAATTCGTCTTAAGTCTTTGGCTGTTGAAGCTTGTTTAATAGTTTTCCATTGGTTGTATACATGGGATTGGTACCTCTTGATGCTATCCAATGTAAATCGAAATGTCGCAAGTGATATCAACAACTGCTGAATTGATTGCTCTTCATGCTTCAAATACTTTTTGTTTCGCTCACTACAATTTTGTTCATACTTCAAATACTTCATACATTGTATATTATGCTGTGGTGAAGTTAGAATTTTTGTTTCACTCTTGTATTGTAGATGAACAAGAGTACAATGACACTATGCATTTTTGGTGCCGTGGCGTACATGACTATTTCATTGATGGCCTTGGTTATTGAGTCTAAAAAATGAAAATGAGATAACGTGTTAGGTATAGACCAATAGATGAATGTGATAGGATAAGAATTGAGTATCTAAACAATAAAATATGGAAGAGTGATACAACTTATGTGAACATGCTTAGGCTTGGAAGAGCACCTTTCTTTCGATTTTGTAAACTCTTGAGAGATCGTGGCTTGCTTCGAGACACTATACATCTATGTGTTGAGCAGCAAGTAGCAATGTTCTTGAACACTGTTGGACACAACCTTACATTGGTGAGCTTCGAAATGAACTTATTAAGCCACCTTCATTGGAAATCCCAAGCAAAATAGCAGGAAACCCAAGGTGGGATCCATACTTTAAGGTCTGAGGTTGAGCCACAAATAATTTTTTTTATTTTTAAGCAATAATTTGCATGGTTCTTAATATTTTTGGGTTGTATTGTTCCCCAAATAGGATTGTATTAGAGCTATTGATGGTACGCATGTATGGGCTTCTGTTTCGAAGGATATGGAGCCTTCCTTTCGTGGTAGGAAGTCTTATACTACTCAAAATGTGATGGCAGCAGTAGATTTTGATCTTCGGTTCACATATGTATTGGTAGGTTGGGAGGGAACAACCCATGATGCTCTAGTTTTACGAAATGCATTAGAACGTGAAAATGACCTACGTGTCCCGTAAGGTAATAGATTAATTGACAATTATATTTCTCCATGCCATTTCATTACATGTAGCAATGTCACCCACTTGTGCCTCATTGACTTAGGAAAATTCTACCTAGTTGATGCCGGATATGGAGCAAAACCAAGATTCTTGCCTCCTTTTTCGTGGTGTAAGGTACCATTTGAATGAGTGGGGTAATAATCTCGTGCATGATTAGAAGGAATTGTTCAATCTTAGGCACTCCTCACTTTGTGTGAGCATAGAGCGTGCATTTGGATCACTCAAGAGGAGGTTTAAAATCCTTGATGATGCCACTCCATTCTTTCTTTTTCCTACACATGTAGACATTGTTGTAGCTTGTTGCATTATTCACAATTGGGTGATAAAAGATGGGGTTGACCAACTAATCATACCAGAGATCAATTGGCCATCTAGTCATAATCCAGCTTCACCGTCAATTGCGCAAGCAAGTGAACATGCATACATGGTTGCTTTTAGGCAGGGAATTGCCAATCAAATGTGGGAAGACTTGAACTATTGAACTTGTATTGTTATAAGTGAACTATTGTATTCGTATTATTGTACCATGTCATTGAACTTGGACAGAGGGGTACATTATTTTATTTGCATTGTTGTCTATTGATATTTTTGCATTTGGAGCAAGTCTAGTAATTGCAGGAACAGTTTCCTGAAAAATGGTAATTTTTTGTGCCCTCAGTTGCCATCTTTGTATTATCATTCCGTTGATGCAATGGAAATTAATATGTACTATGTATTATCAAGTTGTTATTATCAGAATAAGTGCAACACTTGTTCAAATATCCAGTATCCTTTAACCTGACATGTGTTGTAGTGTGTGTTTTTTGCCTATTAGCATCGCTCAGCTGGCAATTAGGAGGAATGAAACTAGATTCCTTTCCAAGCAATTTCACCTTGAACTATTGCACTTGTATTACTATCGTGTATTTTGTTAACATGGTAGGAAATGGACATTGATCTAATTTGGGAAAGCTTGGAGGGGCGGGGGGCAAGTTGATGGGAGTGGCCATGTTACATGGACATCACCAATATCTTCCTACATGCTTACCCACTTAGGAAAGGTGGTGGCTAATGGTACTAGAATAAGTTCGGGCTTCAACAAAGTACACCTTAATGCTTGTGCTAGGGCTTCGAATGAATATTTCAAGGGGGGCTTACACAAGTTCGGGCTTCAAGAAAGTACACCTTAATTATATTATTGGGCTTGATCATGAGCATTATGCAGGCCATATTAAGGTATTCTTGCTACAACTATTATGGATTATGTTGTATAACATGTTGTCCATTGCTTGCCTACTTTATGTGTAACATGTTATCTATTGCTTTGTAGACACACAAAGGAGATGCTGAGTTTCTAAACAAACCTATTGAGCACTACCCAGTGATGGCTACAATTTTTGGTAGTACTTTGGCTACAGGGAAGTATGCTAAAGGATCAAATGAACTTCTAGTTACTGAAGTGACTGAAATTGAAGGCAAGGACGTTGGAGATGAGAGTGGTCCTGCTGCAACAAATGAAGATATGTCACAATCTTTGGCCTCCAAACCAAAGAAAGCCAAGATAGCTGCAAGTGAAGATGACAAGCTACAAGCAACACTCTAAGCTGTTGGTGAAAGGCTTGCCACTGCTATAGAGAAGGCTGGTGCTACTAGAAACGAATTGCCAGTCGATCTTTATGAGAACATGCTCTCCATTCTGGGTTTTGATGATGCACACCTTTCTCATTACTATGCCTATTTAGTTGAGCATCCTCAAATTTCGAGGGCATTCAACACACTTCAGTTCTCCCACAAGGTGGTTTGGGTTGCTAGGTACATTAGCAATAACTTTTTTGAATGATATGCATCTCTGACTAGGTGGTTTGGGACATATTTTGCTGCTACCCTGAAAGATTGAACTATGGGTTAGAAAGTTGCTATCATATGTCTGTGTGTGCACCTCAAAAACTATGGATCATATTTGTTATTTTATGTGTGTATGAATCAGACTTCCAACTATGCTATTTTGTAGTTCTGAAATGTTTGTTTGTTTTCTTATGGATCATATATGGTGAAAAGTTCATGCATTGGATTGTATAGGTAGATATATGGTTACAATGTACATCCTTATATGATCAAACATGGTGGTAATAAAGATTTGTGGGAACTGGAAAATGGGGAAGGGAATGATCAACTGAACTTTGCTTGAAAACGCCACAAGAAAACCATATCTGGTTCTTGTCAGCTATTCCCAAGGCAAGTGATGAATCATCCATAAAGGGATATGACCTGGTAATTTTTTAAAAACCTTCCATCTTCAAGATTGTGTTACCTATCATTCTCAAGTGATTGGCAGGCTTGTTATGGGCTCTTTGTTCTCTTGTTCTGGATTGGTTTCTACCATCCTAAGATCGTTTTAGTTGTCCCGTATTAGTCAGGCGAATTGTTCTCTAATAACTAAGAGTTTACTTGTTGGGTCCAATATATGATATGCCTATAGCATTGGAGGGCCCCTACCAACCTTGCATGTTGCTTCTGCATTTGTGGTTTTGTCTTTCTTGGTTGGCTTTGCTACCTGGTGATTGTTCCTTTGACACTGGACCACCGAAGTGGCTGTCGTCTTGCTTCTTGTGAGATTAGAGATCAGTTTTTGCAGCCTAAACGGTGCTATCTGGTTGTTGTTCCTTTGATATTTTGGCAGTGGTGTAGCTGCTGCTAATCTTGTGAGGGGAATTTCGATGATGTTTAGTTTCATTAGCAACATACTATTATGACAATTTCTCAACTATGAAAGGTGTACTCTCTTGTGTTAGCTGGCCATCAGATAGGATATACTTGGTCATGAATTTTGGGCACATTTTCAATTTCATGAGTTGTAACATAGGATCTTTGAGCAATATTTGTTATCTGCGAATTGAAGTGTAGTTTTGTACACAAAAGTGCTTGTGCATTGCTGTTTTTTAGTTGTGAACCTTCTTGCTATTGATTCAACTCTAGTCATTTTCTGGGGGCAGCATATGCCAATGCCTGAGTCGACATAAATAATCAGAAACACCACGTTCAGAAATCATAGCTGTAGTGGTTTGCTCGACTATAGAATTTTGTATGATACCATTATCTCGGTCCGTTTCACTATGTGGAAGCTACATGAATAGTCATGACTGGCTCTTGCTACTATATGGAGTGCTAGCTTTTGCTACTACGTACGGACAACTGGCTCATCTCATTCATCCAACCAAACAAATAACTGGCTCATCCTATCCATTCTCATCCATCCAACCAAACAAAAAACTGGCTCATCCGTATCCACCCAACCAAACAGCCACTTGGATGGCTCTATCATATCTAGGCTAGATGCCATATCCCATCCAACCTCATCCAGAGAACCAAACGCATCCTTAGATGCGGAAGAGCGGCACCATGCTGCACTAGTCAACCTAGGTCTGGACATTCAGTTTATACATTTTTTCGGTTTAGTTTATTTGGTTTTTTAAAAAATCGGTTTTTGAGATCTGCAAACTAGATCAATTTGGTTATCAGTAAACTGAATTTCACGCAACCAGAATAACCAAGCAAGCACCGAAAAAAAGTGGAAACTTTTGATACCACGAGCAAGGGAAGCTGGAAGAAGGAAAGGATTGTGGACAATAGCATAGCAACAACAAGCAAAAATAACCAATAGAAAGGATTGATAGAATGACACAGAAACTCTGTTACCCATTTCTATACATTCAATATACTCTACGGATAGAGGAATACAAAATGTAAGGATTGGGAACACAAATTGGCACTGACAAGATGGCAACATAATGCAATTAGTCAATTAGGGGAGGGGAATACCTCCACAACCCAATTAGTTTAGCTCCATAGAATTCTTGAGGTATGCCCTCATGCGTAGTGTCGGTGTACTTTGCACCGGGGTACCCTCTCCGCCGCGGAACAATGGGCCCAAGAAGCGGCCTGGCCTAGCATGGTGGCCTGGTGGGCAGGTGGGCGATCACGCCCCGCCACGGGCGAGGAACCTGTGGCCCCTGGCGGCGGTGGGCGTGGCCCCTAGCGGCCTGGGCGAAAGGGGCTGTGACACCGCTTGCTTGCGGCGCGAAGGCCCGCATGGTGCCCTGGTGCATAGGTGGGCGATCACGCCCTACCCGCCGGGCAAGGAGCCCGCGTGGCCCCCTGGTGAGCTGGTGGGCGGTGACGCCCTACTTGCCGGGCGAGCGGGCCACATGGTGCCCTAGCGGGCAAGTGGGCGATCATGCCACGCCTGCCCAAGAGGAGCCGTGTGGCCTCGCGGCAGTGGGTAGTGACGCCGCCGCGGGCGAGCGGCCCGTGTGGTGCCCTAGTGGGCAAGTGGGCGATGACACCCTGCCCGCCGGGCGTCGGCTTAAGAGGCGGCCTGGCAAGCAGGTAGGCGTCTGGGCCCCCTTGTCAGCCCACAGAGGCAACCAAAGGAATAAGGAGAAAGCTTCGCCTTGAAGTCTCCTTCCCCTGACATGCTGAGTCAGAGCCACTAATTGTGGAGAATTCTGCTATCGACACGACGACGACCCATCCGTTTGATGCCTCTCACGAAACCCGTCGCAGGAGTGTCATATCCCGGGCGGAGCCACGTGGCGGCATTAAATGGGGCCTGAAGGACAAGGTTACAGCGACTGGCGTAATAAATGAGTCATGGGTCAGTGAGATAAGGCTCGAATGATGGGTGTAATTAATTAGTCGTAGATCAGTATAGTGTCACCTTCTCACCTGCCCGGGCCGGCTCGTCTATATAAGGGCACCTCAGTGCATGGAGAAGGGGGGATGAAAGACATAGAGGAGAACCACTGTAATTGCTTCCGCACTTCCTCAACAAAGACTTAGCAGGACGTAGGGCTATTTCCCGCGCTGGGGGCCTGAACTTGGATACATCACCGTGTCCATCGATCTGTTGATCTCCGGGATCCATCGTAGAGAACCATTAGGGTTTCCAGCCACAGAGACGCCCTCTACCGAACCATACCTTCCATCCTGGGAGTAGTCAACTCTGTTCGTTGACGGGGTCCTATCAGGCGGAATACGTCGACAGGGGCGCGCTGGTAGGGGGCTAGTGGTTGGCTCACCCAGCCATCTCTCCGGCAGAATCCGGTCTCCCGTTCGAAAGGACCTTGCATCCGGTGATGGCGGGTTCACACTCGCAGCGACAAGAGGTGGCGGAGGCTAACAGCGCCCAGAACGCGTCCCGGCACTCTCGCCGGATGAGGGATCGCCTCACGCCGCCCCCGTAGGATGGCGATGGTGCCCCCACGGCGGCGACTGAGGTTCCGGTTCGGCATCGGCTGGCCATGGAGGCTGCCACTCCGGCCCAGAACCTGCATGCGGTCCGTCTCCTCCTGGACCACCCTACGGTGGAACTTGCAGGAGACACCCTGGCCACACCATGGCAATGAGATATTGCTGGCCTCATGGACATGGCCCAACTCCTCGTAGGGATGCCCGACCGGTATGGGACCGTCGGTACCCCTCAACCAAGGGTGCACGTCGATCGCACCCAAGCTTCAAGCCGCCCTAGTGGGAAGCGCTCTGGCCAGGTGGGCCAGAGTAAAGGAAAGGGCGTGCAAGAAGAAGGTCTCAGCTCTGCGAGGAGCCGTGAGGACCTGAGGTCCCATCTGGAGAGCTGGCGCCAGCGGTGCGGTGGTGCTTTGCGTGATCACCTGCAACGTCGTCGCGCTCACGACGGACGGATGGCAACTGTGGGTGAGAGTTCCTCTAGTGACTCTCACCTTCAGAGCGAGGAGGAAGCCCGCTCCTCCGACTCTTTGGGGAGTCGCAGTCCGCGCTCAAAGACGCTCTCCGGCCGGGTCCGGTGGGTGGCAGAATCCTCTACGTCGGATGCAGTGCATTTTCCGACGGCAGACCGCGTAGCGTGGCCCGAAAGGTTTCGCCCGGCCTCCATCGAGAAGTACGATGGCACCACCAACCCCGAGGAGTTCTTGCAGATCTATACCACGGTGGTGCGTGCCGCTGACGGGTTTGAGAAGGCAATGGCCAACTACTTCCCAACGGCCTTGATAGGGTCCGCCCGGTCTTGGCTATTGAACCTTCCGCGAGGATTAGTACGCTCGTGGGGGAGTTGTGCGGCCTCTTCGTCGCCAACTTCCAAGGCTCTTTCGCACAGCCGAGCGTGGAGGATGATCTCCATGCCCTCGAAGCAGAGAAGGGGAGTCGCTATGTGACATCATTCAAATGATTCTCGCCATCGTCAATACGATCCCCTAGATTTCGGAGTAGTCGGTCGTCATCGCCTTTCGAAGAGGTGTTCACGACCGCAAGATGCGGGAGAAGATGGCGACCCGCGACATTGACACCACCTCCGAGTTCTTCTCTCTGGCGCATAAGTGCGCGCGGGCAGCGGAGGCTCGGGGGCCGGTGTCTGGTACCGCGCAAGGACGCGGTGGGGACGAAGCCGGGACCTCGAGGGTCCTCGGCCATGCAAACAAGAAGGCACGGAAGCGCGAGGCGGCTGAGACCAGGCGGGTCCTGGCCGTTGAGCGCGAGCGTAAAGACACCCGGCCGCGGAAGCTTGATCGCCGTGACTGGCGGGATGACCGCCGCTGCCGGCGGGAGGACCACCGAGGCTGGCGTGGCGACCGCCGCAGTCGGAGGAACGACCGCCGCGAGGAGAAGGAGGGCGAGCCCTTCTGCCCGATCCACCAGACCAACTCTCATGGCCTAGATGATTGCCAGGTTGTGAGTAAGATGGTCGAGCAGCGGCTTAAGGAGCGCCACCCTCACGGCGATGACCAAGATGAAGACCCCGCCTCACTGGCCTTCTAGCAAGTGGATCGCGTCGTGGCGTACATTCATGGTGGCTCATCCACCTACCGCTCCAACACGTCCTATAAGCGATTGAGGAGGGAGGTCTGTGCTACGGTGTCGAGTTCAGGGGCGTGTGGGATGCTGAAGTGGTCAGAGGAGCCGATCACCTTCAGTCGGACTGACCAACCTGAGAGCACCGCCGGCGTAGGTCACCTTCCGGTCGTGGTTTCTCCCACGATCTGGAACGTGAAGCTCGGGTGAGTGCTGATGGACGGAGGGAGCTCCATCAACCTCCTGTCCTTTGAAGCATTCCGGCGTTCTGTGTCGAACCAGAGTCGCGCCTGAGCTTGCCTTTCTCTGGCGAGTCCCTGTGGGCCAAGATGGTCCCCTGGTTAGGTGCGCCTCCCCGTCACCTTCGGGGAGGAAAGCAACTATCATACGGAGCTGGTCGACTTCGAAGTCATCGATTTTGACCTCCTGTACAATGCCATACTCAGCCGACCGGCGTTGGCCAAGTTCATGGCGACAACCCACTATGGATACAAGGTGGTGAAGATGCCAGGGCCTGGTGGCCCCATAATCATCCGGGTGGATAGGCCAGAGGCTTTGCGCTGCCACAAGCGTGCACTTGATCTGGCCGGCGCCACCTGCGTGAAGTCGACTGATGCCGCCTTTTCGGGAGCCCCTCAGGCGCAGACCCGCGCTTCACCCGGCTTGGCCGGCGAGGTAAAGGTGGTCTCCCTGAGTAAGGGCAAGCCCGGGAAGCCCGTCTTCGTCGACGCCAGCCTCAGCGCTAAATAGGAAGACGCGCTCGTCACCTTCCTTCGGTCTAATTCCTACGTGTTCGCTTGGCAACCATCCGATATGACTGGGGTCCCCAGAGAGGTGATCGAGCACCGACTGGCTACACTACCCGAGGTGCGCCCGGTCCACCAGAAGGTTCATTGCCAAGCACCAGAGCGCCAAGACGCCATTCGGGAGGAGGTAGAGAAGCTGCTGCGCGCAGGGATCGTTCGGGAAGTCTCTCACCCTGAGTGGCTTGCCAACCTTGTGCTTGTCAAGAAGTCCAACGGGAGGTGACGGATGTGTGTCGACTTCACCGATCTCAACAAAGCCTGCCCGAAGGATCCTTACCCCTTGCTACGCGTCGATCTCATTGTCGACTCGACGGCGGGATGTGAGCTGCTGTGCTTTCTGAATGCGTACTCTGGATACCATCAGATTAGCATGGCGGCGGAGGACGAAGAGAAAACTGCTTTTGTAACACCCATGTGCGTTTATTGTTATATCAGAATGGCTTTTGGGTTAAAAAATGCTGGTTCTACTTACCAACGCACCATGCATAATACTTTCCGTCCACAGGTAGGGCGCAATCTTGAGGTGTACGTCGACGACATGGTCGTAAAAGTGAAAAAGAGCGAAGAACTGATTGAAGACCTGGAGGAGACCTTTGCCAACCACCGGAAGAATTGCTTGAAGCTCAACCCTGAAAAGTGTGTATTCGGCGTGCCCTCCGGGAAACTGTTAGGGTTCCTCGTGTCCAAGCGGGGCATTGAGGTCAACCTTGACAAGATAACAGCCATTGAACAGATGAAGCCGCCCGCTCGGCTCAAGTAGGTGCAGTGCCTGGCTGGTCACCTGGCCTCCCTCAGTGATTTATTGCCCGATTGGGAGAAAGAAGCCTGCCCCTTTTCAAGCTGCTGAAGAAGACGAACCATTTCGAGTGGACTGAGGAGGCTCAACAAGCATTCGAAGACTTGAAGCAGTACCTCTCCTCCCTTTGCATAAGTCGCCCTTAGCACGCAAACCATTGCTCTCAGATATCGCCGCCACCCCGGTGGTAGTGAGCGCGGTACTGGTGGCGGAGAGGGAAGGCATCCAAAAGCCGGTATACTACGTCAGCAAGGTGCTACACGAGGCAGAGACCAGATACCCGCAAGCGCAAAAGATGTTGTACGCCGTCCTGGTGGCGTCCAGGAAGCTGTGGCACTACTTTCAAGGGCGAGAGGTCACGGTGGTCACTGCCTACCCCCTGCTAGAGATTCTTCACTACCGGGAAGCAGAAGGCCGTATCGCCAAATGGTCGGTGGAGCTGGGTGAATTCTGTCCCAAGTTTGTACCCCGCACCGCCATCAAGAGCCAGAAGTTGGCAGAGTTCGTTGCCGAGTGGACTCCGCCGCTCCCGGTGAAGAAGCACCCGCCTTCCCCGGACCTTGTTTTTCGATGGTTCCTTCAGGCTCGAAGGCGCGGGGGCTGGGGTTGTCCTGGTCTCCACGACCGGTGACACCCTCCAATACGTGGTCACCCTCGACTTCAAAGCCACCAACAACATTGCTGAATACGAGGGTTTGCTGGCAGGGCTATGCACTGCCGCGACGTTAGGCGTCCGGCGCCTCCAAGTTAAAGGCGACTCCCTGCTGATCATCAATCAAGCGTGAAAGGAATTTCAATGCTCTAATCCTACCATGGCCGCCTACTTGGCGGAGGTCAGGAAGATGGAGAGCCACTTCAAAGGACTGTGATATATTCATATCCCTCGACGTGACAACCATCTGGCGGACGAGCTCTCACGACTTATGCCCTCGTGAAGCTTTGTTCCGGCCGAGGTCTCTGAAGAAAGATCGCCACGATCGCCCATCGCCGCCTCGGTTCAAAGGAACGATAGTGTAGCTGTCGCGGCCTCCGATTCTGGCGAGGATGGTGGTGCGCGTGTCGCGGCCTCTGATTCAGGGAGGGTAGGCAGCGCACCCGCCTCAGCCCCCAGATCCGGGTGGGAAGGCGGTGGTGCCGCCGATGCGGCACCTGGGAAAAGCCTGGCCAAGCGGAGTACTCGGGCGATCACCGAGTGATCGCCACTCTTGGCCGGGAAGGCCAATGGATGGACTCCATCCTAGCCTTCCTGCTAGATCGAGAGATCCCCGACGATGATGCCTCAGTTGAGAAAATTGCACGAAAGGCCAAGTACTATACTCTGGTAGGTGGGGACCTTTACTGCCGGAGCAGAAGCGGAATTCTACTGAAGTGCATTACTCGGGAAGAGGGGAGCACCCTGCTCTCCGATATCCATGGGAGCATGTGCAGGAGCCATATGTCCAGCCGGACGCTTGTCGGCAAAGTGTTCCGCCAAGGATTTTACTGGCCTACTACCCTCCAGGATGCTTGCGAACTGGTAAGGAAATGCGAAGCATGCCAATTCTTCGCTAGGCAAATCCACCGACTAGCCCAAGCTCTGCAAACCATCCCACTCTCCTGGCCGTTCGTGGTCTGGGGGCTGGATATCCTGTGCCCATTCCCGCGGGCCACAGGGGGCTTCACCCACCTATTCATCGCCATCAACAAGTTCACCAAGTGGGTCGAAGCCGAAGCAGTACGTGCTATCACGGCTTCTGCTGCTATTAAGTTCATCCACGGGATCTTCACCCGCTTTGGAATCGCCAATCGCATCGTCACCGACAACGACACTCAGTTCACCAGTGCGGCTTTCCTGGAGTTCTGCGAAGAGATCGGCACCAAGGTGTGCTTTGCTTCGGTGGCCCATCCCAAGAGCAATAGCCAAGCTGAGCGTGCCAACGCACTGGTATTGAGAGGCTTGAAGACCAGAGCATTCGATCAGCTCCATAAGCGGGGGGCGCGGTGGATGGAAGAGCTCCCGATTGTGCTGTGGTCGCTCTGAACCACACCTAGTCGGGCGACTGGCGAAACGCCCTTCTTCCTAGTCTATGGCGCCGGTTGCCGCCCCGTCCCGAGCTGCTGTTCGGTTCGCCACAAGATCTCGTGTTCAGCGAAGGAGGACAAGAAGACCACCGCGGTGAAGATGTCAACCTTCTGGAGAAGGTGCGCGATCGGGCGGCCTTGCGCACCGCCCGGTACCAGCAAAGTCTCAGGCGGTACCATGCCACCCGGTTTATGAGAACACTCGCGCCATTGGCACTGGTCTTATGAGAATCCAGACGCATGCCGGGCTCCACAAACTGTCTCCCCAATGGGAGGGCCCCTTTAAGGTGGTTTCAGTATCTTGACCCGGGGCGGTCCGGTTGGCCACTGAGGATGATCAAGAGCTGGCTAACTCCTGCAACGTGGAGTTGTTGTGAAAATTTTACCCCTAAAAGCTGTAAGTCCCCAGTGGCTCGCATTGATTGGTTGTGTAGGCGAATTTTCCCCTGGCTGATCGGCAGCTGCTGGCGCCATGCGCAATCACAGATGGGGCACCTGTAGCTCAACTATCCAAGATGGCCCCATGGTGGCCTGGCGGACAGGCGGGCGACCACACCCTGCCCGCCGGGAGAGCAGGTGGGTGACCACGCCCTGCTCGCCAAGTGTTGGCCTCCGTGACCAGTCCTGGAGCTGGTCGCCCAGTGGCCTATAGTAAAGATAAGTTGCTCACTTTAACAATACCAACTTATTTTTCGCATTTGCACCCCATTGGGTTGAATTATGCGTGGCTGTCACTGGCTCTAATAACCTGATGGCTCCTCGGTGATGATGAAAGGAAATGCCCAGCGTTTGTGTCGCAAGGACGGGTGACCAGGAGTGCGAGTGTGGCACGGTGACTCAAACACGGCTTGCACACCTCAAGTCAGCTCTGCAAAGCACCGCTGGCTATCACCGCGAGCACCACAAGCCCGATACCACTCCTGGAAGCTCGCTTCCTTGTTGCGCAACGCTGCGATTAGGTTCCAAGAGATCATAGGGATATAAGTTCCAAAAGGGCAGGAGTCAGTGACACCCTTGCGCAGAAACTTAAGACTTTGTTTGTCTACATCCTGCATGTTCTACGTAATTTTTGTTCGTGTTATTGCAATCACTCGAAAAATGCCTAAGTATCGACCTAACCTGAATGCTTAGGTTCGCATCATGACAAGGTTGGAGCTGATCGCCCGAAGATTGAGTTGAGCAAGCACACCCAAAATGCAAACAGACGAACATGCTCAGGTGAAACTGAAAAGTGCCAACTTCATTAAAATTGCTAAAATTGTTTTGGCAAACAAAAAACAAGAACAAAGAATAAGCAAAGAAAACAAAAGGAAGCGGCCCGAGCCATCAGTCGTCGTTGACGGCTTGGATGCTCCTGTCATCCTCTTCAGCCTGCAGCTCCGCTGCTGCCGCACCAAGGTCTGTGGCCTCCGCCGCCATCATGCTGACGACGTGCTCCGTGGCCTCGTGCACGCGCGCCTGCGCCTGAGCCTCGTCCCCCTCGATGCCGTCTGCGATGGTCATTGGGTTGAAGGCAGCGTCGCGGCTGCCGTAGCACGCTAGCACGAAGGTTGTGGTGGCCCTGGCAACCTGCTGCCCTTCCTGGACGTAGCGGGCGGCCATGGCGGCTGGCAGACCGGAGAGCGCCTCAGCGACCCAGGTGATGTAGTGGGCGTACTGCATCGCCGTGGGCTCGAGCAGCTCGAGAAGGTCCACCCCCAGCGGTGCCAAGACCCTCACCACGCGCCGGTATGACAGTCAGAGCATGATCGTGATGTTGTGCAGCGACCGCCGCTGCTCCTCCGCCACCTCCCTCCACGCTGCCTCGGCCTCCCACGCCAGGGGCGAGTAAGGTCGCCCCGGTGGCCCTCTCTTGGGCCAGCTGCGCCTCTTTCCCCTGCAGCTCCCCGCGCAACGCCGACACTTGTTGTGTCACGTGGGTTTCACGTTGGGTAGCTGCCGTGAGGAGAGCGCCATACCACGAAGCGCCGCCAAGCTTCGGCGGCATGTAGGCGGTGGAAGCGGTGGAGGGGCGATCGGGCGGGGAGCGAATCTTGGTCCCAAAGACGTCTAGTCCGGTGGCTTCGGAGCCACTAGGCTGCCCTTGAGCAGAAGTGCCCGCCGCGCCTATTGGCGCTGCGGATGTTTGCGCGGCTCGGGCACCTTGGCGATCCACCGTCGGGGGTGACTTGAAGCTGAAGGAAGTGACTGCCACCGCAAGCCCGCTCGGGTGGGCACCAGCAGCGATTGGACTCGGCGCCGCTGGGGTTGGCGCTGGTGGAGTTGGTGCCATTGGAGACAGCACCGCAGGAGTTGGAGTCAGCGTCGGTGCAGTCGCCACCGGAGGAGGGGCGGCAGGCGTCGCCGCCCCGGATGAAGATGTCGCCGCTTCAGGCACACTTGGCGGCGGGCGAAGCGGCGCCAAAGAAGATGGGCCCCTGCACCCTCTTGGGGTCTCGCCAGGTGTTCGGAGCAATCGGCCGTTTGCTCGTGCTCCGCTGCTGGGCCGGGTTGGTCCCTAATCACCAAGGGGCCGCGGGCCGGCACCACAGCGGGACCAGTGGAGTCCATCGCTGGAAAGGACTGGATGATCCGAAGGCGCTCTGCGAACTACAGATTGCAGATTGGCCGACCTCGGCCGGAAATTCCGGGCCACTCGGCACTGGAGGGATCAGCCCAGATAGCCATCTGGAGAGGGTAGGACCATCCAGGTTTCCCTCACCTGGCACCGAAAGAAGACAGAAACATTAATTGATGGTGACCGCGAAGAAGAATATGCATTCAAAAGAAGAGCAACAAGACTTATCGCCGAGTGCGTCGCATCATGTCGCTGCCCCTCAGATATCGCCATGCGTATGCACGAGACGCAGGTTTTATTTTTTTAGTGGCGTTCATGTAGAGAATCACAAAAACTACAGAAAAAATTTTGTAACACAAAGAACCCCACTAGAAATGATTTTATTTTAATTAAGATTACTTTATTCAAATTAAATCTTTCTAACTTTGAAAATTCCCAGTTAAGATTCAGTTAGCAAGGAAAATTGGTTAAAAGTTTTAGTAGAAATGTGTACATAAAGAAATTTAAAAAAACAAAATTGTCATGTTACAAATTTGGTGCTTAAAGTCTAAAGAAGATACTTGGTTGTTGGTAAGTACTTTCTTTAAATGCTAAAATTTCAAAAAATCTAGTAAAATTCTAAAAATCCATAGTAAACTAAAAAAATAACTTGGCAACTTCATATTTCAATTTGGTGCAAATTTTTGGGATGTTACACAAATTTGGATTCCAATGACATTATAAATTGAGACGATTATTGGCATGCATAGTCATACATAGATACCTAATCCTGAGACAATAGAATGGAGAACTTTTAAACAATAATACAATGTTGAAATAATTTTACAAAATAAATATAACAAAAAAAGTTACAAAAATATACCTCTCTCACCATTTCAATTGGCGACAAAATTTTGTCACCATTTCAATTGGCAACAGTTTTGTCACCATTTTAATTGACAACAGAAGCTCTATTTTCAAAATAAACTAGCGATAGGTCTTCTATCGCCAAATGAATTCACGACAGGGTTCTGTCACCAATTGAACTGGTGACAGAAACCTTAGCCTTATTGGCCAAATGAATTTGTGAGTAAACAAACTATCGGCCAATTCAATCAGTGACATAACAAACAAGCATCTCCAATTGAATTGGCGACATAAGCTTATGTCGTCAATTGAATTATCAAAATTTGGTACTGTTTATCTGTCACCATTTTAAATGGTGATAGATAAACAATGCAAAATTTTCACGATTTCATTAGCAACAAACCTAATGTCATTGTTTCAAATGGCAATATAAGGTTTGTCACTAAACAAAATGGCAACAGAGGTATATTTTTGTTACTGTTTCATGGTATATTTTTTGTAAAATTGTTTAAAAAGTGTATTATTTTTTTAAAACTACATCCATTTTTTATAGCCCTTGGTGACACCCAATTCTTGGGCCCAATCTAAGTCCATGTTCAATTCGGACAATTAGAAATGGGTCCAATCTGAATTTTGATAACCGATGTAACTGTAACATTCCATTTTGAGCCTTTTTAAATTTTTGGTGAATTTGAAAATATCTATTAGTGCTCGCAAATCATTTCAATCAAAATTTTAAGGTAGAATGAGTTCAAAATAATTTATTTAGATTCCAAATGTTTAAAAATATTTTTTGAGAATTTTCTTTGATTTTTCCTAATTTATTTGCTATTTAATTTGGCATTTTTGCTTTTCTAAAATTTTCTAAAAAGAAAAATCTTTTTCTTTCTCTTTTCTTCCATGCGTGCTGATTTCCCTATGCGGCCCATTTTCTTCATCGCCTGGCCCACTGCATTTTCTCCCGCGCGGCTCGTTCCTTCTCCTGGCCCTATCCACCACTCCCTCTCTCGGCTCAGCTTCATGGCCCCTCGTCCTGATCATCGTGCTGTTGGCGTGCGGGCCTCTGAAGTAGCCGCACCGCCGACTCAGGTCGTCTCCGCTGCTTCGCCCGCCTCCGCACCACCGCTGCAAATCCCATGGTTGCCACGCCAGATCTAGACCAGACTCCCTTGGTGTCCGTGTCTATTTAAGCCGCCGCCCTTTTCCTCTCTCATGTTCTGCCATTTCTCATTCGGAGTCTTTGCCTCACACATGCCCTAGCACCAGAGCTCTCGCCACCGTGCTGAGAAGCTTTGCCACCATAGATCTCCACCGACGGTGAGTCTCTACCATGTTCAATGGTCCTGCCGGTTCCCCCTCATTAGCCGCATCTATTTGCCACAAGCTCTTGCCGTATCATCGCATTTTTGCATGCGATTGTGTCTTCTACCCCACCTCCGGTGTGCTGCACCGCCGAGTCTCCTCCGTCATCGCTTGAGTCACTCACCACCGGCGCTCGTCAAGACCACGCGTCAGATCGGCCCCCACGCCTATGCCACCTCGGTGCCTTGTCGCCTCGCACCCTGCCAGGTAAGTGCCACCTTGGCTCCCGCACCAACGCCATGTCACCCGCGCCATGTGGCTACCACGTTAGCGTGGTCCGCCACATCATTGCAAGATCCCTTGGTGGATACAGTCCAGCGTGAGCAGAGCCATTGACATGTGGGTCCACGTGTCAGAGGAAATTATTTTTCATTTTATTTTTTCCCAGAAATCTAGAATTCCCAGCCAATCGCATCGTGACATGTGTCACCTCTTTTTTCTCTAATTTTTTTATCTAAGCAACTTTCAAGAGCCTATTATTCCTCGTTCAAGCTCCGATTCCAGTGATTCAAATTTCTAAATTCATCTAAATTCATGATCTATCTTCCAATACCATTCTTTTTAATTTTTGAAGTTTTTTTAATTTATTTTATTTATTTGTTCTTGTTTCACATGTAGACGACGCAGTCGAAGCTTAGTCGAATCAATAGGTAGTAGTAAAACAAGCAGGAGGTAGCGAAGGCAAGTCTTCCTTGAACTTGTTGATCCCAAATTTTATAAAAATCTTATGTTGTTTTAAATTATTCATGCTTACTTTTACTCAATCTACTTTAAACGTAGTTTTAAGGTTTTGTTAAATTCTAGATTTGTTATACCAATATTGACATTAATCATGATGAACCTTTGTCACCCTAGATGACACTAGCTATTTTATTTGGTGATAACCAATAGTGTAGCATGGGATGGTAGAATTTCTAGTACAACTTAAACGTTTGGGTATTATGCCACTATGGGAATTATTTCAAACATTGTTTAAACTTATTTGTGAAGATGCGACAATTGGTATTGCTGCTATTATTTAAATGAAATAAACTGGAAATGGCTTAGACTGGGGCGGATGGATGTTTGGTGGGTGTTGGTGCATGAGACCTTGTAAAGTGAATGTTCCGTCCTAGTCAATTAAGGACCGAAGTATGTGTTACCATAGACCGAGCACTACCGTACAACCACAAGTCTATATGGGTATGACATAGCTAATTAATTTGTGCATCTCATTATTGGCTTTGCTATTCAGTGGAATGTGGGTGTCGGATGGAGATTGTTTTTCCCCACATGGTGCAAGAGGGGGCTTTTGACTAGGTCGATGTAACCCTTCAACGGTGAAATCTTAGCGGGTGAGGTTAATAGCAGGATTGTTCATTGTAGAGGCCTTGCCATCATATCTGTGCCGACATACTAAAGGAAGTGTGTTAATTGCCTGGCAACAAGACTTGATCATGTCTTGTGGGTAAAGCTGTACAAACTCTATAGAGTTAAACTTCTTAAGTAGCCATGCCCACGGTCTAGGGTAGGCGAGGTACGCTTGCACATTGTAGATCTTATGGTTTGTTTTAAATGAAAATGGTGGTTTGGGAATCCGTGAGTGGATGGAACTCTTGGATTATGGTTTGGCGATTAGAGCAAGTTAGGTAGTTGGAACCTGTTTAGTTGTTATATCAAATTCAATTACTATTCAACTACATTTTGATCAACTGATGTTTTGTGAAATTACTATTGGTATTTAAAATTAAACTTTGCTTTATGCTAAATGAGCCATATCATGCCTTCAATTATTCAGCCCTGCATATAGTTGTCATGCATTATGTTTCCAAGACTTGCGGAGTACATTTTGTGCTCACCCTTGCAACGTCCCAACTTTCTACAAAGGAGTATGCAGAAGCTGAAGGTGACTACGAGTTCTATGCTTGTGGTTATGATGAAGGCGATCCATATTGCTAGGACTCGTAACCCAGTTGATTGCCTATTGGGCAAATGGATGAGCTTATCCTGTTGCTATTATTTTGTTTCCGCTATTTCTTTATTGGACTCAAGCCACGAGGCTGTTATTTGTAATAATTGTCCATAGGCACTACAAGAAAAGTGATTATCTGTGATGAAAATGTCGTGACGTTGTCAACTTTTGTCATGGAAAATCTATTTTCTATGACGACTTGTTTATGTTCGCCATTAAAATTTCGTCATGAAACCAAAATACAAATCGTCATAGAAAATGAATAGTTGTTTGCCTTGGACTGACATCAAACATATGTCTGTATTGTGACGATATGCTTTTTTGTCACGGAGGCATGGCCTATTGAGAGGCTATATCTAGAGGCCCCCTGTTCGAGGTGGCCTTGTTGTTTGACTTGGCTTGTGGGCCCATACGTGGGTTACACCTTACACACTATCAATTCTTCTTATGTCCTTTCATGGTCAGCTGATTAGGGTTGAAGTCTGGATTGGTTGGTAGATGCATGTGATGTAGTGCAAGGCTTCACAGGAATTCTTCTATACGATTGGTGGCTTCCACATAGGTGACACTCTATTTGTGGCGATTTTTCTGAAAATTTCACAAATAGTATTACTAGTGGCGGTTTTAAAAAAATGGCTGAAAGACTATTTGTGATGATTTTTATTTGGAACTGTCGCAAATAATGCATTATCTGTGGTGATTTTAATTTGAAACCAGTAGAAATAATAAAAATAGAAAAATTTAAATATTATTAATTACTTCTCCTGGCTTCTAATTTGAAAGAATTGAAATTAAATAATAATGCATTTGAAGAATTGAAATTAAATAATAATGCATTTGAAATAATTGGAAATAATATTCCATTTGCAATAATTGAAAAGAACGACCGAAACAGATTCAAAACTTCGGAGGTCGTTTTGAGGGCCTACACGACATTTTTTTGGGAATTTCATCACTGCGCACACACTCACACAAACCATCAGGATATAACCATCTGATTTTGGCACACTTATGAAATTCGGGTGCTACTTTTCGTTATCTTTCCAACAAGCCAAAGAATGCTCCGATCGGAGTTACGAGTCAAAAGTTATGGCCATTTTCACAAACGTGCTCGGATTTCATATTTGCAAACTAGAATTAGAGCCCAAAAGAATATAATCGGAGAGCTCATCGTGTGATGATTCCAGAAAGCACAAGAACACTAAAATCGAATGTACGAGTCAAAAGTTATGGTGTTTTTACAAGTTTCATTAATAGTAATGGCACATATATTGCAAGCATCATTAATAGTCAAAAGTACAGAAAATAAATTTGAAAGTTTTAAATTTTGCTAATTACCTCTATAGTTTGCTAATTTGAAATAATTAGAAATTGGTGTTCGGGTGCTTCACGGGGTTATTTTTAAACCCGGCCAACCCATTTTCCTCTATAATTTATTTTACCATTTTTTTATTTTGGGCCAACACATTTTTCTTTTGGCCCAGCCGATCTAACCCTAAACCTGATCTCCTCACCAGCACCCCTCTCTCATTCCTCACCTTAGCCGCCGCTCATACTCTCTTCTCCTCTCATCTTTTCACAATCCGGCCGCCTCACCGCACGCACTCCCTCTCCTCTCTTCGCTTATGCTCTTGCCTCTCCTCTCTACTGGGCTGACACGCCTCTGCTCGCCTCTAGCCCTTCCCCAGGCATCGAGCCTTGTGCTCCTTCTCCTGCGCGCCGAGTGCCACTGCATGTGCCTGCGCACCAAGCGCTGCTGCCGCCGGTTTCCAACCTGCTCCTCCCTCTAAATCTGGCGATTCCCCACCAGATCCAACGCTCCCGATGCTGGTGACCGAGCTAAGCACTATATTCCCCCCTTTTATTCTTCTCTACTCTATTCTACTCACTTTTCCTCTTTGTTTTGGCTAGGTCACCCGGTCGGCATCATCTCCGATGGAGGGGGAAGCCTGAAACCTCGGGACCGCAGGTAGGGAGCTCGATGGCCACCAGGCTTCCTCTACCTTAGCTTCGGTTCTCCTCTCTTCAACCCCATAAGCTAAGTCTTACTTCTATCATTCTACTACCAGGGATACTTCTGATTCCATTTCGGTTCAAGCCGATTGTTGTTAATCTTCTATGGTTAAGATTTGGTGTACTTCTTTCTTGTGTTTAAGGTGTATATGATCCAATAAGTTGGTCCTCTATGCATTTGTGATTGATAAAGTGCACGTATTTAAATACTAAAGTGAATAGTGATGTTTGGCATTATATTTCATATACTGGCATTTTGAGTTCTTTTGCGACTATGTATGAGCTAGACATTCGGGCCTATATTGATTAGTAGAAGCATGTTGACCTTGTTATCAAAATTAAAACTGATCTGTTTGTGGAGCTTGAGATGATACTGATATAAATTTGTGAATAATGTCAATGATCACTTCGGTTGTCCTTCTGTGAAATGGGTTAATATGGTGTAAGTGGTTTAGATAATGAAGTGAATGTTGATGTTTTGTTTTCCAAGGTTAGAAGATTGTGCATGCTTAAGTATGTCGGTCTTTTGTGCAATGTGATTTGTAAGGTGCATGACTGTATATAAAGAACCTGGTGTATGCACTTCCTGTAGGTTTTTCCATTATGTGGGTACTGGGATTTGGTGGCAGTCAGCATGAGTTGAACTTTGGTTTATGTGTGCTTAGAAGAACAGAAGGTACATCTAGATTATTTATGATGCCATACTTAGCTAGGATTTGCTAGAGATTGATATTCGTGGGCTATATACATATGTTCATGATTAGGGTAGAGAGTGGTCTGAAGTGATTTATGCCAATCCTTGATGTGTTCTTCATACTACGATATGAGAATTGCATCCATGTGCTTAACTATGAACCTAAGTTTCAGATTATTGACTAGTACCATTCGAACTTTTTATGTATAAATTTCTGATTTCTGTCATCGGGTGGATTGAAATAGTAATGACACTGGATATATTCAGTTTTATAATTAATCTATAATCTCTTAACAGATCTTCTAGTTTATTTGTGACATTATGTTTTTAATGAATAAGTTTGACTTTCTTTTACTGCTAGAGAGAGGTAAAGTACTCAAACTAAAGATGAATACCTTTTTGTCAGCAGGGAAGGATGGAGTGTAGTAGGGTAGAAGAAAAGGACAAGTAGTCGCTTCAAGATTTTTTTTTTTTGTTTTGCTCTTGCCTTTAGCCGAAAAGAGCCAAGAGTGTAGAGATTGGTGAGAAAAGGTATGTTGGTAATTTCTGTAGGGTGGTGAGATAAAGTAGTTTAGAAGTGAGGCTAACCATGTTGCTTTTTATATGGCAATCACAACCGACATGGCTAGGTAGGACTAGAGTTTCAAACTGTGGGCTAGATGCTACATGGAGAGCATGTGCTTGCCCCTTCCACCAGGCTTGAAGGTATGGGCAAAAGAAATGGCTGGCACCTAGCTGGGAGGATGGGCAGGGAATGGGTAAAGAATGAGCAGAGGAAGAAAATGGAGATAGCTGGCTGCCTGAGTGAAGGTCGGTTCAAAAACTAACAACATGATCTTGATTTCCTTTTTAGACCATTAGTTTAAAGCTAAAAGCCCATTTGTAATATGTTCTGTACTTAAGATGTGTCTTGGATGCTTATGAGAATGCGTGAGTTTGGCATTACTGACTATTAGTATTATTTGTATTGTGTTGACATGGTGTATATAAGTGTATATGCACAATGCTTGGATTTGTGTGAATATATTCTTATGTATGTGCTTGATCTTGTGTCCATATATATATATATAGAGAGAGTGAGTTTTGCTACCGTGCTTTGCAAAGCACAGATCCTCCCGTGCTCCAGGATGATTTTGCGAAATCCGTGACAAAAATGTTCAATCCGAACCATTCATCTCCTTCATCTTATTGAAATGTAGCTATAGACCAAATTTCATATTTTTTTGAATTTGTTTTGCATTTTCTAAAATCAACGATCTAATTAGTTTTGGACCATCCAAAAAAGCCTGATTTTAGAAAATGCAAAACAAATAGTAAACAAATTCAAAAAAAATACGAAATTTGGTCTATAGCTACATTTCAATAAGATGAAGAAGATGAATGGTTCAGATCGAACATTTTTATCACGAATTTTGCAAAATCATCCTGGAGCATGGGAGGATCTGTGCTTTGCAAAGCACGGTAGCAAAACTCTCTCTCTCTCTATATGTATATGCTAGTAGTTGTGTACACGGGAGAACCTTGGCTATTGACGTGGCATTGGAGTGTTCAATGATGAAAATGCATGTCCACGTGGAAATAATCTATGACGAACAATTTCGTCATAAATAAAATGGTCAATGCTCATTTTTGGCCGACCGGAGTGTTCTTTTATGACAAATTCGACATTTTTCATGCCATTTTGGGTACAATTAATGACGGTTATATTCATCATAGAAGTGACCTCTTCGCTGACGGAAATGTAATTCGTCACAGAAAAATTGATTTTTTATGACGAAAATAAGTAATTCGTCATTGAAATTTCTATGACAAGTTAAATTTCATCATAAATTTGTCATAAAAAACCTACAATGACGATTTCAGGACTAATGATGTTGAGTTTGGACCGTCATTAAAAATCATTTTTCTTGTAGTGAGGGCCAATACCTTTTTGCTTAATTAATATTTTATGATTTGTGATATGATTGTGTTATCATCACTGTTTTCACTATGTGTGCTAGCTTTTCCTGGACTAGCACAGTTGTACACAGAGGGTTTGGATTTTTGGAATCCGGTCTAGACAGAGGTGGTATCAAAACCATATCGACTGTAGGTTGTGATCTAGTTAGACTGGCAAGCCTTGAGGACTATATTAAAAATAAGTATTTATAAAAATTATATGTTTCTTTGCTACTACCTTTCCCTTCTTAGTCCCTTGCTTCTATTTTCCTCTTCTTTTGTTTAAAACTATTTTGCTAATTTCTTTCTCTTACTTCAAAATTTATAGATGTCATTCATCAACTCCTGTGCTGAGAAGGACAAAAGATTTTGCGAGTAGTTGTGGTTCATGCTACAAGAGCTTGGACATGTTCATCACCCATAGTACTAGGGGATCACAGTTGAGGAGGATGGTCATGTGTTCTGGAGGGTTAAAGTCACCATCTTCTCAAAGAGTCACTTGAGAGGCGATAGACCTTATTGCTTCATTGTGAATAGAGAGACATACAAACTGGGATGACAAGATGCTGCTAGAGAGGCAATTTCTCATCTTGGGTACATCTTCCACCATGAGCTTCAGTATTCTGCCTACCGCTACTTTCCTGCTAATGATGAGAACGAGCCGTTCAATTGGTCCAGAAGTGCTGATAAAGAAGAGAATACTACTGTGGTCCAAATGGCAGCTCTCATAGCTCGAGTCATTGGTCCTTGGACTCTTGTAGGATTGGCTTGTTGGTGAGTTATAGTAGGCATGGTTGTATCAAGAGAGGTGATGTCCTCATCAGGAGGCGGCCAAGGTGGCGGCCTAACTACTGGAGGTGACGGTGCTATGCCCAGAAGCCTAGGCGGCGGCCAAGGTGGTAGCCGAACTGATGTAGATGATGACGCCAAATCCAAAGGCCAAGAAGGCGAACTGCATGATCGTCCTGGCCAAGGTGGAGGTCGATGAAGCCATGTAGATGAAAGCAGCGTAGTAGGAATAGCCTTGGACATATCCATGCCAAACATGGTATCATCATAAAGAGCTTCGAATAGTGCCATTTTCAAACTTGATTGATAACTGTTGTTGTAGGAGAATTCTGCATATGGCAAATTTTGATCCCAAGATGCACTGTAGGTCAAAGCACAAGCCCTCAACATATCCTCGAGTATTTGATTTACCCTTTCTGTTTGACCATCTGTCTGAGGATGGTAGGCAGTACTGAAGTTCAAATTTGTACCCAAAATCTCATGCAATTTCTGCGAAAACCTCAAGGTAAACTGGGAACCTCGATCTGACATGAACTTCTTTAGCACTCCATGCAAACACACAATTTTAGCCATGTATATCTTTGCAAGTTTATCGCCAGAATAAGTTGTCTTCACAGGAATAAAATGTGCTACTTTTATTAACCGATCCACAATGACCCAAACAGAATCATTACCAGACTTGGTTTTTGGAAGTCCAGTAATGAAGTCCATTCCAATTTCCTCCCATTTCCAAACAGGAACCTGCAAAGGTTGTAACAATCTCGCTGGCTTTTGATGTCGCTTTAACTAATCGACAAATATCACAAAGAGCCACAAATTCAAATGACTTCTCTTTTCATATTTGACCACCAATATTTTTCTTTTAACTCTAAGTACATTTTCGTACTTCCCGAATGAATAGAGTAAACAGAATCATGAGCTTCTTTTAAAATCAGATCCTTGATTTCTTTCTGATTAGGAACTACAATTCTTTTTCCAAACCAAATAGTTCCTTTCTCATCCTCAGAAAATCCTGAAGATTTTCCTTCCTTGAGACCTTTCTTAATTATTGCAATACCACTGTCATCCTTTTGAGCTTCTCTGATTTGATCCTCCAAAGTTGAGTACACCTCCAAACTATACACACAACCTTCCTTTACTAATTCCAAATTGAAACGTTGGAATTCTTTATAAAGCGTTGGCTGATTTTCTTGAACCATAGTATTATTACAATAGCTCTTTCTACTCAAGGCATCTGCAACAACATTGGCTTTGCCTGGGTGATAATGTATACCGATATCATAATCTTTAATTAATTCCAACCATCTTCTCTACCTTAAATCGAGATCTGACTGAGTGAAAATGTATTTCAAACTCTTGTGATCCGTATAGATTTCACATCGATTACCGATAAGATAATGCCTCCATAACTTGAGAGCATGCACAATTGCAGCTAATTCCAAGTCATGAGTTGGGTAGCTTTCCTCATGAGGTCGCAGTTGTCTTGAGGCATAGGCTATAACCTTTCCTTCTTGCATAAGAACACAACCAAGTCCTTGCTTTGATGCATCATAGAAAACTTCAAAATCCTTTCGAATATCCGGAAGGACAAGCACTGGTGTTAAAGTTAACCTCTTATTTAATTCTTGAAAACTCTGTTCACAACATTTAGTCCACTCAAATTTCTTCTCCTTCTTCAGAAGTTGGGTGAGTGGTCTGGCTATCTTGGAAAAACCTTCAATAAATCGTCGATAATAGCCTACTAGACCAAGAAAACTTCTGACGTCCGGAATGGACTTGGGTTGCTCCCAATCTAGCACGTCCTTCATTTTAGTAGGATCAACTACTACTCCACCAGCCGAGATGACATGAGCCAAGAAAACAACTTCTTTTAACCAAAACTCACACTTACTGTATTTAGCATATAGCTGATGCTCTCTTAGCTTCGCTAAGACTAGCCTCAGATGACCCTCATGCTCCTTCATACTCTTGGAATAGACAAGAATGTCATCAATAAAGACAACCACAAACTTATCCAAAAACTCCATAAATAGCTTATTCATCAGATTCATGAAATAGGAAGGTGCATTAGTTGAACCAAAAGACATTACTGTAAACTCATATAGTCCATAACGAGTAGTGAAAGCTGTCTTTGGGATATCTTATTTTCTGATCTTAAGCTGATGATATCCTGATCTCAAATCAATTTTTGAGAAGACACATGCTCCTTTCAACTGATCAAACAGATCATCAATCCTTGGCAAAGGATACTTATTTTTAATGGTGACTTCATTTAGGGATCTGTAGTCCACACATATTCTCAAGCTACCATCCTTCTTCTTCACAAAGATTACTGGCGATCCCCAAGGAAAAAAACTTGGTCTGATAAATCCTTTCTCTTGCAGTTCTTTAATCTGCTGGTTCATCTTAGCTAACTCATTGGCGGGTAGCCGATAAGGTCTTTTTGATATAGGAGCGATACCAGGTGCTAGGTCAATTATGAACTCAATGTCTCGGTCTGGTGGCATACCAGGCAAATCTTCTAGGAATACATCTGGGTATTCGTTTACTATAGGCACATTTTCTAAGGATGTACCTTTTAGACGGTTTAGAGTACTACCCTTCTTTGAGGAAAGATTGGACAAGAATTCTACACGAATTCCTTCTGAACTGGTAAGGGAGATAGTTCGACTAGCATAGTCTATCTAACCTTTATGCTGGGTTAACCAATCCATCCCAAGGATTACTTCTATACCCTTGGTATCCAATAATATTAAGTTCGCTAGGAACTTTATCCCATTCATAACTATTTCCATTTTTGGGCAAACAACAGTAGTTCTTAATTCTTTTCCAGGAGATTGAACTAACAAAGGATTTTTAAGCTGAACTGTACCCCAATCATGCTTTTTAACTAAATACTCTGATATGAATGAATGCGTAGCACTAGAATTGAACAATACTGAAGCAGGTACTGAGTTGACAAAGAACTTACCATACACCACATCAGGTGCATTCCGAACCTCTTCAGATGTGATTAATACGTCCTTTTCCAACAGTATGGGGAGTACGTGGGGTCTGCAGTGCTCCTCTTCCTTGAGCTGGTGCTGGAGCGCGAGCTGGTGTAGTCCCCAAGTTGAAGTGGACTGGAGTCACAGCTTGGTGCTTATGAGGACAATTATTAGCATAATGTCCCAATTCTCTACAGTTAAAACACTGAATGCCTGCTGTAGTTGTGTTGCTCTTTTGAATCTGATCTCCTGAATTGGTAGGAGGAGTTTGAACAAAACTGATGGGGTGTTGAAGTTGGAGTTCTGGCGGCACTAGACGCTGCTGTCCTGCTTGGTTGAGACTGAAAGAAACGAGACCTGGAACTGCTAGCACCACGTTGAGCTTGATAGATCATCTTTCTCTTCCTTGACTCATAAAGCTGACTCTCGGCATCCTCTTGAACCAAAGCCTTATTCACCATATACTGGAATGAGGGGAAGTCATTAGAAACTAGTTGAACTTTGATATTAGGGTCAAGACCCTCCATGAAATGCCAGATCTTTGCCTCATCAGTTGATACATCCTCTGCAGCTACCTAGAAAGCTGGGTAACCTATTTAGATATTCCGAGACAGAAAGATTGCCTTGCTGCAACTTATGAAACTCTCTCCTATTCATCTCCATAATTCCCTTAGGAATATGGGTGGCACGAAATGCTTCAACGAACTCATCCCAATTGATTGCTTGTGCCTCTTCATGGGCAGCATGATAATTCTCCCACCAACTTACGGCAGTACCCTTCAGTTGATGAGTGGCAAACAGAACACTCTCAAACTCATCACACTGGGCTAAGTATAGCTTCTTTTCTATCTCTTTCAACCAATCATTAGCCTCCAAAGGGTCGATTGATCCTGCGAAAGTCGGGGGTCTGGTCCTCATGAATTCCCCGAACTTAGACTGGGGTGGCTGAGCTGCTGCCTGCACCGGCACTGCTTGGGGTGGATTGAGAGCATTCTGTGCTAGAGCTTGCAGAATCTGAAGTTGCATGGCCATCATTTGCTCCATGCTTGGTGGTTGAGCTGGCGGTGGAGGTGGCACTTGGTCCTGCTGCGCTGGAGACGGTGGCACTTGGTCTCCTTCCTGAAATTGCTGCTCTACAGGAACTTCATCTTGAAACTGCACTCTACCACGGCCACAACCACGACCACCTCTCCTTCCTCTGCCACGACCTTTGCCTGGGTTCTCCATCTAGAACAGAGAACAAGAACAACACAAGAAAAGAGGGAAAAGCAAAGATAAGAGGACAAGGGAACTAAACAACACCCCAGACAAGAACAGGAATAACAACATAGAAAGAAACACCAACTGAAATCTCAAATAAAATCAAATAGTTTTGATAAGATGGCTGTATCACAAGCACATAAAGCATGATATAGTGCATCACACATATTTATTAATGTTCTAACGTAGACAAAAGAAAGGAAGGTGCTACTGACAAAAACTAAAACTAACTACTCCCTTCGCCCTCCTCAGAAACACGAGGGGAAGGATCCTCTTCACTAGGCTCCTCACTACTGACACGAACTGCTCCTGCAGCCTGGGATGGACCTAGCTCTCCCAGAGCAGCCAAGAATCCCTAATAAGCCTCTGTGGAACCCTCTGAATGCTCCACCACACGGCGCACTGACTTGCGCGTAGTCATCCTGATCAATGGACCACAGCGACGCTTGACCCACAGGGCATCTGGGGTCAACCCTCGAGGTGGAAGGTCCTCCTAAACAGGGTCAAGGGGTGGTGCTGTCACAGTGCCCCTGCCAGAACCGTGGAGGTGGAGAGGCTACCAGCTACGCTTCATTCATCTTGAAGATTTCCAGCCTGGCCGCGGCAAGGTCCTTATAGGCATCCCGAAGCTCATAAGACATGTGGATATAAGCCTCATCCTACGCCTGGATGAGAGAACCCATATGCACAACTGTAGGGTCTGACTCCAATTCCAAACTCCTGAACCGGTTGTACCTCTCCCCCTTCTGAAGGTAGAAAAAGATGGTATGGAGTAGCATCGAGCTGGTCGCGATAAGTCCTACCCAGATGAATGAGGGCCTACCTTGCTACGTCCTGCATAGCATCACCAATCTTCTGCCTATCCATCGTGAAGTAGTAAGAGCAGTCACTCTCCTCGTGGCCCTTGGCAAAAATGAGCAGCTTCACCCTCCACATTTTCATGCCAAAGCTGATGACAAAAAGGCAACGATACTCGGGACAACGGGTGTAGCCTAGCTCTTGAAGCATCAGGGACAGCTCCTCACAAAAACCTCCCTCCTTCTCAGCAAACGAGGTATAGAAAGGCATCTACAAATTTTGAAAAAGACAAGGTTAGCAACCAATTTTTAAATAAAAGACAAGACAAGAGCAAGATGCTAAGATAGAAAAGACAGTAGCAAAGAAACTTAAGAGTTCAAAAATTATATTTTTATATAAATAATCATCCTTAAGGCCTTGCCATTCTAATTAGGTTGCGTCCTACAGTCATCATGGCTATGATACCACCTCTGTGAGACCCCAAACTTACCATCCAGAATCCCCTGTGTTTAACCGTACTAGTCCCAGATCAGTTGCTAGTACACACAGTGAAACAGTGATAATCATAACTAGAACAATATAGTAAACAGTAATAATTGAAGTACTGGCCTTATGGTCACTTATTACAATTGCAGGTCGCAAGACCTGGAACACACACACAGGCAACGGAAGCAAAAGAAACGAGCGAGCTACAAGCTCCACAGGTAGACAACGGAGAAACGCGCGCCTAGCTAACAGGACTACCTTCCTCGGAGACCTCTTCGAAGAACTCACCACCAGGCTCAGCATCTTGAAAGACTTCTGAAGAATGCATCACCAGACTCAGCAAGTCTGGTAATTATGCATGATGAAAGGCTTACCAAAGGTGGCTTAGTATGATTCTTTTTGCACAAAGCAAATTTTATTAAACGATACATGTAATAATTTTTGTAAAGCAGTTTTATCAATTATTTGTAACATTTGAATTTATGTATAACTCTAGTGAAGGTTCCATCCACCAATCACTAGCTAACAGGCTCTATCCGCCACAATTTAAAATGATCAGGTTTCCATCCACCATAGATTACAAAACAGTTTCAACTACCTGACTGGCTCTAGCCGCCAGAAGCACACCCGAAAGTTCCATCCACTTTCGGATTCCCAAAGCTCATTTTTGAAAAGAAAACATAAGACTACCAATGTGAAAGTATCCTTCGCCTGCCTTTGACCGTAGGCACGGCTATTCGAATAGTTTGTTAACACTCTGCAGAGTTTGTACACTTTACCCACAAGAGATATTTCACTTTTATTGTCGGCCATAACACGCTTCCTTAGGCATGCGACAAAGTGAATATCACAAGGCCTTTACAATGCAATTATCTAACCCGACTCTACCCGCTAAGGTTTCACCGCTAAAGGGTTCCATCCACCCAGGAAAAAGCCCCCTTTTGCGCCGTGTGGGAAAAACAAACTTTCCTCCATCCGGCACCCACATTCAACCATCAGGTGAGTCTAAGTTAGACTATTACAAATTACTTAGCCAGGTCGTGCCCATTTTGACATGTGGTTGTACTGTTGTGCTTAGTTTGGACAATCAGAAGCATCGGTCCTTAAATTGATTAGGGTGGCTTTCACAAACCAGGACCAGTGCTCCATCTGCACCCGCCCGACAAACCATTCCGCCCTAATCTAAACTATTTTTATTTTACAATCACAGCAGTAATTACCTTGCTACAATTTTGTTAAAACATATTTTAACAACATTTTAGAATTTATCCCACCATAGGCATTTTTGATCAATACAATCCTAAGCATAATCTAATGTACTAAACAAGTTTAATCACATGATATATGATTTCATGATTAGTCAAAACTTAAGGTTGCAAAGGCATGGTAATCAAACAGCAAGGATGTCATTTCGGAATGGGTATAACTAACATCCTACATTTTAACATCATCGTTTTATATAATTAGCCATGCAAGTTGTAAACAATTTTATCAAAATAGTTATAATAATAGGATCAACGTGTGTCAAGGAGACTTGCCTTCGTCGACGAGGTGCGATGCGTTGCTCTGAAGATCTTCTCCTTCGTCGGCGACGTCGACTGCTTCTTTGACTACGCGTAAAACGGAGCACAAAATAAATAACAGAAAAACAAATAAAATCTAAAAATATAAAATTAGTACTGAAAGATAGATCATGAATTTAGGAATTTGAATGTGCCCAAACGGAATTTGTATGAGAAAGAACGGGCTTTTCAAAATTTCACTAGGAAAGAAAATCGAGGAAAAAATGAAATCACACTGTAGCAACGCTACAGTGATTGGCGCTACAGTGCTCGGCTCTAAGCTACAGTACTTGCCATGGTTGCTTTGGACAGAGGCAGTAGGGGTACAGTTTGCACTGTTGAGGGAGGAGATGGAGAGGTTCGGGAAAGAGAGCACCGGAAAGATCTCGACGACGCGGATCCAACGGTGGTGTCTGAGTTTTCAGAAGATGACCAGAGTGCCTGCAATCGATGCCAGAAGTGACGAACAACACTGATGAAGATTTCTTCGATTCTTCCAAACCGCTGCACCAAAATAGAAGTTTCTTGAGGGCTTTTGCTCGTTCCGATGAGGGTCTCAAAGTGGCGCGAACAGAATTTGATTTGACTCACGAAAGAAAAAGTTGACACGACGATGTCTTTAGTGTGCGCGAGCGATGGTTTTCGCGAGTTTTGGGGAGGAAAATTGAATTGAATTAATGGGAAAAGGTGAGCACGGGGTAGAGAACATCAAGACGCAACTTCTAAGTGCTCACACATCTGGTGGGGTGGAGAAACACCTGCGATAATGGCCGGGCAATGAATTTCCATTAGAGGTTAATTGCGGCTGTTTCACTCGGATTAAGGATGGGTAACAGCAGGGGAATGAATCCTCATATCAATATCTTTATAATACTTCAGATCCCATCCGTTTTGAATAATTTTGGTAGAAGTACTAAAGCTAAGACATTGCAAATTAGTCAGCTAGGCTGCCCCATAACAGACATGTGGTTGCATGATTGACTCAGGTCAAAGGCTCGCAAGGTTAAGTCCTTAGAGTAATCAAAGCAAGACTTGCACATACCCTCTGCCTATCGGGCCCACCCTGGCACACTTGCCTTTACCACTTGCTTCAATCTAAGTGATTACCAATCTAGTTGATTACCAAGCACCACGTGCTACCCACAAAACAACCTCGTTGCATGACCTCCTCGTCACAATAACTCAATCTCTTTGTGTGACCACACATGACACATAAATTCATATCATTGTTCCATATTTCATTAGTCAAGATTAATAATCAGTGATTCATGTACAAATGATGACGTGGCATGGCTAAGCAATCTAATCCAATCTAACCATCCCATGTTGATTCTATTATTAACCAACTATAGTAAACCAATCTAATGTGACAAGTGGATCATGGCATACAATCAACAAGGTAGGGTGTAATTCAAAGGGTATGATATCTAAATCCCAATTTAGATTGAAATCATTTATACACATGAAATAGTATGCAATAAGGTAAAACAAAATAGCAATTTTGCAATATGTGTTGAACATGATCAAGCACAACTTGCCTTGGTTAAGTTCCTGGTCCTGTTCTGGAAATTGATCTTGAAGTGACAAATCCTCCTCCGAAGCTTCACACAATTCAACGTCTACGTGAAACGAAAAAGAAAAGCAAATAAACACCCAAAATAGAGAAAAAATAAACTCCAAAAATCAAACAAGAGCTACAACATGATAGATCTCAATTTTACAAATTTTTAGAAATTTAAATCACCTCAATCGGAGTTCGTATGAGGGAGAACGAGCTCTCGGAAGATTCAAATTCCTAAAAATCAGAAAATAGGAAAATCAAATAATATCCAAAATATTTTATAAAAGAAAATGTGATCTATCACGTCATGCTGACGTCAACCTCGGACCCGAACCAATCGGATGCTGACACATGGCCCTGGAACTATTCCGTGAACCCGGTGCACCATGAGGCCGATTCACCGTAGACCACGGGTACTGTGCCGTGCACCGGCTGATGCCAGCGCTGACGTCACGGCCACGTGTCAACGCCTGATTGGCTGCCTGAGATGCAATCTGGTTCACCCCCCACGATCCGATGGCCACCGATCGATCTACTTCGTGGCACCATCCGAAGCGTGCATCCACGATCGAACGGTAATGGCTTACCGAGTGGTTTACTGCTGACCTAGCCGACGTAACTCGATCCAAGGCGTTCGTGGAAGATCCGACGGTCGATGCTGTCCGGCTTCGATGATGGCGTTGCGGCGGCGCTGGTTCACCGGGGCTGGAGAAGACGACAAGGCCTACGGTGCTCCGGTGGTTCAACGGTGACGAGGGACGGCGGAACGGGCGCGGCTCGACGAGGTGAGTTTGGTCACGGCTTTAGAACAGCGAAAGAGGCTCTCGACAGCGATGAAATGCGGCGCAAAGCTCCACGGACTCTGGCGAGGGCTTGCGCGAACTCCAAAGCTTATCCCATGATGGCGCTTCGGGAAAAAGGCTGCGCAGGCACTGGTGATCCTCGGGAGGGGGGTCGGGGCCCTTAAATATCCGGCATAAGCACGGAAATCGAAGCCCTAAAGGCGTACGGTGGCGGCGGCGTAATCGCGATGAACTCGGAGTTTGAATCCGGGATGACAACGGTGCACCGCACGATCCTGATCGGATGGGCACGCGAGAGTCCTAGCGCGGCATGATCTCAATCACCGAGTGCATCCAATGGCCGGGATTGGCTAGGGTTTCGGTTCGGCGCAACGGACGGTGATCGATCGATCTGAATCCGACGGCTACAAGTGCTAGGGTTTCACGCAGCGGCGCGGCTTGATAAAGACCATGGGATCCCGATCCGACGGCCGGCAGCAAGGCTTCTAGAAGACAGGCCGAAAGCAGCTTAACAAGAGGGCAAAGCGAGCAAAGACCGTCTCGGGCTTAGGCCTAGTACTGTTCACTAGGGATTTTTGGGGTTTTTGATTTAAAATGATTAGATAAATTAGTTTGATTTATTTGAGCAACCAAAAACACCCGGAAAAATCCAAGAAAAATCTCAAAAATACTTTGAGATATTCTGGACTCAAATAAAATATTTTAGCAAAAATTTATTTTAAATCTATATACATATAATTAGTTTTTAACAAATGGTTAATATACTTAATTTAAAATAATTCAAATAAACTCCAGAAAAATCCAATAAATCCAGAAAATTCCAAAATAACACAAATAGCAATAAAAAACTATTAACTAATTTAGAAGAGTAAAATTTGGGATGTTACAAACCTCCGCCCTTAACAGAATGTTGACCCCGAGATTCAGGGCTATCTAGAGAACAGGTTTGGGAATTCTGCCTTCAGATCTTCTTCGCGCTCCCCGGCTGCTTTGTTCTCTGTGTGATTGCTCCATTGAGCTCTACAAAAGCGATAGACTGCTTTCGTCTGCGCCCATCACAACCGTAATCTTGATCGGTTGCTTTTGTAAGTCGGTCTTCTTGCAACTCGATTGCTTCTAATCTGTTCCGCTCTGCCGCACTCGAGACATTTCTTAAGCTGTGACACTTGGAACACATCATGCACACCTGCTAATGACTGTGGTAACTCCAACTGGTACGCAACCTCTCCTCGACAGTTCAGGATTTTGAACGGTCCGACAAACCTGGGTGCAAGCTTCCCTTTGGCATGGAATCTTTTTACACCTTTAAGGGGAGTGACTTTGAGATACACGAAGTCATTGGGTTCAAAACTCAAATGACGGCGATGATTGTCAGCGTAGCTTTTCTGCCTTGACTGTGCTGTTTTTAGCCTTTCTCTAATCATGGCAACTTGTTCCTCGGCCTCTCTGAGTATCTCAAGCCCAAACACCGAACGCTCTCCCGTTTCATTCCAATTCAATGGGGTACAACAGGCACGACCATATAAGGCCTCAAATGGTGGCATCTGCAAACTAGCCTGATAACTATTGTTATAGCTGAACTCTGCATATGGCAAGCATTTATCCCAAGATGCTGCATAAGATATCGCACAAGCTCTCAACATATCTTCTAGAATCTGATTAACTCTTTTTGTCTGGCCATCTGTCTACTTATGATAAGCAGTACTGAAATTCAAGCGAGTCCCCATTGCTTTATGCAGTTTGTCCCAAAATCTTGAAGTGAATTGGGTACCTCGATCTGACACAATCTTCTTGGGCACACCATGTAAACACACAATCCTTGACATGTACAGCTCTGCTAATCAGTCTCCTGAATAGGTTGTCTTCACTGGGATGAAGTGAGCAACTTTGGTCAATCGATCAATGATGACCCATATCGAATCATAGCCTCTCTGAGTCTTGGGTAACCTAGTGATGAAATCCATTCCAATTTCCTCCCATTTCCATTCTGGAATCTTTAGTGGCTGCAACAGTCCTACAGGCTTTTGGTGCATCGCCTTTGCCCTCTGACACACATCACACAATGCAACATGTTCTGCTACTTCACGCTTCATGTTTGGCCACCAGAATCTTCCTTTAAGGTCTTGATACATCTTGGCGCTTCCCGGATGAATAGAATACTTGGAATCGTGAGCTTCCTCAAGGATCAGTTGCTTAAGTTCCTTCTCATTCGGTACACAAATTTGACCTTTGAACCACAGGGTGCCTTGCTCATCCACTGTGAAATCCTCTGCTAAACCTTCCTCTTTCTTGGACTTGATTTTGCTGATTTTCTCGTCTTTAGTCTGCCCATCTCTGATTTGATCCTCAAGGGTTGGCTTTACTTCCAAAGCAGCTACAAATCCTTGCAGCACAACTTCTAATCTCAACCTCTGAAATTCTTCGCACAACTTCGGTTGATCGTTGACTACCATTGCATTTACACCATGGCTTTTACGACTCAAAGCGTCGGCTACCACATTAGCTTTTCCCGGATGGTAATGAATTCCAACATTATAATCTTTAATAAATTCCAACCATCTTCTCTGCCTCATATTGAGATCTGACTGGGTGAATATATACTTCAAACTCTTATGGTCCGTATATATCTCACATCTATTTCCAATGAGATAATGACGCCATATCTTTAAAGCATGCACTACGGCAGCTAACTCTAGATCATACGTCGGATAATTCCCTTCGTTCGGCCTCAACTGCCTTGACACGTGGCCACTACCTTGCCATTCTACATTAACACACAACCAAGACCTTGTCTTCAAGCATCGCAATAAATGTCAAAGCTGCACTGCACATCTGGCAATACTAACATAGGTGCGGATGTTAACTGCTTCTTTAGCTCCTGAAAGCTCTTCTCGCACTCTAGCGTCCATGCAAACTTTTTCTCTTTCTTCAACAATTGCGTAAGAGGTCTCGTAATTGTTGAAAATTTTTCTATGAACCGACGGTAATATCCCGCCATTCCCAGAAAACTACGGACCTGGGTAACTGTCTTCGATTGCTCCCAATGCAACACAGCTTCCACTTTACTTGGATCCACAGCGACTCCTTTAGTGGTCATTACATGGCCAAGGAATTCCACCTTCTCTTTCCAAAAATCACACTTACTGAATTTGGCATACAACTGTTGTTCTTGCAACCTCTCCAAGACCAATCTCAAGTGCTCTGCGTGCTCTGCGTGCTCTTCTTCTGACTTGGAGTACACAAGGATGTCGTCTATAAAGACAACCACAAATTTATCCAAATATTCCATAAATACCTTATTCATCATGTTCATGAAGTATGCAGGGGCATTTGTCAATCCAAAAGACATAACTGTAAACTCATAATATCCATAACGGATAGAGAATGCAGTCTTTGGAATATCTTCTACTCGGATCCTTAGCTGATGATACCCTAATCGGAGATCTATCTTGGAGAAAACTCCTGCTCCTCTCAACTGATCAAACAAATCATCAATCCTGAGCAAGGGGTACTTATTTTTTACTGTCACTTCATTAAGTGCACGATAATCAATGCACATCCTTAAACTTCCATCCTTCTTCCTGACAAACAAAACTGGCGCTCCCCATAGGGAAGAACTTGGTCGAATGAAACCTTTCTCAAGCAATTCTTCAATCTGCTTCTTCATCTCCACTAGCTCATCGGTTGGCATCCAATACGGCCTCTTTGCTATTGGCGTTGTTCCAAGTACTAACTCAATGACAAACTCGATGTCCCGATCTGGCGGCATGCCTAGCAAATCCTTAGGGAATACTTCTGGAAAATATCTAACCACTGGCACATCTTCTAGATTAGCAACCTTTACACTATTGACCATTAACTGACCATCACGAACCGCGGTTGCACACACTTCCACTTTCTTGCCACTAGGGATTTCTAGGGATACCATCCTTTGGCCACAATCCAAAACAGCCTTATGCTTGGACAGCCAATCCATTCCTAAGATGACATCCAATGTTTGGGTATCTAACAGGATAAGATTTGCTAGGAACTCTATCCTATTCATAAGCAACTTAACTCCCAAACACCCAAGGCTAGACCGAAGTTCAGATCCTAGGGCTTGGACTAAAAGCACACATTTAAGATTCTTAACAGCAAATCCATTCTTCATTGCAAAACTCTGAGAAACAAACGAATGCGAAGCTCCAGAATCAAATAAAACTGTAGCTAGTACTGAGTTAACCAAGAACTTACCCAGTACGACATCTCACGCCTCTTGAGCTTCATCTGCAGTAATGTGGTTGATCCTCCCACGCACTGCCGTCTAAGATGATGCTCCTCGCCAAGACTGCACTCCGGCCTCCCCTCATCCTTCGGAGCCTTGGCTGGAGTTGTGCCCAAATTGAAGCGGACACGGGTAATTCCTCCCCTTCTCAGACACTTATTGGCGAAGTGCCCTAGCTCGTTGCAAGAGTAACATCTCTTGGCAATAGACTGTTGACTTCCTACGGGTGCATTGCCTCCTAGCGCTGGTGTTTGGAAATTCTGGTTGGCGGGGCGAGGGGTTGAAGTTGGCGTCTTGCCTGGCAATTGCGGCTAAATTCTAGCAAACTGTTGGGGAGACATCATCAATCTGAACTGATTAGGCCGCCCTACTTGACTAGCCATCTTGCGCTTATGGTCCTCACCCAATTCGTTGCGCTTGTCCTCAAGAATCAAGGCCTTATTGACCAACTCCTGAAAGTCAGGGAAGTTGTGGGTGATCAGTCCCACCTGCAGTCCAGAGTTTAAGCCTCTCAAGAAACGGGACTGCCTGGCCTTATCTGTAACCACATCCTTTGGTGCATAACGTGCCAACTGAGTGAACTTGTTCAGGTACTCCGCCACTAACTAGTTTCCTTGCTTCAAAGCCCTGAACTCTTCCTTCTTAAGGTCCATCATTCCTTCTGGCACATGGTACTAACGAAAGGCAGCTGAGAACTCTTCCCATGTGATCTCCTGCGGGGCTTCATGTGTGGTGCAATAGTTCTCCCACCATTCTGCGGCAGTTCCTTCCAACTGGTGTGAAGCATACAACACCTTCTCATTGCTCTCACACTGCGTGATGTGCAGCTTCCTTTCAATGGTCCTCAACAAGTCATCGGCCTCCAAGGGGTTAACATTGTCTAAAATGTTGGTGGGCGGGTCCTCATAAAGTTTGACAATTTGAAGTAAGGACGCGGCCCATTGTTGCCATTCTGAACACTGTTGTTGCCTGCAGCTTGACTTGCCATACTCTGCATCTATTGCATCATTGTTTGCATAAACTGAGTCTAGGCTGCTAGAAAAGCTCCCAAGTTCTACATATCCACTATCGGTGCTGGCTGTGGTGGCGTTCCATCATTGAAGTTGTCGCTCGGGCGAAGGCCACTTCCTAAAGCTTCAATGTTCCTACGAGTGTTCACCATCTGCTGATTGCTTTTTGGGTCAGGAAAGGTAGAAGTAGCATAGATAAGATGCAAGAATTTCTAAGGCGGGGGAATAGGTTTAACCGAAACTTAATTAACTTTATTAATTAACTTGGTATGGTTGCTTACAAAAGCCTAAGAGCTATGCAACACATACTGCGCACTCAGCAAACATTAAGAACCAAACTAAGCCACAACCTTAACGTCTATTACAAATGGTAAGACTATCTTATTGACGCGACTCGACACATGAGTCTCAACTTAATCCCAAGACTCTCACTCCTCCAACCACTCTAGCTGAGGCTGACCCAGTGCATACACCGGTGGGTGGGCTGGCGCTGGCGCTAGCGCGAACTAGTCCTGGTGCCCTGCAGCTGGATGCACCTCCTGCTCCTCCTGCTCTTTCGGCTCAGACTCGACCTCCTCTAGTTCTTCTTCCTCGTCTTCCTCGACTGGCGACACTGGTGTAGCCTGGACTCCCTCCTGCAGTGCCTCCTCGAGCTCTATAATCCTCTCATGAAAGCCACTCGAGTATCGTGTAACTCCTCCGCGACTCTAAGGGCCTCATACATCATCCTCAACTCTGCAGTATGATGATTCAAGAAGGACAACCTGCTCTTCACGAGGAGTTTCATAGTATAAATTTGGAACTAGTAGAGGAAGGTTCCGTAGCTGCCTTGGAAATTCAACCAACCTTGGAGGATCAAATCAAAAAGATGCAAAAGTCAGATAAAGAAGCTACTGAGATCAAGGATAGAATGAAGAAAGGTAATGCTCCAGTATTTATGTGCCAAATCAAAAAGAGATCAAGCAGTTGATATTAAAGAAGGAACATGAGTTAGCATACTCAATTCATCCAGGTAATACCAAGTTGTATCATGATCTTTGAGGTATATATTTGTGGCCAAGGATGAGAATGGAAATTACAAAGTACATAGCTATGTGTGATGTATGCCAGTGAGTTAAAGCTGAACATTAAAGACATGCAGGATTGCTACAACCGTTAAAGGTATCAGAATGAAAGTGGGAAGAGATTGGAATGGATTTTATTACAGGACTTCCAAGGACCAGATCAGGTTATGACTCAATATGGGCTGTAGTGGATCGATTGACAAAAGTTGCACATTTCATTCCTACGAGAACAACCTACCAAGGAGATAAATTTACAGAGCTGTATATGTCAAGGATAGTGTGTTTGCATGGTGTGCCAAAGAGGATTGTTTCAGATTAAGGCACTCAATACACTTCAAGATTATAGCAAAAGTTGCAAGAAGCATTGGGTACCAATCTAAATTTCAGCACAGCTTATCACCCTCAGACTAATGGATAGTCTGAGCGAGTAAATCCGATTCTCAAAGATATATTAAGGTCTTGTGCATTGTCCAACGTGACAAGTTGGGATCAAAATCTACCCTATGCAGAATTCTCATATAACAATAGTTATTAAGCAAGTTTACAGATGTCACCATTTTGAAGTTTTGTTTGGAAGAAAGTGTAAGACACCTCTTAGTTGAAATGAAACATGAGATTGCCAATTCTTTGGTCCTGATATTCTACAAAAGGCTGAAGAACAAGTAAAAATGATCAAAAAAAGGTTAAGAACAACTGTTGGCATATTTCACCAGTCGCCCGACTAGGTGTGGTTCGGAGCGACCACAGCACAGCCGGGAGCTCTTCCGTCCAGCGCGCCCCCCGCTTATGGAGCCGATCAAATGGTCTAGTCTTCAGGCCTCTCAATACCAGCGCGTTGGCATGCTCAGCTTGGCCATTGCTCTTGGGGTGGGCCACCGAAGCAAAGCATACTTTGGTGCCCATCTCATCGCAGAACTCCAGGAAAGCCGCGCTAGTGAACTGAGTGCCGTTGTCGGTGATGATACGATTGGCGACTCCAAAGCGAACGAAGATCCCGTGGATGAACTTGACAGTAGCGGAAGCCGTGATGGCGCGCACAGCTTCGGCTTTGTCCCACTTGGTGAACTTGTCGATGGCAACGAACAAGTGGGTGAAGCCCCCTGTGGCGCACAGGAATGGGCCCAGGATATCCAGCCCCCAGACCGCGAATGGCATGAGAGCGGGATGGTTTGCAAAGCTTGGGCTGATCGGTGAATTTGCCTGGCGAAGAATTGGCATGCTTCGCACCTCTTCACCAGCTCGCAAGCATCCTGGAGGGCAGTAGACCAATAAAATCCTTGGCGGAATGCTTTGCCGACAAGCGTCCGGCCAAACATATGGCTCCTGCACATGCCTCCATGGATATCAGAGAGCAGGGCGCTCCCCTCTTCCCGAGTGATGCACTTTAGGAGAATTCCGTTTCTACTTCGACGGTATAGGTCCCCATCCACCAGAGTGTAGCACCTGGCCTTTCGTGCAATCCTTTCAGCAGAGACGTCATCGTTGGGGATCTCTCAGTCTTGCAGGAAGGCTAGGATGGGGTCCATCCATTGGCCTTCCTAGCCAAGAGTGGCGATCACACGGTGATCGCCCGGGTACTCAGTTGGGCTAGGCTTTTCCCTGGGTGCCACATCAGCGGCACCGCCGTCCTCCCCATGTGGAGCGGGGGCAACAACGGTTGGGCCATCCTCCCCACGTCGAGCGGGGGCAACGACGGTGGAATCGTTCTCCCTGCTTGGAGCGGGGGCAACGACGGCGGAACCGTCCTCCAAACGTGGAGCGGGGGCAATGACGGATGGTCGTGAGAGTCTTTCTTCAAAGACTCCGACCGGAGCAGAGGCTCTTGAGGATGCGAGCTGCGAAAGCTCGTCCACCAGATGGTTGTCGCGTCGAGGGATATGGATATATCCTAGTCCTTCGAAGTGGCGCTCCATTTTCCAGACCTCCCGCCAAGTAGGCAGCCATGGTAGGATCAGAGCACTCAAATTCCTTCCGCATGGTTGATGACCAGCAGGGAGTCGCCTTTAACATGGAGGCACCGGACGCCCAATGCTGAGGCAACGCGCAGCCCTACCAGTAGACCCTCATATTCAGCAATGTTGTTGGTGACATTGAACTCGAGGGCAACCACGTACTGGAGGATGTCACCGGTCGGAGAGACCAGGACCACCCCAGGCCCCGCGCCTTCGAGCCTGAAGGAACCGTCGAAAAACAAGGTCCAGGGGGAAGGTGCGAGTGCTTCTTCAGCTTCAGGAGTGGCGGGAGTCCACTCAGCAACGAACTCCGCCAACTTCTGGCTTTTGATGGCAGTGCGGGGCACAAATTTATGACAGAATTCCCCCAGCTCCACCGACCACTTGGTGATACGGCCTCTACTTCCCGATTGTGGAGGATCTCTCGCAGGGGGTAGGTAGTGACCACTGTGACGTCTCACCCTTGAAAGTAGTGCCGCAACTTCCTAGGTGCCACCAGGACGGTGTACAACATCTTCTGGCTTGCGGGTACCTAGTCTCCGCTTCATGTAGCACCTTGTTGATGTAGTAGACTGGCTTCTGAATGCCTTCCCTCTCCGCCACCAGTACTGCGCTCACCACTGTTGGGGTAGCAGTGATATACAGGAGCAATGGTTCACCAGGCTGAGGGGCGACCAGCACTGGTGGGGAGGAGAGGTACTACTTCAAGTCTTCAAATGCTTATTGAGCCTCCTTAGTCCACTCGAAGTGGTTCGTTTTCTTCAGCAGTTTGTAAAGAGGCAGGCTTCTCTCTCCCAGTCGGGCGATAAACCGCCCGAGGGAGGCCAGGCGACCAGCCAGGCATTGCACCTGCTTGAGTCGGACCGGCGGCTTCATGTGTTTGATGGCCGCTATCTTGTCAGGATTGACCTCGATGCCCCGCCTGGACACGAGGAACCCCAGCAGCTTTCCGGAGGGTACGCCGAACACGCACTTCTCAAGATTGAGCTTTAAACAATTCTTCCGGAGGTTGACAAAGGTTTCCTCCATGTCTTCAATCAGTTCTTCGCTCTTTTTCACTTTCACGACCAGGTCGTCGACGTACACTTCAAGGTTGTGCCCTATCTGTGGACAAAAAGTGATATGCATGGCACGCTGGTAAGTAGATCTAGCATTTTTTTAACCCAAAAGCCATTCTGACATAACAATAAACGCCCATGGGTGTCACAAAAGTGGTTTTGTCTTCGTCTTCTGCCGCCATGCTAATCTGATGGTACCCAGAGTACGCATCCAGAAAGCACAGCAGCTCACATCCCACCGTGGAATCAGCGATGAGATCGATGTGCGGCAAAGGGTAAGGGTCCTTCAGGCAGGCCTTGTTGAGGTCGGTGAATTCAACACACATTCGCCACTTCCCGTTGGACTTCTTGACGAGCACAGGGTTGGAAAGCCACTCAGGATGAGAGACCTCCCGAATGATCCTACGCGCGCAGCAGCTTCTCTACCTCCTCCCGAATGGCGTCCTAACACTCCGGTGCCTGGTGCCGGACCTTTTGGCGGACCGAGCGCACCTCGGGGAGCGTAGCCAGTCGGTGCTCGATCACCTCCCTAGGGACCCTAGTCATATCGGACGGTTGCCAGGCAAACACGTCGGAATTAGACCGAAGGAAGGTGACGAGCGCGTCTTCCTATTTGGCGCTGAGGCTGGCGCCAATGAAGACGGACCTCCCGGGCCTGCCCGCAGTCAGGGAGACCACCTTTACCTCGCCGGGCGAGCCGGACGAGGCGCGGGTCAGCGCCTGAGGGTTCGGGAAGGCGGCATCAGCTGGCTTCCCATAGGTGGCACTGGCCAGGTCTAGTGCGTGCTTGTGGCAGCGCAAAGCCTCTAGCTTGTCCACCCAGATGGTTATGGGGCCACCAGGCCCTGGCATCTTCACCACCATGTAGCCATAGTGCGTTGCCACCATAAACTTAGCCAAAGCAGGTCGGCCGAGTATGGCATTGTACGGGAGGTCGAAATCGGCGACTTCGAAGTCGACCAACTCTGTACGAAAGTTGTTTTCCTCCCCGAAGGTGACAGGAAGGCGCACGTGGCCCAGGGGGACCTTGCTAGCCCCCGGGGCCACACCGTAGAAAGGCAGGGCCGGGCACAGCTCTTGGTTAGGCACCTGGAGCGCCCGGAATGCCTCGAAGGACAGGAGGTTGATGGAGCTCCCTCCGTCCATCAGCACCCGCCCGAGCCTCATGTTCCGGATAGTAGGGGAAGCCACGATCAGAAGGTGACCAATGCCGGCGGTGCTCTCAGGGTGGTCAGCCCGACTGAAGGTGATCGGCTCCTCCGACCACTTCAGCATCCGACACGCCCCTGAACCCAACGCCGTGGCGCACACCTCCCTCCTCAACCGCTTATAGGAAGCATTGGAGGGATAGGTGGACGAGCCACCATGAATGTATGCCACAACGTGGTCCACCTGCTGGAAGGCCAGTGAGGCGGGGTCTTCGTCTTGGTCGTCGACGCTGGAACGACGCTCCTTTAGCCGCTGCTCGACCATCTTGCTCACGACTTGGCAATCATCCAGGCCATGAGAGTTGGTCTGGTGGATCGGGCAGAAGAGCACGCCCTCCTTTTCCTCGCGGCAGTCGCTCCCCCAACAGCGGCGGTCACCGCGCTGGCCTCGGCGGTCGTCCCGTCGCTCGCGGCGGTCATCCCGCCAGTCGCGCTTCCATGGCCGGGCGTCTTCACTCTTGCGCTCGGTGGCCAGGACCCGCCTGGTCTCGATCGCCTCACGCTTCCGCACCTTCTTGCTTGCATGGCCGGGGCCCCTCGAAGTCCCGGCTTCGTCCCCGCCGTGTCCTCGCACGGCGCCAGATGCTGGCCCCCGAGCCTCCGCCGCCCACGCGCACTTGTGCGCCAGGGAGAAGAGCTCGAAGGTGGTGGCGGTGTCGCAGGTCGCCATCTTTTCCCGCATCTTGCGGTCACGAACGCCTCTTCGAAAGGCGATGATGACCGACTGCTCAGAAATCCGGGGAATCGTGTTGCGACAGTGGCAGAATCGTCGAATGAAGTCATGCAACGACTCCCCTCTTTCCTGCTCGAGGGCATGGAGATCATCCTCCACGCCCGGCTGTGCGAACGAACCTTGGAAGTTGGCGACAAAGAGGTCGTACAACTCCTCCCACGAGTGCACCAATCCTCGCGGGAGGTTCAACAGCCAGGACCGGGCGGACCCCGTCAAGGCCGTTGGGAAGTAGTTGGCCATGGCCTTTCTAGAACCGCCAGTGGCACGCACCACGGTGGTGTAGATCTGCAGGAACTCCTCTGGGTTGGTGGTGCCTTCGTACTTCTCGATGGAGGCCAAGCAAAACCTTTCGGGCCACACCATGCGATGCAGCCGTCGGGAAAAAGCCTGGCATCCGATGCAATAGGGGGGATCCTGCCGTCTACCCCAACCCCAGCCCGGAAACCGTGTCGGGGAGGGCGGACGATGACTCCCCAAAGAGTCGAAGGAGCGGACCTCCTCCTCGCTCTGAAGGTGAGAGTCATGGGAGGAACTCTCACCCCTAGAGGCCATCCGTCCATCGCGAGCGCGGCGACGCTGCAGGTGATCACACAAATCACCGCCGCGCCGCTGGCGCTGGAGCTCCAGATGGGCCCTCAGGTCCCCATGGCTCCTCGCGGAGCCAGGACCTTCTTCTTGCATGCCCTTTCCTTTACTCTAGCTCGCCTGGCCAAGCGCTTCCCAGCAGGGTGGCTGGAAGCTTGAGTGCGCTCAACGGGCACCCTTGGCTGAGGGGTACCGACGGTCCCAGACTAGCCGGGCATCCCTACGCAGAGCTGAGCCATGTCCATGAGGCCAACGATATCTCGCAACCACGACGTGGCCGAGGTGTCTCCTCCAAGTTCCACCGGAGGGTGGTCCAGGAGGAGACGGACCACATGCAGGTTCTGGGCCGGAGTGGCGGCCTCCAAGGCCAGCCGACACCGAACTGGAAGCTCGACCGCCGTGGGGCACCACCGCCCTCCTGCAAGGGCGGCATGAGGCGATCCCTCGTCCGACGAGAGTGCCAGGACATATTCTTGGCGCTAGTAGCTCCGCCACATCTTGTCGCTACGAGTGTAAACCCGCCATCACCAGATGCGAAGTCCTTTTGGACGGAAGACCGAAATCTGCCGGAGAGATGGCCGGATGAGCCAACCACTAGCCCCCTACCTGGCGCGCCCCTGTCGGCGTATTTCACTTGACAAGATTCCGCTAACGGAGCGACTACTCCCTGGACGGAAAATATGGTTCAGTAGAGGGCATCTTCGTGATTGGAAACCCTAATGTCTCTCGACGATGGATCTCGGGAATCAGCAAACTGATGGACACAATGGTTTACCCAGGTTCAGGCCCTCGGTGTGGGTAATAGCCCTACGTCCTGTTGGTTCTTTATTGAGAAAATGGAGAAGTGTTTACAAGGGTTCTCTTCTATGTCTGCTTCTCTATGCTCTCTGCTCTAGCCGGCCAACCCCCTTCTTCATGCACCGAGGCGCCCTTATATAGACGAGACGACCTGGGCAGGGGAGACGGTGACGCTATGCTTATCTACAACACATTAATTGCACCCATCATTCCAACCTCCACATCGACCCACGACTCATTTATTACGCACGCCTCCGTGGCCCTATCCTTCGAACCTCATTTAATGTCGGTGAGTGGCCTCGCCTGGTCCGTCCGGGACACGATGCTCCTATGACGGGTTTGGTAAGAGCGTCAGAGGGATGAGCCGTCGTCATGTCGGTAGCAGAGTCCTTCACAATTAAAGACCCTGACACGAGGTGCCAGGGGAGGGAAACTTCGAGGCGAAGCCTCCCTCTCATTCTTCTAGTTGCCTCCGTGGCCTGACAAGGGGGGCCCGAACGCCCGCCCACTCGCCAGGCCTCCACGCGGGCCACCCGCCCGGTGAGTAGGGCGTGATCGCCAGGCTGCTCACCAGGGGGCCATGTGGGCTCTCCGCCCGGTGGGCGGGCGTGCTCGCCACCGCCCGCCATGGCGCCATCGCCGCCGCCGCCCGTGAAAGAGCATCATCGCCAGTTTGCCGCCAGAGGGCCACATGGGCTCTCCGCCAATGGCAGGTGTTCGCCCATTGCCCTTGCCAGACGCCAAACCGGCGAAGCCACTTCTTGGGCCTATTACTTCTACGGTGGAGAGGGTACCCCGGTGCAAAGTACACCGACAATAGCGTAGTCTAGGCAAAAGAGTAATGTTGATAACCGTCGAAGAGACTTAACCTTTGCTCCTAGTGACTATGTGTACCTACAAGTCTCACCGCTTAAAGGGATGCATCGATTTTATGTTCACAGAAAGTTAGAATCAAGATTCATTGGACCATTCCCAATCTTAGCTAGAAGTGGAGAAGTGGCTTATCAGCTAGAGATACCACTTCAATTGTCAAATGTGCACAATTTGTTTCATGTGTAATAGCTGAAAAGTGCATTAGTGTACCAGAAGAACAGATGTAGATTGAGAATGTTGAGCTATAAGAGGATCTCACTTACCCAGAATATCCGATCAGAATTCTGGATGAAGTAGAGCATAGGACAAGGAACAGGACAATCAAGTTTTACAAGGTTCAGTGGAGCAACCATTCAGAAAAGGAGACAACTTGAGAGCATGAAGAAGATCTTAGAGTATAGTACCCCAATCTTTTTCCCTAGTCCGTCCAAATCTCAGGGTCGAGATTTCTTTTAGGGGGAGGTTTGTAACATTGCATTTTGAGCCTTTTTAAAGTTTTGGTGAATTTTAAAATCTCATAGTGCTAGCAAATCATTTGAAATAAAATTTTAAGTGTCAATGAGTTCAAAATAATTTATTTGGGTTCCAAATGTTTAAAAGTATTTTTTTGTGAATTTTCTTGGATTTTTCCTAATGTATTTTCTATTTATTTTGGCATTTTTGCTTTTTTGGAATTTTCTAAAAATAAAACCTTTCTCTTTTTCTTTTCTTCCATGCGAGTAGATTTCCCTGTGGCCCACCTCCCTTTTTACCCTAGTGGCCCATTTTCATCGCCCCCCAACCAGCTCCATTTTCTCCCACACGGCCCGTTTCTTCTCTTGGCCTGGTTCACCGCCCCCTCTCTCGGCCCAGCTCGTGCGGCCTATCCCCGTGCCACGCCTGCTGATGAGCGGGCCCTACTTGTCAGTGGCTAGCTCTGTCGTCTCTACGTCGTCTCCACTATTACACCTGCCTCCAGACCTACCACCATGAATCCCATGCTTGTTACGCCGTATCTGGACTAGCCTTCCTCGACTTTTGTGTCTATTTAAGCCGTCGCCCTTTCCCCTCTCCTGTTCTGCCATTTCTCACTCAGAGTCGTCGCCTTGCGCATGCCCTAGCGGCCGAGTTCTTGCCGCCCTGCCGAGAAGCTTTGCCGCCTTAATCTCTATCGACGGTGAGTCTCCGCCGCATCCGATGGTCCTATCAGTTCCCCCTCATCAGCCGCATCACTTTGCCCCAAGCCCCGTGTTGTATCATCGCATTTTTGCATGCAGCTGTGTCTTCTTCCCCACCTCTGATGTGCTATGCCGTCGCCAGTTGGTGTCACACAACGCGTCGCACATGCCTGTGCCACCTTAGCACCGCGTCACCTCGTGCCTTGCCCGGCCAGCGTCGCCTCGGCTCCTACACCAGAACCATGTCACCCGCCACGTGGCAGCCGCGTCACAGCCATGTGGCTGCCACATCAGCCCTTGGCACTGTGTGGTATCTACATCAGCGTGGTCCAGCACGTCATCGCAAGACTCTCAGTGGACGCAGTCCACCGTGAGCTGAGCCACTAACATGTGGGTCCCACATGTCGGGAAATTAATTTTCTTTTTGTTCTTTTCCAGAAAATCTAGAATTCCCAGCCAATCACGTCGAGACATGTGTCACCTCTTTTTTTTCTCTAATTTTCTTATCAGAGAAACATTTCGGAGCCCATTCTTCCGCGTTCAAGCTCCAATTCCAGTGATTCAAATTTATATATTCATCTAAATTCATAATCTATCTTTCAGTGCCATTCTTTTCAATTTTTGAATTTTGTTTAAATTTATTTTATTTATTTGTTCTCATTTCACGTGTAGACGACGTAGTCGAAGCTTAATCAAATCAACAGGCAGAAGTAGAACCAACAAGAGGTGGCGAAGGCAAGTCTTCCTTGAACATGTTGATCCCAAATTTTATGAAAAGCTTATATTGTTTTAAATTATGCTTTCTTACTTTTACACAATGTACTTTAAATGTAGTTTTAAGGTTTAGTTAAATTTCAGATTTGTTATACCCACATTGACATTAATCAGGACGATCTTTTGTCACCCTAGATGATACTAGCTATTTTTTTTAGTGATAACCAATAGTGTAGTATGGGATGGTAGAATCGCTTAGTCTAGATTAAACGTTTCGGTATTATACCACTGTGGGAATTATTTCAAACATTGTTTAAACTTATTTGTGAAGATGTAGCAATTGGTATTGCTCCTGTTATTTAAATAAAATAAAGTGGAAATAGCTTAGACTGGGGCAGATGGATGTTTATTAGGTGCTGGATTCATGAGACCTTGGAAAGTGAGTGTTCCACCCTAGTCAATAAAGAACAGAAGCATGTGTTACCATGGACCAATCACTACCATACAACCACAAGTCTATATGGCTACGACCTGGCTTATTAATTTATGCATCTCGTTATTGACTTCTCTATTCGGTGGAATGTTGGTGTCGGATGGAGACAGTTTTTCTATACATGGCGCAAGAGGGGGCTTCTGACTGGGTGGATGTAACCCTTCAGCAGTGAAACCTTAGCAGGTGAGGTTAATAGTAGGATTGTTCGTTGTAAAGGTCTTGGCATGATCTCTTTGCCGACACACCAAAGGAAGTATGTTAATTGTATGGCAACAAGAGTCGATCATGTCTTGTGGGTAAAGCTGTACACACTCTGCAGAGTTAAAACTATTTAAGTAGCCATGCCCACAGTTAAGGGCAGGCGAGGTGCACTTGCACATTGTAGATCTTATGGTTTGTTTTAAATGAAAATGGTGGTTTGGGAAATCGTGAGTGGATGGAACTCTCGGATTGTGGTTTGGCGGTTGGAGATAGCCAGTGGTTGGAACCTGTTTAGTTGTTATATCAAATTCAAATACTATTCAATTACATTTTGTGTAGGATCGGATGGCGTCAATCAGAGGGGGGGTGAATGATTGCGCGGAAGCTAAACTCTTATTCTTAAACTTTTTGAAACACCCCAATTCAAACTCAAATTGCTTGAAGATCGGTTCACGAAGTTGGGAGACCAGTTTAGAAGTCTCAGGCGACGAAGAGAGCACATGGGCGACAAGAGCACACTTAGGCGATCGGTTCAAGCACTGGCGACGATGAGGACACTTGGGCGGCGGTTTGGGCACTGGCGGAGGACACTTGGGCGGCAGGTAGAGCACTGGGCAACCAGTAGGACACTTGGGCGAGCAGTAGGACACTTGGGCGAGCAGTTGGGCGACCACGTGAATGCGGATCTACGGATCTAAAGTTATATCCTTCGCAAGATGACCAGAGTACACTTGGGCGATCAGTTCAAGCACACACGAGAGGACACTTGGGCGAGCGGTTTGGGCACTGGCGACGAAGAGGACACTTGGGCGAGCAGGTAGAGCACCAAGGCACTTGGGCGGGAGAGCACTTGGACACTTGGGTGAGCAGTAGGACACTTGGGCGAGCAGGTTGGGCGACCACGTGAACAGTTGGGCGACCACGCGCACAGTCTGGGCGAGCAGACCGATATATGTCCACTAAAATAGAAATTCCCGAATATCCAGCCGTTGGATTGATGTGAAATTTGAACTGTAGAAACTAAACTTAATTCCACAGCTAACACAAAAAGAATCAGGTCAATCGGATCTACAGATCTAAAGTTATATCCTTCGCAAGATGACCAAATCCGGGCGACCACGCGAGCAGTCGGGCGAGCAGGACATCAATCTGGGCGACCACAAATTATAGAAGATCTAACCGTTGGATTGATGTGAAATTTTAACTATATAAACTAGACTCAATTCTGAAGTGAACAAAAAAAGAATCAACTCGATCGGATCTACGAATCAAAAGATATGACCTTTGCAAGGTGACTGAACCAATTAGCGATCTACTGTTTGGCGACCAGGTTAGCAATCTGGGCGACACGAATTGCCAAAGATCTAACCGTTGGATTGATATGAAATTTTAACTGTAGAAACTAGATTCAATTACGAATCAAACCCAACAAGAATCAATCCGATCGGATCTACGGATCAAAAGATATTACCTTCGCAAGATGATACTTTTGCAAAGAACCGAACTCCGTGATGAACTTCGTGATCGCTGCTGCGATGAACAAAACTTCAAGTGATCGATCAACTATGTCGAAGCCAAAAGCAAATCACAACCGCAAGAAGAAGCTCTCTGGAAGATTGATTTTATTTCATTGTCTAAAGTACTCCAACACAAGAGTACAAACCTTCAAAACTCGAACGCTCAACCTCTCCTATAAACAGGGGACACCTCCCCCTATTTATACAGAGCAAACTCACAGAGATAGAATACAACTCCACTTCCAACATGGAAAGAGTTCGTATCTATCTCAACTTGGCCCAACGTGGCCAAAAACAACTCTTGCACGTATGTACAGCCCCTGCTGTGTAATTACGTGACTAACCACCTCCATGTGCATGTTCTCTAGCTCGAACGTCCCGCATGACATCCTTGACCACCAAGACCTCGATTCCTCCCTGAACCTAGTCCCGAACCTCAGTTCCTCCATGAACCTAGTTCCGGTCCCGTCATCGACTACGTTCGCCCTCGAGCAACACCTGCACATGAATAAACACAGAAACCGTGCACGAGCACAAGTCCACGACTTGACTCAAAGTCAATCCATGCAACCACTCACACGAGTACATTGCATCAAGCAGAATCCATCATGCTATCACCAGCATAATAATTATCTCAACATAGTACATGCACAAGCACCACACATGCTATAAGCAAAGTCACTTTACAATGCCAATTTCACCATTCAATCAATTTTTCATCACATGATCTCACAATCTCCCCCTTGATGAAAACATTGGCAACACCATTTGGACCTGAACATTGGCATTAACCTCACAAGAAAAGATTTTAAGAAATTTCATTTTAAAACACAAAGCAAAGTGATCAAAAAGCAAAGTGAAAAATCTTCACCTAAAAGAAAACCAAATTGTGTGTGAACTCCAAAATTTCCCTCTTTTGACAATAAAACATTTCACTTCTCCCCCTGAATGTAAGCTTTCTTCTCCCCCTTTGACAATGATTTCAGTAAGGAAAAGCAAATGAGTGCAAAGACAAGAACCAATGAGCTTCCTTGATCATATAATCTTATATATCACATAATAAGCATAATACATGAACTTAATATTATTTAACAAGTTAGGGAGTGACATGCATCTCAACCTCAATTTAATCAACTATAGCCAAGTACTAAGTAAAATCTTGACAGAAAACACTAGGCCAAAAAATGAAGCAACTAACAACTCAGGGCAAGCAAGTAGTTTCAACTCCAGTCTAGTAGACCAAATTAATCTTGATAACAAGAATCGCATGTGGCATGCTTGAAGCATACTTCTTTTATTTTCAATGAATGGCATGCTTGAAGCATACATCTTATCTTTTAGGGAATGGCATGCTTGTAGCATACATCTTATCTTTTAGGGAATGGCATGCTTGAAGCATACATCTTGAAGCTTTTGCACATTTTGATAATTTTGACAAGCTTCTTGCAGGTTTGAGCCCTTTTTTTTTCTTATTCCCTTTTCTTTTATTGTAAACATGCAAAGTGATTAAATGGTCTATGAAAGAGTAAAGCTGAAAATACACATGCTTCATAGCCCAAATTTGTTAAGACGATTCATTATCAAGCCTATAGAAGCAAGATATCACAAGGTATTAGCTATAGACAGTCAAACCAAGGAATTCCGCAATGTCACTTTTAGTTCAAGTAAAGCAATTTAGATTATCATATATAATCTCAATTACATAATATATAAAGAAATATGATAAAGTAAGCTCATTAAGTAACAGACTTGGCATAAAGCTCCCCTCAAAACAAGCTCATGGAATGCACAACGCCTGACTCTCCTCTCAAAAAGGCAAATCGAGAAGCATCAAGTGGTTTTGTGAAAATATCGCAATTTGTAAATCGAATCAACAAAATGCAACACAACATCTCCCTTTTCCACATGATCTCGAAGGAAATGATAGCGAATGTCAATATGCTTGGTTCGAGAATGTTGCAATCGGATTTTTAGCAATATTAATAGCACTAGTGTTATCACGAAAAAGGGAACACTATCTAAGTTTAAACCAAAATCCTTTAAAGTTGATATCATCCAAAGCACTTGAGCACAACATGCGGCGAAGAACATATTCAGATTCAGCGGTTGAGAGAGCAATGAAACTTGTTTTCTAGATGACCAAGCTACTAAAGATGTACCAATAAAATGACATGTTCCAGAGGTACTTTTCTGTTAATTCTACAACCCGCAAAATCAGCATCAGAGAAGGCTCTAAGTGATAAACATGATGATGAGGAGTACCATAAGCCAAACTCTAAAGTGGATTGTAAATAGCGAAGAATTCGTTTTACCGCTTGTCGATGAGAAGCACGTGGAGAAGCTTGAAAACGAGCACATAAACATACCGCAAAGTGTATGTCTGGTCTTGAAGCAGTGAGATAAAGAAGCGATCCAATCATGCTTCGATACTCCTTTTGGTTAACCGGTTCTCCTTCTTCATCCGGATCCAAAGTAGTTGTTGTGCCAATAGGTGTGGAAATTGGTTTGCATGATTCCATCTCAAAACGTCGGAGGAGATCTTTTGTGTACTTCGTTTGGTGAACAAAGATACCTTGCCTTGTTTGCTTGACTTGTAAACCCAGAAAGTATGTGAGCTCACCCATCATACTCATCTCAAATTCCCTGCTCATAGTGTCTGAAAACTTGGCAACCAGAGCATGAGAAGTACCACCAAAAATGATATCATCCACATAAATCTGAACAAGTAACAGATCATTGCCATGCTTGAAAGAAAACAAGGTTTTATCAACTTTGCCCATTTCAAAATCATTTTCCAGCAAATATGATTTAAGCCTATCATACCAAGCCCGAGGAGCTTGTTTTAAACCATATAAAGCTTTGGACAACTTAAAAACATGGTCTGGGTATTTCGGATTTTCAAATCTAGGAGGTTGTTTGACATAAACTTCTTCAGAGATAAAACCATTTAGAAAAGCACTTTTGACGTCCATTTGATACAATCTAAAACCTTTAGATGCAGCAAAGGCCAACAAAATTCTAATGGCTTCAAGTCTAGCAACAGGTGCAAAAGTTTCATCAAAATCAAGTCCTTCAATTTGAGAAAAACCTTGAGCAACCAATCTAGCTTTGTTTCTAACAACAACCCCATCTTGACTTTGTTTATTCTTAAAAACCCATTTAGTTCCAATGATATTCTGACCTAAAGGAGGTGGAACTAAAACCCAAACCTTATTGTGCTCAAAATTCTCAAGTTCCTCATGCATGGCATTAATCCAAGACTCATCAGATAATGCGTGACTTACATCTTGGGGTTCAAAGGATGCAACAAAAGCAGTATGAGCATATGAGTCATTAGTATTGTACCTGTTTCGAAGCACACGCACATTTAACTCACCAATCATTTGTTCAGGGAGGATGTCTTCGTTGAATGTGCAATGGTGCTGAAATTTCTGAAGTTGCTCGAGGTCCAATTATGATGTGTGTTTGTTTGGAAGGATTTCAAGATGCATCTTGATTTTCTCCTGTGGTTGAATTGGTCAATCGAGTTGCCAACTTGATTACCACTTTCATCTTCATCTTCATCATCACTTTCTTCCAAAAAGATACTTTCAGAATTGCAAGTAACTTGTGTCCCTGAAAATTCGGGTCTAGTACCAAGACTAGCCTCATCAAAAGTGACTTCACAAGTCTCAACAATTTTGTTAGTTTATAAATTCAGCACACGGTAACCACGAGTGTGAAGAGCATAACCAAGAAACAATCCATCTGAGCATCTTGATTCAAACTTATCAAGGTTTCCATGTTTGAGAATAAAACATTTGCAACCAAAAACACGCATGTGGGAGATGCTAGAGTACGTCCCAAACCGAAGTTCATAAGAAGTTCTATGAAGCTTTGCTCTCAAAAATACTCTATTTGAAATGTAGCAAGCAAGAGAAATAGCTTCATTAAAACTTCCTAGGAGTAGAATATTCATCAAGCATTGTCCTAGCCATCTCAACTAGTGTGCGATTTTTCCTCTCAACAACACCATTTTGTTGAGGAACTCGAGCAGAAGAAAATTGATGCTCAATTCCATGTTCAGAACAGAAAGAAGCAAAAAGATTGTTCTTGAATTCTCCTCCATTATCACTCCTAATTACTTTAAGTGCTTCAGGCAATTCCTTGAGCAACCTTAATGCAAACTCTTGAAACAATTCAAAAGCTTCATCTTTGGTAGTCATGAAGAATACCCAAGAGTACCTAGAGTAATCATCAACAATCACAAGAACATACCACTTACCTCCTGCAGATTTTACTCTTGCTGGTCCAACCGTGTCCATATGTAGAAGCTGACCTGGAGCATTAGTCATAACAGCAGAAATAGGAAAATGTGGTGGTGCAGTCATTTTTCCATGTTGACAGGGGGAGCAAACCAAATCACGCGTTTTATCATACTTTAATTCAGGCAAACCTCTGAGCAAGTTTGATTTACTAATGCGTGAAAGGTGATCAAAACCAATATGACCAAGTCTACGATGCCAAAAAGTTAGATCTTTTGAAACATGAGATACAAGACATGTCATTTCAGATGTTGAACATGAAAAATCACCTTTAAACAAGCGACCAATGCGAGTGATGTTGCATACTAGATTTTCAGAAACATCTAATATACGACAAGAATTTTTCTGAAATCTTACCTCAAGATCTTCATCAAGCAACTGAGAAACTGAAAGCAGATTATATTTGAGCTTGCTTTCCAAAGCTACATCCTTGAGAATGAAGTTTTCATTGACTCGCACAATTCCTCTTCCAAGAATTCTTCCCTTTGAGTTGTCGCCAAAAGTGATGACCTCATCACCAGAACTTTGTGTGAGGGAGGAGAACCATTTTGAATCACCAGTCATATGTCTTGAACATCCAGAATCTATGAACCATATGTTCTCCTTCCTCTCTTTCACAACCTACACAAAAAGAGAATGTCGATGTCTCAAGATCAAGTTAGATAAAAGACTTTTAGGAATCTAGCCTTTGAGACACACACGGCAGTAGGCACAAAGACGAGTATACTTGTAAACAAAATCAGTTTTGCTATTTCTCGTGTTTCTTGCAACAAAAGGTGTTAGCATCACCTTAGGCATATAATGAGGAGTAAAGCGTGCTCGTCTAAATTAGACCTAGCCTTAGCTTTTTCTTGCTTCGTTGTTTGGCTAGCCTAAAGCAAAAATCTACTAGATGTCCATCTCTACCACAATGAGTGCAAGTGTACTTAAGAATGTTTAACTTTAGAAGTAGAAGCAACATTTGCATTCATCACAAGAGAAGATAAAACTCCATGAGATAAAAGACAGTTTTCTTAGGCTCATTTGCAATTTCAAACTTTCCACTTTCAAGAGCTTTGACAACGGTGGGAACATGTGTTTTATGATGAGCATAAGAATCAAAACCTAAACCTTTGTTATGAGTCTGACTTTTGATTGATCCAAAATCATGTTTAGGTTTTTCTTTCCTTTAGTGAAACGTTCTAACGATTTTTCCAAGTAATCAACCTTTCTAGACAGAGTTAAACAATTGTTACAGGAGCGTCCACTATTCCTTTTTGTTTTCGACAATTTGAGCAGAAAGAACTTCATGAGTGAGCAAGGCATCTGTCATTTGAGAAACTCTAGCATTTGCATCATGTAACTTCAATTCCAATATGGAGCATTTTGAACAAGAAGTTGAATCATGCAGATCAATGGTTGAACAACTAGCATTTTTCATTTGTTTCTCATTTTCCTATCTTGCTTTATCAAAGAAGCATGTTCTTTCCTAAGTGAAACAAGCTCATTGTGAATTAAAGCACATGACTTACAGGCATCATCATCAGGAATCAAAGATCTAAGCCTTGCAATTTCAGAATTGGAACAATCAATTTCTAGATCTTTTTCTTTAAGAGCCTTCTTAGATTTTTTAAGTTCAGAAGCTAATTTAACCATAGCATATTCAAGTTCATCATAAGAAGGTCCTACCTCATCAAAATCGAATCCTTGTCATTATCCCTTTTAGCCATAAAGCACATGCCGGTGAAGTCATCATCGATATCTCCTTCTTGTCCGTGGCTCATTGTCACTCTCAAAGTCCACATCACTAAGATCGCACTCCTCCAAGACAGCTAAGACTTTCTTAGCGACTTTTGAAAATTGGAACGCCTAGGAGTAGTACATCTTGAGTGCGTTGTGTTGGTTCCTTTCTTCCTTCTTTTTCAACTTGGGACAATTTGCTTTGATATGCCCGGAAGACCACACTCAAAGCAGTTGAAAGACCACAAGTAGTACCTCCGCCTCCTCATCCTCACATTGTTGAGTGCTTTGACAAGCGTGAAGAAATGAGTACAAGATCTTCTTGAGGAGCATCTCAAACTGTTCATCCGAAAAAAAGCCAATGCGCACAAGGAAACAAAAGATGGTAATCCAACGAAGTCTTTGGGGTTAGCAACAAGTGCATGTGTAGAGGACTTATCATCTCTAGGTGACAAAGAATCCATCTCATAGGTTTTCAACCTAGAATCTGAGATCATCCATGGTCAATGTATCCAAATCAACAGTTTGATTGATTGCAGTAACAACCATCGCCATTCAGAGTCGAGATCTCAAAATCTTACTAGCATTCTCCTCTCTTTGGATTGTTAACTCCAACACCACATAAATTGCACAAAATTTTCTCAAATCGAGAGTAAAGATCATCAATTGATTCACTGGTCTCATTACAAAATCGAAAAAGTCCTTTTGGTAAATATTTTTGCGCACTTTCTTAATCTTAGTTGAACCTTCATGATAGTCACATAACGTCTTCCAAATGCAGAATGTGCGAGCGTAAATGAGAAACTCGATCAAATTCTTTTTCGAGATTCCTTGAAAAATCAAGTTTTAGCTTTAGCATTTAAATCAACGTCGCTTTATTATCATTAGTGACTATATCTCGAACATCATATGCGATAGAAACTTTGCGCCAAACATCATTACCTTGAGCTTCAATATAGGATTGCATGCGACTTTTCGATGAAGGAAAATTTGAATCATTAAGCATAGGAGGACGATTAACATACTTATCGGCGCCATACCTCAACCTTGCTCGATACCACTTGTAGGATCGGATGGCGTCAATCGAGGGGGGTGAATGATTGCGCGAAGCTAAACTCTTATTCTTAAACTTTTGAAACACCCCAATTCAAACTCAAATTGCTTGAAGACCGGTTCACGAAGTTGGGAGATCGGTTTAGAAGTCAGGCGACCATGAGAGCACATGGGCGACCAAGAGTACACTTGGGCGATCGGTTCAAGCACACAGCGACCATGAGGACACTTGGGCGGCAGTTTGGGCACTGGCGACGATGAGACACTTGGGCGGCGGTAGAGCACTGGACGACCAAGAGGACACTTGGGCGAGCAGGTAGAGCACTGGGCGACCAAGAGGACACTTGGGTGAGCAGTAGGACACTTGGGCGAGCAGGTTGGGCGACCACGTGAACAGTTGGGCGACCACGCGCACAGTCTGGGCGAGCAGACCGATATATATCCACTAAAATAGAAATTTCTGAATATCCAGCCGTTGGATTGATGTGAAATTTGAACTGTAGAAACTAGACTTAATTCCGCAGCTAACACAAAAAGAATCAGGTCAATCGGATCTACGGATCTAAAGTTATATCCTTCGCAAGATGACCAAATCCGGGCGACCACGCGAGCAGTCGGGCGAGCAGGACATCAATCTGGGTGACCACAAATTATAGAAGATCTAACCGTTGGATTGATGTGAAATTTTAACTGTATAAACTAGACTCAATTCCGAAGTGAACAAAAAAAGAATCAACTCGATCGGATCTACGAATCAAAAGATATGACCTTCGCAAGGTGACTGAACCAATTAGCGATCTACTGTTTGGCGACCAGGTTAGCAATCTGGGCGACCACGAATTTCCAAAGATCTAACCTTTGGATTGATATGAAATTTTAATTGTAGAAACTAGATTCAATTACGAATCAAACCCAACAAGAATCAATCCGATCGGATCTACGGATCAAAAGATATTACCTTCGCAAGATGATACTTTTGCAAAGAACCGAACTCCGTGATGAACTTCGTGACTGCTGCTGCGATGAACAAAACTTCAAGTGATCGATCAACTATGTCGAAGCCAAAAGCAAATCACAACCGCAAGAAGAAACTCTCTGGAAGATTGATTTTTATTTCATTGTCTAAAGTACTCCAACACAAGAGTACAAACCTTCAAAACTGAACGCTCAACCTCTCGCTATAAGCAGGGACACCTCCCCCTATTTATACAGAGCAAACTCACAGAGATAGAATACAACTCCACTTCCAACATGGAAAGAGTTCGTATCTATCTCAACCTGGCCCAACGTGGCCAAAAACAACTCTTGCACGTATGTACGGCCCTGCTTTGTAATTACGTGACTAACCACCTCCATGTGCATGTTCTCTAGCTCGAACGTCCCGCATGACATCCTTGACCACCAAGACCTCGATTCCTCCCTGAACCTAGTCAGGTCAACCGATGCTTTGTGAAACTACTATTGTGCTAAATGAGCCATATTATGCCTTCAATTATTGAGCCTTGCATATAGTTATCATGCATTATGTTTCCAAGACATACGGAGTACATTTTGTGCTCACCCATGCAACATCCCAACTTTCTATAGAGGAGTATGCAAAAGTTGAAGTTGACTACAAGTTCTATGCTTATGGTTTTGATGAAGGCGATCCAGATTACTAGGACGTGTACCCCTGTCGATTGCTTGTTGGGCAAATGAATGGGCTTATCCTGATGCTGTTATTTCATTTCTGCTGTTTCTTTATTGGACTCAAGCCGAGAGGTTGTTATTTGTAATAATTGGCCATAGGGCCAATACCTTTTTGCTTAACTAATATTATATGATTTGTGATATGTTTATGTTATCATCACTATTTTCACTATGTATGCTAGCTTTTCCTAAACTAGCATGGTTGTACATAGAGGGTTCAGATTTTGGGAATTCGGTCCCGATAGTATCCATTCCAAACACCTTATGTGTGTGATCCTATAGGTTCATGTATATTTGGACATGACTCAAAAATACCTTTCGGACTGATAATCGATAGCAGTCCATAGTAGTACATATTGATTCCCAAATATTCATAAATCATTGGACGAACCTACTATAGTATGATAATGTTATGTTCCATTTGCCTTATGATATCAGATCGAACTCAAGGCGATAGTCGTGTCATCCTATGACAACTCGGTCCATTCACTATATTTTAGTGTATTTAGCATGGCCATGTATTTCCTTAATCCATCTACCTCGAGGGGCCCAGAGATATGTCTCCGTTATATAGGAGGTGCAAATTCCATCTTGATTATTCATGTACCTCAGCATGTTTTATAGTAAACCCAAAAACTATCTTTATAACTACTTGGTTAAAGAGTAGTGTTTGGCAGCCCCTAAGGAAATCATTACACATCTAGGAGACCAATGACGATCTCAGGTCTAACGATCATATATACACTATGTATGAGACCAACTGATAACACATAAGAATATATAACAATTCTCGTAGTGTCTCATATGAGTCTATCCAACACATGTTCTTCAACATATGTCCATATTCTTTATTAGATATCTTCATATCTCTATATCACCCTTGAAACATGATCATTAATTAATACATGTGATGATCTATGAAACATAATCGTCCTATATTATGATAACTGATTAGGGATAACTTGAATAACATTGACATATGAAAAGAGTTGCATGAACAAGTCACATACTTGTTGATTATTCCAATCGATATTTATTCAAAGGACAAACAATTATATTGTTTCATAAACATAAGACATGATACAATCATTTTTATGATTACCTCAAGGGCATATCACAAACAATCATGACCATTCAAGACCACTTTCACAACGATCTAGACCACTCCATCAGTGGTCAGGACCACTCCCTTAGAGGTCATGACTACTCAAGATCACTCCTATAGAGGTTACAACCACTTAAGACCACTCCTACAGTGGTCTATACCACTCCATAAGTGGTCAGGACCACACCTTTAGAGGTCCTTATAGGTCATGACTAGTCAAGACTATTCCCATGGAGGTTAGGATCACTCCCATGGAGGTCAAGATCACTCCCATAGAGGTCATGATCACTCAAAACCACTCCTACAGTTATCAAGATCACTCCATCAGTGGTCAAGATCACTCCCTTAGAGGTCCTTAGAGGTCATGGTCACTTCCCAAGAGGTCATGACCACTCTCATGTGAGCAATATGTAATCTTAGTTGGCTTCTGAAATGGATGTGCTATAGTGTAGTGCTTCTGCTATGATGTAATATGAGATTATTTCTGAAATGCCTGTTATTTGTAATCTACTTGTGATGTATCTCTATAATCTTCTTGTTTCAAAAAGTATTTCTAGCATTTTCTGAGGCTAGCCAATAAATAAAAAATATATTATTAATACAAAATACACATCAGAGTTACTTCCTAATTGGAATAGTCTATGATATGCTAACATTAAAGATGGTTCCTCAATAACACAGACAGTTTCAACACAGTTTCAAATGAGGAACCATCTATGACGTTAGAATATCACAGATGGTTCAAATTAGGAAACATTTATGATATCATAAATCATAGATGGTTTGAAAACCATCTGTGATGTGGCATTACATCACTGACAAATGCTTACAAATGGTTCAAAAAACCGTCTATAATGACAGTTCTAAACAATATGTGATGTTATAATGTATAGTAGTGTGGGATGCCAATGAGTTGGCAAAAATTATGGATGATAACATTTTATGATGATTTATAAAATGTCACCAAAATGTATCTAGAAAGTGTAATAAGCACGAATATGTTGAACTAGATCTTGTGATCCAAAAATGGTACGATGGTTGGGCAAAAATCACCTATCTGTTCCTATGCAATATGTGTTCACTACTATAGAACTGGACTTTAGTACCGGTTCTTGAACAGGTATAGGCCATCCGAGACTGATGCTCAAGGGCATTAGTACCGGTTCCCTCACCTGGTACTAATAGAGTATCAGTACTGGTTGGAGGCCACACATGGCACTACCCCGTGAGTTCCTCGAGGCCCTATCTGCATGCTGGTTGGTGTCTCCAATCGATGTCGATGAGTTAATGCCCTCGCACGTGAGCCACTAGATATTATATAATATATATATATATATGTGTGTGTGTCCACTAGCTATTATATATATAATATGTGTGTGTGTTAAATCATAACTAATTAAAGCACATATAATCAATCATGCACAATTAACTGATAATTAAATCACAGAAAATTCATTAATAACTTTAATTACAACTAATATGTATTACAATTTGTACACATATTAGTCCTTCTGTTCATCGAGATCACAGAACATTGATTAATAACTTTAATTACAAATTTAGTCCTTCTTTTCCTTCTAATCATCAGGATCTTTTACGTGCATCGCTCTTGCTAGCCGTAGATGTCGACCCAAACAGTTCATCATTCCTTATCGAAGGGCCCCACCTATTTCAAATTGGTTTGTGAAACTCGCCTTTCCGATTTATGACCTCATCGTAAATAAAGCCGACGAGTTGTCCTTGGATTGCTCTCACTCGCGCCGGTGAGAGTTTCGAACCTTGTTCCACTAAATATTGAGGCACCTGTCATTAAGTCATTAACTAATCAATCCTTAAATTTGTACAAGATATAAGGAGTACCTAGGCATCATTAAGCTAGTAATTGTATTTACTCACCACTTTGTCACCTTTTAGCTTGCAGTCAACACCATAAATTGTTGTGCAATGACCGACTCAAGACCTATGCTGAAAAATGTTGAAAGTATGAAATGGATGCATGGAAATTAAGTTAACTAACAAAAAAGCTAGCATTATGATATACATACTCGAGAAGCAACTGTAATATCAAAATTTCACCTTGAATTTGCCCCTAGTTTTAGCACGGAACCATGCAAATGCACTACACACATGATTACGAATTGTACATGATTAAAATTTGTTTCAAAAGGAAGGAAATAGAACTAGTACAATAATGAAAGCAACAAGAATATTGGTTGAGCATGTTGATCAAGTTTTGGTACTTTTCAACTGGTTTCCTTTTTGAGTCTATAACTGTGATCAGGCTACGATCTAGCTCGATAATAAGAAGAATCCAGTGAAAACTGTATATATATATGTCAACGTAGGTAACTAATTAGTTCTAACATCGTATTATGAAAAAGGTGTAGAATGAGGCGGTACGATAACAAGTACTCAAATTCGTAGGGTTGAAATATCTTTGACTGATATCTTTGTCCCATTAGCGCTCTGTATATGTTGGTCTCTATTTCGATTGGGTGGTCTCTAACGGTTGCCTCGTTGATAACTAATGGGTCGGTGAAGCCATTGTCGAAAATACTCTCCCTTTTGCATCTTTGTATCTCTATTATACATAAGAAGATATTAGTTAGGCTTGCAAGTTAGTATAGTACAACGGCACACACGGTGGATTTTTGCAAATAAGACACTTACAGAGTTTAGCAACTCATCAAGGCCGCGTCGAGGGCATCTGTCTGGTACAGATCGTACATGACCTTCCATTGGACAAAAAAGTCACTATCCCCATGAAAAAAATCTTGTTCCTTGTACTTGACGGTGAATGACTCTAGACCATGCTGGGCCGCATCCAAGTACCATTCATAGAATTGCCGCATCTTTGTTGTTAGCTAGAGAAGCTCCTCACACTTGACTCCATCGTGGTCACCCAAACTCCAGCGGTGGCACCTGCGGCAGCTACATTCACCACAGTGCCGAGGCAATCTTCCTCATCGATGGGGCCGTGCTCACGTGAGAGGAGGTAGCACTCACATCGTAGGCGGAGAGGGGCCACTGTATCGACGGAGTCTCCAAAGGGGATGGTGGTGGGGCAGCCTCACGCTGGGCGGCTACAAGGGATGGGCTATAGATGTGGAGCCATCGGCTGTGCTGGTGGGAGGAGGACGCGGGGCAATGAGTGGTGGTTGAATGTGGCTCGGGGCAGGGCGGGAATGACAGTGACGCCCGTGGGGTTGTCGGAGGCGAGGAGGGCAGCGTCGCACGTGGGATCGTCGACGTCGAGGGTTGGAGGCGGTAGCAGTGGCGGTGGTGAGAGAGAGGGAGGTTGGAGACTTATCATCAGCCTCTCTCCAATTTATATGTGGCAGCATCAGTACCGGTTGGTGTCTTAAACTGAGATTGATGCCTTTTTCCCTTTAATTTATTACTACCAGATGATGTGTTTTTTATGAATTGCTGTCATTAAAAACAACTAGAAAAGAGCATGGATAAAACCGAATACACCTTTGGTTTAATTGAGTTTTAAATCTACGGTGATAGAATGATTCATATTAAGTAGCTCTACATATTTCCTACCAATAATTAGCCTAAGATCGGTTAACATCCATCCAATCTTAATGCAACCAACCAAACATCTTCTCAGCACAACTAAGCTTAGCATAAACATGCAACCAAACAACTCATTAGATGATCCAATTATATACTCCTATGCTAAATGACAAAACATTTCGAATGGCTATTGCACGATTTACATAATCATATAGGCACGCACTAATTCAATTAAACGATCTGGTTATATACTCCTATGCTCAACGACATAACATTTGGAATGGGGATTATTATAAGCTAATCTCAGATTTTGAAATGTTTTCAGAAGATTGCAATTTCTCAATGTAGTTTCTGTTCATTTGCTCAAGACAAATTGAAAAGGATAAATTTGTTAGCAGTTGTATTGCAACATCACACCATAGCTAAGAATAAATTATGTCCGACAATCAAATCTGAAAATAAAAACATGGGGCACCTAAAAATTTGAATACCCTTGAGTCCTTTCCAATGTGCTCCTTAGGCATTTGCATGAACAACTAGTGTGCGCCTACAACGGCAAAGACACTACACAAATACAATTAAACAAACACGTATTCTTGCAACTGTCTATCACACAATAATGTATGCAGTGGAATGAATGAAGAACCCATTAACCCCACGCTGTCACACAAACAATCGCCCAAACAACTAATGCACACACTGTAGACAAGAATGATAAGGAAACATAACAACAAATAGCTACGAGCTCAAGCATTACTCTGCAATTAGTTGCACTGAAGCCACTGCTAGAAGCAAAGTAGGAGTAAAGTGTTACCACAACATCAGCAACCACATCCTTTCTTGCCATGGCAAAAAATTTCACTAGGCCCTAGAAGTTGGTTGGGAAGGGTGGAGCAAAATCCAGGCTAGCTAGATTTTGGCTACTATCCAAATGAATTGAATAATCAAACAACACACATGCAAACCTGCATCTGATCAATGACGCTCAAAGCCAAATCACATAGCAGCCCTGATAGGTGCTGTCAGTTGTAGCACCATACTTCACATGAAGTGCAGTGGAAAAGATACAATGTCTTGGCCTGTCCTGGGCATCGATGAGCAGAAGAGATGAATCTCACGATGCGGCACCACAAGGGGGAGAGGAAGAACTGGAGGATGATGGCCGCAACCCCACATTAGATGGTGGTGACGATGCCATGGCGAAGTTGGGGAAGGTGGGTAAGGATGGCCGAAGAACATCCAAAAGCAGAACACATGCAGATCGAGTCTACAACAAAGGTTTGGAATGGTAGTTTGAAGAGGCGATCTCATCAGAGTGGACAGGGTAGGCGAAGAGAGGCGAGACAAAATCGACCCTCACCAGAGAGAAAGGGCCCACTCCCCGCCTAATTGCACTCCCTAGCGGGTAGAGGTGGCGGTGGGGTTGCAGAGGGGCATGAGCAAGCGGACGTGCGGTGTGGGGGTTGGGGAAAGGCGACAGTGCCAGAGAGGGCGTGTCACCTTAAAAGTCCAAATTTGGATTAGAACACGTATTCTGAGTTGACACTTTTTGGCACGCGCGGGCTTGTCGGAGGCAAGGAGGACAACAGCGCGCATGGGGTCGTCGGTGTCAGGGGTTGGAGGCGGCAGTGGCGATAGCGGTGAAAGAGAGAGAGGTTGGAGACTTGGCTTCGGCCTGTCTCCAATTTATGTGGCAGCATCTGTAACGGTTGGTGTCTTAAACTGGGACTGATGCCTCACATTAGTACCGGTTGGATACACCAACTGATACTGAATCCCCCATCAGCCTTGGGCGGAAGCCCTAGGCACCATCAGTACCGGTTCGTAACAAAAACCGGTATTGATACCTATTTTGGTTTAAAAACATTGCACGCCTTATCTATTCGAGATAAAAATTTCCTCCCACCTAGCTAGCGTGCCTTATGATCAATTTTTACCTTGTTATATAAATTCAATTATTGCATCTTTCCTTAATAAAAAATAATGAATCATACTTATTCCACACTAAAATGATGTTCAAAAAATAAAATAAGGTTACTAGTCATTTATAAAATCCTTTTATAGTTTCTACAATTCAGCAATAATATTAACAATTCATATATTCTTTAGAATAATATTTTTCATCATCTAATATAAATGAAAATTATAAAAATTATAAGCAATAAAATAATTTTTGCACTCTTATAATTCCATTAAAATATTCTTTATATCTCCAATGCCTTGAAATTCCTCAATATTTTTTCAAATTTTATGATAAATTTTCACCTTGTTATATAAATTCAATTATTGCTTCTTTGCTTAATAAAAAATAATAAATCATACTTATTCGACACTAAAATGATTTTCAAAAAATAAAATAAGGCTATTATTCCAAATCTATCATATAGGGGCTCAAATGGCCACTTTATAAATTTGGAACCATATTCATAATTCACACACAGGTTTATACAACACGGTTGGACTTATTTGCTAACATACTTTGTGTTTTACAAGTGATCCTTCATTATGATTGTGGTGTAAGTAGGGAGATTCCTCTGTATCATTCAAAACACTAATGTCTACGTCCACCGTGAAAGGAGGCAGCTCGTCGAACTAATTATACTCTTCTTCGTCCGTGATGCCCTCAACTCTGATAATCTTGCTTGTAACTGGAAGAACCACGTGATGCCTTTGCTTATCGCTCCTGCTAGTCTTCTTCTTTTGCTTTTTGTTTTCGATAGACTTGTCCTTCTGCTTATTGCTTTTATTAGGGTTGTCCTTCTTCTTTTTCGGTTTGTTGTATATTTCTGTCACATAGAATACCTGTGTCACATCATTGGCAAGCGTGAACGGTTTGTCCCTATAGGCCACTTACTTGAGGTTCACAGTTGTCATACCATACTCGTCGATCTCCATAGCTATCAGTTTGACCAGGGATTCAAAATTCGGCGAAATTCGATGAAATTTCGGCGAAATTTCGGTTTTCGGCCCCCCCCCCCCCGAATTTATATATCCCGGCCGAATTCAAAATTTAAAAAATTTTGATTTGCTACAGTAACTGCTACAGTAATTTCGGGAAATTTCGGCGAAATTCGGGCAAATTTCGCCGAAATTTCGGGTTTAGAGTCCGGATTTTCAAAATTTTTGGCCGGATTTGAACGGAATGGGTCCAATAACCCTTAAGAAAGTCTTGTTCCATGAAAATTTGATGAAAAACTAATTTTTTGAGATTTTTTAAAATTTGGGCAGAAACACTGTCAGATTTTTTAAAAATTTTACAAGCATGATGATCATCTGAAAATTTTATGGTACCATCCTTAGTAGTTTAGGATCATACGAAAAAAACTTCAAAATAATTTAACATCATTTGTTATCTTTGAAAAATCAAAAACAGAATGGACATAATTGGGACAGTAATCTTGTTAGATTTTTATAATTTTTCTCGAGTGTGATCATCATCTAAAATTTTTATTACAGATTAACAACTTCCTTAGTAACATTATTTAAAATTTTCAAAAAATTTAATCTTTCTTGGTTTACTCAATAAAATCTATGAATACAGTAAGCACTAAACTTAATTTGTTGTATTATATTTGAAAAATCAATTCATTTGAGCTAAGGATTTATCAGGCAATTCAAATATTTTTATAACTTTTTGAAATTTTGATTTTAAAATTTATTTGAGCTAAGGATTCTTATGTAAAATTATCAGCTCAAAATATTTCTCCGGGAATTTATAAAAATTCTGACATTCAAAGTACTAGTTTTCAACTCTCTCTGTTTTTGAATTTTAAATATCTTAAATTAATTTATTAATTTATGATATTTTTAGTGTTGATGAATTTATTGCTAGGGAAGATAATGTAAAATTTTCAAAAAATTTCAAGTTCCTTGGTTTGGTCAATAAAATCTATCAATGCAGTAAGCACTGAACTTAATTTTTTGTATTATATTTCAAAAATCAAACAGAGAAAGAACATAAATGGCACTGTGCCTTCTACGAATTTTATAAATTCACTGGAGCGTGATCATGATTCCAAATTTTTATGAGATATTAACCATTTCATTTCCACTCTTATGTAAAATGTATAAAATATTTAAACCTTTTTTATTGCTAAATTTAATCTATGTATTGATCATCGGTCTGTTAACAGGATAGTAGCACTGTTCATATTTTTTAAAATTCGTGACACTTGATCATCATATGAAAATTTTATGACAATATTATGGATGTGTCAGGACTATACAGAAAAAGTTTCAAAATTTTACAAGCTCGTTTGTTCTAATTTTCATTCGGATGAAACTTGCCGCTCAGCGCTTTACTAAGACAGTACCAATGTTTGAATTTTTAAAAATTCCTCACATTTTATCATCATCTGAAATTTTTACATAAATATCATAATTATGTCAGGAATCTCCACAGAAAATTTCAAAGTTTTCTAACATAGTTTGTACTATTTTTGATCCAGTTCAAACTTGCCGATCAACGTTTCATCTACATAGTATCAATGTTTGAATTTTTAAAAATTTCAAAGATCTGATAATCACCTGAAATATTTATTAGAACATCTATATTGTGTCAGGAACGTACAAAAAAATTTCAAAATTTTTCGATGTCGTTTGAACCCATTTTCACTCAGTTCAATTTGACCGAAATTTCGGAAAATTTCGCCGAATTTTGGGGTATTTTCGGCGAATTTCGGAGATTTCGGTGCCAAAACAAACCGGATTTGAATTTTGAAATTTGAATTTTGAATGTCCTCCGGCCGAATTTACCGAATTTCGGACGAAATTTCGGATTTCGGCCTGGTCCGAATTTTTTGCTCAAACGAATTTTGAATCCCTGAGTTTGACCCATTGGCACCAAAATATAGGGACTTTCAAAGGTCCATACTCAAGCTCCTAGATCTCCTTTATGAAACCATAGTAGGTGTTCCTCTTTTCATTTTTGTCCAAGGCATCTATACAGACACCACTGTTTTGGTTGGTTCTCTTGCTATCCTGGGTTGTCGTGTAAAATATGTACTCATTTATCTTATACCCTTGGAATGATACAATTGTTATGGATGGTCCCTGAGCCAAGAGTTTCAACTATTCATCGTCTGTCTGGTTGCTCAATAGTTGCTTTTGTAACCAATCACCAAAATGATCCATTTGCTTGACTATGATCCACTTATCTAACTTCTTTGGGTATTGGTCATGTAGACTCATCTCGTGATCATGGATATACGAAGCCACTATAGTTTCTTGTTTCAATACTGTAAAATATGCTTGTTTAAATGAAAGTAGATCATCGCTATAGGATTCTTTTCTCCCTAAAGTCCCTTTACCCCGTAGCCTCCCCTCATGGCGTGATACAAGGACGCCAATCAAATTCAGATCATCAATGTAATTAACACAAAACTCAATCACCTTCTCTGTGCCAACACCCTGGGCAATGCAATCTTCTAGGCGAGATCAGTTACGAACATACTTCTTTAGGGCACCCATGTACCTCTCAAAAGGGAACATATTGTGGAGAAACACAGGTCCGAGAATTTCTATCTCTTTAACAATGTGGACTATGAGATGAACCATAATATCAAAGAAGGACAGAGGGAAGATCATCTCAAGGCTGACTAGACTATCGAACACATGATCCTGCAAATTAGATACCTTATTTGGCTCGATGAACTTCTGCGACACGTGTTGAAGAACGAACACAACTCTATGATTGTCCCTCATACCTAGTCCAGTAGAATACCTCTCACCACCATTGGGAGCAGCTGTATCATCAACACGTGACAATCATGGGATTTCAGGTGTGCGATTTTATTCTCTTTCATGTTTACGAGTCTCCTTATGTTTAAGAACTTAATCATGTTTTTTTTCTCTTCCTTACTCAGAGTGTAGCTCACGGGGTAGAGGTAATGATGTCCTTTCACTATCTTTTTCGGATGTAGGTCGTTCCTGAGTCCCAATAGTTGCAAATCCTTTTGTGCTTGAAGGGTATCTTTTGATTTGTCGTACATATCTAGGAAGCCTAGTAGGGTAACGCAGACATTCTTCATGATATGCATGAAGCTCAGTGAGTGGCATACCTCTAAGTCTTTCTAGTAAGGTAAGTCCCAAAATATTGACTTCTTCTTCCAAATAGACTTCGTATGACCTTGTTCAGTCGGGACAGGTTTGCTTCTAGGACCCTTTCCAAATACTACTTTCAAATCCTTTACCAAATAAAATACAAGTGTCCCACTACGATGCAGGGGCTTCTTACATTTCTCTTCTATCCCATCAAAATTCTCACCCTACCTCTGTAACGGGTGCTTCGTATGGAGGAACCTACGGTGGCCCATGTTGTAACATCTCAAAATTTTAGCTTTTCAATTTATTAATACTATTTTATTGCTAATTATGAATTTTGTGAATTTTCTGAATTTATTTGGATTTTCTGAGATTTATTTGAATTCTTTTGAATTAAAATACAATATCTTTTGTCAAGAAATAATTATAAAAGGACATTTGCAAAATAAAGTTTTTGAGAAAATATTTTATTAAAGTTAAGAATAACTCAAAATATTTTTGAGAATTTTATTGGAATTTTTAGAGTATTTCTAAAGCCTTAAATAAATCAAAATATTTAATCGGAATAATTAAAAAGGAAAAATTCGGGAAAAGGATGAACAGTAACGGGCCTCGGCCCATACACTGTGCAGCCCGCGTCCGAATTTGGAAATACCGATTCGAGGAGATCTTTTCGTGGCCGTCGGATGCCGATCGGACCGTCGCCAGTCATCGTCTCCGATCCGGATTTCCAAAAGCACCGCCGCTTTCCAAAATCGCCGCCGCCTTAAACTTTCCTTTCCCGCCGCCCCCGCCGTTTATAAAAGACCCCTCCCGAGCCCCTCCGATACTCACCCCTTAGCGCCGCGTCGTTTCCCTCTCGCGCCCTCGCCGGAGAGTCGTCGTAGCCGTCGCGCCAGCTCGCCGGAGTACGAAGAGCATTGCCGAGGAGTTCCGCCGCGTTTTCTCGTCGTCGGGATTCGCTTCCACCGAGAGGAGGGCGGATTCGAGTTCGTTGACTTGCGCCACGGATCGGTAATCTCTTGGTCACCGAACACGTCGGGGCGCCATCGGGAGCATCGTCGTCTTCGTCTCCGACTACTCAGCGCCGCCGTGCCATCGTCCGCATCAGCAGCTTCAGGAGCCGTCGGATCCTCAACGGAACGTCGAGATTCGTCCACGTCGCCGGCTGAGTAAGTTAACGTTTCGTCGACGCGTGGCGCCACGTGGGCAGGTTCGGTTGACGTGGCGCTGAGCTGGCGTCGAGTTGGCGCCGAGTCGGATGCACATGTGCACACGCGCTGACAACGCGGGCCTGGTCGTCAGAGGCAGAGCCACCAAGAAACGTGTCAGCCAGCGAAAAATCGGGATTTTCCTTTATAAAAATAATTCACTAAATTCGGAATTTCAATTTTCAGGGTATTTTCAGGAATTTCCAAATTTCAAAACCTTATAACTTTCGCATACGAACTCCGTTTCAGGTGATTCAAATTCCTAAAAATTTGTAAAAATGAGATCTTTCTAATGGTGGCTTTTATTTGAATTTTTGAGTTTATTTGCTATTTGGTTCTGGTTTTTATTTGCTTTTCTCTCTCGATTCGCGTAGACGTTGAATTGTGCGAGGCTTCTGAAGTGGATTTCTCACTCGAGAATTATTTCGCACCAAGACCAGGAACCTAACCAAGGCAAGTTGTGCTTTGATCATGTTGCACCCATAAACTAGATTGCATGCTATTTTGATTTACATTAGCACTTGTTATTTTATGTGTATACATGATTTCAACTTAACTTTGGGATTAGCTATCATACCCTTTGAATTACACCCTACCTTGATAATTGTATGCCAGGATCCATTTGTCACCTTAGGTTGGTTCATTATAGTTGGTTAATATTGAAATCAACATGGAGGATTAGAACGGAATAGAAATGCTTAGCCATGCCACGTCATCACATGTACATGAAATGATGGTTATTAATTTTGACTAATGGAATATGGAACAATGATGTTAATTTGTGTATCATGTGTGGATGCACAAAGAGATTGAGTTGTCGTGACAAGGAGGTCACACAACGATGTTGATTTGTGAGAAGCATGTGATGCTTGGTAACCAACCGGGAGGTAATCACCTTAGATTAAAGCAAGTGGAAGGGGCAAGGGTGCCAGGGTGGGCCCGATGGGCGAGAAAGGGTATGTGTATGTCTTGCTTTAATCAATCCTAAGGACTTAACCTTGCGAGCCTTTGACCTGAGTCTAACTTGCAACCACATGTCTGGAATGGGACAGCTTAGCTGACTAATTTGCAAATGCTTAACTTAAGTGCTATCTTGGTGGTGTGAGTCCGGGTGCACGGGAGAAACTCACATGGCGCAAGAGGGGGGCCCTGTCGTGGCGGCGTAGCCCTTCAGTGTTGAAACCTTAGCGGGTAGCACTGGGTTAAGAGGATGCATTGTAAAGGCTTCGTTACGATCGTTCGCCTGTGTGGTGCATGATTGTATCATGTGGGTAAAGTGCATAACCTCTGCAGAGTGTACAATCTATTCGGATAGCCGTGCTCACGGTATTGAGCAATGCTCGGGAATTACAGTCAAGGGGTAGTTAACTAAAATTTGTCAACTGCTGGGATGGCGGGATGCCATGTGGATAATGGAACTTGATTTAGGATGGAGAACTTGGGTTTGATTTGAGCAACAATGGAATCTATTTACTTGTTAATATTTGTTTTACTGTCTTTTCAATCTACATATTGTTTATGTTTGAAAATGCTGCTTTAATGCTTATGAGCCACTTAGCCTTTCCTTTGGAATAAGCCTTGCATATAGTTATAATAGAAATGCATTCTGTGCACAACTTGTTGAGTACGTGTTGGTGTACTCACCCTTGCTTACAAACCAACAACAGTGGAGGAGTCATCGCCTGTACTTGAGGAGGACTTTCAGGTGGACGCGAGTCACTAGGCCAAGCCTTATCAATCGCCTGTGGTGTACTGATGAGTCACTACGTCTTCTACGAATTTTCCGCTGCATTTGTCTTATTCTATCTTAGTCTTGCCCTATGAGGCCGAATAAATGTAAGTGATCATAAGATCATACACTAGCTATATTAAATAAATGAAGTCTTATTGTTATTATCGTTGTGTATGATGTGATACTTACCGATGTTAAGCCGTGCGCACTAGCATTGATCCTGGGAATAGTGCGGCATACACGGTGGATCCGAATTGGTGAATTCGGGTCCCTACATATGTACACAACCTTTCAAGAGTTTTTTAGGTACTTGCTTCCATATCCTCTAAGCAGCGGATGCAGGTTTTATATCCTTTGATAGATAGGCCCGATAGCTTACCAAGTGCAGGCCAGTTGTTGATGGTTATGAATATCAATGCACGTAGAGTGAAGTGCTCTCTTTTGTACTCATCCCATACACGTACACCATCATTCCACAGCGTTAGCAGATCTTCAACCAATGGTTTGAGGTATACGTCGATGTTTGTAATTGTCGGTGTTTCGTATAACCGGCAATGAATTTGTAAGTATAGGGGGTTGCGCGTCCCCTCTCCTCGAATGGTTAGACTAAAAAAGCCTCGGATGTATACTGGTTCGGGCTGAATGTCCCTACTTCCAGTTCGTGGTGGCGGTTTGAATTGCCCTGAGCTCGGGGAGCAAATAGAGGTTACAAACGGAGGCTAAGGACAAGCCCTTAGCACTCGCTCGGGGAGGAGAAATCGGGAGGGCTTTCCTGAGCCTGGCACCGACCCGGGTCGGAGAACCCTGAGCGATCTAAGGGGAGGTGCCGGTGAGCAAACTCACTTGGGTGCGTGTGAAGGAAAGAAAATCTATCCCCCTCCTCCAAGGGCCCTGCCTCCCTTTATATAGGCCAAGGGGGCAGGTTACACGAGGATTTGAAAAAGAGGTAGGGGAATGCTACGTCCGGGTGTCCTGGTCTTCGGTCATGATAACGGGCAGTTCTTCGTCCGGGCGACCTGGTCTTCGGTCATGATGACTGACAGGCTCCAGCATATCCCATACGGGGTGGGTAGACACAACGGGCGGCGCCCTTTTCGGAGGGCGCACACCTGCCCTCTGGGCGCCTGTCAGATGCTGACGTCTTGAAAAGACGGATGCTTTAGCTGAGGCCGCCCTCTGGTTGCCTTGGGAAGGAACCATCCGCCCCAATGTTACCGTTACGTCCGCGCAACAGGTGACCCGCTCGCGTGGAGATGGCGGCGTGGCGAGATCATGGGGCCGAGGCTTGCGGGGACCCTGGTCGGGGTCCTGGTTGGAGCCTGTGGTGGTACTTGATGCGGGGTCGGGTCGGAGTAGGTTCCTGCGGAAGCGTCGACCCTGGGTCGGTCGGGGCCGGTGGGAGCGTCCGATCCGAGGTTCGGCCAGAGTAATCAAGGTGGGTGACCCTTTGGGGTCTAGGGTGGCCTTTGATGAGGATGCGGTCCAGTGTGGCCCATTTGGTGTCACATTCACTGTCGGCGATAACCCCCTTTTTAGTGAGGGACGAGGGCCATGTCGGTTTCACCTTCGGGTTCTGCTTATTGTTGTCGGCCAACTCCAAGGCCGATAACTTTCGAAATCGATCTTGAAATAGATGTATACTTTGCTGTGGGGTACCCTTGGTGTGGGTATTCGTCAGTAATATTGCGAAACCTCGCTCCACTTTTGGGCTTTCCGCCGTGTGGGTTGGGGCCCGTCTGGCAGGCAATCTCAGGGGCGGTTGGCCCATTTGGGATGGTTAGGGTTAAAAGTTTTGGGTGTGGGAGGGGTTCTTTCTGGAATTTCCCCTCAACACCCACCTTTTCACCTAACCTCTCTCTCTCTCTCTTTTGAGTGGTTGCCATTTCTCCTTGCCAGATATTTTCCCCCAGCCCTTCCTAGCTCCTCGTTTCCCCTCCCGTGCGCAGCCATGCTCCTCCCTGCTCCTCTCCACTCCAGGCCGACTCCTTCCCCTCTCCTCTGGATCGTGGGCTTCCAGGAGCTGGCGCCACCTCTCCCTTTTCCCTGCTGACTTCCCCCCATTTCTTCTCTGGCCGGCGCCTCTCCTCCAGTCGACCGACTCCTGTGCTGGCCACCGTCTCCAGCCCTGGCCAGCGTTACTCTGGCTTCCCCTACCTTCCTAGCTCAGCGTCGCCCCCTCCTCTTCCTTGCTGGGCAGCAGCGGCAAGAAGAGCCATCACCAAGAAAAGCAAGCAAGAATGCGGGAGCAGCAGTGAGGGCAAAGAATGAACAAATGGCGGCCTACTGGGGGGCAGCAGAGGCAACACCAGCAGCAGGCACTTCCTCCTTCTTCCTCTCCTTTCTTGTGGTAAGTGGAGGTGGGGGTCTAGCTTATGGATGGATTGTTGTAGCTAATGTGTTTGAGGAAATGCCTAGAAGGGTTATTTAGTTGATATTTCATTCCTTGCTGTCCAGATTTGAGGTAGTATGTTGTAGCTGAGTTTAATGCATATAGTAGCACCTCCTTTAGTTATTCCTTGTTACTGCTAAAGAATGTTAGTGATGATGCATGTATTTAGATGCTAAAGTGGATACTGATGTATGGCATGACTGAAGTAGAGAGTAGTGCATAGATATGTTTAGCATTATATTTCTTATGCTGGCAGAACCACGATGCTTGGGTTCAAATCATCATTTAAAATTCATGGCAATGATTAATGTCATCTGTTGTTGACTGCTGTTAAATTCGTTTTGTGATTGCATATTATATCCCAGCTCTCCATTCTTTCACATGATAAGTCTTTCAACTCTGAAGCGATGTAACAATTCCTTCCTAACTTCCAGCGCTTCCATAGTTCCATTCTACTTTATTTATCTCCTTAGGAAACAAGTTACAGAAATAGAGGATTATAAAAAAATAGTTTGTAGCTTACCACCAATGAGTTGATGAGGGCCAGCAGGTTGCTTGTGGCATTCTTGAAAAAAATTCCGAGCCTTTTGATTTCTGTCATTTGAATGAAATATCAAAAATTTGCAGATTGTTTGACACCATTGTAGTCTGAATCTGAGCTTAGCACGTGTCGTGCCCCGAATTTTCACGGATTCGGACACTCTGTGTATACCGTACTAGTCCAGGATCACGCTAGTACACACAGGATAAACAGGTTGAAGTACCACAAACATACACAACGGAGATAAATAATAACGTACTTCAAGCATAATATAGTCGAGTTACATGACCTTATGGTCGCCTTACAATAATTCGCCACGCAGGCGATAAATATCATCCATATCAAGTTCATTCAGCGGAAGCAAAATACGATAGCGGAACCACTACTAGCCACAGGCTACTGAGTGCGGCTCAACCCCCTTAGTCCTCCTGGCCTTCGACGAACTCTTCATTCCAAGCTGGCACGGCTTCTTCTTCTTCTGAGGTTTTTGTCGATGCAAGGGTGAGTATACAACATACTCAACAAGTCATGCACAATGCATATCTATTACTACATGCATGGCTTATTCCAAAGGAAAGGCTTAATTGGTTATTTTGCATAAGCAAAGATTTCTTTTAATCGGGTAATCCTATTAGATTAAAAGTAGTAAAATCGATATTATTAATAATTAATTTTTTTCAATTCTTTCTCAAGAGTTTTGGCACACGACCCTAATTTCATTCATCGGTTTACGCACACACCACCCATCCACATCTTTTATTTTTAAAATCTAACCCTTATTTGTAATCACCGAGCAATGTCCAATACCGGACACGGCTATTCGAATAGTTTCACACACACACTGCAGAGGTCATACACTTTACCCACAGGATCTGATCGTTCACCACCTGAAGCGATTGATTGTAACAAAGTCTTTCGAGAGACTAACACTTAGCGATGATCCTCTCGATGTGCCTTCCTAACACTTCCCTCACAGAGCCAAAGTTTAGAACAGCACATACTGTTAGATGGGTACCAAGCAGCAGCAGTGCGCTCCCCGTCTGATTACATTTTTGGTGTAATCACCCCGAGGTATCAAAGGAAAGATATTAGAAACCTACTTAACTAGGTCCGTCCCATTCTAGACAAGTGGTTGTACACGGAACTCAGCTCAAAGGCTCGCAAGGTTAAGTCCTTAATTGTCCGGGCAAGACAACCATTTTATACATCTCGGCACACACCCCTTCACAATCTTTTCATACATCCCATTGCCACACAGGCCCACACGCACGAAGCCTTCTTGCCACTTGCCCGATTCAAATCATTTTCCCACCCCACTTTAACTTAAGCAACACATGCCATTTTCCACATCGGTTCATGAATAGCACCACACAGTCACTATCCGGTTCCAATTCATGACATCATCGCATTTTCCAAAATCGTTCCATAATGTTTAGTCAATATTCATTTGATATTTGAAAGTCATTCCACGCATACAAGCGAGGCTAAGCGACTAATCACGGTCTAGCCTCCGTGTTGGCATCATATTAGCATCCAACATATTTAAGCATCTTAGGGTGGACAAGGTTTCAGGGCATATAAACATTTATAATCAAGGTGGCATAACAAGTCCGGCTTTTAACTACCATTTCCCAATTTAATCAATAGTGGTTGTACTTAACATAGCATGCAATATGGAAATCAAAATATACTTTTAAAACTAGGCGCGAAATGATCAAAGCATGACTTGCCTTCGAAGAGGAGTTGGTTCTAGTCGAGGTTCTGCGACGGGTCTTCAAATTCTCCCTCGGCGAAACCCGGCGACTCGGAGTCTACTCGGCACAAGCAATCACACAATAAATATACTATCCAGACAGCAAGATAAATTCTAAAAATAAAATAAAAATCATCAATAAATAGCTCACATTTTACAAATTTTTGGGCACTGGAATCACTCAAATCCGAGTTAAAATGCAAAAGTTATAGCATTTCTAAGTTTGCTGAAATTCAAATAAATAATAACCGAATTATTCTATTTAATTTCCTCTGAAAATCGGATTAATTCCGCCGGCGACACGTGTCGGCCACAGAATGAGCCACGTCACCTTCGGTCAGCGGCAGTGGGCCGGATGATGTCATCTTGGCGTCGGCCTGGTAAGGGTCATTGCAGCGACATGTGGGCCCCGATGAAACGATGCACAGGCCACTCGGATCGGCACGCCGCGGCGAAAGCGTCACAGCGCCAGCGGCGCGTTTAATCCCGGCCGTTGGATTTAAATCCAGCGATTGGTCGTTATCGGCGATGCCTTCGCTACAAGGCCTCGTGGCGCCGCAGAGCGATCGGATGAGAAATCTCGGCTACGGTTCACGCTACGGTTCACTATTCCTTTGCCGAGCGCGACAAATGTGCCGTCGGATGGAGATCCAACGGCCACCGGTACCCAGCGATTCACTATCGCTAAGCCTCGTGGCCTCATCGAGCCGAGCATCCAAGCATCGGCGGCCATTTTCAGCGCAGCGGCTACGGCGGCGTGGACACCTGAGATCTTGGTCGGATGAAGATCCAGCGGCGCAACCATACCGCGATTCACTATACATACACCGTGGGTCTCACGAACCTTACGATCAAGATCCTACGGACGGATCTAATCCTACCTTTTCGCCGCGTGATTCAAATAAGCGACTCGTGGCCTCACCTCGGCGTCCGATGAAGATCGGCAATTGCTGAAGCTCGCGAGGAGTTGAAGAAGAAGTGGTGGTGCGGCTGCCGGACTTGGAGAAGAAGGTGATGGCGCGGGCGTCTCGATGCTTCTCCGGTCGAAAGAGGTGGCGCAGCAGACGCAGCTCGACACGGGGACTTGGTGAGGTCTCGGCGGCGGAGGAACGCATTTAACGGCGGCGAACCCGGCGAAGAACCAAGGCGCAAGGAATGGCAACCGGCGAGCTCAAACGCTCACTACGGGCACGAGAGGGGCGAGAGAACCAGCGGCGGAAGGAAGTCACGCGTGTGGCGGGGTATTTCTTCTGCCCGGACGAGCCTTGGAACTCGCGCAAAATCCCTGACACGATCCGCGGTAGCCAACGGCGACGGCGGCGCGACAGTCGCCTCGTCCCGAGGTCGTCCGGTCACATCGACCGTCCGATCAGGAATCAACGGCGCAGATTAAATCGTCGAAACGGTATCGGGCGCGACCGTTAGATCGAAGATCAACGGCGCGGAGCGACGCGACGATTAGGGTTTCGGCGCCAGCACAGTGTTGGGCCGGCCCAACACTGTAGCCAAGGATTTTCCGGTTTTTCGCAATAAAAATAAATCCAACAATTCAAAGCATTTATTTGGGGCACTAAAAATACCCGAAAAATTCTAGAAAAATTCTAGAAAATATTTCAGAGCATTTTGAGCCTAAATAAAATATTAGTTTTAATTTTTGATAATTATAGTTTCTGGTATTAATTAATCAAGAGAAGAATGGTTTAAATAAATGTTTATTAATTTCAATAAATCCCCAAAAATTAGATAAATTCCATTAAATGCAATTATATGCAATTAAAGGTTGATCAATTTATAAAAATTCAAATAACTCCAAAATTTAAAAATTGGACCAAAATTCGGGATGTTACAGCATGTGAGATCTTATTTGAAAATATTTATGGTCTCATGAGTTCCTTATTGATTAGAAGAATCATGGGCAAATTATCGCATAGAGCTTTCACATATCTGTGGTTATATTTGTTGTCCCAGAGGACTACCACCGGTTGGGGTTGGGTTACTTTTTGTGTGAGTTCTTTGGGAACTTGAAAAATATGTCGGTTACTGGACTTGTGATCATGTCATCCCCGTGTTCTGTACTTGTGTTAATTGCTGAATTGGAGTTTAGAGCTTCTATCAACATTCCTCAAATGATTGCAATGGGAGGGATGCACCTTAACAGTTTAGTTAGTGGTTAACTGCAATAGGTTAACTTTTGCTAGAATTTAATCTAAATTGGTTGATTCTTGCAAATTGTTTGCCAGATCTCAGATGGTTTTGTTGACATTCCATAAGTGAAATTTTTATTGATGGTCAGAAATGATCCATTCTTGTGCGTAACGTTGTTTTCAGGGAGAGTGTCTTCGGGGGTGGTCTCGACCCTGAGTTGCCTCACGCGTTGGTAAAGGCAAGTACATCGAGTTGTGTGCTTAATTGAGTTGTTCGTTGTTATTTATCTGTTCATGGCTAATTTCTATTGATTGTAGCAAGTGTTAGTTATATTGGTGACCGTCCCTTCGAGGACGTGATTAGCTATTGGATTCGAGTGGTCACTAGTAAGCCTTAATCCCGGTGAGTTTACTGTACCTTTGTTAATATTGTAGTATGTAGCGAGTATGGGGTACGTGGATACTCGTGGTTAATTTACAAGAATTGTACTTAACTGTGCCCCGTCTAGGGAATGGAATTGAGTATGTGTACGAATCAATGTATTGCTGAATTTTGTGTGTATATATGTATGCTTGTTTGTGCTGGTGGAAATGTGGGTTCAACAAGAGCCTATTTATATAAGTACATACATTGGTGAGTCTTGTGTGTCTATGTGAAGTCATACTTATATGTATGCATGAGGTTTCTCTAAATGAAAGGCACTGCTTAGAGTGTGTGAATGTGTAGAGCTGCCATAGTCCATACAATTATGTGTGATACTTGCTGAAATCTGTGGTCATGTGTGCTTGCATGTATGACTGACCTTGTGCTTATATATATACAAACATTTGCACACATGTATATACTTATGTAGTATAGGAAATTTTATGTATATATGTATATATTTACATATATGCTTGTATATGTATGTGGTTATAGTTATGTTAGTGTTGGCAATGAATGAAAGGTTGCGTTTCATTCGTGTTAATTGCATTTGTGCATTCATAATGGAAGAGGCGACCCATTCTGATGCGGGCCTCTGTGTTCACACGTAGTGAAAACGAAAGTCCTACCTCGTAGTCCCATTCATCGAGGTGAATGGGAGCGAGACAGTAAGAGTAGGCACCTTCCATGGGATGGAAGGGACGTGAGGGTGCACACCGACGGGTGGGCACTCGGCAGTACCGGTACGTGCATCGAAAAGATCATTCATGTGCATTGCATCTCTTCTCCTTCCTAAAAATTGAAAATCTTGAGTTATGTTGAGGAGTTGTTTCCGTCGGGGTTTGGGAGTTCGAGAGTCAAATTCTCTTATGATTTATGGTTGAGTTTTTCTGGAAAAAAAAGAGATGATCTTTATTGTTGCTCGTGCTCAAGAATTGCGATTTTCTTTAAAGGTTGAGTGCGTGACCCATGAGGATGTTCAAGGCGTTAAGTGTACGATGAGTAGTTGAGCTTTCAGATAAGGAGGGTTACTGATTCTGTTAAAAGAAATCTGTTGGTTATTTAAAGACAACCAAATTTATTGTATGGCATAGGATGATTAATTGGAATGGTAGGTGATTCTAAAGTGAAAAGTTGATTAGAGTTTTCACCATGGTCGTGAGACGTGGAATTGAATGGAAGTCTAAGATTTGTGTTCCAGTAAGTCTAGTAGTGAGCGGGATTGAGAGGGTCTAGAATCTTCTATGGATGAATTTATTATAGTAAGATATTGATGTAAAGTACCGGAGTATATTAGCGCCAAGGCATGAGAGTTGTGATTTAGAGGCAAGTGATGTTCCTTGAGCATTGAATGGTTTTATCATCAAGTTGATGACGTGATTGCGGTAATCTTTTTGATATGGTTAAGTTATTGCTTTAAATGGGTATAAATGCGTATTTGTCCGGATGCGGTTTCATTGTATTACTTGCTCTTATGGTGAAGCTTTTGTTTTACTTATGTTAAATTGGAATTGCTATTCTCGTGTACTTTGCTGAGTCATCGACTCACGCTTGTTGTTGTGTTGTTGCAGGTACCTTGAAATCGGCATGCATGGAAGGGGGTAGTAGCACAATCACGTTTTGCATCATCACCTTTCCATTGTGTTAATTCATAATTCTGATATAAATAGCTTGAGAAGATTATTGTAAGGGGCTGTTCGCGGTTATGTTTAATGAGTTCCTGTCCTGTAATAATTATGTGGTGGAGTCGATTAATTTCTATTGGATGTGTGATTGGTTAACTAAGGACCTGCTAGAATGATATCTTATAACTGCAATATTTTCTGTCTGCTGAGTGGATGTCCTAGTTTTAGGGGAGGTGCTATCGAAATTTTTAATAATTTTGAAAACCTCCTAGTAGTTCGCTTGCTTTGCGAATATTCATTCTTAACGATTTGTAGTTGTTGGTGCTAGAGGGTGTAACATTAGGGCACGGGGTGTTAGGGTGTTACAATGTCATTCCAGGTTGCTTCAAGCCTTGGATAAGCAACGGTATCATAATGTACTTCCGTTTCATACACAGCCAAGGAGGAATGTTGTAGATAAATGGAGTCACGAGCCAAGTGCTGTGGCTGCTACTCATCTTGCCGAACGGGTTTATCCCATCCGTACTCAACCCAAACCTTAAATTCCTGACATCCTCAGTAATGTCCGGGTATTTTCTATTGACTTTCCTCCACTGGGAGCCATCAGCGGGGTGCCTTAGCCTTCCGTCATCCTTACGATCTTCTTTATGCCAGCGCATCATCTGGGCATGCACTTTATTCGCAAATAAACGCTTCAACCGAAGGATAAATAGGGAAATACCACACTATCTTAGCGGGGGGTCTCTTTTTCTTACGCTGCCCCTCTACCTCACCTGGGTCATTATGCCTGGTCTTATACCACGAAGTTTTCCACACGGGACAAGCTTCCAAATCCTCGTACTCATTGCGATAAAGGATACAATCATTACAACATGCATGTATCTTATGTACCTCCAATCCCAAATGGCAGACAACTTGTTTGGCGTCGTACGTAGTTTTCAGGTAGCATGTTCCCTTCTGGAAGCAACTTCTTTATAAGGTATAAGAACTCGTCGAATCTCTTATCAGATAACCCATTAGTCGCCTTCCATTGCATCAATTCTAGTGTGGTACGCAACTTTTTGTGGCCCTATCGGTAGTTTGGGTACAACAGTGTTTCATGGTCATCCCACAGGCGTTGGAACTTTTCGTAATGTCTTTCATCGATGTATTCTCATCAAGCAGCATCTGATCTAGGTCATCATCGCAAAACTCCCCCAATGTATGTTCGAAAGAATCTTGTTGGCTAGCGTCCGGGATATTGTTGTCCACCTCTTCTACTTCACCATCTTCCCGTATAATCTCTTCTTCACCGTGCGTGGTCCAATAGGTATAGTTTGAAATAAAACCTCTTGCGAGCAAATCGAAGTGAAGGTGGCTAGATTTTTGCCACTCCTCTTTCTTGCAGTCTATGCATGGATAGCATATGTAGCCTGACATCGTGTATACATCGGCCGCACGAAGAAAATCTTGCAAACCCTTCAGGAACCCAGAGGAGCGCCGGTCCACGTACATCCATTGCTGGTCCATCTACATTATGTTACATCAAGGTAACTGTTAGCACATTTTTCGATAATGAATTATTGAACATTTTCCAAAATCCAAATTAAACTAATACTTACTTTATTTAAAAATATTTAAAATTTTAGGTGGATAAATTTAATTTTAGGTGAAATTTCTTTAAAAAAGTTAAGATTTTTAAAATGATAATATTTCATCACATATTTTTTCTATAGAAATTGTTATTTTTAAGACAACTATATTTTTAAAATGACTTTATTTCATTACATGTTTTTAAACGGACTATATTTCATTATATATTTTTCTATAAAATGATTATTTGCTCTGGTATTCATACTCGACAAGTTTTTACGACCTACTAAAAGAATTGGTCAATAAAAATCTAGATTCAAAATTCTTCATCGATCGATGGAACCAAAACCTAAATATTAGCTAGATCCACAACTTCAATTCGAGCTACATTATAATCCAAGCAAAATCCATGGTTACATAACAAGTTTTTGCAACCTACTAAAAGAATTGGTTGATCAAAGTCTAGATTCAAATTTCTCCATCGATCGATGGAACCGAAACCTAAATTTGAGCTAGATCCACACTTTAGTGTGAGCTACATTATAATCCAAGCAAATTCCAAGCTTACACAAAAAGTTTTTGCAACCTACTTGAAAAGATCGAGCTAAATCTCTACATTCATAATCTTTCATCGATCATGGGAAAAGATCAAATTTTCTTCATATTTCAAGCAAAGAAGAAGATTCATTTAACACCAAATGTAGTAAGGAATGATGTTACTAACTTTAGTTAATTTGGCTTGGAGTAAAATGACCAAAATTTTGAAATTTTGACAGCACCTCCCCTCCCTTGAAGCTCTTGGCTGGCGCTGCACTGTTCTTGGTCGGGCGCTGCATTGTTCTTGGTCGGGTAAAGTGTGGGGAGGAAAAAGTTCAAATAGGGACCTAGTACCGGTTGTAGGCACCAACCGGTTCTGATACTCTAACATCAGAACCGGTTCATGACACAAACCAGTACTAATGAGCCCTTGTGCCAGCTGGCTTGTACCCTCCTGCCGGGGGCTCCTTAGTATTGGTTCGTGACACAACCCGGTACTGATGTTAGATCATCAGTACCGGTTGGTGCCTCCAACCGGTACTAAGTTGCCCCTACGGCCCAGTAGCCATTGAACTAGGACTATTGTAACTATTGGTCCTAGTTTGTGTCTAACCGGTATTGATGGGCCGGTATCAAATGCCAGTTCTGTAGTAGTGGTTGCACTTTTGTACTTGAATTTTCCACCTTTGTTTGTTGATAACAAATTAAAGATGCCGCATATATATGCCATGCATAATGTCACGCACTAGGAACGGATTATATGATTGGCAATACTAAAACAGTTGGTTAGGCAGAAAGGGAAAATATAGAGCAAGAATCAATCCCTGCACCAACTCAACAATATTCCACTATGGTTTGCCTTTTTTTGTTGTTGTCTGTCCCATACACATCTCTGAGGATCTCAAAAGGTGCCTATTTGTTTTATGGAGTTTGGCCAATGGATCCGTGCAACTTGGAATATATGCACCAATAATGGATACAAGCCAAATAAAGCATGCATATTTAAAAACAAATTACTCATTACATTCGATATGCATGCCTGTGATCTCTCGTGTTTGGGAACAGACTAAAGGGGGTGCTTTTTAGCTTCGAAGCTATCCACAAGGGAGGAATCTTGCTTTTAGGAATAAACTAGGGAATTTTCTTCTGGTTTTACAAGTATTAAACTAGTGTGTTTTTTTTAACCTGCGGCAGCTATGAAATCTACAAAAGCCATAATGCGAACTCCCGGGTCCAGGCAAAAAGAATATATAATAGGCGTTGTGAAAATTCATTTCTAAAAGCTTTTGTCATTTTTGTCTAACGTTCGACACTGGCCTTTTCCTCCAAAAGCTCCAATTCATATCTGGATCCTACATTGTGTTTGTAAGATTTAATATTTGTATCTTGTTTTTCACATGACAAGTCATATATTACGACATCTCTTTTCGTAACAAGGAAATGCCATGCACGCTAGAAATTGTATACTAACATATATTGATGCGTGATTAAACTTGGGTGGGTTCTTTTTGATATAAAAGAGTGCTACACATGCGAGAAAGAAGTTAACAAACGACTAAGATAAAACGGACAGAAGGGTCCTAGAGGAAAGATATTGTTTATTCCTGCTTGAAAATTGTCAGTTTCTGTAAGTATTTTACAAACTTTCAATTGTTCAGCAGTCGGCATTATTAGAAACTTTATAGTATACCACATCAAACATATTCAATGGCGTAGTATACCACACTAGTTCTGTTTATACATTCAGGAAAGATAATAACAAACATCCAACTATAAGTAATATCAAATTATTGACATAAAAATGATCCAAGAAAAGTAGTATTAAAAAATTGGCAGTGCAGCTGGAATAGTATCGATCTTTTTTACCCAAGATCGACCATGACTTCAATTTCAACACGGTTTTATAGGCCTTAACTTGTTCTGAAGTATTTTACGAATTAATAATAGAATTTGTTCCTACAACCACAGTTTATTCGAGATTACTTTTGGGTTAGTTTTTGATATATATTAGGTCTTATACCTTTCAGAGATATAAATGTACATACTCTAGCTAACCCTCATTGTAATTTACAGAAACTAAATATGATAATATAATTGTACATATTTAACAACTAGTACTGATGAAGAAATTTACACTCACCAACCGGTTGGTTACTTTATTTTTGAAAAAAAAGATTTGCCATATCTTTCATATTAGGTGGCCTCTTGTACCTCGAACCTGTGCATGGTAGCCTATCTGGAATCACTACTACAAGAAGATCTATATTAGACATCTCATCACAGATGGTTTTAAAAAATCATCTGTGTTAAAGCTAACCACAAATGAATTTGGTAGCACGACCGTCAAAGTTACATGATATGGTAAGAACTATCTATGATAAGATGATATCACAGACTGTTTGTGTCACAAACCGTTTGTGAAGTATCACAGATAGTTCGGAACAAATCGTCTGTGATATGAAACTCTTAACTATAAAACAAAGAGTTTACTCCTCTCCACCCTCGCACCGCTCCCTACGCCTGTTCAACCGACATACCTTCTCCCAACCCTCGCGGCCCACCCCTCCGCCTCCCCGGTGCCTGTGTCGCCCTCCACCTCCCCTGTGTCACCCCTGTCTACCTCCTCTCGCCGCTTTGCCCCTTGGCCTCCCTAGATCCCATGGCACGCCCTATCCCGGTGACAAGGAAGGTGTCATCGCAATGGTGGAGCACTAGATCTGGTCATCAACATCTTTGCTGTCACATCCGACCACCGCACCGCCCCTACCCACTAGCTGCTCTCCACCATTGTCGTCGCTAGCAAGAACCACATTTATTTCCTATCAAGAACACATTTAGAACAAAGATGTTTTCCCCTAGATCTACATATTGATACCAATTGTATGCTCAATGAAGCTATAGGTTTATTGGTGAACTAAAACAATTAAAGTATTGAATGTGGTCTTGGACTATAGAGTTACTTTCTGTTAATGCTAGAAAGTATTACTTTTATCTCACTGTCTTTGAGCTTAATCATCATATTCACTATCTAGTTTACTACTCATTTGATTATTGTTGAATATACTGATTATAGTTGCTTAGCTTGCTTTGCTCATAGCCTCTATTCAGTTAATTGTTGATATATCTGCTTGGCCGAACTATTTATAATCTGATTTTGATCATTTGAATAGTGAAATTGACTTTAAATACTTTATGATACATAATTTAGGAAAGTAAGAGTTCAAGGCCTTACTTGCTTAGTTAACTATCTAGTTCAATTTTGATTATATGACCCTGATGTAGTGGAGGTAAGATATTAGTCTCTAGCAGCCTTATACCTTGTGGCAAGGAGGCTAAAGGTCTAACCTTCAACAGCCCAACATATGAGAGTATTCTATCATGTAATTATTTATTAATCTATTAAGAAGACATGATTCAATGTCAAGTCAACATAATAATTATGAATTGCTTTATTTTTTGATTATATTGTTTTTACAAGTTTTGAATTATGCACATTATATTCCAAAAACATTTAGATGTTTAACTTATATTGAGAGAGAGAGAGAGTAATTTAGATGTTCATCTGTCATGATTTAAGCGCGTCACCATGGGAGTTCTTGTTTATAAAAAAAAAGAAAAGAAAATGAAAGATCGGGAGAGTGCACTGAATCGTGCTCTAAATGAAGAAAAGATCGAAAACAAGTATCCAATATCAGGATCGACAACATGTTTGGATAGTTGAGAAGAGAGTTGGAATTTCTCTAGGATAAAACTTCACTCCGGCTATCATCAATTGAGGAGTCATGTGAAGGATGTTTCTAGGATTGCGTTCTCTACGTGATACGGACAGTATGAGTTTTGGCTATATCTCCTGGATTGACTAATGCCCCACATACTTCATGAACATGATGACTAAGGTGTTTATGGATTATTTGGATAAATTCATGGTTGCCATATAGATGACATTCTAGTATACTCTTAGGACAAGAGGAAAACATGTAGAACCTTGAGATGAGTTTTTGCGAGAGCAGTAGTCGTACGCTAGGTTCAACAAGTGTGATCCCTGGAAGAAAAAGGTCGAATTCCTTGGTCATATAAAGACTGCTAAAGGAGTTGATGTTGAATCAAGCAAGGTAGAAGTTGTGTTACATTGGGAGCAACCAAAGTTCATTACTTAGATTTGAAGTTCTGGGAATGGCAAGATATTATCGCTGGTTCATAGAAGGGTTGTCGACAACAGCTAGACCTCTTATGTGATTGTTGAAGAGAAAAAGTTGCATGGACGCCGGAGTGTGGAAAGAGTTTTCGAAAGTTGAAGAAGTGGTTAACATCAACACCTGTGCTAGTATTACCAGTTGTACGGAGCAGTTTTGACATATAAGGTGATGCTTCTAGACATGATCTGGGATGCGAATCGACGCAAAATGGCAAGGTTGTTGCCTATGCGATGAGGCAATTGAGACAGCATGGGGAGAATTACCCTACGCATGACTTGGAGTTAGCCGTCGTAGTGCGCGATTAAAAAAATGGTGTCACTATCTTATCGAAAATAGATGTGAACCATAAGAGACCAAATTATATATTTACTCAGTCAGACCTTAATATGGAACGAAGAAAATAGCTAGAAATGATCAAAGATTATAGTGTCAGAATCCATGGGCACCCTGGTAAGGCCAATATGGTGGTCGATGTTTGAGTTATGAGGCCACAGTGCAAATAGGTTGATAATAAGCAGTTAACCAGAGTTGTGCAAAGAATTTGAGAATTTGAAATTAGAGGTCGCTCCACAAGGTTTCATAGTTGCTTTGGAAGTAAAACCAACATTAGAAGATCAGATCACAGAAAGTTCGAAGGGTGATGAAATGCAAAATCAAGTCAAAGAAAGAAGAAGGCTTAGCCAAGGAGTAGATTTTGAATAAAGAGGACACTATGTGATTTTAAGGTCGAACCCATGTACCGAACAGGGAGGAGCTCAAGCAATTGATTCTTGAGGAAGCTTATGATCCCAAATATTCAATTCATCTAGAAAATGCCAAGATGCGATAGGATCTAGAGAAAAAAAAAGGTTTGGTGGCCTAAGGTGAAGAGCGAAGCTATTGGATATGATACTCGATGTGATGTGTGTCAGAGAGTAAAGGCAATGCATTAAAGACCTAAAGGTTCGTTGCAATCATTGTAGATCCCTGAGTGGAAGTGGGAGGCAAACCAGTAAAAGGATCCCTAGTGTGAGGAATTGACCATAAGTCAAAAGGATACGAATTCGGAGGAATCATCATTGATTGATTGACCAAAGTTGCTCATTTCATACCAGTGAAGTTCACATGTTCAGGAGACCGCTTGGTGGAACTATATATGTATCAAGGATGGTGTGTTGTAGGATGTGTCTAAGAAGATTGTGTTAGGAAGAGGTACCCAATTTACCTCTAGGTTTTAGGGTGAGTTGCATGAAGCAGTGAGAACTTGCTTGAATTTTAGTACAAGTTTATCATCCGCTGGCAGATAGTCAAACATAAAGGGGTTAATCAGATTTTTGAGGATATGTTCAGAGCTTGCACCTTAGCTTACACCACAACATGGGACACAGGTTTGCCGCATGCAGAATTCAGCTAAAACCACGATTATCAGGCTAGCTTGCAAATGTCCCCATGTAAGGCTTTATATAGTGGTGCCTGTCATACCTGTTGAATTGAATGAAACGGGAAGAGTGTTTGGTGTTTGGGCCCGAGATTCTCAGGGAGGCCGAAGAGTAAGTTGCCATGATCAGGGAAAAGTTGAAAACAGCGCAGTCAAGACAGAAGAGCTACGCAGACAATCGTCGTCGTGATTTGAGTTTTGAACCCAATGACTTCGTGTATCTTAGAGTCACTCCCCTCAAAGGTGTATAAAGATTTCATGCTAAAGGAAAGCTTGCACCCAGGTTCATTGGACCATTCAAAATCCTGAGTCGTCGAGGAGAGGTTGTTTATCAGTTGAAGTTGCCCCAGTTATTAGAAGGAGTCCATGACGTGTTTCATGTGTCGCAGCTCAAGAAATGTCTCAGCGTACCAGCAGAGCAGACGTTGTTAGAAGCAATCGAGTACAAGAAGACCAGACTTACAAAGAGCAGCCGATCAAGATTCTAGACGTGATGGAGCGCAGCACCAGAAACAAATCTGTTCGCTTTTGCAGAGTTTAATGGAGCAATCACTCATAGAGCGAAGCAACCTAGGAGCGCGAAGAGAACCTGAAGGCAGAATTCCCAAACCTGTTCTCTAGGTAGCCCTGAATCTCGGGGTTGAGATTCTGTTAAGGGGGGATGTTTGTAACATCCCAAATTTTGGCCTTTTGAATTAGTTAATAGTGTTTTATTGCTATTTGTGCTTTTTGTGAATTTTCTGGATTTATTGGATTTTTCTGGAGTTTATTTGAATTATTTTAAAATAAGTATATTAACATTTTGCTAAAAACTAACTATATGTAGATAAATTTAAAATAAAGTTTTACCAAAAATATTTTATTTGGATCCAGAATATCTCAAAGTATTTTTGAGATTTTTCTTGGATTTTTCCTGGTGTTTTTGGTTGCTTAAATAAATAAAATTATTTTCTCTAATTATTTTAAATAAAAAACCCCCCAGAAATCCCTCTTGAACAGTACTGGGCCGAGCCTAGTACTGTGTGCGCCAAAACCGGCCGTTGCAACCCAGCCCGCTCAGTTAAATCAACCCGCGCAGCCCACCTTCTAGAAGCCGCGCTACCGGCCGTCGAATCAGGATCGCGTGGCCTTCATCAACCACCTCGCCGACGAAACCATAGCGTCTCGTAGCCGTCGGATTTAGATCGTGCGATCGCCATCCATTGAGCCGACTCGAAACCCTAATCATCATCCGCCGTCGATTTGAGCGGGTGGTTGAGATCGGGCTGTGCCTGGATTCTTTCATGGCCATCGGATCAAGATAAGAGGGTTATCCGCCGTCGTCTCGAATAAGAACTCTGGATTCCTCGCGATTACGCCACCGCCACCGTACGCCGTTGGGACTCCGTTTTCCGCGCTACTTGAGGGGTATTTAAGGCGCTGACCCCCCTCCCGAGGATCGCCAATGCTTGCGTCATCTTTTTCCCGAAGCACCGACGTCCGAGAAGCCTTGGAGCTCGCGCAAGCCCTCGTCGAAGTCCAAGAAGCCTTGCGCCATGTTTCGTCGCCACCGGGAACCTCTTCCGTCGATCCAAGCCCGGAACCAAACTCACCTCGTCGCGCCGTGACGGTTCCGCCATTCTGTGGTCGCCAGAAGACACCGCATCGCCGCAACGCACGTCGTCGTCCCCAAGTCCGGCGGAGTTCCTCCGTCGCGCAGCCATCACCGAGGACAAGCTTCGTCGGATCGGATCGGGCCACGTCGTCGTTTGTAGTAGTGAACTGCTTGGGTAAGCGGCGAACGTCCGATCATCGATGCACGCTGCCGATTGTGCCACGTAGTTGTGTGATCGGTGGCTGTTGGATTCGGGTGAGTGGTCCAGATCGCATCTCGGGTCGGCCAATCTAGCGTTGACGCGTGGCCGTGACGTCAGTGCTGGCATCAGCGGGTGTACGACACAGTGTCGTGGTGCACGGTGAACCCACCGTGCGGTGCACCAAGTCCACGGCACAGTGCCGAGGATGCGTGCCAGCAACCGATTGGTTCGGGTCCGGGGATGATGTCAGCATGATGCAATAAATTGGTTTTTCTTTTATAAAAATAATTTGGTTATTCTTTGATTTTCCAATTTTCTGAATTTTTAGGATTTTGAATCTTCCGAGAGCTCGTTCTCCCTCATACCAACTCCGATTGAGGTGATTCAAATTTCTAAAAATTTGTAAAATTAAGATCTATCCAGTGGTAGCTTTTGTTTGATTTTTGGAGATCATTTTCTATCTATTTTGGTGTTTATTTTCTTTTTCTTTTCGATTCGCGTAGACGATGAACTGTGCGATGCTTCGGAGGAGGATTTGGCACCACAAGATCAATTTCCAGAATAGGACCAGGAGCTTAACCAAGGCAAGTTGTGCTTTGATCATGTTGAACCCATGTTTATAAAATTGCTATTTTGATTTACGATATTGCATATTATTTCATGTGTATAAATGTTTTAAATCTAGATTAGGAGTTAGCTAACATACATGGTGATCTACACCCTACCTTGTCATTTGTATGCCATAATCTATTGTCACCCTAGATTGGTTTACTATAGTTGATCAATAATAAAATCAACATGGAATGGTTAGATCGGATTAGATTGCTTAGCCATGCCACGTCATTACATGTACTTGAATCATTGATACTTAATCTTGACTAATGGAATATGGAACAATGTTATGAATTTGTGTGTCATGTGTGGTCACACGATGAGATTGAGTTGTTGTGGCGATGGATGTCACGCAATGATATTGAATTGTTGATGGCACATGGTGCTTGGTAATCAACTGGGGTGGTTATGATTTAGATCGGAGCAAGTGGCAAGGGCAAGTTTGCCTGGGTGGGCCCGATGGGTAAAGGGTATGTGCAAGTCTTGCTTTGATCACCCTAAGGACTAACCTTGTGAACCTTTGACCTGAATCAATCATGCAACCACATGTCTGTTATGGGGCAGCCTGGACGATTAATTTGCAATGTCTTGTCTTTAGTACTGCTTTGGTGGTGTGAGTCCGGGTTTACGGATCAACTCACATGGCGCAAGAGGGAGGCCCTGTTGTGGTGCTTCAGTCCATCTGTGTTGAACCTCAGTGGGTAGTACTGAGTTAAGACAGAGCATTGTAAAGGCTTTGTCATGATTTCTCTGCCGGCACACCAAAGGAAGTGTGCTAAATGGCTAGGCACAAAGAGATTATCATGTCGTGTGGGTAAAGTGCATAACCTCTGCAGAGTGTACAATCTATTCGAATAGCCGTGCTCACAGTATTGAGCATAGCTCGGGAATTACAATCAAGGGTTAGACTTTTGCAAAATAAAATTTGGGGTGGATGGCGGGTTGCCATGGAAGGTTGAATCTCAACTTAGGACTGGAAACTTGGTTTACTTGTGAAACATTGAATCTAATGATAAACATTGAATCTATCTATATTGTTATTTGTTTGATTATCTTTTGAATCTATTTATTGTACTTGTGCATAAATGCTGCTTTATTGCAAAACAACCATGAAAGCCATTTCTTTGGAATAAGCCTTGCATATAGATATGTTAGAATTGTATTCTGTGCACAACTTGTTGAGTGCTTTATGTACTCACCCTTGCCTACAACATCACCAGTGCTGAAGAAGGTGTACCGTGAAGGGATGAATGTTTAGGGTGCAAGCCTTGTCAGTTGCCTGTGGTATACTGAGGGGTTACCTACCTCTTCATTCTGCTGCAATTCAATTTGTTGTTGAACCTTGCAAAGCAAGTCACGTAAGTTGACCCTAAGGTCATGCAACTAGTAATATTTAGTATATAATATCTGTTATCTTATTTCCACTGTGTATGATTGTGATATTCACTGATGTTGAGCCTGTGTGCACTAGCGTGATCCTGGACTAGTGCAGTATACACAGTGTGTCCGGATTTGCATATTCGGATCCCGACAATATTCCACCAATGGTGCTAGGTATACATCAATATCGTTCCCAGGTTGCTCCGGGCCTTCGATGAATATAGACATCAATATGTACTTTCGCGTCATACACAACCAAGGAGGAAGGTTGTACACACAGAGATTTGCAGGCCAAGTGCTATGATGGCTGCTCATGTTAGCGAAAGGATTCATTCCATCTGTACTCAATTTGAACCTTATATTCCTCAGATCTGCTGCGAATTCTTCAAACCTCATATCGATGTTTCTCCATTGTGTCGAATCAGTCGGGTGCCTAGTCATTCCATCATTCTTACGCTCATCCGAGTGCCATCAAAGCAATTTTGCCTCTTTTGGGCTCGCAAACAAATTCTTCAAACGGGGAATTATAGGCAGATACCACGCCACCTTAGCGGGAAGTCCTTTCTTAACCTCCATGCCCTCGTCGTCGTCATCCGATCTATCTTTATGCTTGTACCTGGATGCGTTGCACACCGGACATACATGCAAGTTTGTGTACTATTTGCGTACAGGATACAGTCATTCAGATAGGCATGTATTCTTTCTACTTCCATTCTCAGGGGACAAAAAACCTTTTTGGCTTTGTAGGTGGTTGTCGGCAACTCGTTTCCCTCTGAAAGCATATCCACTAACAGATTTAACAGTGCCGTGAAACTCTTGTCGGACCAACCGTTTCTTGCCTTTAATTTCAACAGTTCCACCACGGATTACAACCTTGTGTATTTGGACTTGCAACCCGGGAACAAAGGTTTCTCCGAGTCGTCCCTCAAGCCCCAGAATTTTACATACTCCTGCTCATCACGGTTCCCTTCTACATCCCGTAGCATTTGAACCAAATTGTCATCGAAAGTACAGTTGATATCATCCGAACTATCATTGACTTCATTGACGATATCCAGAGTATCGTTGACTTTGTCCACGATGATAGTACTACTTGGTCCCTTGTCGGGACCCGAATATGCAAATCCGGACCCTCTGTGTATACTACACTAGTCCAGGATCACGCTAGTGCACACAAGCTCAACATTAGTGAATATCACAATCATACATAGCGGAAATAAGATAAAAGACATAATATACTAAGTATTACTAGTTGAATGACCTCATGGTCAACTTACTTAACAATGCCTCACAAGGCTAAACAACAAATTGAACTGCAGCGGAATTGAAGACGTAGATAACCCCTCAGATACCACAGGCAACTGACAAGGCTCGCACCCTAAACATTCGTCTCTTCATGGTACACCTTCTTCAGCACTGGTGATGTTGTTTGTAGGCAAGGGTGAGTACATAAAGCACTCAACATGTTGTGCACAGAATGCAATTCTACCATAACTATATGCAAGGCTTATTCCAAAGGAAGGCTAAGAGGTTCATTTGCAGTAAAGCAGCATTTATAAACAAGTACAGTATATAGATTGAAAAGACAGTAAAAATAAATAACGGTAATAGATAGATTCAGCATTTCTCAAGTAAACCAAGTTTTCTCATCCTAAGTCCAGATTCAACTTTCCATGGCAACCTGCCATCCATCCCAAGTTTTATTTTGCAAAAGTCTAAACCCTTGACTGTAATCCCCGAGCTTTGCTCAATACCGTGAGCACGGCTATCCGAATAGATTGTACACTCTGCAGAGGTTATGCACTTTACCCACATGACATGATTATCTCTTTTGTGCCTGGCCATTAGCACACTTCCTTTGGTGTGCCGGCAGAGAATCATGACAAAGCCTTTACAATGCATCATCTTAACCCAAGATTACCGCGAGGTTCAACTCGTGGGGCTGGTTACCACATCCAGGCCCCCTCTTGCGCCATGTGAGCCACCCGGCGTGGATCGGTTACCACCACCCGGTCTCACGCCACCACGATAGTACTAAAGCTAAGACTTTGCAAATTAGTCACTAGGGTGCCCCATATGAACATGTGGTTGCATGATCGACTCAGTCAAACGCTCGCAAGGTGTCCTTAGGGTTGATCAAAGCAAGACATACACATACCCTCTGCCCATCGGGACCACCCTGGCATACTACCCTTGCCAATTGCTCCGATATAAAATCATAACCACCCCAGTTGATTACCAAGCACCACGTGCCATCAACAATTCAATATCGTTGCGTGACATCCATTGCCACCACAACTCAATCTCATCGTGTGACCACACATGACACACAAATTCAGAACATTGTTCCATATTCCATAGTCAAGATTATTTATCAAAGATTCAAGTACATGTGATGACGTGGCATGGCTAAGCAATTCTAATTCGATCTTACCATCC